>OX336390.1:4779167-5508501 GCA_946902985.2 Meconema thalassinum
AGGTGCCTCCCTTATCTTAGGGGTAGTGCAATAACCTATATTCTTTCAAATGAAAATCTTTGTATCTTGTTAGATTTACACACGCCTACTTAAGTTTTCTTAATTTTAATATCTCGGCTTGCTTTGTCATTTTCTCAAGGATTACATACCTACTGGCTTTTGTCATTTTCTTCTTTGAAAATTATCTCATGGCCATATGTCATTTGAGAAAAGTCTCATTAATTCTCGTGCATACCTGCGTCTGCCATTGCACATATCTTGATTAACTTTCATGCAGTTCACTCGTACCTATGTCTGCCATTGCATTTCCTTCGGAAATATTTTGTTGCATCTTGGTAACTTCTATCACTCACTTTTCAAAGGTACGGCAGGATTTGCTCCCTGTCAGCCTTTAGCACTCCTTATAAGCTGCATTTCTACCCTTTTCATTCACAAGATAAATTTATTTAAGTTGTGCATAAAAGCAATTGCCCGGTCTTAATGTTTAAGAACCTTTGCAATTATTTTGTTAGTAAAGAAAACATAGTTCTTTCAAATTGTGTTAACCTGTAAAGATATGAGAATGCATGTTCAATTTTCTGAATATATATGTTAAAGCCACCTGCTCTCTTCTTTTCTTGTTCTTGTGTTATATTTCCTAGCCCATGTTCCTTAACGCTCAAACTTTGTTCTATTTTGAATTCACTCAAAATACGTCTGATAATGGAGACTTTTAATTGGTCTATCTAATGGTTAGTGATAGTTCATCACACCACACAGAATCAGCTTGGTTCATGACAGACATGGAGGATGTCCACCGCGTTTTATTGGGATAGTTATTTATAAGAATTATAAAGGAGAGAAATAAGCCTCCGTGGCTTAGGCGGCAGCACGCCGGCCTCTCACCGCTGGGTCCGTGGTTCAAATCCCGGTCACTCCATGTGAGATCTGTGCTGGACAAAACGGAGGCAGACAGGTTTTTCTCCGGGTACTCCGGTTTTCCCTGTCTAAATTTCATTCCAGCAACACTCTCCACTATCATTTCATTTCATCTGTCATTCATTTAATCATTGCCCCAGAGGAGTGCGTCAGGCCTCGGCAGGCGGCACAGTTCGTATCCTCGCCGCTAGATTGGGGCTTCATTCATTCCATTCCTGACCCGGTCGGAGACTGGAAGCAGGCTGTGGATTTTTCATAAAGGAGAGAAATATTGTTTATGATGTTTCTACGATATACATTGAAATAGAATTATAAAATAAGGGAAGTATTGAAGAACTTAAACCCTCCACATACTCCAAACGTAGAGTCATAGTTATGCTCCTGAGAAATCTGAACGTTTCCCATGGGCTCCTATGATGAACCCGCTGAGCTCATGCTCAGTGATATTTTTCATTGCAACGCATTTTGTTAATGGGATGCATCATCCTTGAACACACCCGAAGACCAGCCATGCCGCTGACATGCCTGGAGAGGATTATGGTTGCACTTTTGACTTTGAAGAAATCTACTACATTTTTATCTGGGTCCTTATTAACATGTCTCAACTTTCTACAAGGCTCAGATCATCTCATTTCGTCATTCTGCATAGTCTAAACATTCTGGTGAATGTGTTTTATTTTACGGTAAGGTATTATCTTTGCAGACACGCGAATGACTCAAGTATTTGCTAGATCCCGCAACGAGGAACGCCGCACCTTGCACTCGAGTATGGTTTACCATCCATATAGTCCGTCTTGCTAAGACGAAGAAACAGTCCGCCAGTAGGCGAAGAATATAATCAACATTCATCGTTGTGTCTTTATGCATTTATTAGTGTGCAATCGAGTGGAATTTAAAGCCTGTATGTACTTAATTGATAATATCAGTGAATTTGTGAAAAACAGAGAAAATCTTTACGCCGTGGAACACCACATTTTAACCACGTGCTCTACAAAATTCTATGTCCATGAGGAACACGAAATATATTAGAATCTGTGAACAAATAATCGTTCAAGTGTTTTGTTTGAACGCCACAAATAGTGAAAATCATTACAGACGCTAATGCGAGCAATTTCAACCGTGGATTACGTAGATGCCACAAGATTCCGTGAATTGTAAAATCTGTAAAGTGAAAAGCAGACAGTGAATGCCCATTTTGATAACATCTGCGCTGTGTAGAATATATTAGCTTCAGTGAAAGCTGTGTCACAAGTGAAATTAATCATCTACAATGCATCATTCTAATGACCACTTATCTTCGATGGGGATGATGAGAAAAGGAGCCGTTCTGAGGAACTACAACATGACGGAAGATCCAGGATTACCGCACGAGAAGAAGATGAACGTGCCGGAACAAGAAGAATGACCACTACCACAATGGGAGGGAAGCAGACGACATCATTACGTCAACGACGAGGGCGCATCAAGACCCTGGTCATGGATAAGGCCTATGATGGAGGCCTAGATTGGACAACCCTTGTCCGGAAACCAGAGGATAATTTTACCCCTCAGTTCATTGGAAAGAACGAGGTGAAGATGCCTTAATTCAGTGAGTCTGTTCTTTCTCTTTGTACGATTCTTTTTGTGGTAGAGTAGATTAGTAAAACCAACCGAACTTATCGTGACAGCCATTAGGTAGGATTTAGTATTTTAGTTCTCATTTTTGTCTTTCACTTTCAGTGATTCTCTGACACCCATGCGATTGAACTTGGTTCAATCAGGTGCATTCTATTGGACGTCGAGAGATGTCAGGTCTCTTTGCTAACTAAACGTGACTGTAGTCTTTGAACTACTTTGTTTAACCCTGGTATGGGGGATTTTGTGTATTTTTCGTTGACATGACGATTGGCCGTCATTGTCAGTGTTATTTTCCGTGACACCCATTTTCTTGATATTATGTCACGCCACTGATTTCTTTAGCTTAGACCGTATCAGTAGATACTGTAACCATCATCATCTGTCTTCTACTCCAGTTGCCCGGGTGTAGTTTACGAGCGCCCTCCACTTGCGTCTGTCCATGTACCATTCTTCTTTCAGGATTCTATCCCAGCTAACTCCCCTTGTTCCTATGTCCTCCTTCACCTGGTCTAGCCACCTCTTCCTTGGACTTCCTACCGGCCTTCTACCAACCACATCTGTGTGTAGTCTTTGTTTTGCTATCCTCCCCTCGTCCATTCGCTTGACATGGCCAAACCATCTCAAACGGGCCCTTGTCACTTTCTCTTTCAAAGTTGGGTACACTCCAGCTTCTTCCCTAATTTGTTCATTTCTTACCCTATCCCTCCTAGTTTTTTGTACCATTGTTCGTAGAAACTTCATTTCTGCAGCTTGTAGTTTGCTGTCTATCTGTCTGGTTGTTGTGCAAGTTTCTAGGCCATATGTTATTATGGGGGTAAAGTATGATTGAAAGAGCGTCTGTTTTGATCTCAAGGGGACTTGTTCGTTCCAGAGTAGGTTCCGAACTTGATGGTAGAACTGTAACCATCAGTTTTGTAATTATGCTATATTATTTCATTTTTGATGACTTTGATGCCATCCAGTTCTTAGTGAAGGACAGTCAGGGAATTAACTTGTATGCAGTAGAGCATCGAACCCTGTACTCAACGTATCATTAGCAAACTCAGCAGATGTGAGAATTTGCATATTTTTCTGTATTTATTTGTGTCCAGTGATCAGACACAGGTTTTTGTTGGTTATGATATGATGAACATTCATGAAGTGACATCTCTGTCAATGTCAAAGACATTCAGATCGAGTAACATTAGTATCATTTACTATTCTTTGTTTGAAAAGACTTATAGTGTATATTTTTACGACGTGATTTTACGTAGTACAGTTATGTGATTAAAATGTTATACTGGGATAAATTACAAGGCCAGTTTCTCATAGGACTTTCGTTGAAGAGAGCTGCTGCCTACAGTTGAATCTAGTGTGTTGTTATAGCCGTCCCATGTGACGCAGGTTACGAGCCAAAGCTCATTGTCATGAAACATGTGCTGATATTTCCCAGCATACACCGAGCGCACTCAGATGTGAGACAGACTTATTCAGACCTTAGACGGATGCTCACAGCATTCCTTTCTGTTAGTTTTGGTATTTCATTTATATGGGTCAAGGACTAAGCAGCCATTTTGTGTTAATCAGATGTTTGATCTTATGATGAATGATTGGTAAACGCCACACGCTTGATCGCTAGTGCAGCGACTACATTATGACACAATTTGAGAGTGTACGTTTCTATCTGTTAAGGTTTATTCTTCATTGTGAGGCTAGTGTTAGACACCCTTGTAGGCTATTCATGTACCGTATATACTCGAATACCACCCGCACATTTTTAAACAAATTCAGACGTTAAAAATTGGGGTGCGGGTCTTATTTGAGTCATCCAAATTTGAAAGATCTAAATTGCTCGCCGCGCGCGATATCGGGTGTTGCGAGTATCCGCTAGATGGTGCTAGCCTTCTTCCGGCTATAACTTTGTTTTACCGTAAGCACGCGGCGTCATAGTCACACGCACGTTCTCCGAGTGTAAATATGAATGCTACGAAACGTTTGCGGTCATTTACTGTCAGTGAGAAACTGAAAGTTGAAGCTGAAGTTATTGGAAATCGTGCCCGGTAGGAAATATGATATTGACGAGTCATGTATTCGTGATTGGGCGGGATGACGTCTATGCTGCGTGAACCGCCTTGAAACAGCTGTGTATGGAGCGGATGGCGGCCGATAAGCACACACCGACTCCAACCGGTCGTATTCAGCGCCCGAAAGTTCAGCTGCTGTGTTCGTGGATTTTGACGGCATGGAATCGTATCTCTGGAGATCTCATACGGAAGAGCTTCAAGAAATGTAGTATTTCGAATGCTAAGGATGGCTGTGATGACGATATTTAGTGGGAAAGTGATGGTGATAAAAGTTCCGAAGTTGGTACTTCTGATGAGGATGAATGAAGTGTTTGTGTACTTTTATTTGTATTTTTAATCGTTTGATGTGTGTTATTTTAGGACGACTTCAAAACTGTTGGAAACTATTTTGGATAAATGCTATTCTGTTTATTTAGTTAAGATAGTAAATAATTTCGAGTAAATTTTTTTTTTTAAATTTTGTTCTTCAAAATCAGGGTGCGGGTCTTATTCGGGGGCGGGTCGTATTCGAGTAAATACGGTATTTAGTGCTGTTAATGCACATATGTCCAAACTTTGTTCTCTGGACTCGTTGCTTATGGGAGGTGACTGAAGTGTTTCCCAGGCCTACCCGAGGTTATTTAAGTGAGCCGAGCGCCACTGATAACTTGTGTTATTGTTTGTCCGAGCGAAGGGAGCTCGATGAAGGTATTTCCGACTTTTATGTCGATATGACAGCAGATAATTGATCTCGCACGAGACGCTACTGCTGAGCCCGGGTGTCTAGGATCGTCAGCACTATCGCCATAAACCGACGATGACTTTAAACCTACGAAAATAATAACCAAGCGCATAATTACTTTAAACAAGCTAATAACTAATTACTTATTTCTGCTAAACTTGAGATACATGCATTTTGGACCTGCTGACCGACACCGTGTTGATGTTATACATTTCCTGGCGGAAATGACTTAGGACAGATGACACTATTTTGAAACGACGGAGTGTTGCTTAAGATTAACAGGAAGGTTTTCCATTTTGTAAGGTCCGTATCGACGTGTACAAATTCACTTATAATGGGGTAAGGGGTCTCCGCCCAATCAATATGTTACTTAACTGTTAGTTCGTAGCTGGTGGAGCACGACACTCATGCGATATAAGTCGTAGTTATAATTATGCCATCGCCAACCTAAATAACAATCACTTAGATGACATTGGATACAAAGAGTATTCCAACATGTAGGCAGGAATGTAATATGAATTTTGTCTTGTGTTTTATTTATTATTACAATGTGTGTAAATCCCAATGTTTACCTTATTTGTGTAGATGAACACACAGATTATAAGAGGGTATTTTACATTTTTTTTCATGGCTTATCATGTAGCTTTTGATGTAATTGTTTTTGCTTTATGGACGTCATCGCCATAAATTATGTATTAATTGTCAGGACTTAGCTAAATTGACTAACGTTAAATGTAAATAAGGAAATGGTATCATCGTAACTTAGATTTGCTTTTGCTACCCTGTTGAATGTAGATTCTGTTAATAACTTGAACTTTGTATTTTGAATTAGGGTTTCTTTTCGTACCATTTTCCTAGCGTTGCTGTTGTTGCTTATCTTTGTAATTAGATCTTTTGCGAGGGTTTACCTTAGTTTACAGGTAAGGCCCTGTTCTTTATTTTTCTTTGTTTATTAGTTTGCGGATTAGCCGATATAAACCCTCCGAACTAGGATAGGTGCTTGCAAATTTTAATATAAATGTGTTCACAAGTTTTACTTAAGTCTGGATGTTTCCTTTCTCAGTCTAGTTGTTTAAGGTGTATTTTCTTAGGCCATCTATGACTTTAGTCACCATGTTACCCCAGATCCCTTGGATCATAGTTTCTCGTGCTGCTCTGGCCTATAAGAAATGCATCTGATTCTCTCGGCACATGGGTCCGGCAGGTGAGGTGTCTGGGAAGTCGTTTCGGTTGTTGGCAACCCTGACAGCTCCTCTGACGGGCACAATATGGAACCATATTAATTGTAAGAAATATGTAAGAAATTGCTTGGATTTGGATATAATAAGTGCAGTTAATATTAGGCAGAGAGCTCTAATCCTACGACTTGATTTCACCATCCAATAAAACATTTACTTTTAAGAGGCAACAATTTCCAATTCGCTTGCCATGTACGGTACTTTATCACAATCAATAAGGCTCAAGGAGAAACTCTGGATGATAGGTGTCTGTAATTTACTTCACCACATTTTCAGTCATGGCCAGCAATATGTTGCAATGTCGAGAGTGCAATCTTTTGACGCCCTTAAAGTTGCAATTGTGCCAAAAATTATCAAACAAAGAATGAAACTTATTTAGGAAACTTCTTCAGTAAATATATTGTCCATTGTCCGTCATGTTTTGACAGGTTTCTTATAGTTCATATTTAAACACCTAAAAGCAACATATCGATCAGGTTGTGTTATTTTGAAACATGTATTATGGATTAATGACTGGAAATCTGCCCTCACCTTCTTCACCAGTGACTTGTTGTTCCGCTCCGCACTCCACTTGAGCGTCAGAGGGTGCGTCCACACCTTCTGCAGTGCCTGAAAGTCCATAAATAGCTGGGCGCCCTGATTCCCTGCCAAACCCGCGGCACCCGACCGGTTCACCAGATACCGCTCGTACAGTCTGATCTGGAGAGGCGTCAGACTAATGGAGATCACATACTCGTGTTTCGGTGGCAGCAGAGGTCTCAGTACCGAGTAGTCGAATCTCTGAAATATACATTATCATTTCACAGGATTTAGTGGTGTTTTAAATGACAAGATTTTAGTCCAAAAATATGCACTAAGAAGAGGTTAAAGAAGCTGGTAATAACTGACCGTTGATTGTAAAATCAACAAAGTATTAACATAGGAGCAATTTGGTTTCCGCAGGGAAAGGACAACGCTGCTTGCCATTAAGTATTTAAAAGATCTTATCCAAGATACACTAAGAATTCCCGAAGAAAAGTTATTAGTGTTTGTGCCAGTGGTCACAATGCTCCACACCTGACCTTTCTTCCCCCTGCATCGAACCCTTGTCTTATGAAGCAAATAATGTGAACCAGCCCCGGATCGAACCCCATGACTTAGGAAACGACTACGATGCACGCGAGTGCAAAGCCGTACCCGGAGAGAAATTACTTTTGGAAATGGTGGTTACCTAATTGGGCACTATGTACATTCTGCACCCAAGGGGCTACCCTTAATTATGCATATTTTCCAAGCGCTCATGACTTGTGAAACAGGGTGTAGAACACTTGTGGTGCACTGGACCACCCTCGACGCCTCCCTTATCCCATTTCCATCCTGGTCAACTTGTCGCCAATGTAAAGTGTTTCCAGATGTTTCCAAATGCCTCTCCTTCCTGAAATAATCGCGTCCAAACCTAATTCACATTCCTTCCTGACCACCAATCAGCTCACAATATGAGCGTGTCGCTTCATTTCCAAAACCAACAAACAAATACTTTCTGTTTTATATATAACACGCCTCCTGGAAATAAGGCACAATGGGGCCAACCCTGCACAAGGAAACATGAGCCAAGGAACCTTAACGTTTGAATTTCCTGCCTGTTTAGGGTGGTGATGATAATTGTTGTTTTAAGGGGCCTAACATCGAGGTTATCGGCCCCTAAAGATCTGGGTGATAGCGAAAATGATAATGAAATGGAAACCACAACAAAAATTATGTGAGACGGAAAATACGTACAAAAAGGAACTCAGATGGAAACAACTCACAAAATGTACTGACAAAAGGGAATTTAAAACGAAAAGATTCACAAAAAGAATAGATTGAAAAAGACCCACAAAATGTAGGCTAGGTTCAAAATACGTACAAAATGCAATGTAGCGTCGAAATACTTACAAAATGCAAATGAGATCGTAAATACGTACAAAATGCAATTGAGGTTCAAAATACTTACAAAATGCAATTGAAATTGAAAATACACAATGCAATTCAGATTGAAATATCCCAGTTCCAATCCAAATTATTCACAAAGTGCAATTGAAATTCAAAATACTTACAAAATGCAATTGAAATTGAAAATGCTTACAAAATGTACGGTAGATTCAAACGACTCATGTGGATTGACAATACTTACAAAAAGCAATTTAGATTGAAAATACTTGACAAAATGTAATTTAGATTCAAAATACCCACAAAATGCAATTGAGAATCGAAATATGTGCAAAATGCCCACCAAACAAAATGCAATTTAGATTCAAAATTCGTGCGAAATGCTGTTTTGGTTGAAAATACTTACAAAATGCAATTGAAATTCAAAATACTCACAAAGGTCCCTCCACCATATTGAAAGACTTACTAAAAAGCAATTTAGATTGTCAATCTTTACAAAATGCAATTGAGGTTGAAAACAATCGCGAGATGTAATTTAGATCGAAAAAACTTACAAAATGCAACGTAGATTAAAAATACCTACAAAAAAAACGCTAAAAGGGAACTGAGATACACGGTGAACCAAGTAACAAAAACAGTGCGGGAATCTTAAAGAGAAAAGGAAATTAATGAAACGAGGAGAGGAGAGGAGAGGAGAGGGGAGAGAGGAAAAGGTCCGCCCCAAAGGGAAGGGACAAAAGGGGAAAACGGACCCAGCTCAGGAATCCCTCGGGGTCGCCAACTCCCGAACTCACCAGCCGTGAGCCCCTGAGGGTGTAGCATTATCTAGGGTGCACCAGAAATGATGGGGCTACATACACCCAGGCTCCTTAAGGGCCTTGAGCACAAGGCAGGAGGTAAAAGGAAAAGAACAAGAAGACTGACCCCTCGCAGAAGGAGGGTATCAGAAAAGATGAGACAAGGGCCAATTAAGGCGGGAAATGAAGAGACTCCCTAGGCCTCGGATACCCTAATACCGTCGGGGTCGCAAGAGAACAAGAGTTGACCAAGGGAGGTCGACAGGAAAGAAGACAGAGAGGAGCCCGGCACAAGTAAGTGGAAGCAATGCCAGACTCAGCTGGGATCCCGTGGTCGCCAACCCACGTCCCACAAGATGTGAGCCCCTGGGGGCTGTTTAGGGTGGCAAGACTGTGGAGTTATCTCGCGTGACTAGTTGTGCTTGATGCGGACAGCATCAGGGAAGAAGTGACAGATGCGTGTGAGAGTGCTCTGACCTTGGGGAAGGCTTAGTTTTTAAGAGAAAAACCGTAAATGATTGTAAGACTGAAACAAACTTTGTGCTAGAAAAGCAGACATCTAACAGGGCCAAATAACCTTTTGTAGGTTAAAATGTGGGGGGAAGGAGCTGGTCTGTCTGTGGCCTTGTGTTCCTGCTCTTGGGAACTTTATTCACCTTTTATAGTTGACCCTGAATAGTAAAGGTCAAGCTGACCAAGTGGAAAAAAAAAAGAGAGCGCAGGATATTAAGAAAAATCCTTGGTAATAGATGGGTTGATGGACAGTGGCGAATGAGAGCAAATGAGGAGTTGTACAACAACATAGACCCCATCACAGCGTCAGTTAAGACGAGACGGCTGCTATTTTACGGTCACCTCTTGAGAATGACTCATGATCGATTAACCAAAAGAATATGGAGTTTCATTAAGTCTAAGGCAACAAGGCCGAGATGGTTCGAGGAATGCGAAAAAGATCTCAGGCAAATTGGTATTCCAGACCGAGAAATTCCCGACAGAAACACATTTAGAAGATTGGTCTTAAAATGGTATCAACTTCCGGAAGACGGAGAGGACCTTTTGTCCGAAGAACATAAACAGACACTCGTCGCTGGGGTCAGAAGATACTGGCAGAACAAGAGCAAGACACTAAAGTGCAGTTGGTGTTACCACGCAGTCCATAGAGGTTCAACTCGATGTATAAAAAAATATATATCGTAATCATCATCATTTCCCCTTATCCAGCACTTCTCCACTTTCCTCTTTCCTTCCACGATCTTGTCCCAGTCCAGTCTTCTTTTTCTCACGCTGTTCTTCACTAAATCAATCCACCTTGTTCTAGGTCTTACCCTTGCACTTGGCCTCCAGCATCTGTCTTGGTATTCTATTTTCCTCCATCCATTTTACATGTCCAAACCACCTTAGTTTATTCTTCTCAATTCTCTCATTTAGTTTTCCCATCCCAACTTCCTTCCTAACATCTTCTTTCCTCTCTCTGTCTTTCCTAGGAATTTCTTAGGAATTTAATTTCACTGGCTTGGATTCTACTCTCTTGCCTGCTCGTCAGGGTCCAAGTCTCAGCTGCATAAGTTAATATGGGTACATAGTACATTTTATACATTACCTCCTTGCTTTTCCTTGGTACTTGCTTATCCCAAACAAGTTTTCTTACACTTTGATAGAATGCATTGCTCTGCTGTACCCTCCTGCCAATCTCCATGTCCAACCTACCAGTTTGCATCAATTCACTTCCTAGGTATTTGAACGTGTCCACAATTTCCAAACTCTGACTTCCAATTTTCACAGCGCCCTTTCCTTGTCTTTCCCCTCTTGTCATCACCATGGTCTTGCTTTTCTCTATACTGATTTTCAGGCCGTACTTCTGAATATTATCGTTCAGTAAAAAAACAACACAAAACTGTATATAAATATCTTTATATAAAATTTGCCACTTTGAGGGTTATCTGACTATACTCTGCTCCAGCAAGCCGGGTACTGAGCCTCTTCCAGTTTGTCCGGTCCTCCCACATATTGTGCTCCAATCTGCAACCCTCTTGGCCAAATGTCTCCAGATTTGCTTCTCCCCATGTCCCGAGGCCTTCCCCTTGGTCTCTTACCTAGGATGACCTGTGTTCTGTCAGGGGCCATACCATTTCAATCGAGATAGTTCTAGTGTGTCAAGCAGACTTCTGTCCAAATTGAGCTGTTGTCTAATTTTCTCATTTCATATTTTCTCTCTCGTGGTCTTCTGGAGACAAGATGGGAGGAACTTCATTTCAGCAGCTTGCAGTCTGCTACTGTCAGGTGCTGCTTTAAGTCCATAAGTCAATATTGGCATGAGATAGGTTTTGTTAAGTGTTATTTGACCATACTCCTAGTAATAAATACCGTATTTGCTCGCATATATCTTGCACTTTTTTGACCGAAAATATGTGCGAAAATTTTCGGTGCGAGATATACGCGGGGAATGACCGTATTCCCGAAGAAACACAAAGCTTGCATTATTGAAACAAGGCAACTGGCATACGGTACTCGCCCTATTCATTGTCACTGCTGCCAATCTCCGAGGTACTCTCGCGTGCATCATTCAGGTCATTATTCCATCCTGCTTCATCCTGACTTCTGTCCAATGCATTTGCGATGCAAGTCTTCAAGAACCTCTTCGAAACAATGTCTGTCGACACCATTTATTTCTATTCGTTATGGTTATGAGTCATTAAGAACCTATGTAAAAGACATCATATGCTCATTAAAGATGATTCAAGGCAGAAAAGGAATTAAGAGCGCAGACGCTTAGCGATCGATACGATCGATCATCTTCCATATTGATTCAGAGCGAGCTCGAACTTACCGACCGCGGCCAAAGACTAAAGATGTACCGCATGCTATAACACTCACGCCGCGCCGCATGTTTCCACGCGGCCGAGCTCTGATGCGACGGAATGAGTAAAGACGAAATCATTGAGATTCGAGAAGACTGAACTGTGTTTCTCTGCGATGTAACAGTAGGCCTACTTGCACAATCTTTGAAACATACGAGCATGTTGGCGCGAGTGGTATAGCGCAGATTTCCTTATCTTCGAAGCCAGAGTACCGGTACTGATGTCTACAAGGCAACTGACGGACAAAAATAAGGGAAACCTCTGCCGCCAAAACGAACGATAACATTGTGTATCGACGACTGTTGTGGCGCGCTAATCGAACGTGTTTCCACCTCAAGGTTATTACGGTCATTTATATGACGGCGTCAGAAATGAATGAGAGATATATGCGAGTACTTTTTTCCCCCTGAAATTTCAAATTTAAAAATGGGGTGCGAGATATATGCAAGCAAATAAGGTAATAACTACTAAAGCTTGGGGGATCCACAAAAACATAATATAAAGCGATAACAACTCACCTGAACACATCCTTCCAGCATCTTGTGCAGAACATGTGCACGGCGCTTCATCACCTTCACGTCAGAAGGTGTGGAATCCTCAAACTGGCCATTGTTGATGGGGTTTACGAACCGGTTCCGGAATTCTTTAAGAGTACCCAGGAGGTTGGGCTTGACGAACTGCATCATACAGTGATCTGTGCAAGAGACATCAGTTATAACATTGACACACAGGAACTGCATCATACACATTGACGGACTGATGTACTCACACTCTTTGAGGTTGTTCTGCAGCGGTGTCCCAGTGAGGACGATACGGCGTAGAGTTCGTATCTTACACATGACCTTGGAGAGGGCAGTCTTCTCATTCTTGAGCAAGTGGCCTTCATCGCACACCACCATGTCAGGACCTGGATCACAAGGATTACAATTACCAAAAAGCGGGATACTTATACGTGTTCTCGCTATAACGCGATTTTAAAAAATGCACATTATTACCGTATTTACTCGGCTATAAGGACCCCCACCCCCTTAATTTTCAAGAGCCAAAATAAAAAATAAAAAATACAACATTCTTGGAAATTGACGAATTGTTAAAAAATATAATTACAACTGAACTTCATTCTCTTTTATGACAAAAATATTTTTCTTGTTACAGTATATTAGTTTGTTATTCAGACGATATGACTGCCATTTTGTGTACCGCGATTGGGCAGGATATCGAATTGTGTACCCAATGGGCTTCACCCGATATCCAATAGAAGATGCCACACTAGAAGCTCTGTTTAGTATTACCGTATTTATGTTGCTATTCGATTGTGTTTACGACAGTCTCCTTAGTTTTATTTTAACACATTTGTTGCAATAACCATCGGCGGTTGTGTGAAACGTAATTAGTATATTAATGTGAAATATGTGAATAAATAGTTGTGTTTACAAATGTTAGTGAGATGTGCTTAATTGATGCATTCTCCCTCCGTATAAAAATAAAGTTTGCATTTCCATGTCTGATACTTCGTCCATTCTAAGACTTTTGCTTAGCAAGGGATAACATTGAAGGGAATGGTGGTGGATAAGTGAGGTTATGGCAGTCTCATAATGGGCTGATTAAAGATGTTAACTTTGTTTATCTTATATATTAAAATTGTTTTCAAAAAATTTCACCCTTTACTAAAACTGAAATATCTCGGGAAGTTTTTGCGCTACGACGACATTTGTTATCTTAAAATGTAATGCCCCTCAAGCACCGATACCCACCTTACTTGATAATATCTTGGAAAGTATTATGTTTTTTAAAAAGAATTTAATGAATAAAGATGTTTTTCTTAAAACAAACAATGATGTTCATAGGCATAACACAAGACAAAATCAAAACACACACACAAGCATATATCAAAAAGGAACTTATCACATAGGAGTTAAATTATACAATAAACTACCCCAGTATATAAAACTGGACCCAAAAATAAAAACCTTTGATAGAATGTTGAAAGCTTATCTGCAGTGCCATTGTTTTTACTCAGTAGTTGAATATCTTAGCGTATAGGAGCGATGAAATCTATAATTATATTTTACTTTTTTAATTTAATTGTAATACCTAGCTGTATGTTGTTGTATTTATAGAATTAAGTTTTCATATTATGATATTAGAGTGAGGTGTAAATAGTTGTGCAATAAGATTGTATCCATTAAGATTTGCTATTATAATAAGTTAAATAGTTATAATATTAGTAATATATACCTGTTAGTTCTTTTATTTTATAGATGTAAATTCTGACGTGTCCTATATCAAAAATGTATTGAATGCATGTATTTGATCAAATGGAACTAATAAAAATCTATCTATCTATCATTCGTGTATTAAAATAGTTGTGAATATTACTTCCCTCACGAAAATAGAATCGAATGACTTGACGGACATATTGTCGCTAGGCGACAACGACTAACACTGTATCATTATATTCAACGCCGCCCCAATAATAAATCTAACTTGATATTAACAGAGAGTTCCCTAATTACGTCATGATATCGTTAACTTCTATCTGCTCCACTCGGGCGCTAATGTCGCATGTAGCTATACAATAAGCAGAAGGGGATTCCGTGCACATAATTTAATTAAAACTTCTCAAAGAATGGATTACTTTGAGACAGTTTATTTACACAGGTTAGAAAGCGATTTGTAAAACATGTTACGGACAAGGGGGATAATTATTCTTCCTTTATTGTTGGCAACAGTGATATGTACTAAACTGCTATCAATACGAGCGATGATTACAAAATGTATATGTCTATGAATGGTGTTCATGGAGGTCATGTTGAGTTAGTTGTCGCTGCTCAAGTTTGCAAAATGGATATTTATTCGTGGATTACTACTGTCTTATGGAAGGTGACCGGCTAAAATATATAAGTCATCAACAAACGAAGTTACGAGTTGATACATATGCCGGTTTAGCAGACGTCTTGCATGTACGAGCAGAAAATGAAAATCTCGAAGTCGGTCGAATTGTAGTTTTGCCGTCTTCTTTTACAGGTAGCCCAAGGAAAATATTGCAAAATTATCAGGATGCGATGGCAATAGTGAGGAAATTTGGAAAGCCAGATTTATTCATTACGTTCACCTATAATGCGGGCTGACCAGAAATACTTAACAGCATTCATCTCTGGGAAACGGCTAATAATAGGCCTGATATTGTAGTGAGAGTTTTCCATTGCAAAGTAAAGGAATTGCTACGATTGATTAATGTTAAGGTAATTTTCGGTAAAGTAAAAGCAGTGGTATTTCAAAAACGAGGTCTCCCGCACATCCATTTACTCTTAACATTAACGGAAGATTATAAGTTTCGAGAAATTTCTGACATTGACACTGTGGTGTCAGCCGAAATACCAGATCTCGAGGATGAAGCGCTATACGAGTTGGTAAGGAGTCATATGGTACATGGTCCTCGCGGCGTCATATGGTACATGGTCCTCGCAGATCTTTGAATCTTTCTTCAGTCTGTATGAAAGATGGCGTATGTAAGAAAGATTTCCCTAAACAGTTTCAGGAAGAGACCAAAGATAATGCCAATGGTTATCCTTCGCATAGGAGGAGAAATAATGGACGGATTATTATAAAAACAATTCGAGGCATTGACATTGAAATCGATAGTCGATTCATTGTTCCCTACAATCCATTTCTTTTACTTGACTTGCAAGCTCATATTAATGTTGAAATATGCTCAAGTGTTCGGAGTGCTAAATACATCCACAAGTATCTTATATATTAACATCCACAAGTATGTGTATAAAGGTCATGACTGCTGCATTGTTAAAATATGTCCTGAAGGCGAAACGGTGAACTACGATGAAATTACTTCTTTCCTAAATGCTAGATATGTTGGTCCAACAGTAGCCGCATTCAGGATATTTTCATTTCACATGCATGTATTTTCATTTCACATGCATGAACAGTCACATTCTATCGTGCGATTACCAGTTCACTTGCCAAACTTGCAAAATATCTATTTTAAAAATGATAACGCTCCAGATATTTTACTTCAAGCACAGTTGCACAACACGGAATTACAAGCGTGGTTCAAGTTAAATCAAGATTCACAAGCCAGAAGTCATATATATCCTGAAAAACCAGTACATTACGTCTGAAATAAGAGAAACTGCCAGTGGCAAAAAAGAAAAAATGTTTCAAAAGCTATAGGCAGAATGTATAATGTTTTGCCTACAGAAACAGAAAGGTATTATTTACGCCTAATATTGCTTCACGTCATAGGTGCTATCAGCTTCCAGGATCTACGAACATACAAAGCCGTTGTCTATTCTATTTTTAAAGAAACAGCTAAGGAGCGAGTTTTGCTGATTGACAATTCTGAATGGCAGCGTTGTTTGGCAGAAGCGTCACAAATTCAGATGCCTTCTCAGTTACGACAACTGTTTTCTTACATATGTATCTTTCAGACCCCTTCAAATGTAAGATAGTTATGGAACATTTTCAAGAATTCATTATCAGAAGATTATCTGCAGTTTCACTAACCTAACATTGCATATCAGTTCACTCTTATACATATTTCTAATACATTAAAGCTCCATGGTCTTCCCATTACTTCTCTCGAATTGCCAGCTATTATTGATAATTTCCCTCAGACAAATTTACCAATGAATTATCCAAAACTTAATGAGGATCAATTAAGTCGGATGATAAACCTAGCAAATGGAAACCAAACGGCTATAATTACAGAAATTTTGGGGTTAGTACAAAACAGCAATGAAAGGATGAGTAATGCATATTTCATTGACGGTCCAGGGGGCACCGGGAAAACATTTCTTTACCAATGCTTGATTCACAGTTGCACAAATTTGGGGTTAAATGTAGTTTCTGTTGAATGGACTGGTATTGCAGCAATGTTACTACCTCAGGGGCGCACTGTACACAGCCAGTTCAAGTTACCTCTACATTTACATGAAAGTTCTGTATCAGGAATAAAAGTTAACAGCAAGGAAGCTTTTTATATTCGTTCAGCAAAACTTATCATCTGGGATGAAGCCCCTATGGCTAATAAGCACGCGTTGATGTGTGTAAATCGGTTGCTAAAGGACATCATGAATAACGACGTGCCTTTCGGAGGAAAAATTATCATCTTAGGGGGAGATTTTAGGCAGGTATTGCCCGTTGTACCTCACGCATCTAAAGCAGCATCAGTCCAAATGTCAGTAAGGTTCTCTGCTTTGTGGCCATTATTCAAAATGTTTAAACTCAACAAAAATATGCGAGCGGATACAGATCAACGCGACTTTGCAAACTTCTTGATACAAATTGGTAACTGTGAATACCCTCACGACCATGGAGAAAATTCAGAATTAATCCCACTCTGAAAAATATTTCACACTTTTCAAAAATAGCGATTTTAGCACCTAAAAATGAACATTGTAAAGAAATCAATGACAAAGTTTTAAACCTAATCCCAGGATCATCGAGAACTTATATCAGTGTGATTTTTTTTTTTTTTTTTTTAGACGTTTCGGCCATGAATGGACCACGATGTTCTTCACTCATATAATCACTGTAACCGGGTGAGTTAGCCGTGGTGGTTACGGCATGACTGATGGCAGTCGCTCACATCCGGGAGGCGAGGAGGTTCGAATCCCCCCGCCGGCAACCTTGAAGATGGTCTTCTGTGGTTTCCCATCTTCCTTCCAGGCAAATGCCGGGGTTGGTCCCTAACAATAGGCCACAGCCGCTACCTTCCAACTCCTCGTCCTTACATTCCAACTTCCCTCCTTCCCTCCCCAACGGTACTTGTAGCTCACCCATTGGGTGTCCGTCTCGAAGCAGCTACAAAACTGGCGAGCCGAACATGTCCTCGGACACTCCCGGCACTAAAAGCCATACGCTTAAAAAAAAAAACACTGTAATGCTTGTTTTCTTGTCTGCCAGTAGATCTTCATTCTTGACGAATGTTCTGCTCTCGAATAATTTGATTACTGAAGATGAGAGTGAACTTCTACAATTCCCAATAGAATTTTTCGACAGCATAGGCATAAGTGGATTGCCACCTCATATCCTTCGACTAAAAGAAGGCTCAATTGTGATTTTGTTGAGGAAAATGTTACCCATGGTCTGTTGAACGGTACTAGACTGTTGGTTTGGAAGATGCATGACAATTGCTTACACCTGGAAATTATTACTGGCGTAAATGTTGGAAACAATGTCCTACTCCCTCTCGGCTTGACCTTACGCCATCAGATAATTCTATGCCATTTTCTTCAAAAGGAGGCAGTTTCCAGTACATTTGGCATTTTGTATAACTATCAATTAAGCTCAAGGTCAAACACTAGATCAAGTAGGCATTTATTTACCTCAACCGGTGTTTAGCCACGGGCAACTTTACTGTGTGTTGCACTATCGCGAGCAAAATCCCTTCATGACGTCAAAGTTCAAATAGAATCAAAAGGCAAGCGAACAGCAAATGTCGAATGGAAGGAAGTACTATTAGAATTTTGAAACGAATGCTGCGGAGGAGCACAGACCTCAGCAAACGGGGGCACAGATTAAATAACAATTATACAAGGACGTCCGCATCCCTAATACGATAACTGTCCTGTGGTAATGGTAAAAAAAAAATACTATTGTCCTACATCGGTGATTACTATCCTACATCCTGTTATTTCATTCCCTCAGTTCTATAACAAAGATATACTCAATCAAATTTACAGCTTGATAAATATTAACTCCTTCAGTGTGAGTTATCTTTTCATTTCTCATCAATCGCCTTTATTTTCTATTCTATTTGTAGGGGTGGAGGCGATAGTTGTCTTTACAGAGATGAGCAAATTATTAGATTCGATGTCAGTTTTCCAAAATTGCATTTTTACTTTTCACGGTTTAATGCACTAAGTATGTTTACAAGGCGATGAAATTACTTCAAATGTTTAACCAAGACTCCTAATTATATTTTCATTTAAGAAACTCAAATTAAAATGATTTTTTTAAATTTCCACTAACAGAGGAGCCTTGCAAATGCAAAATGCCACACGTTTCGTTTTTATTACTTCTCTCTACTTTACGTGTGAATTTAGAGCGGAGCGATTTGGGGTCTTTTAACTGATGAACGCTATTGAACTATTCAAAGATTCATGAACTATGCATTGAAATCACCTGACTTGAATTCTGAAGTCAATGAAAAATTGAAAATGAACTCAGCTCAGATATCCCTCGGAATCCAATAATCTGAAAGTTTCCAGATGCAATTCCTTATGGGAAAAGGTGTAATTCCATGGGAGAGGAAACACTAAGTAGGACAACAAAAGAAGTTGGTCAATAAAATTATTTTGAATAAAAGTAATTATGACTAATTATTATTTTTTATTTAATTCTATTAGCCTTGGAGGCTGGATTCAGACAGCTCCTTAACCCGGTCCATGAGTCAATCCTAATTGGCTACATGGATAATTCTTGCCAGGCGCGTCCACGTCGCGGGGGTGGGCAACGGTACTGTAATATACCATGGAACTACAGTACCGGCTAAGTTCTGGTGAGGACCCAGTCCTATGGGGTATAACATAGGCCCCGTGCACAGGGTTACGTGCGAAGACCTCAACGGAATCTGCAGCGGAGAAGATGGACTTCAGAACGGTGGAGATTGCGGAAGAGGCAACCCAGTACTCAGGGAATAGTATGAGTACAGCATCAATCGGCAGCGTCTGTTTCCCATGTTAGGGGCGGCTGCAAGGGCGTCTGTTCTCCATGTTAGGGGCGGCCTGAATAATAGCTGGCAGTAGCTTCATAAAATGCCTTTGGGAGTGGCGACCCCATCGTAATAATAGCCTAAAATGGAAATGGCACTTTCAATGATTCGGAAAAGGTTAGGGCGTACCCTGCAGGCGATGCGCAGTTCCTTTGGTACTGGGGGATCTGTGAGAAATGGGCGACCAGTAACCGAAATGAAAGTGGGAATCATGAATGTCATGACCCTGACAGGCAAGGTGGAGGAGGTGGTAGACTTCATGGAGAGGGAGAAGGTTGGAATGATGGGGCTTAGTGAAGTGAAATGGAAAGGTAAAGGAAGGAAGAAATTGAGGAAAGGTTATACATTATACTGGAGTGGTGGCCAAGAGGCAAAAAATGGCGTGGGACTGATAACCTCGAAACAACTGGAGGAGTATGTTGAAGTGGTAGAGTGTGTGAGTGACAGAATAATGAAAATTAGAATGAAGATGAAGAATGACGTGATGGACTTCATACAAGTGTATGCACCACAGACTGGAAACAGAGAAGAAGATATTGAAGTATTCCTGGAGGATGTAGAAAGAGTAATCTCAGATGTAGAAGTGGTGATCATGGGAGATATGAATGCACAAGTCGGAAACGAGAGACAAGGAAAGGAAGAAGTCGTTGGACCATATGGATATGGGAAAAAGAACCGGGAAGGAGATGAACTTGTAAACTTTTGTGAAAGGAATGGACTGATAGTGGGTAATTCATGGTTTCGGAAGAAAAACAGCAGGAAAATTACGAGATATGGGTGGGGTGACAGAAGAACAAAATCAGTAATTGACTACTTCCTGGTGGAAAGGACAAATCGCAGAAAGCTGATGGATGTGACAGCTTTACCAGGAGAAGCATTTGATGGGGACCATAGAGCTGTGGTGGCAAAATTTAGATGGGGAAAATTGGAAAACCTAAAGGAGATCAGAGAAAGTAAAATAAAAGTATGGAAATTGAAAGACAAAGCTGTACAGGAAGATTTTCAGGAGAGATTGAAGCAACAAATCCCAGTTACTGAAGTGGAAAATGTAGAAGAGGAATGGTCCCACTTTAAAAAGGCATTTGCTGGTGCAGCAGAGAGTGCTTGTGGTAGGACGTCAACAAGAGTGAAAGAGAAGGAGACACCGTGGTGGAATGAGGAAGTGAGGAAAGCAGTGAAAGAAAAGAAGTCTGCATGGAAAGAATGGAACCGAGATCAAACAGAAGAAAGCAAAAGGAAGTATCACGACAGCAAACGGAGGTGTAAGAAAGTGGTAGGAGAAGAAAAGAAGAAAAGTTGGGAAGAATTTACACGAAGAATGGAAACAGATGTAAGTGGCAGTAAAAGGATGCTGTATGGGCTTCTAAGAAGTAAGAGGAAAGAAAGAGTTACTACAAAGCTGGTGAAAAAGGAAGATGGAGAGTTGTTAACACACCCGGAAGAGATAAAGGGACGATGGAAGGAGTATTTCGATAAGCTATTGAATGTGAGCAATTGTACTGATGAGATCGAAGTGACACAGCCTGACGACTCTATAACAGAAGATGATATAACAATGCTGGAGGTGGAATTAGCAGTACAGAAAATGAAGATGGGAAAAGCAACAGGGGTGGATGAAATCAGTGTAGAAATGATAAAGGCTGCTAGACCTGTTGGTATGCAATGGCTGTATCGACTGCTAAAGTGTGTGTGGAAATGGAAATGTGTACCAGAAGACTGGGAGAAAGGGCTAATAATACCAGTGTTTAAGAAAGGGGACAAGAAAGTGTGTGATAACTATAGAGGGATCACCCTCGTATCACAGATAGTAAAAATACTGGAAAGGATATTAGAAAGAAGAATGAGAAGAAAGGTGGAAGGAGAGTTGCAAGAGGAACAGTATGGCTTCAGGAGTGGAAGATCCACAGTGGACCCAATCTTTAGCTTGAGGCAGGTGATGGAAAAGAACTGGGAATATGGAGAGAATTTGATCATGACTTTCATAGATCTAGAAAAGGCATATGATAGTGTCCCCAGAGAGAAGGTATGGGAAACCATGGTTAAGAAGAGACTGGGAAGAGAAATGTTGGAAATGGTGCAAGCAATGTACAACAACTGTGTTAGCAGGGTACTGACCCCAGTTGGAAAGACAGACTGGTTTAGGAACAAGACTGGACTAAGACAGGGGAGTGTGCTGTCACCTCTTTTATTCATAATGGTAATGGATGAAATTGTAAAGGAAACAAAGGAAGCATATGGACATAAAGAAATGAAGTTACTATTATTTGCAGACGATATTGTGGTCTGGGGAAGGAACACCGAAGAAGTGCAAAAAAAACTAGATGCACTGAACGAAAATATTCAGAAGTATGGCTTGAAAATCAGTATAGAGAAAAGCAAGACCATGGTGATGACAAGAGGGGAAAGACAAGGAAAGGGCACTGTGAAAATTGGAAGTCAGAGTTTGGAAATTGTGGACACGTTCAAATACCTAGGAAGTGAATTGATGCAGACTGGTAGGTTGGACATGGAGATTGGCAGGAGGGTACAGCAGAGCAATGCATTCTATCAAAGTGTAAGAAAACTCGTTTGGGATAAGGAAGTACCAAGGAAAAGCAAGGAGGTAATGTATAAAGTGTACTATGTTCCCATATTAACTTGGACCCTGACAAGCAGGCAAGAGAGTAGAATCCAAGCCAGTGAAATGAAATTCCTAAGAAGTATGATAGGAAAGACAAGGAAAGACAGAGTGAGGAATGAAGATGTTAGGAAGGAAGTTGGGATGGGAAAACTAAATGAGAGAATTGAGAAGAATAAACTAAGGTGGTTTGGACATGTAAAGAGGATGGAGGAAAATAGAATACCAAGACAGATGCTGGAGGCCAAGTGCAAGGGCAAGAGAGCAAGGGGAAGACCTAGAACAAGGTGGATCGATTCAGTGAAGAACAGCTTGAGAAAAAGAAATCTGGACTGGGACAAGATCGTGGAAGGAAAGAGGAAAGTGGAGAAGTGACATAAATACCCCGACCCGGCAGGAGCTGGATAAGGGGAAATGATGATGATGATGATGATAATTCTATTAATTTGCACACCTCTACATGTTAACCAAGAGTTACATCTCTAAATTCAAATATAAGAGACCCATCTTTTATTTTAAATTTTTACCATTGTTCATAAGTAGACAAAACACCAAATTGTACCGCTGTAGCCTTAAATTGTGTAAATATCTCTATCTACTTAGTATAAAACAAAGTTCCCAATTCTTGGATGTAACGGGTAACCTCGAGAGCAACTTGATGGATTTTGATGCGGGTTTCACCATTCTGTAAAGGATTTCTCGATGAAAGATTAGGTAGAAAAACATTTATTTATGACCAAAAGAAGCCGAGCATTTACGATTTCAGTGAATTGAGTTGAAGAAAAACCTAACGTTCATGTGTCTTTTAAGCTTACACTGTGTAAACCGTTAAAAATATCGATATTCTCTGAGATTTTTTCAGCATGAAAAGTTCTGCAAGAAAGTCCGCGACAGCTCCCACATCGACCACTGTAAGTGTTTTTACGATTTCATTTCTTCCAGCAATCTCCATTCAGTGGAAATTTAAATTACTAGCTTCAGAGTGAGTTTACGAGCTTGCGAGCGACCTATCACCCTAACTTCAGCCAGCATCAAACTGCCGAGTCGTGTCGAGTTAGTTCTTCAGAGAAGAGTATAACTTATGTGTTTGGAGTTAGCTGTTCAACTCGGCTTTTCAGAATTGCGACTGGAACCTGACGTCCGTGCACCTTTTAAGCTTACGCAGGATAAATAGTGGGACACACACCCACACATTTGATCTCATAAGTCTACTTCATCATTTACCCAAAAGCGACGGCACCATAAATGTATGTTCAGGTCACTAGCATGAAGACATGCAAATGTCATATGGACAGAAGTGCTGTAGGATTGTTGAAGTGAATGCTGCGGAGGGTCTTCTAGTTTAGATTAAATATATCGCACTATGTAGCATCAAAATAAAATAGCTTATTTTTACTCTCACGCTTTCCCAAAATAATGGATTTTTGCGGAAGTTCGCGTCTATATTAACCCCCCCCTCAATTTCGGAACTAAAAATTTAGACAAAAAAAGGGGGTCTTATAGCCGAATAATATGGTAATACAGTACAATGTCATGTGAGTTTACTTACAGTGTATAGGAGTATTCCTCACCTGGATCAAGCAACGTTTTCTCAAACACTTGCTCAGTCGTTTGGTTGGCCAGAGTGCGGAACATATCATAACCTATGACCAGGACGCCTCCTGTACCCTGCCAACTCTGCAGCACACGTTTGCGATCGTAATTCTGCTTGCACCTGGAACGAGAAGTTATAACACAGATTATCCATCACTGAGTATCACATGACATTCATTTGTTCTTGTATTGTACACTTCACTCGTAGTATGCTGAACTGCTATGCCCAAGATCGCGGCTTCAAAACCGGCCAAAGTCGTCGGATTTTTAAGAGGGTTAAAATCCTTCAGTATGCCTCCCTTTGGAGGGGAAGTAAAGCTGGCGGTCCGATGTGATAGATTTATGGCATGAAAAAGTAACTACTTCTACAATTGGTAAGCCATCATCATCAACATCAAGTTTCCCAGGTGTGGTTTACGAGCGCTCCTTCAAGACTTCAACCCAGTTGATTCCCTTGGATGTGATATCTTCCATCTCCTCCTCCTACTCCTAGGTTTTTCAGTAATCTCACCATTGTTTTCCAATTATTCTTTGTGCCATTCGTTTGACGTGACCAAACCATCGCAAACATACCCTAGTTATGGTCTCCTTCAGGGACTGATTTATTCCAGCTTGTTCTCTAATCTTCTCATTTCTTACGTTGTCTTTCCTAGTTTTTTGAAGCATGCTTCTTAGAAACTTCATTTCTGAAGCCTGAAGTCTGCTGTGCATGTTTCCAACCCAAAAGTCAATCTTAGTGGCACTTGCTTATTCCAGAGTAGATATCCAACTTGCTCATAGAATTGACTTGATTTCTGAATTCAAGCAGTATTCTGTTGTCACTTGATATTAAGCATCCAAGGTACTTGGTAAGTGTGTAATAAAATTTGTAGGTTATTTGGTTAGAAACGCTCTATCAAATTTCAACGTTCACCGGTACGTGTTGCTGACGGTAGCATCTGGTAGCCAAACCTGGAACTACTAGAAATTGAACTTGTTGTGAGCCCACAGACGTTCAATCAAAAATACCCAGCTATGGCCATTGGCTGCAATTCACTTGCTTTTCTCAGCTTGCTGACATGGTGTCCACAGAATTTTCAATGTCAATTTTCCTGACTTTTCCTGACCATTTTTCAACAAAATTCCTGACTCGTGAAGTCATCGTAACATCGGAAAAAAGGTTTATTGAGCAAATATGTATATATCTTTTTTCATTTGCAGAATTTGCCGAATGCTCACCTCTTTATTCATTTAAAATAGAAAATAAAGTAAATTATAATGCATTAATACATAAATCAAAGTACTTAATGGGGGACAGATAACCTCGTAGTTCCGCCCCTTAAAACAACAATAACTAACATAAAACTAAAGTAATTAATAACCTAAACTATAGTGATGGGGTCGCCACGTCCCTACACCAACGCCAAAAAAGCGTACAAAAAATAGGTAAAAGAGGTTTTTACTATGATGTATTGTAAAAATGGAAACTTGCCATAATGTCCAGTGAGTTATTGCTTTTTATCTTCAGAGATTAGTTGAACTAGTAACATCAAAATACGGCCATAAAACACAAAATATAATATAAAATTCCTGACTTTCTAATACTTTTTGCCATTTTTTCCTGACTCATTCCATTCTTTCACACTTTTTCCTGACTTTTCCTGGCCAAAAACAAAATCCTGACTTTTCCTGCCTGTGGACACCACGTCTGATTTATTCGTTGACAATGGCAGCCCTTGTTTCAGCATTGCCTGAATGCTATGGCCGATCTCTTTTTTTAATTAACCTATTATCGAGATGAAATTTCTAAGTCAAGTATTCAGAAGACCAAAATGTAACTAAGATGCTTAAACCATGAGGGTGACAATGTGCAAGGCTTCTAATGATAAAAACTAACACATGCATCAATACTTGTATTTAGGATAATTTAGCTGCATCTGTCAATCAACACTTACAATTGATTGCCATGAATCTAACTTCCTTGGGATTCACGAGAAGAACACAGTACCACTGATCTACCTCAGTAAACCTTACAAGGGAAGTATCAGGTAAGATAGGTCGAAACCTATCTTGAAGCTTTGTGAACGCAATCGTTGTACTGTAAGAGGACAATGTGCGCAAAATCAGCTTCCAGATTGAACTGTAATGCTCCGAAATCATGTGGTGAATCTCTCATATTTATCAATGGGAGGTAGCGAGTACCGTACATGTTGGAATGGACAGCCCTGCCCGCCCAAGCACTCAAGGCCGGTGGGAAGCAGCCGCACGCTCCAGTCCGCATATATGCCCCGCCTCGCTACTACTCCGAGTGCCACAGGGATGTCCAGCTCTTCCAGCCGTCATGCCTGTGTACCAGGATTTCGGAGCCTTGCAGTTCAATCTGGAAGCTGATTGTCCTCTTATAATACAACGATTACGTCCACTAAATTTCAAGATAGGTTTCGACCTGTCTTACCTGATACTTCTCTTGTTAGGCATAACATCTGCTCACTAATCGTCAGATGTACACAGGTTTAACAGAAAGTATATTGATGGAAACAAATTGTTCATTCGGAACTTATTATGCACACTGTATGAAGCTTCTGTAGCAACTTTACTGAGTCCCTAAAGCTGCGGTTTCCTCCAGTAGCGGTATCGCTTTCTAGTGGCTGTAATGTGACGGCGAATGACATCACAAAAACATTTCGCATGGAAACAAAGGCAAGTGGTTTACTAGGAAGTGTTGACTACCACCATCGCCTAAAGTTGCGGTGGCGTCATTCATATGACGGTGGTGAATACGGTAGCAAACAGTTCGCCACCGTCTTTGTACGGTGGGTGCTGAAAGTAGTGAATTATATACAATGACTGATACGATGATATATTGGAGTATGAAAAAGAGGACACATTAATAGATTTCATAAAGAATCACTATATTGGCAAGAGTAACCTTATAAATACACAGAGCATCTGTTTTTGTTGTACGGTACCGGTACTGGAGTTATGTCAACCATTACGTAATTCAGAACATAATAAAATAACACTGTTGTCAAAATATTCTCTGAATGTATCTTCATTGCAGTGCAGATGGCGAACTAAAATTTCATAGACACCTTCTGCAAGACGCCTTTTTAATATTCCACTTCCCCCAATACGTTCCCTATCGTCTTCGGATGACTCTTCTTCCAAAAATATTACGATCACCATGTCAAGATTTCTTATTTTACTTTATGACAACATGCCGTCACAACACACACTGATAAATAGCTCTAAAGACGGTTCTCAGTTTCTACTGTAGGCTATACGTCATTCGCCGTCACATTACGGCCGCTAGACAGCAGTACCGCTACTGGAGGAAACCGCAGCTTTAGTAACTTGGAGCATGGAAATATCTACAGTGCATTCAAGACATCAACAGAATGAACATTTTGAGAAGTGTCTGGTCTCTAGTTTAAGGCAGTTGAGTTGAGTATTTTACAGGTGACAGTTTGTCAGCATTGTGAGTTACCTGCTCAGCTCATAGATCTTCACCCTCCAGCTATTGTCGGTCTCCCTGAGCCAGATGTTGAACTCGTTGACCCAGTTGAGCACCGTGCTGAGAGGACACACGACCATCACCGTCCTCACTTTGGTCTGCTTGCAGTTGATGAGCGTGTGCACCAGTGTTACCACCTGCAACAACATTGTGATGGCCTATTCCCTAATCCTGAACAACCTGTCCCGGCAATCGGCTTGAAATCTGCTCGCAGCGTGCTAGTCACAGGGCGGAGTTCGATTTCACTGATTGACGTCTTCTTATGCAGCATTGCATTTGCTGTTTCAAAATATATTTACACAGGCTTCATAATAAGATTGAACGAAATCTGTTTCAGAACTTGTTATCATTTTAAATGATCTTGTCGACTTCGTCGTTACGCTGGGGTCTGGCGTTACGTTACGGTGACGGGACGAAATGTACCCAGATGCACTGAGCTGTGTGACGTCATAGTACTGCTTGGTGCATGTGTTCCCCCGACAATCTCTACTTCGTTAGTATAAGACAAAAATCCCCGATTCTTGGATGTCACGGGTAATATCGAGAACCACTGGATGGATTTTGATGCGGTTTTCACCATTCTGTAAAGGATATCTCAAGGAAAGATTCTGTAGGAAATAATTTATGTATGATCAAAGGAAGCCAAGCAGTAACGATTTCAGTGAAAAAGTCGAAAACAAACTTGGCATCTGTGCGCTTCTTAATGGGCAAACCGTTAAAAATATTGTTTTATCCCTTGGTTGGGGGTGGGAAAAACACGTTAGTGTAAATGTGCTAATTTAGAAGACTGTTTCCGGATGAGAGTAGTGTCCCGTAATTGGGAGAGACTACTAGTGTAGTGTGTTGGTGTAAGTGCTTAATCTATTGGGGGCGTCCCTGCAGGATGCAATTATCTGTCAGGGGATGAATGTCTAAGTGCCGACTGTTAAACTAGCTTGCCAGCTGAGTAAGATGAGCAATTCAATGAATGTGCAGAGTCAGTGACTCGACGCTCTGCAGTCGAGTCGCGTGCTCGAACACAATAGAACCTGACAATGCGATTATTGGCCTCTACGGTCAGGGGCAATTATGACTAAGGTCAGGTGGGGTATAAGGATGTAAAGTGGAGTGTGATTAGTAATAAGCGTGTAGTTTACTGACCATGTATTTCTTGGCCAGTGGATGTAATGTGATGTCCCTCTTGGGGAGTTTAAACAAATATGAAATACAATTTGTGAAGTGTACAAATGTTGGGGGTAGGTGTTTACAAGAATAAGGATCCTGAGCACCGCTAGATCTCACCTGGTGAAGAGCTGGAACGGACGTCGTCGGGCAGGGCCGCTGGCGAAGAACAGCACAGAACAACAGACAATCCTTCCTGTCCGGATTCCATTCTTATATGTTTCGACGCTGCTTGGTCAGCATTGCATCAGTGTAGCTGCCCCAGATAGTTGTTAGTGTAAATGTTTATGTGAGTTTTGCAAGCTGTTGGCTAATCTCCTAGGCTTAGGTGGTCGCCGCTTGCTGTGTAGAGATATGTTCTGGAATTATAATGTTTCCAGTTGGGGTGGTTTTGGTAGAAGATGGCGGGGTGGTTCTCAGGGGGTACTGCCCCCCGGGCTGTACAATATCAATTTACTATGATCGTAAGAATTGAAGAGCATGAAAAGTTCTACAAAAAAGTACGCGAGAGCATATCTCTTATCTTCAATACATCGCCCACTATAAGTGTTTTTAGATTGGAAGGAAGGGGCACGTCCCCGCGCGCTCTGGTGAGCGTGACGGCATCCCGCGCGCTTGGCCTTGATTTGCCCTTGGTTTGCACTTGCCGTTCGCGAGTAATTTGAAACAAGATGAGCGAGATAAGTATTATGCAGATAATTTTCTAACATGTCAAGAGTCTTTGGCTTCGAGCGAAGCGAGAAGCCTCCAGCCTTTCTAGCATTTTTCAGCATTTGTAGCATATGATACAAAGTCTAGTCTTTCAGACTGACTGTCACTTTTTATTTTACGCTTCTGTTAGTGGCTTTTGCAGAGCATTTCTATGAAATAATATTTTATTTTACAACATAGTTTATTGCAACACAATGTATTTTTGTGTTGCATTTTATTTACAACACAATTTATTGCTTTTTAACCCAATTCCACAAAACGAGATACAATTTCGAAATGATTTGTTACAAAATTGTAATCAGTCTTCGATGCGACTAAAAAAGTTAATTTATCACAGACGTTACATCTTCTGCTAATGGACATCTACGTAAGGTTTTTGAAGTGGCGTCCATCATTTTCCAAGCAGAGGGCCACTCGTCGCATCAAGTTCTCTCTTGCGTTCGACAACATCTGAGGAGTAATTTCCGCAAAGGCTTCGGTAATGACGAGCTCCATTTCTTCCATTCCTTTGAAAGAGCAAAATACTTTGCAATGCTGCATAAGAAGGCGGCAATCAGTGAACTCGAACTCCGCCCCGTCGCTAGCGCGCTGCGAGCAGATTTCAAGCCAATTGCGGGTGGGTAGGGAACCTATTTTACAGTGTTCAATCGGAACAGGCTGTACATGAGATTAATAAATACACTTGGATGCCCAGTTTCGATCGTCAAGCGATCATTATCAGATCCTTTACACTTAGGCCACAATTTGTTTTATGTCTCAAAGTGTGGGTGAAAATATTTACAATATGTACACTTCTTTAGTTGAGATAGTTCAACTCGTCAATATCTGTTAGATATAGAATCTGTGATGATTTGTTAAAATACTGAAAAATACTCAGTTGAGTACAGATAGTGACACTCTCACCAGGACGCTGCAAGACTCAATCAGATAAGTACAATACAATCTGGATTTTACACTAAATAATTCATTAACTTATTTAATTTAAGTTGCTACTACACTATTCGTCTTGCTTGTATTATTTCAACGGTGAATCCCGTTTTTGTCTTAACGGTTTATTTTATGAATTACGTAATAAAAATGCTTAAAAATGAATATACACGTGTATACAAATATAAAACAATATAGTAGTAAGTTCAACTAGGAAGACATACATATAAAATCACTGTATATCATTTAGCTTTTGCAAATAACATTGTGTTACTTACTGACTCACTGGATACTGCCCAAGAACAAATAGAGAGTTAAAAAACAGGCAGCGAAAGCCGGGCCACAAATATCATTTGGAAAAACTAACAAATATCTTGGGAGTACAGTATTTGTTTCCATTTTGGTCCGTATTGACATTTCCATTGTAGTCTGTAATATGAATACAAATCAATACTTTATGGTACGTTACTTAGCACTCATTAGTGGTACATGTTTCGGATTATGTTACAATGCCACATTGTTTACACAAATGGATGACATCATATCAATAACATTGAAATTCACTTTTAGGCATAAGATACTCACTCATATCATGCATAAGAATATATTAAAATTTCGGGGTCGACAGTGCACCGATTTTCCGGTTACGGTACGGTACAAAGGAAATTACCGACCTCTGTTCGAGACAGTAAAATACTCGGTAAAAAGTTCGGCTCGGTACAAGAGACATAATTACCATAGTGATCTGGGGGATCCCAGAAATTCCGACCACCAGTGATCACTTTAAAGGTGATAAAGCCAATGGGAGAAGATTTATTGTCAAAAGACAACACAATGGATGTCGGTGTTTATAGCCCGCCCTACTCCACACTAAAAGGGCAAGTTAGAAAATTAATGGAACATTGTATGAGATTATTAGCTGTACATTTTTTCTGTATTTTAAATAAAAATTGTGCTTTTTGGCAAATATTTGGTTTACTTTATAATCTTTAGAAGTCATATGTTACTTTTTTGTTCCTTCGGAGGGGAAGTAAAGCTGGCGGTCCCATGTCATAGATTTATGGCACCTTCCACTAATTACACCTGTGTGAAGCTAAATTGTATATTTTAAGAATTTAAACAATGCTCTTAGGCTCCTATGTTCGTTGCCAAGAGCCGACTGAGGTGGCGTCTAGTAGCTAAGTTCTGAACTAGGCCTAGTAGTCGTTGACGGTGGCATTTGGCGGCAAAAGTAGGAATTATTTGAAAAATTCAAAGTTGCAGTCATTACTTGAATTAAAAAAACAGATACACACACTAATAACGCCATCACAATTAACACCGGTTATCAGACAGATTCTACACACACCCGAAGTACACGGGGCTACATGACCGCATTGTCGCAGTCCCTAAACTGAAGAACCAACCAACCTTACTTTTTTGTTAATGCTTTACAAATTACTCGAGTTTAGCGTGTGAAAATCTGCCGAGCTGTACCGAACCGATTTTGTACCAAGAACCGAAGTTCAATTTTTTTAACCGAACCCTACCGAACCCAAATTTTCAGTACCGAAGACCCCTAATTTAAATACATCTAAATAACTATATAAAATTATTGATCTTATTCCCATGTCCATGCGTTTCTTATCACTGGAGAATGTTACTGGAGCTTATTTTCAAAACAACAGGATCTATTGTTAGACATTTGACGTTTCATCGTTGCCAATTGCAATTGTAAAATGTTTTCAATGAAGATATTTTCATTGATTCATGTTGTGCGGACTACGAAATAACAAAAAGAAAAGTTAGTTAGATTTAAGTAATTTATCTTATTGAAAAAAAAAATTAGAAAAAATGTCAACTTACTGAGAGCAGAAAGCATTGTGCTCATTTCCACCCAGACGGCAATGGAAAAAGAAAAAGCGAAAACACATCAAATGTGGTCCCCAAACAATCTTCCGTCACGAAAATAAAGAACACACTCAGGAGGCGAGTTGGGATGCATGCAGCTTAAGCCAGCTGATACACTGTGGTGCAAGGCTGGGGCAGGGAAGGGAACGAGGAGAGGGTAAACTTAATTATCTAGGGAGGCTTTTTACGTTTGATGTTCATAACAAAATCTGTCAGTGTATCGTATAAAATGCTGTTATTGAAATTAATTTCATTCGGGTTATGTGACGGATTGGTTCATTGGGCTTGGTCTATTTGTAGTTGTTCTAATGTATTTAACTTCTCATCCCTTGGGAGTATTCTGTCTACGCAATGCACTGTTGAGAAGGACATGGATAACAGAATCCGTGCTCTACGTTGCTCTATGGATGTGAGACCTGCACCCTATACCGCCAGACCATCAAAAAACTGGAATGCTTTCACCTGCAGAAACTGCACATCAAATGGCATGACTATATAACAAATGCGGTTCTGGAGAGAGCAGAGATGAAGAGCATAGAGGCCATCATCATTAGTCACCGGCTTAGATGGATCGGTCAAGTCCAAAACACGAGTGACGACAGACTCCCACGGAAAATCCTGTACAGCGAGCTCAGCACGGGCAAGAGATCAGCTTAATGAAACCTTGAGGAGTGTAGCCATTGATCCTGATAATTGGCATACACTTGCGGAAGATCGTGCAGCCACCTCAGCTGTGGTTTCACATTTTGAAGAAGAACGCCGAAGGCAGGAAATAGAAACTCGTCAGAGGAGCAAGCTGCGCGAGATATTGCCACGTCCTCCACCTTCCATCATCGGCCGTATGTTCTATGCCAGAATTGGTCTGTTGAGTCACCAGCGACATCACCATCGAGTGAATACACTCGGATACGAGTATTGGCTGACGACGAATATATTTAACATGACCCCTTTGCTGCAGTAATGTAACATTTCGAGATCATCCTCAATTTTGGAAAAATTATGATTGCACTCGACCATGTGACTTAATTGCCGAAAAATGTTTATGTCTTATGTTAATTTTTCGATCATTTATGATGACTTCATTTTTATCAAGATGTTTCATTGGCGTGATCTCAGTTTTCCCAGAAGATATTTGCAATCGTATTTTTAATGCAATTTTCTGGAGACTGGTGATCTGAGCACTAACTTCTTCCATGTCAAGGGCTAAGAGAGCTAAATCATCTGCAATCCCTAGGCAGTTTGTTCGTATTGAGGGTTTTGCTCCAATTTTGATTTTAGGTGGTTTTCCTTTTGCCAAATGTTCACGATGTAATCGAGAGCCACATTGAAAAGTAGTGGGGATAATCCATCACCTTGTCTAAGGCCTGTTTTTACTGGAAAAGCACTTGACATTTCTCCCTTGAACTTGACCTTTGAAATTGTGTTGGTTAAAGTTAGTTCAATCATTTTTGTTAATTTAGGATGAAGGCCATAAGATCTGAGAATTTTTAAAGGAGTAAGTCTGTTTATTTGTATTTGTAATATCCCATTGTTAGTTTCAGGCTGAGAATTTGGTCTGGGCAACTTCTGTATGGGCAAAATCCTGCTTGGTATTCTCCAAGTTGTGGTTCCAGAATGATTTTTATCCTATTGTAAATTATGCGGGAGAAAATTTTGTAAGTGCAGTTTGGAAGGGTTATTCCTCTGTAATAGTCTGGATTAGTTGTATCTCCTTTTTTGAATGATACGTGCTCGATTGTGCTATCATCACTCATTCCCTAATTGATGCATTCTCCCTCCCTGTGTTCAAATAAAAATGAAGTTTGCATTTCCATGTCTGATTTCCCTTTGCCCATTCCATTCTATTTCTTTGATACTAAGATGTTTTAAATGTTTAAAATTATACGCCAAATCAATACTCAACACATATATATTTTGTATATATAGGACATGTTTTGGATATTTAAAACATTTGTTTTCTCAATGGTAAATGTGTTTGCATTCTACTAAGATGTTTGCTTACCAAGGGATACTAGGGAATAGTGGTGGATAAGTGAGGTTATGGTAGTGAGCATTTTGATGGTTATTAACATCGCAGCAGTTCAACGAAGTATAGTAATTTCCTTCTCATTAAATAAATATTGAGCTTTTCCATGAATAAAGACATGTTGAAGTCCCTGCAACGAATATAACACCAGGTGAATTGACTTATTTCAGTATAACAAATTAATTTCCGAGGTCCCCTATACTGGTATTTGACTGTACCTGGAATGTCTTCCCCAGCCCCATGCAGTGAGCTAGGATACATCCCGAGCCTCTGGAATCTTGGGCTCGCTTCAGCGATTCAAAGCAAGCATCCCACATGAACTTCACACCTTTCACCTGCAACATGACAAGCACAGTCTCAGAATAAAGGAAATAACCAAATATTGTTATGTTCTGGTGCTGCAACTCAAAATACAGGTTCATAAATGGGATTACAGAGAAATCCTGATCTAACGTTTCACGAAGTAACGTTTACCCACAATTAACGTTCATTTTCTTTGGCCTTGGCTGTTATACTAAAAAGACCATGTAAATTAGACTTCATTTTAATGTTTGGTGATTTTATGTTTACGATAAATAAAATTCACCAATAGTCGTTATTGTCCCGCCATTATCGAAATAACTAGAGGACAGCCACCCTTAGAATCCCTGGACCTAGATTTGTTGACGCTACCTTTAAGACCCAGGGAAAGGGGGACTTGAACGGAACGTTCAGGGAGTGGAAGGCTGGGTGGTAACCTAGAGGATGGTTTAGGAAATGCTGGCCACCAGGAATAAATGGTCATCGGTTAAACAAAATAAAAACTGAATATATTCTAAAAAGGGGGTTACAAGAATGGATGAGGAACATGAAAAGACACTAGGCCTAATAAAACTTGAGAGGAAGCAATGACACGCAAGGTCACAACTGGGACAACACGAGGTCCCAAAATATGCATGAAGCAAGAGAATCTAGTTCTCATAAGAAACAAAGATCAAGCAAAATGAATTAACGCCAGCAAAGGCGTACCAAAGAGACGTGGTATCAGAAACCACAGAAGCAACATTTAGTCATCAGGGGGTCAACGTTGCTTCACGTCCGTAGGTTCTACCCTTAAAGTGCCCTACACGTGATCCCCGGGTGGTGCTAAGTAAGCAACAACAACAGGCTGTCAGACTATCTTATAGATCTCCTGACAAAATTGAATATGCATACATCACAGTTTACTGTACCAAACAGTTCTTCTCAGAATTCCTTGACACGAAATCTTGGACAAGGTGTTAAAATATGCCAATTAAATATTGAAGGTATCATTCGATCCAAATGTGACTACCTATCTCGGATTCTCCGTGAGAATAATGTACATCTGGCTGTTATTCAGGAAACCCACACTAGCAATGAGGATGAACTCAGAAAAAGAGGCAAGATCTGTGGGTACACAATGGTTGGTGCAACTTATCACAGCGCATATGGAGTAGTAACAATCTGGAAGATATCCATCTTATTTCTGCTTGTTCTGACAACAACATTCATTCTGTTGTAGTAAAACTGCAAGATATTACAGTTGTAAATATCTACAAGCCACCTACAATTCCTTGGCCTGCTGCTGTTCTCTCACCTGCGAACCATCCTGCAATTTATGCTGGTGATTTCAACAGTCACCGTGAAAATTGGAAATACGCCAAGAATAATGACTGCGGTGTTGCTCTTTCTGACTGAGCTGATGAACTCAACCTACATCTTATCTTTGATGCAAAAGATCGAGGGACAATCAGATCTGCTGCTTGGCAGAATGAGCACAACCCAGACCTCTGTTGTCTCTAGCGACAACAAGGGTCAATTCCTACCTACAACAAGAAGAGTACTAGCTGACTTTCCACAAAGCCAACATAGACCAGTACTTATAGAAGTAGGGCTATCTATCCACTTAATTACATCATTTCCTCATCCTCGCTGGAACTTCCTGAAGGTAGATTGGGAGAAGTTCTCAACCGACTTAGATAAATGCATCAGGTTTATTCCGGCAAAAAGCAGTTGCTACCAAAGGTTTGTTGGCCTCGTGACTTCTGTGGCAAGGAAATACGTTCCAAGAGGTTTCAGAAAAGAGTATGTTCCAGGATGGAATCAGCAGAGTGATACACTCTACAATGAATATCCAAGAAATGGAGACCGTGAAGTAGCGGAGGAACTGTTACGAAGCTTAGATGTGGCACGCAGGGAAAAATGGTCCAAGACTGTTGAAGAGATGGATTTTCGTCACTCCAGTAGAAAAGCTTGGAGCTTACTGCCGAAACTTGGGGGTAGCACACCAATAATAAAAGAGAAATCTAACATTACACCAGATGAGATTGCTAAACACATTGTCTCAACTTCCAGAATCACTCAGGATGTAAATCACACAAGACTGGTGAAAATAAAATTAAAACAACTCAAAAGCCTCTTCACCAACTCATTCTGCATACTCTGAACCCTTCACTCATGAAGAAATCAACATTGGCTTGAAGGACATGAAAGTTAGAAAAGCACCAGGCTTTGATGGTATCCATCCAGAGTTCCTCATACATATGGGAAACAATGCTAAAAGATGGCTGGCTCGTTTCTTCTCTGATATTCTCCAAACAGGAATACTCCCAAAGCAGTTCAAGAAATCCAAAATAATTGCCATCGTAAAACCTGGGAAACCAAAAGATTTGCCTCAGAGCTATCGACCTATAGCCCTACTTAGCTGCACCCATAAGCTTCTTGAAAGACTGATTTTGAACAGAATCAGCCCCAGTATCACCCAACACATCCCCATTGAGCAAGCTGGATTCCAGAAAAACCGAAGTTGCTGTGATCAAGTTCTCGCTCTTACATCTCACATAGAAGCTGGTTTCCAACTTCACCAGAAAACAGCCGTTGCCTTCTTAGATTTAACAGCTGCGTATGATTCAGTTTGGAGAGAAGGTCTACTGTATAAATTCCTAAAAGTGATTCCCTGCAAATCTATGGCCCAGCTTATTGACAATATGATTAACAACAGACATTTCCAGGTTGTCTTGGGATCAAAAATCAGCAAATGAAAGAAGCTAACTAATGGCCTCCCACAGGGTTCAGTACTGGTTCCTCTCCTCTTCAATCTGTACTTATCGGATCTACCAGAAACAAACTCAAAAAAGTTTTGGTTGGTTGGTTCCTTAGTTTAGGGGCTGCGACAACGCGGTCATGTAGCCCCGTGTACTTTGGGTGTGTGTAGAATCTGTCTGATAACCGGTGTTAATTGTGATGACTGTATTAGTGTGTGTATCTGTTTTTTAATTCAAGTAGAGACTGCAACTTTGAATTTTCAAATAGTTCCTACTTTTGCCGCCAAACGCCACCGTCAACGACTACTAGGCCTAGTTCAGAACTAGCTACTAGACGCCACCGCAGTCGGCTCTTGGCAACGAACGTAGCAACCTAAGAGCGTTGTTTACATCCTTAACCTATCCAATTTAGTTTCACACAGGTGTAATTAGTGGAAAGATCTTTAACATGCCATAAATCTATGACATGGGACCGCCGGCTTTACTTCCCCTCCGAAGGAAGGCATACTGAGGGATTTTTAACGCTCTTAAAAAATCCGACGGCTTGAACCCGCTATCTTGGGCATAGAAGCTCAGCATGCTACCAACTACGCCACCGAAGCCGCCTAAAAAAAAAGTTTTGTTATGCTGATGACATAGCATTGGCCACTAGACACCAAAATATGGAAGATTTGGAAAATGTACTTGAAGATGATTTGGCTAAACTTGGAAGATATTTCCACAAATGGAGGCTCCAACCCAGTGCTACAAAAACTGAGGTATCTTGTTTCCACCTGAGCAACATATTGGCTAATACCCAACTCAATGTAAAATTTGAGGGGAAGATTTTGAAATATAACAAGTTCCCAAAGTACTTAGGAGTAATACTGGACCGAACACACTCTTACAAGCAACACCTCCAGAGCACAGCAGCTAAAATTAGAAGCCGCAACAATATATTGCTAAAGCTATGTGGAACATCTTGGGGAGCTTCTGCCACTACTACAAGATGCTCTGTCTTAGGTCTAGCCTTCTCTGTGGCTGAATACTGCGCCCCAGTTTGGCTCAATAGCCCACATGTCAAACTCGTTGACACCCAGTTGAACAACACCATGAGACTAATCACTGGTTGTATAAGAACTACACCAGCATATTGGCTTCCAGCCCTCAGCAATATTCTTCCACCCCACCTTCGAAGAGAAGTTGCCTTGCTAAGGGAGTACTACAAGATTATGGATCACCCTACACTACCTATTCATGAAGACATCCCCTCTCTTCAAATGAACAGGCTCAAACCCATTTGTCATGCCCAGAGGCTTGTAAGAAACCATTTTGATTCCAGCATGCAGTGGATTAGTGAATGGACACTAAAAGCTTGTCCTGAGTCGAGCTCCTTCCTGGACCCTACAAGAACATCCACTCCAGGTTCCGATCTGCCTAGGAGGGCTTGGGCAACTCTCAATAGGATTCGGACAAACCACGGAGTATGCAATGGAACTTTGTTCAAATGGGGAAAAATTTCGTCTCCTCAGTGTGATTGTGGTGCTCCTAATCAAACCATCCAACACATTACAACTGACTGTCCTCTGAGGGCATATGGAGGGGACTGGATCGACTTCCTGTTGGCGACACCTGACGTGGTCCAATGGATAGACTCATTAGACCTGCGACTGTAAATAGGGTAAATAGTAAAAATAATGTACAGTAGATTTTAAAGTGATTTTCTTTGTACTCTGAAATCTTGTATTGATTACATTGCCAAACGATAAATAAATAAATCATCAGGCCTCGCGACTTCAAAAACAAGGGAAATTAACTGTAATGCAAATAAACAGATTGGAGCACCAAGCACCTCGAAATATTAAATAATCATCATCATCGGCTTTAACTCGAATCCGAGTATAAATCTTCTTCCTTCAGTCCAGTTTGTGGATGTGTTTACGGTGACTAAAGAAGCAATACGAAGAACCATAACCTTCAGGCCTGAGATTTAGCCGGCCGCATGCTCAAGTACTCATGAATAGAGTCCCGGATTTTTGGTGTTAACGATATCCGCGAAATTTTTCAGCAAACGTACAAATGTTATCACAACGATATATTTACCCCAAATATGCCATTTCTTTCGATATTGGTGTTGCGAAATATCTCGAAATAAAATTATTTTACGAAATGTGTTCTCTTCACCCTAAAATGCGAAATACCAACGAAATGCTGGTAAGAAGATTTCTTGTTTTGTTTTAAATATGTATTTTAAAATTATTTGAAATAGTTCCACTGTCGGTCGTTTGATAGAAAATAAAAAATCTAAATATTTTATACGATAAGATAAGACAGTGAAAGAGGTTTTTCTGTCTACATAGCAAGTCGAACAAACCTGCGTCCTGAAATCATCGAAACCATGCTCTGCTTATACTTTGGGGACAACATGAGTTTTACGAGCAAGTGAGAAAATGACTATGGTAGTCATGGAGAGTATTTGTTGACGTAAATGTTGGATTAGGTTTGTTACACCTCCAAATGTTTGTATATTGTGCATTATTACACATGTACTTATTAAGCAGACTCAAACCTCACTTTTTTATTTCACTGCTTTAAACATTTTATTTCACCTCTCTGGAGCCTTTTATATTACCATAAATCATACTTAATGCTTTTCAGCTGCGACCGATTCAAGTGTGTTGACCGAGTATCAATTAATCATGAAGGGGTATGCCGCACGAATTTAAATATCTCCCCAGTTCAAAATATATAATATCAATCATTTCACATTCTTAATAATCTAGGGTTGTCCATATAATAAAATTAATCAATTTGCTAACGTTAAGTTATGTTGGCGTCCTCGTGGTAGAACGAATAACAGTTTATAGACACTTTCTCTAGAACCGCACTTGGAAATAATCAAAACTCTTCCGAGAGTGGAAATAAAATGCTCAATAGATCACAGTACCTTGTTCCACTCGGCGCGAGCCCGAGGCCATCGCGCCACACTTTCCTTGCTTTGTTACATTGTGCACCTTGCTGTTTGTGAACTGTCTAAGTCAACGGCTTCCAGACGAGTTATAGTGACGCCAACACTGACTACTCAGGCCGTCACAGAATACCCAGAGTCAACGCGGCCAGACCAATCAGAAGGCTGGTAGCGTGTCACAAGGGACACCCGTAAACCAATTAAATTGCGACAAGCAACCCCATTTTCAGCCCTACAAGGATTCCTTCTAGAATATGGTAGAAAGTTCTCGTTCTAGTCATCGCGCCAGAAGTACGATATGGCAGAGGGGGAGGGGGAGCGGGAATTTGAATTGTTTCCAAGGCCGCCCGGGGGAAGGTGAGGCGGGGATGAATTATTGTGGAGGTCGAAAGGACCGTCACAGTCATGTAAAGACTGATTTAATCAAATAATCTATATATCTTATATGTTTTGGTAATTTCAATCAACGAAAACACTGCACCTAACCTCCAACTCTACTCAATCACCAGGATTTGAAAGTATTTGTTTTTAGGAATGTATTTTAAAAGGACGACCTGTCCCTTGGCCCGCCAGGTCACCCGATGTAACGCCATTCGACTTTTTCCTGTGGGGGTATTTGACAACTCATCGTCGAAACTTGTAATTCAATAACACCGGCCATGCTCCATTCAGCACCATGCGCAGATGTGCATAAACCAAGGTGGTCATCACTTGGGAGCATTTGCTACCGTAACAACCATTGTTAGTGCAGTTTGGTCCCCTTGCCTCCACCTATCCATCTTGTCGTAGACTGACCCTCATGACAAACATACTCTCTCATTTACTGACAATTCGCATACAAGGAGATATTACGAGATAGTAACAAACTAAATAAAACTTCAATAAGAAATAGAAGAATATCCTTGCCCGTACTCACTTGTAGCACTGGCTGTGCTTACCACCGCATCAAGCTGCTTGTAGATTACAGCTCATGTGAGAGTTTCAAAATGGTTGCAATGACATTCCATATTCTACAGAGGTTTCATTAATGTTATTGAGTACGCCGTGAATGCACTCTGTCGACCGTGCGGACCGGAAGAGCAATTGTTTTCAGCACGAATATAAAACTGCGGCACACAATGACATGTGATTGTAACATTGAAGATCCATAACGTTGCAAAAATATTTTTCCAATGTGGGATTTGAACCTTCACCCGTCCGGCCCATCAATTGGAAATCCAGTGATTGTCTACTTGAGCTATGCCTCAGCTTTGAAAGAGACTTCTATTAAGAGCCTCTTGGTGTACGTTATTCCTCCGGTTGGCTGTTCCAAACACTGTATTGTAGCTTTAAGCGTTAATGTCACTTGGCACGACGTCTTAACGCAGATGATATGTAGTCACATCAGGTGGGGGAAATGCTTATAGTGCATTAGTAAGCAGAGAAATATCGACCTTGACGTTAGCCCACCTGATGCAATTGAATCGGTCGGAGCTGAAGAGCATCAAGTCAGTTTTCACAGTTAAACGTCACTGACAGAACAAACACACTATATTAGTGAAGCAACTATTTGTGTTAGCAATGTTAATTTATTTATTTATTTATTTACATAGGTCCCAATGAGCCTGAGCTCGTGTTAGGGACAATCAAGTAACATAGTTACAGCATGGCATATATACAATTTTTGTAACATTATTGTTTAGTTTAATAGTAACTTAGATTGCTAGTGACTAACTTTACAGAGATAATACGGTATGATACATTGCATTGCTTAAGGCTATTGTACATTGGCTATTCATTCCTTAATAGGAAGTCTTTTGTTTTCCTGTTAAATGTTTTTATAGAGAAAGTTTCCCTTATGCCTAATGGTAGCGAGTTGTATTCTTTTATTATAGAGAACATAATTCCTTTAGTTCCAAATTTAATGGATTGGGAATGGCTGGTGAATATTTGATTTACTCCTCTTGTTGCATAATGATGAATGTAATTTGCATGCGTAAAATGGATGTGTGTGTGTATCAATTTGTTTTCTAATTTGTATACAAATACTGTTGCTGACATAGCTATTTGTTTTTGCAGTGGCATAATTTTTGTACTTGAGTATAATTCATTTGAGGGTGTGAGCCAAGGAAATCCAAAGATAGATTTTATAGCACGTTTCTGGAGTATCTCAAGTTCTTTTATCAGCTCCTTCTTACAATATCCCCATAAGAAATTCATGTACATTAGATGTGAATGTATCAGAGCAAAGTATATATTTTTCAATTGTTGGCTAGTAAGACAGCTGTATCTTAATCTGAAAATAATACCAATTAAAGAGCTGATTTTATGTTTTACATTTTCTACATGATTTTCCCAGGTTAGTGTACTATCTAGTGTGATACCTAAGATGTTGCCGATTTAACCCTTTCTATTTCTTTGTTGGCTATGTTGACTATGTTTGTGGTCTCAATCTTGTATGATGGTTTATGGAAGAATAAATATTTTGTTTTAGTGATATTGATAACCATTTTGTGTGCTCTCAACCAATCCACCAGCTTATTGAGATCATAATTAATATTTAGCATAATTTCCTGTTCAGATGTTCCCAGATAGAGTATAAAAATATCATCTGCAAATAGTTTAAGCTTGCCTTTCAATTCTAATAATACTATATCATTAATATAGACCAAGAAAAGAATTGGTCCTAAGACAGAACCTTGAGGTACTCCTGTGTCAATTCTCATTTGAGATCCTTTTACATTATCGATTGCAACATATTGTTTTCTGTTAGTGAGGTAGTTCTTGAACCTTCATGTGCCACTCCTCTGATGCCTGCAAATTCTAGTTTATTAAGGAGAATCTTATGGTTAACCAGATCGAAGGCTTTTTGAAGGTCAATTAGTACACCAGCAGCTAGTTTGTTTTCATCTAATGCCTTTTCTACATCAGTTACTACTTCAAATATAGCACTATCAGCTCCTCTATTTGGAATAAACCCATATTGGCAGTTTGCAAAGTAATCATTTTTCATGAAGAAATTCATAAGTCTTCGTTTAACAACGCTTTCTAGAACCTTGCTGATGGCAGATATAATATTAATGGGTCTGTAATTTGATGGGTGGATTTTGTCTCCTTTTTTGTAGATCGGGACCACCCTAGAGACTTTACAGGCATCGGGGAATATACCAGTCATCAGTGAAAGATTTATTATTTTGACAAGATATGGTGTAAGGCCCTCAAGACACAATTGTAGCATGACATTAGTAGTGTTGTCCTCACTTATATTGTGTTTGTGTTTTAGGGAGTTTATAATTGAATGTATTTCATTAGCATCAGTAGGTAACATAAAGATTGTCTTAGTGGTAGTAGTATTTTTATAGCTTGTAATGTCCGAGGTAGAACCGTTTCCTTGATTTTCCCATATACTGTTAGCAATATTGACATAATATTTATTAATTTCATCACATATATTTTCCTTTTTTTCGACTTTTGTGCCGTCGACTATAAGTTTGACAATTTCATTTTTCCCCTTCTTTGGCCTATTTAACATCTCATTAACAACACTCCACACTTCCCTCTGATTATTTGCATTTTGAATTTTTTGGTCAAAGTAGTTTCTTTGTAGGTTTCTCTTAAGTTTTGTAACTTGGTTGCTAATAATTTTATATTCTTCTAAAATTTCTGCAGATGGATTTTTAACTTTGGTTTTTGTATATATCTTATCTTTCCTGTGTATTAGTGCTAAAAGATCTTGTGTGATCCAGGGTTTTATTGGTGGGGCACTTGGCTCCTTATTCGTATATTTCATAGTACAGGCTTCTATTCCTTTATTAATAAAATCACAGAATTTATTGTAGTAGTCATTGATGTTAGTTTCATTGCATACAAATTCTTGAGTTATTAAATATTTATTAAGTTTTTTGTAGTTTATTTTATCCTTTTCTATTGGCCTATTATCGCATATTGAGTTCCTGTTTATCTTTTTGTTTCTCATTTCACAGATTAGTAAATGGTGATCACTCAAATCATTATCAATATTATAGACATTACATATTTTGTCACAGTCGTTCGCCAATACATGATCAATTAGAGTAGAGCTAGTTTGTGTTACACGAGTTGGATATTTTGTATTACATAAAACTAGACCGTATGATTTGACTAGGTTAATATAACTACTAGTATATCTGTCCCCAAATAATAGATCGATATTCATATCACCTAGTATTATAACAGGATTCGTTGAGTAAGAACTAATAATTACTTCGGGATCAGTTAGAAAGTGTGGAATATTGCTTTTATGAGGGTTATAAGCAGTGATTATATTGTATTCTTGATGGCCTTTTCTCACAGTAATGTGCAGTATGCTGTGGGTGGAATTTATTTCCCTTACAAGGGTACTGCTACATTTGTTTGAAATATACAAAGATACTCCCCCTCCAGTTTGCTTTCTAACTATGTGATATGCAACATATTTCTTAATATTAAAAAACATTTTTGTTTGTTCTGTTAACCAATTTTCTGAGATTGCTAGGACATCTACCCCTTTGATTCTGTCTAAAATTATTTGGATATCATCGAACTTGTTTTTTATGCTATGTGCATTTATGTGTACACATTTTAGTGTACTGGTATCGGTTATTATCTGTTTACTGTCCTTAATCTTATAATAATCGCTAAGTGTATTACAGTTACACTCGGTTAATTCTAGTGTATTATTATTTGCATTACCTAAAACATTTAATTTCTGTAATTCTAGTTCCATATGGGATAATTAGTAGATATCTTACTATTACCTGTACATAGATTTTAGTTTGAGAGGGCGAGTTCATCCAGTATTTCAGCTCTTGATATAAGCTTTGAGGGTCCATTTTGATTTTTCCGAATGTATATTTTGCAGTCTCTGACCCAAGTTGCAAAGATTTTTCCCTGTTGTCTTAATTCACGGCACTTTTTGGCGATGGTTTCATTTCTTGGGGTCAGGTGTTCATTGATATATATATTACCACCATCACTGTAACCAATTTCACTCGTCTTCAGGGTCTTCTTTTGTCTTCTGCTACTGAGAATCTCTTCCTTCTTCCACCTATTATTTAATTTCACAATTATCGGTTGAGGCCCAGGCTTTGTTGACGGGAGGCGGTGAGCTGCGTCTATGTTTGCCCTGGTGATTTCAACTCCTAACGCCTTGCCAATGTCCGAGATTTTGTGAAATACATCCTCCTCTCTTTCAGTGGGTATTCCATACACTATCAAGTTGTTCTTGCGCTGGTACTGTTTTAGTTCCTCCAATTCGCTGATAGCTCTAGATGCTGCCATTTCTGCGTCCTTGACGGTTTTTCTCTCTTTCTTCAGAGTTTCAATTTCCCGGTGGAGTTCATCATACTTTTCTGATAAGAAAGTTGCTAGTTTTTTTACCTCGTGGTTTTCTTCTCTCATCGCCAAAAGGGATTCCTCAAGTTTCTGGGAAAAAGATGCCATAACCTCTTTGAGGTTAGGTTGCGGGAGGCAGTCTTCACGATTGCATGACCATTTGAAAGTATCATCTTTCCGGAATTGTTGGTACGTGTCTTTACTCATTTTCATGCATGTTACATGAAACCAGCGTCCACACTCACCATCACATCCTACAGCCTGCTGATTGTTCTTGATCTTTTTGCCGCATGGAGCACAGTTGACCGTCATGATATTAAATGTTATATGTCTTCTCTTTTAACAAGTTATGTATTGTATTTCTCTTACGTATTTTATCTACACTGTTCACACAATATTTAACACTTTAGTCACTCGCGTAATCCTCGGTAAACCTGCGTAATTTCTTAATTTTGCTTACGTTTAGAATATAAACCTTTTACATATCCGCCATGTTGTATAATGTTGTATAATAAACATATTTTTCTAATCAATTTTGCAAATGTGACTTAATGCCTTTCAGCTCCGTGATCAGTTTAGTGCAGCATAAAGCCATCCAGAATGAATATTTCACACAATATTTTATTTAAAAATGGATTTCTAACATAAAATCCACCCAAACCCTAGTTTTTTTTATTTTATTTTATTTTTATCATATGGCCTCAGGTGCTGGGTGCAAGCTTTGTTATTTGACACCCAAAGGGTAGCTTGCATGTCGAAATTCGTTGTTCCTTGAATCACTATGAAAGTCTAGGAGGTTAGATATCTAAGCTCCATGGCACTATAGTGCTTTCTAGTAGAGAAATGAGGAACTTTGTGTTGGCGGAAACTGCTGAGATTAATTTTGCCATTATGAACTCGGCCTACTGAATTCAAATGGGTTCTTTGACATGCCAACACCGTATGACGTGTGTCGTATTTTTGCCGCCTTTCATAAATCACTTACCACGGCCCGGAGCGAACCTGCAACCTTGGGGTTAGTAGACCGACACGATAACCACTCACCCACCGTGGCAAGCTACCTAAACCCTGTATAAATGTAATTTGCAGTGCAGCCAACATTAAGCACGGAATACGGAACTGAAAGGCAGCAAGTCGTTGACTCCTCTGATCGCACTACATGTAGCAGTGGTTTCTGGATGAAACCCACAAAACAAATTGCTTTGTGATGGGTTTAGCCTGGCCAGTGAGCTTCTCCTGATGAAAATGTTTTGTGCTTGGCTCAAACAGAAGGCTGACTTAATTCATTCCTATGCCATTCCAACGCCCCTGGGTCAATACTTCAGAATGACCATTTTTGACTTAATGCTTTTCAGCTGCGACCGATTCAATTGGGCGAAAGTGTGTTGACCGAGTATAAATTAATCTAGTAATGTTGGTGTAATAGAGGATACCTGATGCGGTTTCAGCTTGGAGGCGATCTTTTTGTCGACTTGAACCAAAGGCTCCCTCGTCTTGGGATCAATGTCCAGCACCAACTTGTCCACCTGCATCACATTCTTCTTCTGAAGTTCACTGCACAGGTCGTTGTACTGCCGACAAGAAATACAGCAATCTAATAAAACTAAAATACATACAGGATGCAATGAAGAAACTATGAAACAAAGAATAAGAGCGATGGTAATAGAAACTAAAAAATTTCACAACAATAAATGTTTAAAATCTAATAGATAAGTCTTTGTGCAAGATGTTTAGTTTAGTTTGCTGAAGGAGGTCCCACGCACTAGTTTGGATAGATGGCGGAGCATTCTAATCATTAATCAATGAGGCATCTGCTATCAAAACAAGACACATCACTTCAACAAACATTTTCAGCGGAGACAAAAATACTGAATAAGTCCTCTGTTTACGGACAAATAAATATGTCACGACGTCAAATAAATTGAAAGTGTTACAGTGAAAGGTGATGATATCGTTTTATCTCTCTTCTGGTGCAATACTCTCTCTCTCCCTCCCTCTTATGTTGCTGCGCTCAACTGTCATTTTTTTTTCGGATGTCCCGGGTGAACCTCTGGATGGATTTTGATGTGGTTCTCACCATTCTGTAAAGGATATCTCGAGGAAGGTTTCTGTAGAAAATAATTTATTTATGATCGAAGGACGCCGAGCAGTAACTATTTCAGTCAAAACGTTGGGGAAAAAAGCGCATGGCGTCCGTGCGCTTTTTAAGCTTACGCTGGGCAAACCGTTAAGACTATCAATATACCATGAGCGTAAGAATGGTTCAGCATGAGAAGTTCTACAAAAAAGCGCATGGCGTCCGTGAGCTTTTTAAGCTTACGCTGGGCAAACCGTTAAGACTATCAATATACCATGAGCGTAAGAATGGTTCAGCATGAGAAGTTCTACAAAAAAGCCCGGGAGAGCATATCTCTATCTTCAATACATCACCTACTATAAGTGTTTTTACGTTTTCATTTCTTCGAACAATCTCCATTCAATTACTAAGGCGACAGTTTACGAGCTAACTAGTTACAGCCTAGCTAGCGGGTGAGCCTATTACCCCAGATACAGCCAGCAGCAAACTGTTGAGTCGTGTTGAGTTAAGACTTCAGAGAACAGTGGTTGTGCTTGGAATTTCCCCGGAAGTGCAACTCGGCTTTTCTTCATTTCGCCTGTGAACTTTCCGTTCCACAAAATACATAATTAAAAAATATACGAAGCTGAAATTTTGCAAGAGTGACAGTTTAAACAAATCAGTCCAAGAATACGTTGTCACGCTCAAATATCGTTGCGCATCGTAGTTGTACACACCCAATTCTTTTTTTGCAAGTTGTAATATAGACAAATATTTCCCAAATGTCATGTTGTTTTAAAACTTGCTGATGTATCTTGTTTTGCAACTCAGTATTCAGCTATATTACTGCCTAAGTGGCTTAGGCGGCAGCACCCCGGCCTCTCACCGCTGGGTCCGTGGTTCAAATCCTGGCCACTGCATGTGAGATTTGTGCTGGACAAAACGGAGGCAGACAGGTTTTTCTCCGGGTACTCCGGTGTTCCCTGTCACAATTTCATTCCAGCAACACTCTCCATTATCATTTCATCTGTCATTCATTTAATCATTGCCCCAGAGGAGTGCGTCAGGCCTCGGCAGCTGGCACAGTTCATATCCTCGCCGCTAGATGGGGGCTTCATTCATTCCATTCCCTGACCCGGTCGGAGACTAGAAGCAGGCTGTGGATTTTCATTTTATTTCATTCAGCTGTATCTTATTTTGAAAATTAAGTAATCACTCTTCACAAGTATAAAGTCGCTTTAACGCATGTAAACACGGCACTAACAGAACACGAAAGCAGCACACACAGAGCGCGCAACAGACCCTGCCAAAATGTGTCTTGTTTTGATACCCGACCTTTTATGATTAACATTGTTGTTTTACACATATTAGCCATCCTTTAAGAGTATGGGTATGTGCACCTTCATATTGATATATAAATGGTCAAAATGGGCGGTAACCTTGCTGATAATGAAAATCTGTTTGTTTTACTCTTGTGGAATGTGAGACGGCCTGCAAGGTAAGAGCATGTCAAACTCTACTCCCAATTCAACCCACTTACGATGAATTCAGAATTTAACTTGCAGCTGGCACAGCGTCTACTTAGATCCGCCAACTTTAAGCGGAATGATATATTAATATTTTATTGTTAGGCTATAAATTTCCTTTACCTAAATAAAAAGAATCGTCTGTAATGATGTGTCCATTGATCATTGGCGAAGATACAAATGGGCTTCAAATTAGCCTGCAAGAAACATCTGAAGACCAAGCTTCACAACGTACAAATCTAATTCCTGGAAGTAAGTTACAATACCCAGCACATGCTTGTGGCATGTACACACTGCTACCGCAAGTAGCATCGTCTCTAGATCTACAGAACACAAACATTGTCTATTCCTCTCAATAACTTAGTGCACCCTAAAACCTTCACCCTGGATAAATTTTGATTTTCCATTCAAAATATCACGACAATCCAACCTGAAATGTTCAGGGTTGCTGTGTTCATCTATTCTTCCACTGAGTTACAAATAAAGAATTTATGATGATTAGGGCTCGGATTTTTAGGTAAATAAATATTTTTTATGTAAATACATATTTTTTTGTCTATAAATACATAAATTCCTGCTTTTCACTTATTAGCACATAAAAAGACATAATATTTAAATTTTTTAAAAGCAGTATTCTATATCTTTCAGTTTATTGCATTTTTGTTCTGTGTTACTTCAACAGGGAAGAACCTGTTAGCTATCTAATCTACATGCAGAGCGTATGTCAGCTTGCAACTGTGTTATTCTTAACTTGCCACCCCGTGCCACTCACTGTGAATTTCCTTGTCCATAGCCATATTGCTCCACGTGCTAGACCTACCTGGAACCAGTGTCACTCACATGCAGTTCATTTCTGGCACTATGAAGTGTAAGTCAGCTCTTCGACTCCTAAAATAAAAACAACTACAAGTTATCGTCTGTTGCAGAATTTAAAGATAATTTTACTTCTGATGGGGGCGATCTGTTCTGCCAACCTTGTGGGAAAGCAATCAAGGCTGAACAGCGATCTCAAGTTACTCAACACCTCGAGGGCAAGAAACATATTGCCACAGTTTCGCACCTTCAGAAGAAGTGTTTCGCGATAATCTTCGGTCATTTGCGGTCGACAACCTGAAGATATATCTCGTTGTGTATTGTAATGCTTCAGCAGTCAGTGAGACTGCACATTGTGATGGACAACATGAAGATATATCTCGTGTATTGTAATGCTTCAGCAGTCAGTGAGACTGCACATTGTGATGGACAACCTGAAGATATATCTCGTGTATTGTAATGCTTCAGCAGTCAGTGAGACTGCACATTGTGATGGACAACCTGAAGATATATCTCGTTGTGTATTGTAATGCTTCAGCAGTCAGTGAGACTGCACATTGTGATGGACAACCTGAAGATATATCTCGTGTATTGTAATGCTTCAGCAGTCAGTGAGACTGCACATTGTGATGGACAACCTGAAGATATATCTCGTGTATTGTAATGCTTCAGCAGTCAGTGAGACTGCACATTGTGATGGACAACATGAAGATATATCTCGTGTATTGTAATGCTTCAGCAGTCAGTGAGACTGCACATTGTGATGGACAACCTGAAGATATATCTCGTGTATTGTAATGCTTCAGCAGTCAGTGAGACTGCACATTGTGATGGACAACATGAAGATATATCTCGTGTATTGTAATGCTTCAGCAGTCAGTGAGACTGCACATTGTGATGGACAACCTGAAGATATATCTCGTGTATTGTAATGCTTCAGCAGTCAGTGAGACTGCACATTGTGATGGACAACCTGAAGATATATCTCGTGTATTGTAATGCTTCAGCAGTCAGTGAGACTGCACATTGTGATGGACAACCTGAAGATATATCTCGTTGTGTATTGTAATGCTTCAGCAGTCAGTGAGACTGCACATTGTGATGGACAACCTGAAGATATATCTCGTGTATTGTAATGCTTCAGCAGTCAGTGAGACTGCACATTGTGATGAACAACCTGAGGATATATCTCGTGTATTGTAATGCTTCAGCAGTCAGTGAGACTGCACTTTGTGATGGACAACATGAAGATATATCTCGTGTATTGTAATGCTTCAGCACTCAGTGAGACTGCACATTGTGATGGACAACCTGAAGATATATCTCGTGTATTGTAATGCTTCAGCAGTCAGTGAGACTGCACATTGTGATGGACAACCTGAAGATATATCTCGTGTATTGTAATGCTTCAGCAGTCAGTGAGACTGCACATTGTGATGGACAACCTGAAGATGTATCTCGTTGTGTGTTGTAATGCTTCAGCAGTCAGTGAGACTGCACATTGTGATGGACAACCTGAAGATATATCTCGTGTATTGTAATGCTTCAGCACTCAGTGAGACTGCACATTGTGATGGACAACCTGAAGATGTATCTCGTTGTGTATTGTAATGCTTCAGCAGTCAGTGAGACTGCACATTGTGATGAACAACCTGAGGATATATCTCGTGTATTGTAATGCTTCAGCAGTCAGTGAGACTGCACATTGTGATGAACAACCTGAAGATATATCTCGTGTATTGTAATGCTTCAGCAGTCAGTGAGACTGCACATTGTGATGGACAACCTGAAGATATATCTCGTGTATTGTAATGCTTCAGCAGTCAGTGAGACTGCACATTGTGATGAACAACCTGAGGATATATCTCGTGTATTGTAATGCTTCAGCAGTCAGTGAGACTGCACATTGTGATGGACAACCTGAAGATATATCTCGTGTATTGTAATGCTTCAGCAGTCAGTGAGACTGCACATTGTGATGGACAACCTGAAGATATATCTCGTGTATTGTAATGCTTCAGCAGTCAGTGAGACTGCACATTGTGATGGACAACCTGAAGATATATCTCGTGTATTGTAATGCTTCAGCACTCAGTGAGACTGCACATTGTGATGGACAACCTGAAGATATATCTCGTGTATTGTAATGCTTCAGCAGTCAGTGAGACTGCACATTGTGATGGACAACCTGAAGATGTATCTCGTTGTGTGTTGTAATGCTTCAGCAGTCAGTGAGACTGCACATTGTGATGGACAACCTGAAGATATATCTCATTGTGTATTGTAATGCTTCAGCAGTCAGTGAGACTGCACATTGTGATGGACAACATGAAGATATATCTCGTGTATTGTAATGCTTCAGCACTCAGTGAGACTGCACATTGTGATGGACAACCTGAAGATATATCTCGTGTATTGTAATGCTTCAACAGTCAGTGAGACTGCACATTGTGATGGACAACATGAAGATATATCTCGTGTATTGTAATGCTTCAGCACTCAGTGAGACTGCACATTGTGATGGACAACCTGAAGATATGTCTCGTGTATTGTAATGCTTCAGCAGCCAGCGAGACTGCACATTGTGATGGACAACATGAAGATATATCTCGTGTATTGTAATGCTTCAGCACTCAGTGAGACTGCACATTGTGATGGACAACCTGAAGATATATCTCGTGTATTGTAATGCTTCAGCACTCAGTGAGACTGCACATTGTGATGGACAACCTGAAGATATATCTCGTGTATTGTAATGCTTCAGCACTCAGTGAGACTGCACATTGTGATGGACAACCTGAAGATATATCTCGTGTATTGTAATGCTTCAGCAGCCAGTGAGACTGCACATTGTGATGGACAACCTGAAGATATATCTCGTGTATTGTAATGCTTCAGCACTCAGTGAGACTGCACATTGTGATGGACAACCTGAAGATATAACTCGTGTATTGTAATGCTTCAGCAGTCAGTGAGACTGCACATTGTGATGGACAACCTGAAGAAATATCTCGTTCTGTATTGTAATGCTTCAGCAGTCAGTGAGACTGCACTTTGTGATGGGCAACCTGAAGATATATCTCGTGTATTGTAATGCTTCAGCAGTCAGTGAGACTGCACATTGTGATGGACAACCTGAAGATATATCTCGTTGTGTGTTGTAATGCTTCAGGAGTCAGTGAGACTGCACATTGTGATGGACAACCTGAAGATATATCTCAGTGTGTATTGTAATGCTTCAGCAGTCAGTGAGACTGCACATTGTCATGGACAACCTGAAGATATATCTCGTTGTGTATTGTAATGCTTCAGCAGTCAGTGAGACTGCACATTGTGATGGACAACCTGAAGATATATCTCGTGTATAGTAATGCTTCAGCAGTCAGTGAGACTGCACATTGTGATGGACAACCTGAAGATATAACTCGTTGTGTGTTGTAATGCTTCAGCAGTCAGTGAGACTGCACATTGTGATGGACAACCTGAAGATATATCTCGTGTATTGTAATGCGCCAGCAGTCAGTGAGACTGCACATTGTGATGGACAACATGAAGATATATCTCGTGTATTGTAATGCTTCAGCACTCAGTGAGACTGCACATTGTGATGGACAACCTGAAGATATAACTCGTGTATTGTAATGCTTCAGCAGTCAGTGAGACTGCACATTGTGATGGACAACCTGAAGATATATCTCGTGTATTGTAATGCTTCAGCAGTCAGTGAGACTGCACTTTGTGATGGACAACCTGAAGATATAACTCGTTGTGTGTTGTAATGCTTCAGCAGTCAGTGAGACTGCACATTGTGATGGACAACCTGAAGATGTATCTCGTTGTGTATTGTAATGCTTCAGCAGTCAGTGAGACTGCACATTGTGACGGACAACATGAAGATATATCTCGTGTATTGTAATGCTTCAGCACTCAGTGAGACTGCACATTGTGATGGACAACCTGAAGATATATCTCGTGTATTGTAATGCTTCAGCAGTCAGTGAGACTGCACATTGTGATGGACAACCTGAAGATATATCTCGTGTGTATTGTAATGCTTCAGCAGTCAGTGAGACTGCACATTGTGATGGACAACCTGAAGATATATCTCTTGTATTGTAATGCTTCAGCAGTCAGAGAGACTGCACATTGTGATGGACAACATGAAGATATATCTCGTGTATTGTAATGCTTCAGCAGTCAGTGAGACTACACATTGTGATGGACAACCTGAAGATATATCTCGTGTATTGTAATGCTTCAGCACTCAGTGAGACTGCACATTGTGATGGACAACCTGAAGATATATCTCGTGTATTGTAATGCTTCAGCAGTCAGTGAGACTGCACATTGTGATGGACAACCTGAAGATATATCTCGTGTATTGTAATGCTTCAGCAGTCAGTGAGACTGCACATTGTGATGAACAACCTGAGGATATATCTCGTGTATTGTAATGCTGCAGTAGTCAGTGAGACTGCACATTGTGATGGACAACCTGAAGATATATCTCGTGTATTGTAATGCTTCAGCAGTCAGTGAGACTGCACATTGTGATGGACAACCTGAAGATATATCTCGTGTATTGTAATGCTTCAGCAGTCAGTGAGACTGCACATTGTGATGGACAACCTGAAGATATATCTCGTGTATTGTAATGCTTCAGCACTCAGTGAGACTGCACATTGTGATGGACAACCTGAAGATATATCTCGTGTATTGTAATGCTTCAGCAGTCAGTGAGACTGCACATTGTGATGGACAACCTGAAGATATAACTCGTGTATTGTAATGCTTCAGCAGTCAGTGAGACTGCACATTGTGATGGACAACCTGAAGATATATCTCGTGTATTGTAATGCTTCAGCAGTCAGTGAGACTGCACTTTGTGATGGACAACCTGAAGATATAACTCGTTGTGTGTTGTAATGCTTCAGCAGTCAGTGAGACTGCACATTGTGATGGACAACCTGAAGATGTATCTCGTTGTGTATTGTAATGCTTCAGCAGTCAGTGAGACTGCACATTGTGACGGACAACATGAAGATATATCTCGTGTATTGTAATGCTTCAGCACTCAGTGAGACTGCACATTGTGATGGACAACCTGAAGATATATCTCGTGTATTGTAATGCTTCAGCAGTCAGTGAGACTGCACATTGTGATGGACAACCTGAAGATATATCTCGTGTGTATTGTAATGCTTCAGCAGTCAGTGAGACTGCACATTGTGATGGACAACCTGAAGATATATCTCTTGTATTGTAATGCTTCAGCAGTCAGAGAGACTGCACATTGTGATGGACAACATGAAGATATATCTCGTGTATTGTAATGCTTCAGCAGTCAGTGAGACTACACATTGTGATGGACAACCTGAAGATATATCTCGTGTATTGTAATGCTTCAGCACTCAGTGAGACTGCACATTGTGATGGACAACCTGAAGATATATCTCGTGTATTGTAATGCTTCAGCAGTCAGTGAGACTGCACATTGTGATGGACAACCTGAAGATATATCTCGTTGTGTGTTGTAATGCTTCAGCAGTCAGTGAGACTGCACATTGTGATGGACAACCTGAAGATATATCTCGCTGTGTGTTGTAATGCTTCAGCAGTCAGTGAGACTGCACATTGTGATGGACAACCTGAAGATATATCTCGTTCTGTATTGTAATGCTTCAGCAGTCAGTGAGACTGCACTTTGTGATGGACAACCTGAAGATATATCTCGTGTATTGTAATGCTTCAGCAGTCAGTGAGACTGCACATTGTGATGGACAACCTGAAGATATATCTCGCTGTGTGTTGTAATGCTTCAGCAGTCAGTGAGACTGCACATTGTGATGGACAACATGAAGATATATCTCGTTGTGTATTGTAATGCTTCAGCAGTCAGTGAGACTGCACTTTGTGATGGACAACCTGAAGATATATCTCGCTGTGTATTGTAATGCTTCAGCAGTCAGTGAGACTGCACTTTGTGATGGACAACATGAAGATATATCTCGCTGTGTATTGTAATGCTTCAGCAGTCAGTGAGACTGCACATTGTGATGGACAACCTGAAGATATATCTCGTTCTGTATTGTAATGCTTCAGCAGTCAGTGAGACTGCACTTTGTGATGGACAACCTGAAGATATATCTCGTTGTGTGTTGTAATGCTTCAGCAGTCAGTGAGACCGCACATTGTGATGAACCTGAAGATTTATCTCGTTGTGTGTTGTAATGCTTCAGCAGTCAGTGAGACTGCACATTGTGATGAACAACCTGAAGATATATCTCGTTGTGTATTGTAATGCTTCAGCAGTCAGTGAGACTGCACATTGTGATGGACAACCTGAAGATATATCTCGTTGTGTGTTGTAATGCTTCAGCAGTCAGTGAGACTGCACATTGTGATGAACAACCTGAAGATATATCTCGTGTATTGTAATGCTTCAGCAGTCAATGAGACTGCACATTGTGATGGACAACCTGAAGATATATCTCAGTGTGTATTGTAATGCTTCAGCAGTCAGTGAGACTGCACATTGTGATGGACAACCTGAAGATATATCTCGTGTATTGTAATGCTTCAGCAGTCAGTGAGACTGCACATTGTGATGAACAACCTGAAGATATATCTCGTTGTGTATTGTAATGCTTCAGCAGTCAGTGAGACTGCACATTGTGATGAACAACCTGAAGATATATCTCGTGTATTGTAATGCTTCAGCAGTCAGAGAGACTGCACATTGTGATGAACAACCTGAAGATGTATCTCGTTGTGTGTTGTAATGCTTCAGCAGTCAGTGAGACTGCACATTGTGATGGACAACCTGAAGATATGTCTCGTGTATTGTAATGCTTCAGCAGCCAGCGAGACTGCACATTGTGATGGACAACCTGAAGATATATCTCATTGTGTATTGTAATGCTTCAGCAGTCAGTGAGACTGCACATTGTGATGGACAACCTGAAGATATATCTCGTTGTGTGTTGTAATGCTTCAGCAGTCAGTGAGACTGCACATTGTGATGGACAACCTGAAGATGTATCTCGTTGTGTGTTGTAATGCTTCAGCAGTCAGTGAGACTGCACATTGTGATGGACAACCTGAGGATATATCTCGTTGTGTGTTGTAATGCTTCAGCAGTCAGTGAGATTGCACATTGTGATGGACAACCTGAAGATATATCTCGTTGTGTGTTGTAATGCTTCAGCAGTCAATGAGACTGCACATTGTGATGAACAACCTGAAGATATATCTCTTGCATTGTAATGCTTCAGCAGTCAGTGAGACTGCACATTGTGATGAACAACCTGAAGATATATCTCGTTGTGTATTGTAATGCTTCAGCAGTTAATGAGACTGCACATTGTGATGGACAACCTGAAGATATATCTCGTGTATTGTAATGCTTCAGCAGTCAGTGAGACTGCAAGAGTACTGCATATTGTTTATATTCACATTGAAATGAAATTATAATTGAATATTTTTACTTTTTTGTCACATATTTCAGGTATTTTTAACACTTAAGAAATAAATATTTTCCCGATTTTCAGCACCTAAAAATCCGAGACCTAAGGATGATAGTTATTTTAAGGTGCAGAACAGGGAGGCATTAGATCACAAGACATGGCGTGCATCGATTCAAAAAGCGGCTCCCGTTCAAACGGGCCGTTAGGAAGAAGAAGAAAAACAACAGGGAGGTCATCTGCTACTTTAAAAGTATTACAACCACATGTCGAATATCGATTTATAGATTCACAGCAGTTCTGGTGTTACTTCAATGTGCTGGAGAGTACAGATTCGATCCCACTTCAATACTCACCAACTTTTGTTTCTCGGCAATCCTCCTGCGGCGTTCTTCCTCTTCTCTCACCGCCACCTGAGTCGCTTCTGCAATCGAGTCATCTGTCATGAGCGCCCGGATGTTCCTGCGACCCTTGTTGGGAGTGTCGAGCTGCAAACATTACATTAGCTTTGTCACATGACCAACAAAAGTGGTGTTCAAAACACAAAGAGAGAAATGCCCTCAAGTAAATCCCATCCATAATTTAGGTAAATATTGCTTTCATTGCCACCAGTATAGATTTCAAATCCTGGTCAAGTATCTGAAAAATCCGTCAAAATCCGTGAAAATGACGAATTTAAAAAGAAAGGGGGGGGGGGCTGAAGACATTTATGAAAAGATGTGTTTGTTACCCGGCCCGTGGCTGGAAACTGTGCATTCACAAGCAAAAACCATGCAAAATTAGAATATTACTGTATATCAACAAAACTCCGTCCTGAACTCATGGCCATTAGCTGCATTAATAACTTTATTTTTACTTGGTTTGTCTAAATTTTAAGAAATACAGACAAAATGGTTAATTTTCACGTGAAGATAGTGAAGTGTGAAGGATAGATTAACTGGGAAATTATAAAATCTATCATTGAAAATTTTGGAATGCTTTGAATTTGGTCCCATAGGTTAGGAATGAAAATAAGTGTGGAGTAGAGTAAGACTGTAGTGATGACAAGATACAGGAGAGAAGGGAGACAGAATATAGAAGTCAATGGAAATCCATTGGAAATGGTAAAAAGCTCTAAGTATTTGGGGAGAATACTCACAGAAGATGGTACAATAAATAAAGAAATTGGAAAGAGAATCCAACAAGTTAATGGGTTTAGTATGGAACCAGGAAGTCCCAGAGAAATGCGATAAAGTTCTATTCTCAATGCATTACACACCAATGTTGACATATGCAGCAGCTACTTGGTCCACAACAAAACGCGATGAAAGCCGAATCTAAGCAGCCGGGATGAAGTTCCTTAGAGGAATAATTGGGAAGACACGGAGGGATAAAGTCAGAAATGTGGACATAAGGGAGAGAACTGGGTTCCCCAAAACTGCAAGACAGGATAGAAACCAGGAAGCTGAAGTTGTACGGACATATGATGAGAATGGAAGAATATAGAGCACCAAAAGGAATATTTATGGAGAAAATACCACGAAGAAGACCACGAGGAAGGCCCAGAAAGAGGTGAATCGATACGATGAAGGAAGGCATAGAGGAGAGAGGAGTAAACGAAAAAGAAGTATTAAAAGAAGGAAATGAATGGTGGAGGGATAGACAACTGTGGAGGTCCTTGATTCGCAACCCGACCCAGGGAACTGGAAACGGGAAATGAAGAAGAGAAGGGTAGGCTGTATGTACCCAGGAATAGCAAAGTTAGTTATGGAAGGAAGGGTCGTTGATAAGAACTGCAGAGGTAGACCAAAGTTAGAATATGTTAAAACAGATTGCCTTGGATGTAGGGTGTGGTAGCTATGTAGCTCAGGACAGGCTGCATCAAACCAGTCAAGAGACTGAAGACTCAAACAACATCAGGGTAAGTGTAAAAAAGAAGAAAAAAAAACAGTAATTGAGGTGCATGGTTCCAAAATCTGCCTTATCCAGCTTTTAGGAAAATTGAGTTTTTCACTAATCTCCATAGCTCATATGATTTAGCATCTTTATCAAGTGCTTGGGGAGCATTCTATCAAGTGATAACGTAGCAAAACATGAGGTGAACAATCGAATTAATAAGGCAACACCATTTAAGACACCTGCTGTGGGATGAGCAAAGATGACATTGTACAAGTCCTATTATACACAGTCTCGAAATCACAACACTATCCAACAGAGATAACTCTTAACTCCAGGCAGCTGAAATGAAATTCCTACGTACCATGATTCAGAAGACAAGATCAGGAATGAGAAGATTAGAGAAGAAGTAGGAATAGATGATTCTCTCCTCAAGACTGAAGTGGTTTGGTCGCATGAAGAGGACGCCACCAAACAGAACTGCACGAAAGGAATTTGAGAGAAAAGTAGAAGAAAGACGACCCGTGGGAAGTGGAACAATGTACTGCAGAGAGGTCATGATACGGACAAGTTGGAGTGGTACAAGGAGGGGGCTCATATACCACACCCGGGCAACTGGAGTTGGTGCAGGATGATGATCAACAAGAAAGTAGTTCCTAAACCCGCCTTATCCTAAGATGATGTTATCTATATATGAGGCACCGAAAGTGGAACGTATCTCAAAGAATACTCTATGGAGAAGGCGTCAGCACGATATTTATGAAGTTAGATGTAGTGTGTATTCTTTGTAACGGGTGGCAATGCTGTTCGACATTATCTCACACCAGTTTTTACACGCACATTACTTACTTTCTGGATAAACATTTCTTAATTTTTAACATGTTTTATGACTTGAAAGAACATAAACAATTTCGATTATAATATCATTTTATGACGAGAGTTATCATTGTACAGTTTAAGTTATCCACCCTGACAGATCCTTATCCAATCTTAATTTGCTAATATCCTCCTTGCATGCAGACCACAGGCAAATCTCTCGATAATATTAATTAACATGAATAAATACATTAATTTTACTGAAGTTGAACAAGAAACATTTTTATAGTCTCCTGAGAAATTTGCCAAAATGGATAAGGTGGATTTTGGAACTGTGTGCCTTAATTCATCTTTCGAAAGAAAAATGTGATATAATTTTTGAGCAAAAACATTCAAATCTCCCCCTTCATTACGAAATATTAGGGGCCTATCTCTGCTGAAAAGTCTGTGTTCCACTCTATGTACCTCAACACTTCACTGAAGCATAAAGTCAGTGCGAATTTTGTCCATGTGCCAATCGTGAAACCAACTCGCACATTGCTCATAACAGATAGTGAATTTGTCGCAGGTTTCACGATCGGTGCTATACTTGGCACATGGGACAAAATAGATCATACTGACTAAGAATGGCGCCAACCTCTTAACAACACACCACCGCGAGGGCTGCAGGAAATCTCATCAACTGGGTTCGAAAGTAACACCGAATGCATGAACAGTTTTCCATGCCTGGCAGTGAACTCAATACTCTGGAGACATTAGGAGTTCCATCAAAAGGGCGTCGATCGCCCAGCATTATGGTAACTATTCAGGTCACGATATTTTTTCCACAATCGGTCGCGCGAACATGTAAACGCTAGAATCTCGACACACTGGCCCCTACTATTATAGTACACACGTGTATATACATTTCATTTTTAATTACGCAATTCATAAACACCGTTAAGAAAAAACAAACATAGCTTATAACGAGATTCATCTTTGAATGGGAATAATACCCGACTTAAATTAAATTAATTATTTACCACTGAACTTGAACCTTAACACAGGCTGCTTGGATTCGGCTTTCATCGCGTTTTGTTGTGGACCAAGTAGCTGCTGCATATGTCAAATTTGGTGTGTAATAGCCTACATTGAGAATAGGACTTTCTTGCATTTCTCTGGGACTTCCTGGTTCCATAATAAACCCATTAGCTTGTTGGATTCTCTTTCCAATTTCTTTATTTATTCTACAATCTTCTGTGAGTATGCTCCCCAAATACTTAAAGCTTTTTACCATTTCCAATAGATTTCCATTGACTTCTATATTCTGTCTTCCTTCTCTCTTGTTTCTTGGCATCACTACAGTCTTACTCTTCTCCACACTTATTTTCATTCCATATTTCTCTGTCTCTTGATTCCATACAGTAAGTTGTTCTTGCACATTCTTCCCATATTACTATGTCGTCTGCTAAGAGTAAGGCCTTAGTCTCCTTGCTTCCCATTCTTAGTTTCACACTCTTGTGGATTTCATCCATGACAGTTATAAACAGTATAGGGTATAACACACTTCCTTGTCGAAGTCCTCTTTCAACACTGAACCGTTTGTTTGTTCTAGCTTGGTCTTCACACTACTTTGATCATTTGTATTTCTGCTCTGCCTACCCTGGTTTCTTCCAATGCTTCCCAGACCAATCTTCGTGGTACACTGTAGTATGCCTTCTCAATATCTAGAAATGTCACCACCAAATCCTTTTTGAACTCCCATCTTGTACCCCACCCAAATGATTGGTGATGACCGTCTGAAGAGCCTTTCTGCAGATTGAATCACCACAATGCTAAGGAAACAATGTGACGCATCCAATAAACAAGCTGACACAAGTGGTACGTAAATAAACTGAGATAAAGCAGCCAAAACCCAGACGCAGGACTTTACAAAGTACATTGCTCCTGCAGACAGGTTTACATAGGGCAAACAAAGAGACGTGTTTCCATTAGAATATCAGAGCACATTCGAGACACAAAACAGATAAACTACAGATCTGCAAAAGCTGACGTCACGAGTCACGCCATCCAATTTGATAACGCCCGACACTGTTGCTAAAATTCCTGGATATCAAAACAGGTTAATTAGAGAGGCAATAAAGGTCGTGAAATCTGGACGCTATATCGCCGGGACATCAAGAAACTGGAACGCTTTAATCAACAAAAACTTAGATCCATCATGAACATCAAATGGAATGACTATGTAACTAATACAGCAGTCCTCGAGAAAGCAATTGTAAACAGTATTGAAGCCTCCATTGTTGGTCATTGGCTTAGATGGGCAGGCCATATCCAGCGTATGAGTGACAACAGACTCCCTGTATAGTGAACTCAACACTGGCAAGAGGCCATGTGGTGCTCCTTTAAAACGGTATAAAGACCAACTCAAGTAGACCATGAGGAGAGTAGAGATAAACCCCAATACTTGGCATCCTCTTGCACTGGATCGCCCTCGCTGACGTGCTACCATCTCAGCTGCAGTTGCACAGTTTGAGCAGGAACGTCGAACACAGGAAGAGGAAATTCGCCAGAGGAAGAAGATACATCAAACACTACCACGTCCTCCACCCTCCATCGTATGCAACATATGTGGTCGCATGTTTTATGCAAGAATTGGTCTAATAAGCCATCAGCACCATCTTTATCACCTGGACAAAGGATTATGGAACTCGAATACGAGTATCGGCCGATGACGACGACAGGTCGTGAAGGATTCCAATCATTTGAATCGCGAAGATGGATTGAGACTTAGTAAGACTTGTAAAGTTGTCCTAGCGCATGACTGCCAGGGGCGCGGACCAATGAGGGAGCAGCGTGACGTCAATGCAGTGCAAGCAGGCACCTCTGGCTGGCAGTAACCGTCAGTAAGAGTACGGACACCAACTCATACCTACCCACGATTAAGGCTGCTGCAATGAGAGCCGAAATGTCGGGAAACAATCACCGATACACGACGCAGCTTCATCCTGTAAGCCTTGATGATAAACAAGCCTACAATCTAAATATGAACAGAAATATTGATTATTCAATAGTAAACAGTCAATATGTTCATCCCTAGGAAGCTCCACATTTCAGAACGCTGATCTTAAAGATGGCCCAATGAGTTTTGTCACAAGAATTATGATTTTAGAGAAAATATTGCAAATTTCTAGTTAAAGACTAATTTCACATACGGATTGGAATCGCCCATCGAATTATGATTTATCAATAACTCAAATTGAACTGATTAACACATATATAATATGAAATATAATTTGAAAGTTGATATCCTGCTCATACCTTGCCGGGAGAATTGGGTAGGTCGTCATCGGAACTGGAAGTGGACTTCCTCGCGGGCTGGCTCTTAGGACGGCTCTGATCCTTCCTTGTCGGGGTGCTCTTGAGCCAGTCTCGCATGCTGAACCCACCGCCTTGTCGCCTCCTAAACAGAGACACTTGCTGCAGCATTAGAAAACATCCCTTCTTCAAGAGCTCAGTGTTGCCTAACACGATTAATGACATGTTTCATTTTAGTCAGCTTGCCACAGTGGGCGAGTTGTCAACGTGTCGGTCTACCAACCCCAAGCTAGCAGGTTCGCTCCTGGCTGTGGTAAGTGATTTTTGAAAGGCGGCTAAAATTACGACACCAGGTCATACGATGTTGGCATGTCAAAGAACCCATTTGAATTCAGTAGGCCGTGTTCATAATGGCAAAATTAATCTCGGGATTTACCGCCAACACAAAGTTCCTCATTTCTCTACTAGAAAGAGCTATTGTGTTCAAGGAGCTTAGATATCAAACCTCCTTGACTTTCATAGTGCTTTAAGGAACAACGAAATTCGACATGCAAGCTACCCTCTGGGTGTCAAATTACAAAGCTTGCACCCAGAACCCGAGGCCATACGATATTATTATTATTATTTGAGTCGTCCAATTACAATACTGGTTTAATCCACTTGTGAATAAGGATCATGTCGTAAAATTATTTATGTTCGATCCTGACTATTATATGTCAGAAAACTGTACTATAATGAGGCTCATTATAACACTATTTTTCATTATGAAACAGTTTCTCCCACCAATCAGAGCTCAAGAAACAGTTGTTAGACCAATTAGATAATTAGATGCGCTGAGTTCCACGGCCTTCTAATGTAAATCACACCGCCTGGCCTAGTGTCATAGTAGGGTAATCGAGGAGGCCATGTCAAATACATGGCATTTTCTGCCTCCCAAGCACTCTGTTCAGTACATAAAACTGGCGAAAACTCGACAGATATTTATGAATATTTATGTTCGAACATAAAATAGTTATAATAATTATCGTCAAACATAAACAGTCGTATGCAACTCGCCTAGAATGGTAATTAATTTCTCTTATGGAAATTATAAAACTCGCATACGCTCGTTTTATAAACATCCTCGTGTCTTAATTATTGCCATTATAGGCTCGTTTAATTAGTTTAGTTTATTTTACTTTATTTTGTCTTGTTTTATTTTATTTAGTTTTATTTTGTTTTATTTTGATTTTGTTTTGTTTTTGTTTTATTATGTTTTATTTTGATTTTCCAGAAAACAAACATAAAACCAAAAACACGAAGCAAAAAGCAAAATTCAAAAACAAAACCAAAAGAAGAATTCAAACTTTGGCTCTCCTCGCCATCCATTACGTGCCTACGAGACACAAAGCAAAAAAGCAAAATACAAAAAAAAGCAAAAGCAGAAAACAAACACAAAACCAAAACCAAGAAGGAAAAGCAAAAGTACAAAGCAAACACAAAACCAAAAACACAAAGCAAAAAGTAGAAAACAACAAACACAAGAGATATGCGAGGCAAGGTCCAGAGAAACGTTTCTCCTGAAAATGATTCTTATTCATCAGGAATAGTGCTCCTCCTTCAGTCTGCCAACTACCGGATGGTTGGTTGGTTCCTCAGTTTAGGAGTGTGTACAATCTGGCTGTGTTATCTGTGATTCAGGTACAAGGACTGCAGGTGTGAATTTTTCAAGTAGTTCCTACTTTTGCCACCAAATGCTACCATCCACGACACCTAGCTCCGGACTTGGCTACTAAATGCCATCGCAGTCAGCACCTGGTCGCGAACGTTGGAACTAATATAGCGTTAACTAACCAACAAATTTTTCATGCCATAAATCTATGACATGGGACCGCCGGCTTTACTTCCCCTCCAAAGGAAGGCATACTGAGGGATTTTTAACGCTCTTAAAAAATCTGATGACTTCGGCCGAGTTTGAACCCGCAACCTTGGGCATAGAAGCTCAGCATGCTACCAACTACGCCACCCAAGCTCCTCAACTACAGGATGGATTTTAATGCAGTTTTCACTAATAAAGCATTTGTCGACAAAGGTTCGTGACACAGTGTGATTGCAATGGTGACAGTTCAGCAGAAAGCACAGTGTTGTGGATAGCGCACCTTTTATGGTAGTAATCCCCCTCATGCTAATAGCATTAGACGGTGGTATGAACAGTTACAGGAAACTGGCAGCGTTGACGTGAACAAGTCCTCCGGACGCTCTACAACGAGTGACTAAACAGTCGAGTGCACATAGAAACGTTATAACGTATGAAAACATTTTTTGAGATGGTGAATTTAACAAAATATCTCAAATAGTTCCTGAGCTATGATTTTTTGAAATTGCTGCACCCTGACTACCTGAATCCACCTCATGTGTCTGGGAAGGAGAAACTGAGGTTCTTGTGTATAGCACTTGCAAAAGAAGAACGGAACACATTGGCATTAGTAGGCAGTGGTACCACTGCACAGTGGGTCAAAATCGAAATCTAGGGAGACAAAATTATTTTTACGTTTTAATCATGAATTTAGAGTGAAAGCAACGTACCGTATTTACTCGAATACGACCCGCCCTTGAATAAGACCCGCACCCTGATTTTGAAGAACAAAATTAAAAAAAAAATACTCAAAACTATTTACAATCTTTACTAAATAAACAAAATAGTTTCCAACAGTTCTGAAGTCGTCCTAAAATAACACAGAAACAATTAAAAATACAAATAAAAGACACAAACACTTCATTCATCGTCATCAGAAGTACCAACTTCGGAACTTTTTTCACCATCACTTTCCCACAAAATGTCGTCATCACTGCCATCCATAGCATTGGAAATACTACATTTCTTGAAGCTCTTCCGTATGAGATCTCCCGAGATACGATTCCATGCCGTCAAAATCCACGAACAGAGCAGCTGAACTTCCGGGCGCTGAATACGACCAGTTGGGGTCAGTGTGTGCTTATCGGCCGCCATCCACTCCGTATACAGCTGTTTCAAGGCTGCTTTGAACGGTCGGTTCACGCTGACATCCAGTGGCTGTAGCATAGACGTCATCCCACCCGGGATGATTGCTAGGTCGGTTTTCCCATCCTTGACGAATTTCTTCACAGCGTCTGTTGTATGGCCGCGGTAACGTTCCAGAACAAGCAAGCTCTTTCGTCGTAATAAAGCACCAGGGCGACGTTGCCAAACACACTTTAACCAATCTTCCACCAGTGAACTGTCCATCCAACCAGAGTCCTGAGTTCTAACGATAACACCAGCGGGTATATTTTTTGGAAGAGTCTTTCGCTTGAAAACAACGTACGGCGGAAGTTTGGTTCCGTCAGCGAGTATACACAACATTACCGTGCACCGTTGTTTCTCATTACCACCTGTTCTGATAGTCACACTTTTAGATCCCTTAACATTCACAGTACTGTCCAGTGGCATTTCAAAGTAGACTGGCGTCTGATCTGCATTACCAATTTGGGAAAGCAAATATGAATTTTCCTTCCGCAACTTAATTATGTGACGCTGAAAGGAAAGTAACTTTTCTTCATAGGCACCAGGAAGACGCTGCGAAATTGAGGTACGCCTTCGTATGCTCAACCCATTTCTTTTATAAAAATTTTGAATCCATCCTCGGCTTGCTTTAAACCCTACCGTAGAAAGTTCCTTCGCGATCTGTAATGCCTTTAATTGACACATTTCGGTCGACACCCCATTTCCCAATTCCCGCCTTTCTGTTACGTATTTATAAAGTTGTTTTTCAATTTCCGGAAACTGTACACTCAGTCCGCGGAAAGCTCTACGAGCACCACTACTTGTTAGCAACACGTTTTTCTTCTTTCTCCAATCTCGAATACATGACTCGTCAATATCATATTTCCTACCGGCGGCACGATTTCCAATAATTTCAGCTTCCCTCACAACTTTCAGCTTCTCACTCACAGTAAACGACCGCAAACGCTTCGTAGAACTCATGTTTACACTCGGAAAACGTGCGCTAGACAGTATGACGCCGCCTGCTTACGGAAAAACAAAGTGATAGCCGGAAGAAGGCTAGCACCATCTAGCGGATACTCGCAACACCCGATATCGCGTATGGCGGGCAATTTCAATCTTTAAAATCAGGATGACTCAAATAAGACCCGCACCCCAATTTTTCACGTCCGATTTTGTTTAAAAATGTGCGGGTGGTATTCGAGTATATACGGTATATCATTTGTTTACTTCATAATAAACAACAGTTAGGACCTTTTTTAAGCTACGTCTACACATGCAAGAAATTGTCTATGACTAGGAGTTGGATAGAGCATTCAGTTATCTCTTCAGAACAATTTTCTACCCCTAATTTACTTTTAACAAAGTCACAAAGTTCCACTTTTGACATAATCGTTGAACCCAGTGCTTCAAACAGTTGTAAACGTGTGAGTAAGTTGCAAAAAGATGCAAAAAATCATATAACAGGCGTAAACTACAAGACTTCTACATTTCAACATTAAGTAGAAAGTGACACACAGTGACACAACATACTAAAAATCTAAGTGAAAATAAAATTTTAAAAATAATTGTTAAAAATATTATATAATCCAAATATAGCTAAAATTACGTAACAATTACGCTTATTAATAACAGAAACACGTTACAAAGATCATACCTTCAGCTACATGTTCCATCTCAAAGCATCACACTAACCACGAAGACAACCAAACCACAGTCACTTACATTCACCCTCCAATTCAGACTGCTCGAACAGTGGTGACAGATTTACACTAAGATGCAGTTTATATCCCAGAATAGGGAGCCGCAATTATATGAGAATGCTGTAGAAGTAATGCATTTTGATTTTTTTAATTATGAAAATAAATAATTTTGTCCTAGATTTTGATTTTGACCCACTGTGCACTGGTGTCAGTGCACAACATGCAGACCATACAATACTTACGCAGTTCCATTCTTAGAGTCGGTGCTAGTAGATGGCTTGTTTCTTGGGTATGCTGGTCTGACAGGCATAAAAATGTGATCAGAATCTTCACTGCTGTCCAAATTGATAACACTCGAGTCAAGATTCTTCCGTGCAATTTTCTTCCTGTAAGACAAAGTGGAACATTTCACTTAAGACCAAGTCAAACCGGGGAAAGCAATATATTGTTCTTAGGTTGCTTAGGGGTGATTTTTCCTTTTGTGGTGTCTTTTGCAATGAGTGGAGTTGGCCCTAAACCCAAAGTCCGGAAAAAGGAGGAAAATGGAGACCAGGTCTGTCTGTCTGTTAGGTAGTCAACCCGAAGGCTGGTTGGTTCCTCAAAAAGTACCGCCGTTAGGTTATATGGGTAGATACCCACGAAAACCCACGTCAGCGCTATATAATAACAGTAGTGGCCATATCCCTACTTAGTATAAAACAAAGTCCCCGATTCTTGGATGTTACGGGTAAATTCGAGAACCACTGGATATATTTTGATGCGGTTTTCACCATTCTGTAAAGGATATCTCGAGGATGATTTCTGTAGAAAATAATTTATTTATGATCAAAGGAAGCCGAGCAGCAAAGATTTCAGTGGAAAAGTCGAATAAAACCTGGCGTCCCAGCGCTTTGTAAGCTTATGCTGGGCAAACCGTTAAAAATATCTAAACACTATGAGTAAGAATTGTTCAGCATGAAAAGTTCTACAAAAAAGCCCAGAAGAGCATATCTCTATTTTCAATACATCGCCTACTATAAGTGTTTTTACGTTTTCATTTCTTCCAACAATCTCCATTCAGTTACTGAGGCGACAGTTTACGAGCTAGCTAGGGGGCGAGTCTATCACCCCAGTTACAGCTTAGCTAGCAGACGAGCTTATTGCCCCAGATACAGCCAGCAGCAAACTGTCGAGTAGTGTTGAGTTAAAAACTTTAGAGAAGAGTGGTTGTGTTTGGAGTTTCCCTGGAAGTGCAACTCTGCTTCTCTTCATTTCTCCTGTGAACTTTTCGTTCCGCAAAATTTACAGTCAAGTTAAGATTGGACGGAAGGGGGATTTGTGTTTCATGCAACTCACCATTCTTAAATTACGTCTGACAAGAATTCGTTGCACATGCATGTCCATGATAATATAATTAATAGTTGAGTCAGTGATTTTAACCCGTCATGCCGGGATGTAAAACGGATATTGGTCGTTGTTCATAGACATTGGAAAAAAAAACGCTTATCACGTAATGCATTCATAACCATTCCTGGGCGAAGCCGAGTCGGGTTGCTAGTATAATATATAAAACTGAGTTTGTACTTGGAGAGCATTTGAAAAAGTGGTTGAACAATAAAGGGTAGCATGACAAAGTTGAAAGACAAAAAAAATATATATGTATACTGTATATATTATTTTTCTATCTTTGACTCAAAAGCAAAAACGACAATGCCATGGTACGTTAACGTCCAGAAATATCTTAAAGAAATGGGGATACGAACAGAAGATGCACAAGACCGAAATCTTTATAGAGCAGCCATCAAGACGTTTGTGACTTTCCGGGACGAAAAGCAGACAACTGGTGTGAAATGGACACAGTGAGCTCATCAAGACAATGTGGATCAAGTGAAGAATAAACAGATGCCAGTATCGTGGTCCCTAGTTGGCCGATTAGTGAAATTGAATGAATTAATTTTTCTATATTTTGCCAATTTCTAAATTTTTCATCCAGAAAGACTATTTATTGTACTTGCGAGTATTGAAAGTAGCTCGTCAATAGCAAATACACAGCCTATCTTGCTTACTGATTTAACAACAATCAACACCACAAAATGTAAATGCTTAATTTCCAACTATTCAAGGTTCGACCTTGTAAAACTAACATCCCCAGAGTGTCATTAAAATACCGTAATAATTCCCCGAGTTCTCCAGGATTTAAACATTCCCTGAGTATTAATACCGTATATACCCGAGTGTAAGACGACCCCGAACATAAGACGAGGCCTAGTTATCAACTGCCTCTTACAGATTTTTTCAAAAAAATACTCGCTAACTCATAACTTGCACAATATATGCCCTTAAGGTTGTGCTTTCATTTTTATAACGTCTCGTGTTATCGAGACGTTATTAAATTAAGATACGTTGATCAGTCGATTACTGCTCGTAAAACTGACTGGTTCTTGTAAAGATTGTTTTAAAACATATTTCCGTATGCTTTCGAACATATAATTTATTCGCTTAAAATGACGTGTATGCGTAAATCCTAACCTCAAAATGTACGCTATTCGTATATGCATGGTAATTAAACATAACAAACCATATTTTAATCTTCATTAAGCCACTGATTTGTTGCGAGTTACAAGATGCCAACACCACATACTACTTTGCAAATAATATTTTTTTTACTTTTTTTTAATATCCTGAATATAAGACGACCTCAAATTTTTATAACACAAAAAGTGGGAAAAAACCTCGTCTTACATTCGGGTATACACGGTATTTATCAGTAATAATTACCACACTTACTAAGTTATCTGAGGTGTTTATTTTATTTTTATTTTGGATGGCAGAGACTGTGTCACTGTAGGTTTGGATGATGATCGCTTGATGAGCGAAACATGTCATCTGTTAGCTTTCTTCTTCTTCATCGATAGTCCATAACAATATATAGCCTACTATATAAATGTTAATCACGTCTAATTTATACTTTTCACATATTCCAGCCATGGGAATGATTCTGAAAGTTACAATATTAATTGTTAAATTAAAGTAAGTGGTGTCAGTTGCGACAGGCCCCCAATCACGTCAATGTCTCTGAATGTTTTCGAATTATCAAATGTGTGCCAGCCGCACGACTGCCACACATTTTCGCCCCTGCCCACCACCCGACAACCCTTCCTACAAGACTGAATAATAATGAAGTATGCCCAACTCATATTTGAATTCCCGCTCGCCGTCCGCCTTCTTGTCCTCCCTGGCGATCCCCGCATGGAGCGACACTGTGGGTAAATTCTTATGTCAATGCTGCCACCCTGACTCGCGCACTTGCGAGGTCTTGCTACGGCAATGAACTGGTTCTACGGTGTGTCACAGTTGGCATTACATTGGTTCGTCAAACTCCGGCTCTCCTCGCCAGCCATTACGTCCTACGAGACAGCTGCTTCGCGCCCCATTTGAACTTGAGAGATGTAACGATCGGGTTGCTACACGGCCGGTCTCCTCGGGGACTGGCCACGCTTGGCCGCTAGGCCATCTTCTGGACAAAGGTATGGACTCAGTTTTCTGATTTGGTGTGCCAAGAAAGATAGACAGACTTTCATTTCTAGTTCTCCGTTTTATATTAAATATCTCACACTGTCGTCGTGAGGGCGTTATCAAGATTGGACTTATAATTTTAAACATGGGAAGCACGTTTTGAACTGTAACATAGTTGAGGGGCTCATGGCCATGTTCCTTGCCTCCTGTGTCAAGCCTCGTGTTGCCATCAAATTTCACTTATGTAACTTCTGTTTTGTTCTTACGATATTTAAGTTAGGTTATTATCATTTCATTCGTTTCGTGGTAGCCCGCTGAGTTTAGGATTTTGGAGGGTATAATTGTAGGAGACGATGTCTCACATTGTCGTTTGGTGTGGTCAATAATTGGTAACGGAGTAAGCCCTTTGTTGGCTAGTCGGCAACCAGAGTTCCTTAGTGTCAGAGGTCGAGCATGGACGTGTTGGTAGAGCTCTTTGCTCTAGAGCAGGGGTCTCCAAACTTTCCAGCCTTAGGGCCATACTGATTACTCCAGTAAGTTCCGAGGGCCAAAACCATATTATCATTGTTGCCGGTGGTAAAAAGTGAAATAGTCCACTGATGAAAAAAAGTCCGAAAAAGTACGCAACGTTGAAAAAAGGCTGCAAATCGGACTAAAGTCCGCAAAACGGCAACACTGCATATTATTAATTTTCCTGTCATTATCTGTAATTTCTAGATTAGTCGTAGAGTACGAGCCATGAGGAGTAATGTGACACGACATCTGGTGGACACAAGCGGAAATAGGTAGTACCTTCTATCGCTAACAGATGGCGCTAATAGCACGTACAGAGTAATCTCGTTGGTTCGAGAGAATTCTGGTGTCTTCCACTCACTTCTAGATGGCAGTAATTGGAATATATAAGAAGGCTAGTTGCGCAACCACAAGTCAGTTCCTATGACACTGTTGTGAAATAAAATAGTGCGTACCTCCTTAAAACGTGTTTGTGCGTGTTTAAGTTTAAGACATCTTTGTAACAGTATTTTGATTTGAATTGTTGCTTTTGTGTGTGATTTAGTAGTATGGAAAAGAAGCGAAAAATTGATAGTGAATGCAGAAAATTCAAAGATGAGTGGAACATTCAGTATTTCGTAATTGAGTCCAGTAACAAGGCGCTATGTTTGATTTGCAATGAAAGCATAGCCGTTCTCAAGGAATATAACATTAAACGTCATTATGAAACAAAACATTTTCAAAATTACTCAAAATATACAGGAAGTTTGCGGACAGAAAAATTCGAAGCTATGAAGCGCGGATTGAAATCGCAGCAATCTTCATATACAAAACTCAAAACCGAACAAGAGGCTGCAACTCGTGCCAGCTTTCGTGTGGCTCTTGAAATTGCAAAACGTGGAAAACCATTCACCGATGGAGAAATGATCAAAGAATGCATAATTGCAGCAGCCGAAGAAATGTGCCCTGAAAAGGTAAATTTATTAAAAACTGTCAGTATGTCAGCAAACACTGTGGCTCGAAGGGTAGAAAACATCGCTGAAAATATATCCTCTCAACTGTTCGACAAAAATGGAGATGTTGAGTGGTTTTCTTTGGCCTTGGTTGAGTCAACGGATGTGTCAGATACTGCTCAGGTGTTGATTTATATTCGAGGAGTAGATAAAAGCTATGAAATGCATGAAGAACTTCTTGATATGTATAGTATTCATGGCACAACTACTGGTACAGATATTTTTAAAGGAGTTGAAATGGCCATTAATCAAAAGAACCTTCGATGGAAAAACTTGAAATGTATTACAACTGATGGAGGCAAAAACATGAGTGGGAAAGATAAAGGAGTGGTCGCTCTTGTGTCAAAGGCTGTAGAAAATGACGGTGGTTCAAAACCATTAGTCTTACATTGTATCATTCATCAACAGTCTTTGTGCGGAAAATGTTTGGATATGTCTGAAGTTCTGAAACCAGTCATATCAACTGTTAATTTTATGAGATCTTTTGGGCTGAATCACCGACAATTCCGACAATTTATTGAAGAGATTGGAGAATATGACTTACCTTATCATACTGCCGTACGTTGGCTTAGTTGTGGGAAAGTCCTTCAGCGCTTTTTTGAACTTCGAGCAGTGATCGAAATTTTTTTGAATGAAAAGCATCGCCCTCTTACTGAATTACAAAACAACGCATGGCTGTGGAAGTTAGCATTCTATGTTGATTTGAGATTGCAAGGAGAAAACCAGCATCTTCCTGATTTATACACTAATATCAAATCATTCCGGAAGAAATTGATACTGTTTCAATCACAACTACGAAGTAAATGTTTTTCACATTTTAAAACATGTGAAATATTCAGCCACACCACTGAGACTGAGTTTCCTATCGATTTTGCAATCGAAACTTGAGTGCTTTGAAAATAAATTTTGATACTCGTTTCTCGGACTTCGATGCCTTTGCGAATCAAATTAAGATTTTTCAGGATCCTTTTGATACTGACATTGAAACCCTAGCCCCGGAACTTCAAATGGAAATGATTGAACTACAGTGCAGTGATATAATTAAGAACAAATATCAAAACTCATCTTTGTTGGAATTTTATAAGAGTCTTCCACTGACACAATTTGATAATTTGCATAAATTTGCTCGTGGGCTGTTTTCTGTTTTTGGTACTACTTATTTGTGTGAGAAGACACAAAAAATGTTTACAGATCTAAATTAACTGATGAGCATCTTAAATCTCTTTTAATAATTGGTACAAGTAAAATTAGTCCACAACTACAAACTATTGTCAGTGGAAAATCTCAATTACATAAATCTCATTAGTATTTCATATGTCTGCATGTTTTGGTTTCCACTTGTTTTGTATTTTATTTATTTCAATACATTCCTTGATTTTATTTGGTGATTGAATTTTAAATGTATTTAACCCTTTTGATGCCAAGCTATTAATGCGTGGATATGCTAAGAATGCCAAGCCAAGTTTAGTGAAATTACAAGGGTTTGATAAAAATTATCTCCTATTGATAATTATCAAGATAGAATGTTGATTTTTTTTCTGTAGCAGGTAGACATATTTGTAACGTAATGGATGCTAATTAATTGATACTTCACTTTATTTTGTTAATTGCAAAAATCTTTTAAAAATTATTTAAACAAATAAATGAAATTCGAAATTTTTGATAAAATGTTGAAAGCCTCTACACTCGAATTACTATCTTTTGTTATATACAGTAGAACCTCGTTAACACGTTCCTCATTAGTACGTTTTATCGCATATCACGTCGTAATTTTCAAGTCCCGATTCTTATCTGATGACAATAATGTAAAAGTACCTCATTTATCACGTCACACATTTTTCCGCGCATCGCTTAGTACGATCGCATTTTCGTCAGCCCTGGAAGCATTCTTTGTCCACCCCTAGTGGAATGTGAGATCGACCGCTCTGAGATAACATTCCTTGCCAAAAGGCGGGCGAGAGTTGCGACTTAACAGGTATAGGCGACTCTAAAAGTAAGACAGTAGCACGCGCCGCGCAGCGCATCGCGTAGTACGATCGCATTTTCGTCAGCCCTGGAAGCATTTTTTGTCCACCCCTAGTGGAATGTGAGACCGACCGCACTGAGATAGCATTCCTTGCCAACAAGCGGGCAAGGGTTGCGACTTAATAGGTATATTTAAACACAAATAGTGCTAAATGTTCCGGCATAACTCAACAAGATGACAGTGTTTCGCCCCGGTGTGCGATTGGGCTCTTCAGTTGGTTAAAGCACACCGCACCAAGACACTGTCTAGTGCACACTGGGAAGGCCAATGCAAGACGTATTTGATACATGAGTATCCGCGTCACGAGCCCAATAGCACACCGGGGCGAAACACTGTCATCTTGTTGAGTTATGCCGGAACATTTAGCACTATTTGTGTTTAAATATATTATGGCTCAACGGACAATGCATATTTTCTTATGAAAATTGTATATTAATAGGTATAGGCGACTCTTAAAAGTAAGACAGTAGCACGCGCCGCACCGCGGCATTTCTGATTAACGTGTTTTTCACATTTCCCATACTGATACAAATTTATGAGGTTTAATTATTATTTTCCATTAGTACGTTTTCCCGCTTTTGACGTCCAAATTTTTCAGTCCCTTGAAAAACGTACTAACGATGGTTTCACTGTACATGTTATTGCTTATGGAATGCTACATATATGTTCCAAATTTGGAGTAGTTATATCAAATAGTTTTCGAGTACGATCAGTTTCTACAAAGATCTTCGCATTGCACAATGTTATTTTACTTGCTACATTTGTGGTAATCTCTTCCCCATCACTGGTTGAGGTGTCACTTGATTTATCATTGGAATCTGAACCTGGTAAATCACTGTCGATTTTAGCAGCGTAAATCCTACTTGTTTCGAAAGTATTCCTGTGTCTCGGCCTTGGCGTTCCTATCGCGCGGGCTGCAGACACGGCGGAATAAAATTGTCACCGTCGTCATCAGTCGAAAATTCACTCTCACACTCTTCACTCAGCGTTAAAACATTAGTTATTTCCTCTTCGTTCAAAGAGCTAGCCATATTTATCACCAAGTATCGTAATTAGCTCCAAGCAAGAACATAAACAATCACGACTTTAAAAGATAAAACACGCGCCAAGCCAGCTGACTACAGCATGCTCAAAGGGTGCTTATTATTAATCCAATTGTTCACGGAACTTCAACACATCGATATATACAGTGTGAGAATGATTCCCGCGTTGTATTGGTTACAAGAGCAAAATAGCTGAGTTACTGGAAACATCGCTAAGATGTTTAGAAAAACGGGGCCGATAGATCGGCCCGTGGCACTTTTAGCAGAGGCTCCCTGGGCCGATAGATCGGCCCCCTGGCACTATAAGGGTTAAGCGCCCAACTTCCAAGTCCCAAGTATTCTACTTGCCTGATCCCAGTATTCGTTTTGACAATATCTGGGGCAAAATGTTTTCATTGATTTCAAAAATGGCTGTTTATTGTTGTTGCATCACAGTCATGAGCATTAAAACAATGTTTTGGGGATAATTCACTTAGTTGGGCTAATAAAAGGAATGTTGTAAGTGGTTACAATAAGACCATGTATATTGGAATATTTTCAACAGGACTGAGAAATGTCCCTGGAATGTATGTTTCATATTGTCCAAATGCAGGTCGCAAGGTTTGGGAGGGTAAATTCCCATTACACAACGATAGTACTCACTTCTCCTTATCGTCCGAGCTGCTAGTGGAACTGCGTCTCTGTTTGCGCTTGATACTAAAGATGTGATCTGACTCGTCACTGCTCTCGACGATCACCAAGCTCTGCCGCTTCGCACTCGCTTTTCTGCAAAAGCATGAGACAATACAAAAATTATCTACCGAGAGCACAAATAAGGACAAGTACTACGTCGCCAAAGCTCACAGCTAATGACAATATTGTGATGGTCGTTTCAAGTCGTTTCCATCCGGTATAATTCAAGCCAAGTTCATGACATTTATTTCAAGGAGCTATTATTCTTTCAAGGGGCTGTATTATTCCTGAAGAATAAAACTTTCAATTTTCCGCCTATTCAATACTATAATTTGCTAAAACATATCATGGGTACATGTTTCAAGTCCTTTTTCTTTTGGACCCTTCTTCAGCCCACAAACTTATTATATGGAGTCCAACAGAGCACAAAAAAACATCGATGACACAAAATGCACATACATAATAAAAAGTTAAAAACACTGTAACAATATCTGAGAGTCTAAAAATCAAAAAATAGCATGCATATGGGCTTCAGGTACATGTTTTTGCACTTGTTATATATCTGTGTAAATGTCATTTGACACTGTAAAACGCCGGGCACATCAGGCACACGCGCTCAATAGTAGCTAGTTGCTCTCGCTAAGCGGAGCTTGACCTTGATGTCACAGGGCTGTTATCGTCTGACCTCGGGTCAAATGTAACAACACGCCAATTTCTCTGTTGTTTTTTCCATACCGTTGACAGAAGATTATTTTAATCCAAAATTTTATAACAGGAATGTGAAAAGATGTAGCTATTGCCATCCAACCCATCTTCAGCCACACCAATAGAAATGTTAAAACAGTACAAGATATGCTGCAAGTTCCTACAGTACGCCAGTTATAGACATCAAAATATGTGCCCGGCGTTTTACAGTGTCAAATGACATTTACACAGATATAGAACAAGTGCAAAAACATGTACCTGAAGCCCGTATGCATGCTATTTTTAGATTTTTAGACTCTCAGATATTGTTACAGTGTTTTTAACTTTTTATTATGTATGTGCATTTTGTGTCATTGATGTTTTTTGTGCTCTGTTGGACTCCATATAATAAGTTTGTGGGCTGAAGAAGGGTCCAAAAGAAAAAGGACTTGAAACATGTACCCATGATATGTTTTAGCAAATTATAGTATTGAATAGGCGGAAAATTGAAAGTTTTATTCTTCATGATTATTGTCAATACGGAACCTGAAATGAATAATATTTCTGTATTATTCCCCCAGACCTAATTCCAGTTATAACACCTGTGTTGATGTCTATTTCTAATATTATTTTTTTTGTCATTCTTATAAAGACGATGGAGAGAATCCACTAGCTGCGGAAATATGAAAGAATGTAAATGAAGAAACCATTCGGAATTTACCATATTTCCTCGCATAATCGTTGCCACCGCGTAATCGTCGCACCCCACTTTTCAAACACTAAAATAGATTTATAAAATTCCATCACATAATCGTCGCATAGCATGTTCGTATTTGTGCGCCAGTCAGTTGCACACGCTGCCGCGACTTTGTCAGACAAAAAATATCTCGTCTTTATGCTGGCGGGCAATGAACTGTGACGCGAGCGGCAAGCTTCGTCACTTAGCACATTCCGCGAGCGTATATGCCTAATCTGGCGTGGTCTTGTCAGGAAAAAAAACCTCATCTTTAAGCCTGCCGGCTATGAGCCGCGACGCGAACGGCCAAAGCACATTCCGCGAGCGTATAGGCCTAATCTGGCATGATCTTGTCAGGAGAAAGTAATATCGTATTTATGCCTGCGGGCTATGAACCGCGACGCGAATGGTCAGCGCACATTTCGCGAGCTTATAGGCCTAATCTGGCGTGATCATGTCAGCAAAAAGTAATCTCATCTTTAGACCTGCGGCCTATGAACTGTGACGCGAGTGGCCAACGCACATTCCGCGAGCGTATAGGCCTAATCTGGCGTGATCTTGTCAGGAGAAAGTAATATCGTATTTATGCATGCGGGCTATGAAGCGCGACGGGAATGGTCAGCGCACATTCCGCGAGCTTAGGCAATCTGGCGTGATCTTGTTCTTGTCAGCAGAAAGTACTCTCGTCTTTATGCCTGCGGGCTATGAACTGTGACTCGAACGACCAGCGCACATTCCACGAGTTTATAGGCCTAATCTGGCGTGATCTTGTCAGGAGAAAGTAATATCGTATTTATGCCTGTGGGCTATGAACCACGACGCGAATGGCCAGCTTCGTCAGCACATTCCGCGAGAGTTAACCAGTCGTGACCTTGTTAGAAGAAAGAACCCTGTCTCTGACTGCGGGCTATGACTCACGCCAGACTTACGCTACGCGAATGACTGGCCCGTGCGGCAAATAATGATACAGTATATTCTGAAATTAAATATTCTTCGCATAATCGTCGCACCCTGCTTTCTTCCGCGAAATTTTGGCAAAAAAAGTGCGACGATTATGCGAGGAAATACGGTACTTAAACACCTCATAAATAATAAATGTGATAGATCAGATCCAAGATATGGATTGTATATATACAAGAACTCAGGAACAAATTGATTGCCAACTTGGAGAATATCAAGAAGCATTTCATCCAAGAAGAAGTTGTCCAAATCAAATATCAGTTTAAAGTGGATTATGAAACATCATAGAATTAGAATCAAAAACTTAGTCATTACTATTGTTGATTTTAAAAAGGTGTATGATAGTATCCATCATGTCCTTAGGGAATTTGGTTTACATCAAAAACTTATTAGCCTTATTAGAATCACCCTTAAGAATACTAACTCTAAAGTTACATTCAGAAATGAGTTCTCTGAACCATTTGAAATTAAAACTGGACTTGGACAGGGAGATGGACTCTTACCATTATTGTTTAATTGTGTTTTGGGGAAAAAATCATACATGAAAGGACTAGGATATAAAATTAAATTGCTTAGCATTCGCAGATGATCCTGCGCTACTTGCAGCTAAATTTAACCTACAACTTGAAAGCATAACAAAAAACGTTGGATTACAGATTTCATACGAGTAAACAGAAATAATGCCAACCTTCACAGATCCATTCCCAAGAATTCAAGAACTGTAATCCAATTATTACATACCGGTATTTCAAAAAGTTCAATATTGCAAATAATAATCTAAATAGCAGTGCGTCATTCATTTCAGGTTCAAAACTGGATAATAATGGAGGTTTATATGTGAATAGGACAACATCAAATGAAAAGTTTTGACATAAATTGATCTGAACAAGTCATGAACTAACGATAGTGTCCACTACATATCTTCCACTTAACGTGTGTTCTTCTAAAGTTTTAAATTAACATGTTTATACATCACAATAATTATTCTTATATATTCAAAACTGGAAATCATGTACAGTAAAAATTCGATTAACCGTCATCGTCGGGACCGTGATACTGACGGTTGAGCGGATAGTTGGAAACACTGTATTACTCCTCCAAAACATGACCTCAATCAATTATATTATAAATAGATATCACTCTTACAAAGTTAAAGTGGTATGGACATATGATTAGAATGGGAGAGGAGAGAGTACCAAAGAAGACTTTCTGTGAAAAGATGCCAGGGAAGAGACCACGAGGTAGGCCCCGGAAGAGATGGGCAGATACAGTGTGGGAGTGTGTAGAAAAGAAGGGAGGAAAACCCGAAGATGTACTAAAATCAGGAGAGGAGTGGTGGAGAGACAGGCAACGATGGAGGTCCTTAATTCACAACCCGACCCAGGAAGCTGGAAACGGGAAATGAAGATGATGATGATCACTCTTACAGTAATGTAACATATTTTGGAGTGAAAAGAAATTAAACACAATTGTAATAGCAAATAAAACTATTTATTACATGATTTTTTTTTAATATACCAAGGGCCCGTCAGCTAAGCTCCGGATGTACTGCAGCCTAAAGGCTTATTGTACTGCCCTGTGTACTCAGCACCAGTCCATTATCCCTGTGTCTTTAATACGATAATACAGTCCCATGATGGACTCTTGTTTTGATTTCTTTTGGTTCAATTGTCAATCTCCCAAAAAGATTGAATCTTCTGGGATCTAGAGCTTTGCAAGAGCAGATTATGTGATGGGCTGTCTCCGTTTCATTCCCGCAAAGTCTGCAGTCTAGGTTTCCTTTGATTATGCCCATTTTGTTTAGGTGCTTTTTCACGGGAGCATGGCCCGTGAGAAGAGCCACTGTGTATCTTACCTGAATTTTTTACATCTGAGTAATTTTCCAGCCGTTTTCTTACATGGTTCATTGATGAACATTTTCCCATGTTTCATACCAGGGTTAGTTTTCCATCTATGCCTATATTCCTTTTTGATCCAGTCTTTAATAGCTTCTCTTATGGAGCATTTAGGTACTCCTAGAGCCGGCTCTGGTCCATAAAAGATTGTTGCCGCTCCCTTTCGGGCGAGTTCATCGGCTTTTTAGTTTCCTTCAATGCCCTTGTGTCCTGGGACCCATATCAATTTGACGTTGTTATGTTCCCCCAGTTTAGTTAGGGCATTAAGACATTCTTCCACCAGTCTTGAGTTCACTTTAGGGCTTTTTAAAGCCTTCAGTGCTGCCTGGCTATCTGAGTATATAATAATCTTCTTATTTGTATAAGATCTTTTTATATTTTCATATATGCATTGTAGTATTGCATAAACTTCTGCCTGGAATACCGTGGGATATTTTCCCAGGGGAAAGCTAATGCTTTTTCCTGGTCTCATTTCACATACTCCCGAGCCTGCCCCTGAGTCGCCTCTTGACCCGTTTGTGAACCAGATCAAAGTTTCCTCAGGATGCTCGGGTTTTGTCTTCCAAGAGTCTTTATTACATGATAAAAACATCCGTATAGTAATATAAACTAACAGGTGAAATAGTTCATGTAGATTGAAAACGGTGGGCAGGTACACTCACTTCCCACTAAAATAAAGTAAACAAAGCGAACGCGTCACTGCACCTTAAAGCACTTTGTTATTGCAGTATTATTATGCTATTACAGCAATGACGGTTAACAGAAACTGACAGTTAAAAGAGTGATGGTTAAACAAAGTTTTACTGTATATTCAAATTTTTGTGCACAGCCTTGTGAATTTGTGTTGATTTGACAAACAAGAAATAGTTTTAAGGTTCTTCTTCTTGTTTCGTAAAGGCCATCTAAGGTCCATGACATTAATATTAATATACAGTATAACAGTTTCCAAGGGTCTGGAATGAAAAAGTGTAAATCGAGGGAAATCATTAGGTTATACACTCTGAGCCAAAAAAGCTCATGTAGAGCAAAGCATTATATCGTATGAACATTACAGCTTCATTTCTGCATCATTTTGGTTTTAATGTTTAGTTAGTTTTTATAGGACTATTAAAATACGATTTTTTTCAATATATTTATTGTGCTGGAAAATACAATTGAAATAAGGAGAATGTTTATTTAATTATTGCTTTTTATGAATAATAATCGAAATATTTTAATAATGTGCAATTACCTTAAGTTACTGTATGAATGAAACCACCCAAAAAGAAATCCTGCGTACACCACTGATCTTAATCACCATCTACTACTGCCGCTGTTTAATCATTCCATTTCAAAGATTCTAAAGCGCTATTACTGGTTCGGGGGGACACTTCCAAACGCTCCGCAATACGCAAAGATAGGTTATGGTAGTAATTGACATGCAACAAGACGCCTGTCGAGTTTTCGATGACACTTTGACAATTGGACAAAACCGGCTGACATAGTCATTAGTTCATGAAGAAAATCTGGTGACATGTGACACATTTGTCAGATTTCAACCAGTCAGCTTTACAACTTTATGAAACAGACTTACAAAATTGCCGCGACATATTTGTCATGCTTTGAGAAACGGTAACTTGTCGAACTATCGAATCGTCGGGCATCTTATGTCATCTGACATAAATGTCGACTTGTCGAAATAGGGCGCAGTTTGAAGCACAATGGGAAGAGAAAAACAAGCCGCCATTTGCATCAAACAACATATTGCCGAGTGTCAGTCAGCAAAGAGAATATAAGTGAGTCGGTTATTACCAACCTATATCTGCATAACTTAACTCGTCAAGAGTAATTTGCTCTTCACTTGGTGAAAGTGCCGGTCAATGCTCTCTGGGCAAATACCTGCTGAAACTGAATGATCAAGGCCATTGGAGTTCCCAAGTACGCGGCATGTCCAGTGCTTTGGAGTTGTTCTCAAACAAAACCGTCTCTTCAGTGACAGCGATCAATATCGATATCTGTCAAGACGATCGCCACTTCATAGTGGGAAAAGTAGCACTCCCATGCGGCGTCACATGATGAAGAATAACACATGGCTTCGTCCCGTACCTGCATTCAATACCCCGTACAATTAGGTTCTGTTGGGGTAGCGATAAGCCGCTTGGCACAGCCTGGCGACATTTAAGTTCGTCTCATGGGCATTTTGTTCGCTTTGTTATATCAAGTAATTATTATTATCGCCGTCTCTTCTTTATGTTCACTAATCTACTAGGTGTAAAGTGCACGAAATTTAAAATTTCAGTAACATAAGAGCGGCGACCAGATTGCATTGAAAACATAGGAAAATTGAAGGGACCGAGGAAGAATGTTGTAAATGTTGGGAAAACGCTAATTGCGGGCTTATACTGTATTACATAGGAGTATACACAATTTTAATGTGAATAAGGTCACATAATTTTGAATGCCCATTTATTTTTAAGTGTTCCATTTTCATTCTACACTGGTCAAAACAATTAGGGGATCAGGTGAGATATCATACACAGGATACATATGGTAACGTCTTTTATTCAGAGTTCAGTTACAATTGTAATTTGTGTGTGCTACAGTACGATATTGTGCTGTCTGAACTCTGTACAGGAGGTTTACATGGCGTTTACTTAGAGCGAGGCATCATGGGGCTACCATAATAGTGAAAAAGTCATTCTCGTTGCCCTCTAATATGGTGTGTGATCACTAGAGACGGGAATTTGCCTATTTGTCTATTTTATTCCTATGTTTAGAAACGTAGGCTTTCGAAATATAAATCCGTTTTAGGTTCTTTTAGGCTAGATTTTGTTGGTTTTATTGTGCCTATAAATGCCTATTTCAAGGGTTTGTGCCTATTAGGAGTATAATTGCCTATTTGATGTCTTTTTACTGTATTTTAAATTGTATTATATTGCAGCTGGTGTGCTCGACAGAATTATATTCTCATTTCTCAATATGTGTTTACCCCACGAAAAAGAATGGGGATTCTCGGAAGTCACCAGAAATAGCGCTTGGGAAATTTCCATCAGAAGTTACCTTCACATCAGATTCAGAACTTTGTGTGATTTATTGCGAAGAAGAAGTGTCTCCGTGGCAATACCGAAAGATAAATTATCGAAGTCTTACTGGCTGAAGCAGTGGATCAGAGGGATACCAATTTCACTACCGATGGAAGAGTAGTCTTCTGCCAAGCTTGCTGTCAAGAGTTAATTCGTTTGTTTCTTTTGTGTTTATGTGATTGAGAAGTACGATAGCATTTCATTGTAGCATTTATAGGCCTATTAATTTATGTATTGTGGCAAGTTGTTTTGTTGCAATGCTGTATTAGACATGAACTCTCAATAATTTATATATAAAATGTAAATAATCATTTAATTACTGAACGAGGAGTTAGAACGCTAGTGGTCTCTTGTTCCAGAGTGGATGAAAATTAAAAATTGGTATTTTGAACCCTGACTCATTCCTGTGAAAATAGAGATTTACAACTTAAATACAATTTTTTTGAAAAAGTCGCGAGTGACTTTCACCAGCGCTATGTGTGGCTCTAGTCTGGGGGAGCGTTAAGCTCCCAGGTTAGGGCCGCGAAGCTGCCAACAAACCTCTAGCATCCCGTCTAGAGTCTTGCTGAATTGTGGCAAAAAGTAAGGTTATGGACGAATGCCACAATTTCAAATTACGCGGTTTTCTAATTTTCAACGAGGATTGCAGGCTTGTGGGTACACATCATGCAGGATCTATTGCAGGCAACAGAAAATAGAGAAGAGTGGAATACCCCTGGTGGAGTCATGTAGGATTGTTGAAGTAGTCAGGGGAAGTTTGGAAGGAACCTCTGGGAAGATAGCCGCAGTCAGGGAAAGGTTTGATAGGGTCCTGCAGAGGAATCCAGGATGGGAAGCAGTGGTAAAGGTAGCCAGTGTGCTACGAGGTGAGGTAGATGAAGCAATTGACCTAAAACCAGATACAGTGGCTTCGTTAAAGTTTTGCCCAATCACTTCATGTGATGTTGAGAGATCTTTCTCTCAATATAAAAACATTCTTCATGACAGGAGAACAAACTTATTACCAGAAAATGAAAATCCACAGCCTGCTTCCAGTCTCCGACCGGGTCAGGAATGGAATGAATGAAGCCCCCATCTAGCGGCGAGGATATGAACTGTGCCGGCTGCCGAGGCCTGACGCACTCCTCTGGGGCAATGATTAAATGAATGATAGATGAAATAAAATGATAGTGGAGAGTGTTGCTGGAATAAATTTTTTTGACAGGGAAAACCGGAGTACCCGGAGAAAAACCTGTCTGCCTCCGTTTTGTCCAGCACTGAACTCGCATGGAGTGACCGGGATTTGAACCACGGGCCCAGCGGTGGCCTCTCACCGCCGCCTTAAGCCACGGAGGCTTAACAAACTTATTACCAGAAAACATTGAAACTGTGCTTGTTGTTACTTCTTATTATAGTAATTAAATATGTTATTAAATTATAAGAAATATTTTCATGCCTATTTTGTTGCCTATTTTACACGTTAGTGCCTATTTACATGCCTATTTTGGCTATTTTAAGAGCCTATATGCCTGCCTATTTTAACTCTTTTTAGTGCCTATAATTCTCGTCTCTAGTGATCACCTCGGATGGCCAGGACAGTTACACACCTGCGTGGCATGGACAGTATGAGGTTATCAATCAGCTCTTTAGGGATATTTGGCCATTCTTCCACGAGTGCAATATCCAGCTCAGCAACCGTTGTGGGAGGTGCTGGTCTGGCTTCAGTGTGTCTGCCAAGTGCATCCCAGACATCCTCAAGGGGGTTTAAGTCCGGTAAACAAGCTGGCAACTCCATTCGTTCAATGCCCTCGTCCACAAGCATGTTGTCCAACAGTGCAGCTCTGTGGAGTCGTGCGTTATCGTCCACCAGAATGAACCCATCGTCTATGGCACCAACGTAGGGCACAACAAACGGTCGAAGGATCTCGTGTCGATACCCCTGAGCAGTCAAAGCGACATTCTGAATGACATAGAGGTCGGTACGTCTGCCAATACTGACTCCAGCCCACACCATTCGTCCACCACATGATACCGTGCTGTTTCCTGCACATAAGCGGGATTGTTCCGAATTCCACGTTCTCTCCAGATGAGGTAACGACGATTGTCCGCCTGAGCACAAAATCTTGACTCATCTGTGAACAGAACTGGGCGCCATTCGTTACGACACCAATCCTGATGTTCCTCCGACCAGTTTCTGCGAGCTGAACGGTGGCGTGGTTTTAATGGGACACACACCCTAGGCCTCCATGAGTAGAGGACACTTTCCCGAAGGCGATTTCGGACTGTTTGTGTTGATATTGCGCGTCCTGTTGCCGTCTGGAGGGTGCGTTGCAGCTGAGTTGCATTCAGCCTTCTGTTTCGACGGGCTGTTAACCAGAAATAACGGTCTTCTCTTGCTGATGTTACCCGTGGAAGACCTTGGCCTGGCCTTCTTTTAACGGTCCCTGTTAACTGAAATCGCGTCCAGGTCCTGAAAATTACACTTTGGGACACTCCATTAGCTGCAGCCACCTCCCTCTGTGTCTGTCCCGTTTCCAACCTTTCTATGGCTCTCCATGCCATACCTTCGGGTAAGTCACGATGTTGATGCATTGCACTACCTGCTCACTACACCATCTGAACCCAACTGCTTGTGTCGTTCGTTTGGTAGAGTAAACACATGTCCACACCAACCCCCTCTGCAGCAACTTTCTGTTATTACCACTATCTCGGTTGCCGTAATGTTGATGTCTCCACTCCGTAGAACCGACAGAAAGACGTCGAACCATTTTAGGTCATTCTGCCGATGGCAATACGTCAACTGATCCCCTAATTGTTTTGACCCGTGTATTTGTATGTCATTTTATAGATTGTATCGTGTCCATGTTAAAATAGATGTTGGGGCTGAAGAAGGGACAAAATATTACTGTAACTTTGCCCGAAGCCACTTATGCTTGCGAAACCTTGTTCCAAATTAAAAATGAAAGAAGAACTGATCAGCTCCTCCAAACTGAAAGAAGAATTATCAGAACCTGCAAAAATAAAAAGTACCAGGTTGAAGGAGTCTGGAGAATCCTCTCCAATGAAACAGTCTTATCGAGAGATTGACCCAGTTACCAGCACGATGAAGAAGAAAAGAATCTCTTATTCTTTCACATCCTACGATTACCAGAAAACAGGATTTTTCGAAAACTAGTCATGAGAAATCTGGGAAAGAAGACTGGAGGGCATTGGATCAAGGAAATTCAAGAGGATGTCAAAACAGTTGGACTCGAAATTACAGATGCAGAGAACAAGAATAAAATTACCACCCTTCTTAAGAATCACAAATTTTCAGCAGAAATGATGCACAGAGATTTCAGACGAATTAAGAACACTGAGATCAGAACATATGAAAAAGTACTGGGCAGATAAGAAGAATCAAACAATACAACCTTCAAAGAAAAGGTGTACATGGAAGACTCATGTGGTCCAATGTGGCCAATAAAGTTAATAATAATAATAATAATAAAAGTATTGACTAGGTGGAAGAAATCTCTTATTATTTCCTAGATGTTTCACCAGCACCAGTGTTATTTAGTAGGTGCAGAGAAGCCACAATGTGTTTGCTGCTGGGCAGAGGTTGGTGTAGCTATCGCAGAAGGCCTATAGTCGCAACAAGCAGAGAAGGAAGACCAATTCACTGTGTGGCCTGACATGGAACTAAAACAACCGTGTCTTTTAGAAGGAAAGAGTAACAAACTACTAGTCAAACAGCAGACACAGTGTTTGTTGCTTGAGGGCTCCTTATTCCAGGTCACCATAGTGGTAATATCTCCCTGTAATTTTCTACAAGGGGGTTTAACGTTGACACTCACCTTGGTGTTTCAGCCTTCCTCTCCCTCGGTGGCGAGTCCGACAACTTGCCGCGCAGCAGATTGTTGTTCCGCCAATTACTTTTCTACAACAATCAAGACTAAACTGAAGTGAAATATCATATCAATTAACCTACACACATAATATATAAATATAAAACTAACATTTCAAAAATAAAGCATTACATACTTGGAAATACATATGTGATGAAATTTTCTTGACAACACTCGGAGCATTTAGGAAAGCTAAGCTTCCCAGTTTGAAAACTTAATCTAAAGACCATCAGCTTAAGCTGCTAACTTTAGGAAACCTCTAAAGGGAGCTGAGAGCTCTTATCACACCAACTTTTGGAAACCTCTATAGGGACGAGATTCAGCATTAAAGAAGCACAAATGCAATTTATACAAGGGAATCACTACCGCAAGAGCCTGTACCTAGGCGAAGTCCTGCAAAAGACAGGGCAAAATCCTGGAAGATTAATTCCTTGGCCGTGAAAGTCAACATACTGAACATTTCACAGCAATTGGGATTTTATTGTGTTATACCCTGAGGTTCCTACAGGGTATAACCACCCCCTATCAGCCCCCTTTCACCACCCGTCATCCCCTATTTTACGCCTAGACCATAAGGAACCAGCAACGACAACCATCTAGCCACTACAAATTACACTCAGCTTGGCGAGCTAGTTACACATCCTTACGACATTATCACAACATGAAGTCCAAACAGTTAGCACATACTAAGTAGCACGAGGAATGTGCTGACTTAATTGCACATTAACAATGATTCCCTAAAATACAGCCCCACCAGGATACGGGGCTCTTTCCATCACTTGCTTCCGAACTACGACAAGGTGCTGCCCGACGACATAGCAGATTTGGTGAGTGTGTACTTAATGGATTTCATCCAGAACATTTCCTTTCTAACACCAAACCTTTTAAACTTGTAATCATCCATTATTGTACTTTTTTACTTTGCTACAGATAAACTAGCGATTCTGCACATCTTTTCTCGCTAAAAAGCAACTAAACAGTTTACATTCTTTTAGTTCATTTGGTTGTATTTCTGGCATCTTTATTTGTACGCCGGTTATCAACCAGCGAATCCCAATCCACTGCACCGTGGAGACTGACACAGTCGAGGCCATTGCCTCAGTCGTCAACATTAAACTCGCACCTGCCTGCACTCTTAGCGCTCTCTTACTTGCATAACACACACAGATTCATCTTCTAGACGAAGTCACCCCCAACTGAGCTACCCAACCCTAGCAAACGGTGGCTAGGCACCCGAATAAAATCCTAACAATTTGATCGAGACACCAGGCGAACCTCAATAAATGCTGAAGGTGTCAACCAAAACAAAATCCTAACAATTCAGTGGAATTCAGGGAAGAGACAAAATCCTAATAATTTGATAGATAGATAGATAGATAATGCCTTTATTGGTGGCGAAGTTAGGGCTCAAGGCCCTCCCTTACGCTTAACCACTAGAAGAGTATACCGTATTTGCTCGCGTATATCTCGCACTTTTTTGACCGAAAATATGTGTGAAAATTTTCGGTGCGAGATATACAAGGGGAATGACTGTATTCCCGAAAAAACACAAAATTTGCGATGTAACAGTAGGCCTCTCGCAACTGTTGTGGCGCGCTAATCGCTAATTCGAACGTGTTTCAAGGCGGTGAATTTAGCCAAACGCGGCCGAAGACGCGGCGAACGATGTACAGCGTGCTAACACTCACGCTGCGCCGTATCCTTGCACACGGCCGAGCTCTGATGCGACGCAATGCGTAAAGACGAAATCATTGAGATTCGAGAAGACTGAACTGCGTTTCTTTGCGATGTAACAGTAGGCCTACTTCCGCAACTGACGTGGCGCGCTAATCACTAATTCGAACGTGTCTCAAGGCGGGGAATTTAGCCAGCCGCGGCGAACGATGTACAGAGCGTGCTAACCCTCACGCTGCCCCGTATTCTTGCACGCGGCCGAGCTCTGATGCGACGCAATGCGTAAAGACGAAATCATTGAGATTCGAGAAGACTGAACTGCGTTTCTTTTGCGATGTAACAGTAGGCATACTTCCGCAACTGACGTGGCGCGCTAATCGCTAATTCGAACTTGTCTCAAGGCGAGGAATATATTTCCAGCCGCGGCCGAACACGCGGCGAACGATGTACAGCGTGCTAACACTCACGCTGCGCCGTATGCTTGCACGCGGCACCTCGATCCCTAATCGGCTCGTATCGAAGTTCGGATCAACTCGTTGTTGCTCGCTCTTCCTGTTAGTAACGCTTCGGGTAAGTTCCTGGACAATGGCGACTGTTGTGGCGCGCTAAATCGAATGTGTATCTACCTCAAGGTTATTACTGTCATTTATATGATGGCGTCAGTAATGAATGCGAAATATATGCGAGTATTTATTTTTCCTGAAATTTCAAATAAAAAAATGGGGTGCGAGATATACGCGAGGGCGAGATATATGCGAGCAAATACGGTATTCTACATGACTTATAACTACAAATACCAATAGCACAAATAATATTAATAGCAATAAGAATACTGATAATATGAATAATGTAGAATCATTAATTTCAAAAATACACAAAGTAAAGTACCCTTAGATGACGTAACTACAGTAATCCGATCATTCATCTCATTCATTCATTCGTTCATTCAACATTTATCCCGGAAGTCAGCGGGATCCACCCAGCAAATACTCGCAGCAAGCCACTTTAAACTTGCGATGAGAGGGATTGTCTCTAATGTTCGCAGGTAGCAAATTCCATGACCTGGACGCAGAGATTATGAACGAGCGGTTGTAAACAGCAGTACGGTTTATAGGTATGGCAAGAGAGGAGCCAGATCTCGTATTGTGGTCATGATAGGACGAGAGGTAAGAAAACGGTGAAACAAGATAGTTAGGGGTATTAGTGGAAAGTATTTTGTGCAGTAGTGATAATATGTGGAGTTCACGACGCTGGTGCACTCGAAGCCACGACAGCTCCTTATAATAGGGTGATATATGATCATCATATCGCAGGCCAAATATATATCTTACACAGTTGTTGAGGCACCGGTCCAGTTTCCTGTTACTGTCGCAGGTTATTTCAGTCAACACAGTGTCACAGTAGTCAAATAAAGGTAGTATCAGAGAGCGAATTAGTTGTACTTTAAGTCGAACAGAGAATACATTACCGAACCGTTTCAGAGGATATAAGCATTTATGTACTTTATTACATGTGCTTATCACCTGTTTAGTCCAATTTAAGGTCTCAGCCATAATAATTCCTAAGTTTGTCACTGAAGTAGAGTAGGGTATGATTTTATTGTTTAAAATTATTGGAGAGATGTCACGTTGCTTGAGGGAATATAAGTTTTTACTGGTACCGATAATAATCACTTGAGTTTTATTTGGGTTTATTAACAAACTGTTTTTATAAGCATAGTCACTAAGCTGTTGTAGGTCAGAATTTATTTCAATAATTGCATTATTGATATCACTCAGTTTTGAATGATAGTAGATCTGTACATCATCTGCATATACTTGCAATTTGCAGAAATTGAGGGCTTTTGATATGTCATTTATTTGGATGATAAATAACAGTGGGCCAAGAACCGAACCCTGAGGGACACCGAGGATCTTACTTTGCCATCCCGAACTCACATTTCCCACTATCACACGTTGCCGGCGATTTTCAAGGTAAGAGGAAAAGAACCGGAGTGACACACTATTAAAATTTAGTTCTCGAAGTTTCTGCAGTAGCAACTGAGGGTTGACGGTGTCAAAGGCACTACTGAGATCTAATAATGTCAGTACAGTCACGTCCCGTTGGTCCATTGCACATCTGATATCATCTGTCACTCGTAGTAAAGCTGTCGCAGTGCTATGCCCCTTTCTGAAGCCGGATTGGAAGGGGTTGAGTAGGGAATGCTTTGTAAGGTATTCAGTAACTTGTGTATGAACTAGACGTTCAAGTACCTTGGATAATGGTGGTAGGATGGATACTGGACGATAATCTGAAGGAGAATCAAACTTGGAGCTCTTCGGGATAGGTCTAATTAGTGCATCTTTCCAAACATCTGGGAACACTCCGTTTGTCAGGCAGTAGTTAAATATATGAGTTAGTATTGGCAGAACAGCTCCCAAGACATGCTTAATCAGTGATATAGGAATGTCATCGTTACCTGTGGCACTGGATGAAATAGAGTATATCACACCTTTAACTTCATTCGAGCTGATATTTCTAAAAGAGAATTGCTCAAAAACAGACTGCTGTTGTAACAAGCGTACCGGTAGTGAACTTTTAGGGAAGGAGGTAGAGGCTACTTTTGGCCGTGCGAAGTGATCATTTAGAGCCTCTAGCGATATGCTTGGTACATGTTGTTCAACTGTCTTACCTATCCCTAACGCACGTAATTTACTCCATTTTTGTCTAGGGCTGTTGGTTTTCATCAGTTCATGAAAGTATTTATATTTAGAATGTCTAATTAGCTGCTTGGTTCTGTTTCTCAGAATTCTATATCTCTCAAAATCAACTGCATCATGTGTCTGTCTGTATTGTCTGTATAGTTTTTCACGACTGGCCATAGCAGATCTTACCTCAGCCGTTAGCCACGCAGATGAAGAGCGGGTAATTCTTACCCGTTTCTTTGGTGCATGTTTGTCAAATATTTCTAGTACCATTAAATTGAATGTATTTACTTTAGAATTTATGTTCTGAGAATTACGTATATTATCCCAAGGCAAGTTATATGCATCATAGCGTAGTTTATTCTGGTCAATATGTCGTAAGTCTCCTATTGTAATGTAGCGTGGTTTATACTTAGGTATTCGTATAGAATAACATACGTACAATAGATCATGTGAAGAGATGCCAGGAGCAGGGATCTGTCCATGTTTAATTACTTTCTGAGGTTGATTTGTCACAAGAAGATCAATTAAGGTATGACTCGTATGGTCAGAGTAATGAACATGATTAGTAGCGTTCAGGAGTAAAACCGTCATGTTTGTGGCGGGAAATAAATTCAGTAGGTGGTTAGCTTCACCAGTCTGCTTTAAGAGGACAGTGTTAAAATCACCCATGATTATAATGTCGTCGTATGCCGAGGCAAGACCTGCTAATGCATCTTCAAAATCAGCAGTCTGTCTTATTTTAGGTGGCTTGTATACAATCCCTATTAATATCTTTTTATGGCAGTCTAATTCTACAAACATAAATTCTGGTCGCAGTATAAGTGTTGGGTCAGAAGTGGAAATTATCTTACATTTTAGGTCGTTTCTGTAATAAAGTAGAAGCCCACCACCTATTTTGTCAATACGGTCATGGCGTAATATAAAATATCCATCAAGGTTAGCTGCCGATGACGGCAAGTCTTTACGCATACAACTTTCACTGATTCCAATAATATGTACATTGTTTACTTCAAAAATAGCCTGTATCTCCTCCAGATGTGCTAATAATGACTGACCATTTATGTGGCAACATTGTAACGACCGCGGGTGGTTACTAAGCTGCTCTTGCAACACAAGTCCCGTTGAAGGTGGAAGGGACAGGAGAGAAGGGGTGGGCGAGGTTAGTGGAGAGGAATGCAGGTCAATGGTATTGCCGTTGTCCTGGTCAACAAACATATGAAAGTATGCAGTGGGAAATAGAATTAAGTAAGAAGTAAAATGAGCTTACCTGAGCAACCTGGTGAGCAGATCCACTGACTTTCACAAGCACACACATACACACACACAAATATAAGCTAATTACTATACACATAATTTATTTCCAAGGTTCACTTGTTCATCCTACCCCCAGCCATGTTATTCAACTGCATCATCTTGCATATTTGAATTTTGCTTCCATCCTCCCTTAAAACACAAATACGTCCATCTTGAGTCCAGCATTTCTGCAATCCCCATATGTCCCGTGCCTGATTTAATATAGTTTTTCTCACACTTGTGAGTGACTCAGTTAGCATGAGCCCACTGCCCTTAAAAGCTCGCTTCGCACACCACACACGATCTCGATCATGATACCGAAGGAAGTTAATAATAATCGGTCGATTTCCATGCGAGACCACCTCAGCAGACGTTCAATTTCGGCGGCCCAGCCTGTGGCAGCGATCCACATCAAGCAGTGAGATATCAATTGAAAGTTTATTTTTCAGTGTCTCGAGGGCTTTGTTGTAGACGTCCTCAGACGGCTGCTCAGGGACCCCATGCAACAAGAGGCAGTTTCGGCGACTGTACTGTTCAGCCTCATCCAATACCTCGTCTTGTTTATGAAGCCGGTTTTCCAGTTCCTTCAACTCCCCTTTAAGCCTGGAAATGTCATCACTGGCTTGTTTCTTGAACGCCTGGAACTCATCGCCAAGCGCTTGGAGCACGTTTGGAGGGTTGGCGGCACTGACTGCTGAATCTAGACGAGCTTGATATTCTTTCAAGGAATCTTCGAAAGCCGATATCTTCCTAGCTACTTCTTTTAGAGACATCGCGTTTACTTTTTAGTGAAGAGGATGCCTAATAATATAACTTAGTTCACACGAATCAGCACTTTCTGCAATTTAACTTTCTATCTAAGCAGGGAGTAGCAAGAGCAACTTCACTCAACCGTCACACTTGCCGCCATCTTTGTAGTGGTGATTTGGTGATTATGCACTCGAAAACAAAATCCTAACAATTTGGTGATTAGGCACTCAAAACAAAATCTTAACAATTTGGTGGTTAGGCACTCACAAACAAAATCCTAACAATTTGATGAAGGCGCCGGATTGAGTCCTTCGAAAACGGCTCAGCTCAGCCCTCAGGCCAAAATTCAACAACTAAATTAGGAAACAAAATCCTAACAATATCAACAGCTCACATTCATTACATGTGTTGGTTAATGGAGTACTAGCATGTTTCATGGAGTGTACACAAAGCACAGCTCTTCCAATTACTCTCAGACAATACAGCTTCTGCTTAAGTGTATGTGATTAGTTCCTCTGATAATCACGTCTACTACTATTTTAACCTAACTTACAACAATTGGAGTACAGAAATATTATTAGTCAATATTCCCTTACGCCTTAATAACACCTTGCCTAGACCAACCATTTGCTAAAGCAGCGAGACATGGACACCAAGATCTCAAGACATCTCTTGACTTACAGCTTGTGAAATGAAATTCATGCGATGAAAAGCGAAAAGAAGTTGTGCGGAAGAAATTGAAGGTGAAACCTGTCATCAATTAAAACTATGATTACCATGGAAACTGGAGGCGTCACGTGCAAGGGATGGATCTGGAAGACTACCAACTATACTACCAATTCAGAGGAACAAGATCTGTAAGACGTCCGATGAAGCGATGGAAGGAAAATTCAAGACCGTAACATGACACTTGGAAGGAAGATGATATGGTTTAGTGCACATTACCAATGAGTGAGGCTTAAGTCAAACCTACAAACTGAAAGTCTATGTAGTGACTATACCTCTTTTGGCTTGTCCTCCGCTCCACTATCATTGCCAGACGGAGTTTTCCCTTCACTGCTGTCATTGCCAGACGGAGTTTTCCATTCACCACTGTCATTGCCAGACGGAGTTTTCCCTTCAGTGATGTCATTGCCAGACGGAGTTTTCCCTTCAGTGATGTCATTGCCAGGCGGAGTCTTCCCTTCACTGCTGTCATTGCCAAGCGGAGTTTTCCCTTCACTGCTGACAGTGGCCACAGTCTTCCCTTCACTGGCATATTCCTTCGCCTCAGGAGGTTCAATCTCTAAGAGAGTTATCAACACAATTTAATACCAATTACTGGGACGTGCAATAAAACACAACCAGAAAAAATGTATATGTGATTAAAAATACAGTGAAACATCTGTCCCGGGGTTTTGTGAATATACCTACGTACCAGGGGCGCAAAACCCCCCCTCGCACACTTGGGGGGTTAAATTTATAAACTGTGATTGCCTACCTACTAGGGAGAACCTTTTCTCGTTTTAGGCTCTAAAGCTAGAAATAACACGGTACTATAGGCCTAACGCTACGTTAAAAAAATACATTAATTTTATAATTTGTATTCATTATTCCTAATTAATCCTTCGGATGCCCAGCTAACTTTAATGAAATCACAACTTTTTGATAATAGTACATTATGCAACGAGCCTATAATGGCAATAATTAAGGCACGAGTATGTTTATAAAACGAGAGTATGCAAGTTTTATTATTTCCATACGAGTGTCTTAATTACCATTATTGGCGAGTTGCATACGACTGTTTATGTTGGACGATAATTATTATAACTATTTTATGTTCGAACATAAATATTCATAAATATCTGTCGAGATTTCACCAGTTTTATGTACTAAACAGAGCGCATGAGACGCAGAGAATACCTTGTATTTGACCATAGCCTCCTCGATTACCCCACTATGACACTAGGCCAGGCAGTGAAATTTAAATTACAAGACCTTGGAACTCAGCGCATCTAATTATCTAATTGGTCAAACAACTGTTTCTTGCCGGCCCCGTGGTGTTGGAGTAGCGCGCCTGCCTCTCACCCGGAAGCCCCGGGTTCGATCCCCGGCTCCGTCAGGGATTTTAAAACTGACGTGAGGGTTGGAACGGGGTGCACACAGCCTCGTGAGGACAACTGAGTAGCTGTCTGACAGTGAGACAGCGCCCCGATCACGAATACCAAGATTAACGGCCGAGGGGACCCGACGCGCTGATCACGCGTCACCCCAATATCTGCAGGCCGAATGGCTGGGCAGCGGTCGCTTGGTCGGCCTTAGCCCCTCATGGGCTGTATAGTGCCAGGGGTTGACTTTTACTGTTTCTTGGGCTCTGATTGGTGGGAGAAACTGTTTCATAATGAAAAATAGTGTTATAATGAGCCAGTTTTCTGACATATAATGGCCAGGGTCGAACATAAACATTTTTAAGATGTTAATTTTTGACTGTAGCAGGCAAATAGACACTAGTAAATGAGACGCTAAATAATTAAAACAGTGTTTCATTTGTTTCATTAAAAGATACTTTCTTTATATAGTTTGAAATGGACAATTTTCAAAGTCGTCATTATGAGTCGAAAACGTACTCTCACATGCTTCAGTGAGCGTTAAAACCTCATTAATTTCTCCATCTCCATTTATCACCACGTATCTCAATTAGCTCCGAGTAAGATTGTAAACAAATATAGCCTAGTTTCAAAAGATCACACGTGCGGGTAATCAGCTGACTACAGCATGTTCAAAGAATACTTATTTAATGAACCCAGTTATTCACGGACCACAAACATCGATATCCGGAGAGAGAATAATTCCTACATTGTCCTGGTTACAACAGTGATAGCACTGCTTGGCCAGAAGTAGTAGCCTACAACTACCGTCAGTGGCATTTTTTAGCAGAAGCACTCTTGGCCCGAGGGGACCCGACTAGTGCTGCAGGCCCTCATGGGCGGTATTGCCATGGGTTATTATTATTATTTCAGGGGTTTATTGTGTGTAATTAGGGAATGACCCGTCTCATTTGGGTACATTCATGCTGACAGACTGAAAAGCATCCAACTTTCGTTTCTGATTTATTTCGGCTGCATTCCAATATTTTTGTTTTACATTTATTAATTTTCATCATGAATTCTTTCCTCATGACGGAGTCCATACCATTCAAAAACTCATTCAAATCCTCAGGCGTGTCGAGCAAGATGACGATGTCATCAGCAAATCTCAGAGTTGAAATTATTTCTCCTTGAATCTTCACTCCACTTTAAATTTTTCTCTAATTTCCTTCATTGCTTGTTCAATGTAAAGATTGAAAAGTATGGGTGATAAGTTGCAGCCTTGCCTTACACCTTTCTGAATACCAGCTTCTCTCTGTCCTTCAGCTCGAATGACTGCTGTCTGGTTTCTGTATAGATTCTATATCACCCTCCTATCCCTGTACTTTATTCCAATCGTTTTCAAAATGTCAAACAACTTACTCCAATCAACGTTAACAAAAGCCATGCCATGCCATGCCATGAACGTTCTCTTATCTTTTCTTATTCTACCTTCCAAAATCAGCCTAAGACTCAGCACAGCTTCCCTTGTTCCTACTTTTCCCCTGAAGCCAAACTGGTCTTCACCCAATTCTGCTTCTAGTAACTCAATTGGTACAGTGAAACCTCGTAAACACGTTCCTCATTAGTATGTTTTATCACATATCACGTCATAATTTTCAAGTCCCGATTCTTATCTGATGAAAATAACATAAAAGTACCTCATTTACCACGTTGCAAATTATGCGGCACATTGCTTGGTACAATTGCATTTTCTTCAGCCCTGACAGCATATTTTGTTCACCCCTAGTGGAATGTGGACCCGGCCTCTATGAGACAACATTCCTTGCCAGCAAGTGGGCGAGAGTTGGGACATAACAGGTATTGTTGTCTCACTTTCCTGCTTAACTAGGGGCGACTCAAACATAAGTAGCACGCGCCGACAATAAGCATTGTTCACTAGTGACCAATAGCTGACGGTTGACCAAATGTGGTGAATATTCTATTCGATTAAGTTTTTAAAAGCCATCGAAAGGAATTGATATAATTTTCATTAAATAGTCCCTAATTGTTCCTTTACTCGAATCGCGATAATAAATGTGCCCGAACCCGTCTGCGGTACGCCTGCAGTGATTGGTCAGTTTCTCAAGGTTGCTGCCTGACTGACCAATAACAGAGCGTGAGGGACATTTGGAATACCGTAGTACTAATCAGTGCTGTGTTTTGCCATGTTTTGAGATTCGCTAGATATCGCGTGATGGCGGGAAGTTTTTATTTTATTTTATTATATTATTATTTTCTTCTGTAGATGTGCGAGCATGTCTAACCTCAAAGAAACTTCAGTTATATCCAATCAATCACGCCAAATAATACGGCACTTCCTTTCCACAGAATATCAACAAAAACATGCAATTAAGCCGAAATCAATAAACAAAAAAAATATTTCAACTCGTAGTACAGTATTTGAATTGAGTACGGTACCGGTATATGGTAGAACATTTTTCTCTTGTTTTCATTGCTCTCGTTTCTCTGTGCTATGTAAGCTAGTTCTGTAATACAATAATTCTGTAAGTTGTTTAACATTGTATATTCGATAGTACTGTGCCAGAATTTATTTAACCCCCTTAGCGTGTACGGCGCAACGGTGCGCCCACTAGCCTGCTACGTTCACAGCGTGTACGGCGCAATGGTGCGCCGTCGAATTTGAATCGCCCGCTACGTGGAATTCGTAATAGTTATTTATTTGGTCGTAAGATGGCAGGAAGAGGCAACTTTTGGCTACACTTCGAGCTACTTATTATTTCCAGGAGGTGTCGCATATCTTCACAGTCATTCTTTTCAGATCTCTGCACACGTGTTCCCGCTTTTGCGGACCGTGTGTTAGCTTGTAAACATGGCAGGTCCTGGCACAGTTATTGATGACAAAGAAATAGCTAATTTGCTAGATAATAGTGCAAACGAAAGTGATTCAGAGGGTGACAGCGATATAGAAAATGATTTCGCTATAACTTCCAGTGAAGATAGTGACGCTGACGATGTAATTTGTGATAGAATGCCAAGAAAGACGAACACATTGGGCGACTGTGATATTGTCCCAGTATTGATGTGCCGCCGACCAGGGATAATCAGGTTATTGAAAGTTTGTAATATTATGTTATATGTTGTTGTTATTGTGTGTGTTGTTTTGAAAACTTTTGCCAGTGCGTTTGGAAATTATAGTAAAATGCATATGATACCGCGCTTACAATTGGGAGTAGGCTAGAAATAATGCACGTTGTGGGTGCAGCCCAGAGTTTCACAATATCACGCTTGAGGGGTTAAGGCCATTACCAAAGAACCAATCTGGATACAGGGTGTCGAGCGATGACCTTTTTTAAAATCCCCGTATAATTCCCGTATTTCCCGTACGAAAATCCACCAAATTCCCGTATATTTTAGAACTCTCTAAGACTTCGAGTTCGCATACCGAATGGCTGAAAAATGAATCTTAAAGCGCGAATCAAGATTTTCTGGCGTAAGTGTAACTGCATTTTTGGAGATACTTCCGCAGCCCACGGGTTATGGCGAGATTTAGGTCTAATCCGTAGCGTGAGCAAAGCGCGCGCGCGCGCGAGTGAATTCTCTCGCAGATACCGTTTATCTGAGGAGAGCTGATATAAATGAATGTTTTACTGAGGAGGGTTGAGAGAGTAGAGAATAGAAGTGTCACATAATAAATGTTTACGGGAAGTGACTGAATTGTATGTTACCGTAACCGTATAGAGCTTCCACGAGTTCAAATGACACCGAAGCTTATGCATAGGGAACTTCCGGTCCGCGAATCTTCATTTGATTTTCATTGGCAGTGAATCGTTCGTTCGCGATTATCTTCTTTATTATTTCGGATAGTGGTTTTGTTTTTAGGCGTTCAACTTATGAAATAAGAACTGGAGGGTTGGCCTTTCATGAATATTCCAAAGACAAGTGTCTCCTAAAAGAGTAATTAGTAAAACTTCGCATCAGAGACGACCATAACAAACAGCTTGCCTACAAAGTGTGCGATTTGCACATTTCAAACGGCATTTCTTAGACTACAATATTTAAGTTGGTGCAAATTAAATGTTATATGTGAGAATATTATTATAATTTGCTATCCGGTTGTTATATTAGTATATTATGCATTAACGTGACCCGTTTAAATGCTAAATTGTGACGGAAGCTACGAGTTATAGGCTATTCGCCGTACCGGTAGGCCTAATATTTACTAACGCATCGTTTCTTCTTTAATATTTATTTAATCATTATAATTATAATAGCCTATCTTCAACACTCATTTAACCAAAAGTCAGTTTATAATTCTATACATATTCCAGGTATTTCAAGAAAGCGATATTTGATAGCACATGCGGTTCCACCTTAAAATCCAACCGTGCCTAGTTTTCAGTATCTATGGAAAATATTACCGTAAGTTAATAAACCAAACAACTGGCGACAAGTTTTTTTAAATGCTCATTTACATCTTCACCCTAGTCTACGTAAAGTACCATACGGTAATCACTGAAAGGGTAGGGGGGTTATGACCTCAATTTCACAAACGAACGAACCTCATTTTGCATGAATTATGGAACCCGAATCCTAATGGAGGTATGGATTGTCTGCATTTAGAAATATGTTAGTCAATAATTTAAAACAAGATGCCAGAAAACTAAATACAAAAATCTGCGTGCCTACTACGGTGTAAAGTTGCTCCGTGAAAAAAATACACCTCGCCAAGATTACACGACGTGCATACAGTTAAATACTATCATCCAATTGGAGAAACACTTTCTCTGTCATAAGCAATTCAAACATAAACTGCTGTAATTTACGGGAAAATGGGCAACATTTAGAGACTACGAGTGTTGTATGTGGCACAACGTTAGCTAACATTTCGCGTCATTAATACATAAGGAATGAACACATGCAGAGCTTTCTCACTGCACACAGCTGAAGATCATATTCTTGGTGCATTTTACGTTCTCTTAATAACAATAATTTGCTTAGTTGCATGCAACAAAAATTGTAGTACACAGTTCCCATTGCTTCCAATACCGGACTACTAAACCAGAAAATGGTAATGCATAAACATACGCCAGTGGCGCATCCTATGGCAAATGAAAGATCGAAAGAAAATGTAAGCTCTATAGGAGCACGGAACAAGACGATACGATTTTCTACTCTACTGAAAATAGTCAAAATTCCCTTTGTAATAATGACTAATAATCCTGGGGTTATGTAGTAATAATAATGATCGTGTGGCCTCTGGAGAGACCTAGTGCAGATCTTTCTAGTTGACGCCCGTCGGCGACCTGCGCGTCGTAATGAGGATGAAATGATGACGAAGACGGCACATACACCCAGTCCCCGAGACACGGTCATTAACCCCAGGAGATTAAAATCCCTGATGGCTCGGCCGGGAATCGAACCCGAGGCACTTTGGGCCAAAGCCTAGCGCGCTAACCATTTAGCCACAGAGCCGGACGGGTCATGTAGTAATAAGATGTAACCCACCCACTATCCCTTTTTAGATCACGACTTTTATAGTAAAAGTGTGTCCGCTATTACACGCGTAAATTATGGGACAAATACAGTATTGCTAACCCCATGAATTCAGTACTGACAGCCTTCCTGTCACTATGCCCCGCTTTTCCTCTCCGCAAACCACGGTCGCCACATAACAAGACCCTACGTCCAACCGCCACACGGCAAGAATTCTGAGCATGCTTCTCACCTACACCCTGCATTTCGAAGGAAACAACGCGAAGGATATGCCGGTATATTTAATATATTTTAAAAGACGATCCTGAGTCAACGCCGAGGACATTCATACAGAGAAATACGATACTTTTAGATGAATAAATAAATTACACACCGAAGCTATGATACCTTTATCATCGGTATCGGTACCAAATCAATAAATACGACAAATAGGGCAAACACTCTACAGCTAATGAATATAAAAACACTCACCATGCAATAATTATCCTTTACCATGAAACAAGAGTCTGAGCGGAGGTCGTTCACAGCTTACTACAGTAGTTGACAGATGCACACTCTCTGAATCGCGAATCTACGGTTAATATTAGCTTTTGTGATAATACAAAAGTAAAGTTAAGGTAAATACATATTTAGCACTGAGCACTCAAACAAGCCGCTCAGTGGCGATATTATTGCCGTGGTTTTATATTGTCGAGTTGTAGGCTATTGAATGGCAGACGGTATTTTGAACACTATGATGGGAAACAATAGCCTGTGGTCTATTATCGATTGACGCAAGCGAACTGACGCCAATAAATAACTTATCCTCAGTCACTTGGCAAGGATTTCTTTGACACCCTCCATCCCTTCACTGTCCCTATCATCATCACCACCATCATTGTCTTCGTCAGAGCTTGATGAATTGCCAATGTTAATAATCATTTCATCCACCGCGATATCCAGATCGCCTTCAGTATTTCTTTCTGCACATGCTGTACGGGATGTATCCAATCCTCGGGTCGAACTTCGGCGAAGTAAAAGTAAGGAAACAGGCAGTGGTTAATAAGCGACTGAAACAATGCCTGCCCATACGAGAAGAATTCTGTCACGTGTTTTGTGTATTTTGTAGCCACATGTTGGTGACGGGTGTTTGATAGTAAAATGTCGAGAGCTGTGAGATATTGTTTGTAGTTTTTGAAATTTATGCATGTGTGACGCATTTGGATTGAGTGTTTTCACGGACTTGAAAACAATTTGGTAGGCTATGTGCATCTCCCCTGCGAAAGATCATGGAAAGGCTAAAAACAGTAACATTCCACACGCGACACGCCGCGAATACTTTTTAATTCAGATTTATTTTAACAAAGTAGATAATAGAAAATAAAATAATGCTAAACGAAATTAAATAAGTCACTTTGACAAATACAAGATTGTTACTAGGAACTTCAGTTATACACAGCACAAAATTAAGTTCTTTTGACAATACTATTTTTTTTTCTCCAATTCCTGGAGATCTTTCGTGGCTTTACTTTCGACTGCCACCTTAGCCGTCGATTTGCACCTGTTTTGCTTCCTTGAACACGGCGTAGGAGTTTCGGGCAGTATGGACTCTTGCTCACGGTATCTTTTCTACTCCACCAGCTGCCATCACAGCGTCCTGAACAGTATACGCATGCCAATCAGACTTGCTTCTTTGTGATTGACGATCATGCACTCCTTGTTCAGGGAGAAACCTCTGTCTAGAGCTGCATTGTTGTGATACAAAAACAGTATCATTTTAACGAAGCTTGAGAGATCGTTTTTTTGGCAGGAACTGCTGAAGCCACTATTTCAGACCACAGCACGTCGAGCCGTGGCTCTTTTCCGTCGAACTGCTTCAAACGCGCAGTGACGGAGGGCAGTCTCAGAAGTGCGGAGTAGCTGCTCTTGAAGCGGTCAGCCATTGCGCCAGAAAGCAAATTCTTCTGATTACAAAGAATTTCCAGGGCAATGACGATCCTAACTTCTTCCAACTTAAGAGTCTCAGCGACCCCTATACGGTCCAGGCAGGAAATAGTACGGGTCTCTTGTGAGCAAGAGTTGACCTCTCTGATTTTTTCAGCCATAGGATACCAATGTACAATTTTCGGCAGTTGGTGCGAAAATGCAGCACATACGTGTTTGGAATTTTCTGAGATCTTAAGCTGTTAACTTCTTTAAGGGCTGCTCTTGTCGAGAAACCCAGGTCTCCTCTGAATAACAATGCGGACTAACTCCTGCATGTCATTGTCAGCAACCAGCGCGGCGCGCGGAGAGGGTACGGCCGGCGGTCGGCCAGGCAAAGCATGCAGTCGACGTTGGCTGGGTTCTCATCCCGCTTAGTGCTCTATCGGTGACGCAAATTGCGGGTGGCAGCGCAGTCTGCTGGCGAAATAGAAGACTGAGCGGGAGGACTCTACCGAGCGTTCGGGGGCTAAGAAGTCAGGCATTATGAGACTTTTGAAGATTTCCCGTATCAAGTGCGAATTTCCCGTATAATTCCCGTATTTTTCCCGGGTCACTAAAATTCCCGTATAATTCCCGTATTTCCCGTATCGCTCGACACCCTGTGGATATGAACTGGGACCCAGGAAAAATAAAAGAATGAATTAAAATCTTTTATTCTTTAAAATTCGTGAGATATGGGAAAATCTGTGTGGAAATAAGTGAAATGCTATGCATCTTAAGCAATTATGGAAGGCAAGAAGGAATAATTTAAATATGGATATATATTTATTATCTGAATGTAGGGAGGCCTACAATGTAAGAGCACATCACGCCACGAGGAGCGAGAGTTTCGTCATGAAGGAGGAGAAGGGACGAAGGTCGAAGTACGGACTGAGTGAGGAGAGATGATTGGAGTTACGTCACACCGGAAGAGGGGAGGCAGAGTGAGGAACTTGGCGAACGCAGAGAGCCAGAGAGAAGAGTTCTTTCCAATTTGAGATTTCGACGAGTTAAGACCGAGAGGAGAAGCTAGTATTTAATTCAGTATAGTGCCACGCTTTATAAAAGTTGGGAAAGACGAGTGAAGTACAGTGGACTGTAACTTGCAAAGCAAGAAACATTCTCAAGCAGAACAGCACAGCATATAGCTTGATATTACAGTGTTTCAAACGAAGCTGTTATACATCGCATGAAATATTTCATTTCTACAAGAAGAACTTTATTATTACTTTGATTGAACTTGTACTTGAACATTATATATAAAATGCAGTTCAGAAATTGGCAACGGGGAAGTCATAAAGGTGTCATCAGTGAAACGAGAATGACAATGTGCTAAGCTGCACATGATAGGGAAGTGGAAGCTACAAAAATGAAGAGCTGAATTCCAGAATTCACAAACATGGAAAACGCAGCAGAACATCCACGCGATGCGCAAAATCACAGAACGAACCTCTACTTCTCAACAAGAGTTATTATACATCTGGTATACTCGCAGAGACTTTTATGAAACGAACGAATTTCAAACTTGAGAAGAGACGTCAACGCAGAGATGGGGTATTAGGTACAGCATTCATTTCAGGTTCCGTATTGACCGTATTTACAATTTAAAACTTGAATTTTCCGCCAAATCAATACTTTTACTTATGTAAAAAATTATGGGTACATGTTTCGGGGACCCTACTGTCCCCTTCTTCAGCCCTCCTTTGTTACTACAAACATCGTGTCACATTCAACATCCCATAATAAAACAACAGAATACACAACATAAATTACACAACCACAACATATTAAAATTACTAGCTTAAAAAAAAAAAACACACTTAAAATTCAATAAACAATCAAAGATAAAACTTGTGATGCACTTCGTATTTTTCAGTCCATCAGTTCAATTATGAATTTGTGTCCTGGGACACATTAAAATATACTTAAGCACAGCATATGTTTTGTTCACTTCGTTTTCGAAGCATAAAATTCAATGCGATTAATCTATGGAGGAACTTGCTGATTTGACTACATCTAAGATTAGCCTATTGTCATTTTTACATATGTTGTTTCAGGTAGAACATCAGGTATTATTGTGTCCTATTCTATGATACTTAACAACATGTTATAGTAGAATGACTGTTGTTATGAAAGACAGTCCAATAGAATTGATGACGGTTAATTCAAGGCTTCTTATGATGGCAAGCTGACGGTCGACTGCTTCAATTAATAATTTCATTAATATTGTACTGGTCCGGACGTAAGTGGCCTAGTCATTATCACAGCCCTCATAGAGGTCCACTTTAACTGAGCTATACCTTGCTATTGCAGAATACACAACATAAATTACACAACCACAACATATTAAAATTACTAGCTTAAAAAAAAAATTGCAATAGCAAGGTATAGCTCAGTTGAAGTGGACCTCTATGAGGGCTGTGATAATGACTAGGCCAGTTACGTCCGGACCAGTACAATATTAATGAAATTATTAATTGAAGCAGTCGACCGTCAGCTTGCCATCATAAGAAGCCTTGAATTAACCGTCATCAATTCTATTGGACTGTCTTTCATAACAACAGTCATTCTACTATAACATGTTGTTAAGTATCATAGAATAGGACACAATAATACCTGATGTTCTACCTGAAACAACATATGTAAAAATGACAATAGGCTAATCTTAGATGTAGTCAAATCAGCAAGTTCCTCCATAGATTAATCGCATTGAATTTTATGCTTCGAAAACGAAGTGAACAAAACATATGCTGTGCTTAAGTATATTTTAATGTGTCCCAGGACACAAATTCATAATTGAACTGATGGACTGAAAAATACGAAGTGCATCACAAGTTTTATCTTTGATTGTTTATTGAATTTTAAGTGTGTTTTTTTTTTTTTTAAGCTAGTAATTTTAATATGTTGTGGTTGTGTAATTTATGTTGTGTATTCTGTTGTTTTATTATGGGATGTTGAATGTGACACGATGTTTGTAGTAACAAAGGAGGGCTGAAGAAGGGGACAGTAGGGTCCCCGAAACATGTACCCATAATTTTTTACATAAGTAAAAGTATTGATTTGGCGGAAAATTCAAATTTTAAATTGCAGAGATGGGGTATCGAAGGAAGAGCCAGACGACGTGCAGTGAACGAGCAGGGGAGTGTGGACGAGACAGGCTGTTTCACGGCGAGGTCGCCAACCCTGAAATGTCACTGACCTTGTTCCACTGGGGGAGATGTCCAGCTGGTCCCGTCACAACCGGTCTACATAGCTGTGGGCGTTACGCTCAGACATTCTTGATTTGGCAGACGAGACAAGGTACTTCCGACACCGTCTTCAACTCAAGGTAGAGAAGAGATTGCTTTATATTTGGTAGAATAGTAGTCATGTTCTGTGTTTATCCAAATTGACCAACCGTATAATTTTGTCATTGTTTTTAAAATTGTGTAGATTTTGATGAAACGGATTGTATAAAATAGGGTAATGTTTAAAAATCACGCCGTTTCATAATTTTCCTTATTATATCAGTGTCACGTTTAGTTTATTTTTGAGATTATTTTATTGCAGTGTCAGGGAGACACTATTCACAGACAGGCAGTCAGTTATATTTGTACTTAGCACAATAAACGGCTGGCGCTCTTTAGCGAATCAGTCAATTTTTATCTTAGCTGACATAGTTTTCATTGTCGTCATCGCCGAAAATAGTACTGCTAGGTATGGATACAGGCGCTCTCTATAGATTAACCTTATCACCCCTCGAGATTGGAGTTTCTCGATTTGCTCTAAATGTAAATGATAGAAAAAATTTGTACTACTATTTGTAGTACTATTTTCTCTCAATAATATCTACCCTATGTGTTCCTGGAACTCCCAATTTTTACTTAGCAGACAATGGTAAGTTTATGAGCTGGGTAATTTCATGTCTGCAATCCTTTACAGTGCAGCGGATATAGGTATTGGTTGGTGAATTCGGGCGCAGTACGTACTTCCGATTACCACGTTTTTTACTTTTCCCTCACTGAAACAAGTTAATGAGGTTTAATTAACATTTTTCATTAGTACGTTTTTCCGCTTTTTACGTTCAAATTTTTCAGTCCCTTGAAAAACGTACTAACGAGGTTCCAATGTATAATGTTGTGTGTCCAGCAAGACTTGAAAATGTGACTGCTGTTTCTTCCATTCCCCGACAATTGTGTTGCATTTAGTCTGTGGTGGAAGGGAGGGGCCGCGACTTCATTTAGCCAAGTAGACGGCGGCGGCCGATACTTGTATCCGAGTTTATGCTTCTCGCCCGCAGTTCCATAATCCTTTGTCCAGGCGATGTAGATGGCGCTGAAGGCTTATCAGACCAATTCTTGCTTAAAACATGCGACCACATGTTGCATCCGATGGGAGGGTGGAGGACATGGTAGTATTTGACGTATCTTCTTCCTCTGGCGAATTTCCTCTTCCTGTGTTCAACGTTCCTGCTCAAACTGTGCCGAGATGGTAGCACGCCAGCGAGGGTGATCCAGTGCAAGAGTATGCCAAGTATTTGGGTTTATCTCTACTCTCCTCATGGTCTACTCGAGATGGTCTTTATATCGTTTTAAAGGAGCACCAAATGGCCTCTTGCCAGTGTAAAGCAAAAAAAGCCAACTAGTAAATTCTTTGGAAACGTACAAATGTTATTCGATATCGATGTCAATACAGCGGCCATTAAATACAAGCCTTAAATAAAGGTTAAAGGTAAAATCGACAAACGTTAAATTGAAGCCTAATTTACATCGTCTATACGTAGCGATAGGAAAAATTCGCAAATTCGCGACTGAGAATTTTAATTATTAAATAAAGTATTACACTTGGTGGCTTTGGTGACGTAGTCGGTAGCATGCTGAGCTTCTATGCCCAAGGTCGCGGGTTCAAACCCGGCCGAAGTCGTCGGATTTTTTAAGAGTGTTAAAAATCCCCCAGTATTCCTTCCTTCGGAGGGGAAGTAAAGCCGGCGGTCCCATCTCATACATTTATGGCATGTTAAAGAATCTTATAGGTTAAGAATGTAAACAACGCTCTTAGGTTCCTACGTTCGTTGCCAAGAGCCGACTGCGGTAATGTCTGGTAGCTAAGTTCTGAACTAGTAGTCGTTGACGGTGGCAATTGGCGGCAAAAGTAGGAACTACTTGAAAATTGATCGTCTGCAGTCCTTACTTGAATTAAAAACAGATACACACATTAATACAGTCATCACAATGAACAGCAGTTATCAGACAGATTCCACACACACCCAAAGTACACGGGGTTACATGACCGCATTGATGCAGCCCCTAAACTTAAGAACCAACCGACCAAAGTAATCTGTTTCAATAACCCTAAAATTGGCAAAAATAATGGTTTTTAAAATCGCAAAATTTCACAAATTCCGCATGAAAACGCAAATTTTAGCTTTTTTCTTCTTTACAGTGCACTCCCGATAATTCGCGGTAATTAATGCACGAACTTACGCGAATTATCCGCAGTTATGTTTTTAAGCCTAGCAAAAACAATACTATTGGTTAAAATATTGAAATGTATTTTATGAACACGCAAAAGAAATCATGACTCTTTATAACATTGTGATGTAAGACTAGAGGTACCGGTATGTGGATTATGCCAACATTAATATCTAAGAAAAACGACTGTCCTCACTTTTTGTTTCTTACATGGTTATTTTCTCTAATTTGAGATTGCACATCGCTGAAGAAAACAATATATGACAACGGAAATTCATCTCGATTTTCTACATGATTCATGTGTCGAGTCTAATGCCCGTTGCTCACGGTAAAATTTTCCTTCAAATTTATTGTACAATAATTTAATTTTATAAAATTTCTGTTGGTCAAATTCAAGTTTTATAAAACCTTTGATAAAACTTTCCATAAAATAGGACATGTTCTATTCCATTAAATTAATTTTGCGAAACAAACCAATCAGGGAAGCTGACATGAAGATGATGCTGGCGCCAAGTGGTGAGAAGATTGTGAAGCTCGCTTGTAAACAAACACTTCGAAAATGGCAGGCTCCGGCTGGACTAAGGAAGCTGTTAGTGTTTTACCAGAAATATCAGTGTTTGTATGAGGTTAAAACGCCCTATAGAAATGCAAGAAGGGAGGCAGAAATCTCAATCGCCGAATATGTTTCACAAATTCGACCGAACACAAGCCAGGCTGATGTGAAGGCGAAGATAAATGGGCTTCGATCTCACTTGAAGTCTCATTTCAGGAGAAATGGCTTGCCTCATGTTAGTGTCCTGTCAAATAATTTTGGGACCAACAAGATCTAGGAGATTTTTAAAACTGCTTTCCTCCATTCTTAGAAAATTCCTATATGAATTTTGATTTCTAACCTCAACTCATATTTGACCAAGGACAGCATTCCTCTACTCTTCTCTTCTTATTGTCCATTCCCGAGTCCAGGACTTCCTAGCATTTCTTTTCTTCCTTTTTACCACTCTGCGACATATAATTGTAGCCAAAGCAGCAATTTTTGCTTTGTTTGTTGGAGCCATACTCTCAAACCAATGTGTGTTGAACAGCTGATTCTTGGTTCAGAAGTTTATCGGTAGATGGCGATCCTGATACATCTAAAGATTTTATAAAATAATTTTACCATGAACAACACAGCTTGCTTTCGTCAATTTTTTTTATAAAATTAGTTATAAAAATAATTTTAAGAAACATTTTACCGTGAGCAACGGGCATAATAATTTGAACAGATGTGTACTTTGAAGGATGAACTGTGAAATGTGTCGTTAGAGTAGAGTATTTTAATATTTAATGCATGTTATCCAGGATAGAAAATATATTCCACCTATAACTTCATGGTGTCCGCAGAATTTTCAATGTTAATTTTCCTGACATTTCCTGACCATTTTTCAACAAAATTCCTGACTCATGAAGACATTGTAACATCGGAAAAGAGGTTTATTGAGTAAACAGATATATATACTGGTATATCGCTTATTTGCAGCCTGCACCATCCCCATAGCTGCCCAACGCTCACCTCTTTATACATTTAAAATAGAAAATAAAGTCAATTATAATGCATTAATACATAAATCAAAGTAATTAATGAGGGTCAGATGACCTCGTAGTTCCGTCCCTTAAAACAACAATAACTAACATAAAACTAAAGTAATTAATAACCTCAACTATAGTGATGGGGTTGCCACATCCCTACACCAACGCCAAAAAAGCGTACAAAAAATAGGTAAAAGAGGTTTTTACTATGATGTAGGCCTATTGTAAAAATGGAAACTTGCCATAATGTCCAGTGAGTTATTGCTTTTTATCTTCAGAGATTAGTTGAACTAGTAACATCAAAATATGGCTGTAAAACACAACATACTGCATGATTAATATAAAATTCCCGACTTTCTATTACTTTTCGCCATTCTTTCCTGACTCACTCCATATTTTCACACTTTTTCCTGACTTTTCCTGATCAAAAATTTTATTCCTGAGTTTTCCTGCCAGTGGACACCATGAACTTATCATTTTCAAGTACCGAAAAGTGCAATTGAAACCACTAAATTTTCCACTTCAAAATACCGCTTTCTTCACTTTGAAATCACCGAAAAATTCCTATCCCTATCTTATGGAATAATAGCCGGGAAAAGAAAATGAACGTTGATTACGGATACCTGGACTGACCTGTATCACTGCTTGAGCTCTGCACAAGAGCAGCTCGGGCCAGTTGGTTCATCTCCCTGTCCAGTTCCTCGGCACGCTCGATGGCAGACTTCTGCCAAACAGATTTGAAGACATCACCCCTCTCGGTCTCCTGGGAAGTCAGCTTGGAACTACCCTCGTCACATGATGTGTCTGAAAATGTAACAAGACAGAAATAAGACTGCGAAATCTCCTGGACTATCTCGGCTAGATACACCTTTCATCACAACCTTCATAATTATGTCTTCAGAATGAAAATTAATTCTTCTGTCAATTTGCTACAAGGTGTTGTCCCCACAACCTCATAACCAGGGAAATGATTTATACAGTATGTACTAATAAATAATCAAATATGTAAGCATAGATTTACTGTATATTGGCTGAAAGGAAAGGCTGAACGTCTGGAATGATCATTTGTGTGAGGCGTGCAGATGTTATAGGACGCAGACCAGTCAGACCTAAGTCGAGACCTTTAACACATGCTGAAGTAGATGGAGCACTGACCATCCAATGACTACACTTTTCGAGTAGAGGTTGAAGAATAAAATTTAATATCAAAAAACACGACATAGCAAAAGGGGAAACGAGGGGTGCATGAAATGGTAACATGAGGGATGATGGGCCTGTAATAAATAGTACACATGATTATAAAACAGTAAACAATAAAATATAAAACTCTGAAAATAGAACTATACGACAAGGAGTTGCCTAAGTCACTGGAGATCGTTCAGTAGAGGAGCATAAATTAACAATAGTGTAAATAGTATGTTTCGTTCCACCACAGGCTGACTACAGGAAAGTAGTCAGAAGCATCATTCTGAGAAGTACATGAAAACGTGTATCCCACGAACCGTCTATCCGTCCACCCTTATATTAAACTGTATGACACAACAAACTACCCAAAGAAACAAACCATACAATAACTACGACCCTTAAATGTCACGTCAAGAAACAAAAATTAATACACGACTTCACAAAGAACAAAACGACAACATTTCACAGAACATGACGTGACATACAAACCCCACAGAGAAACATAGATCGGTTCATTAAAATAAAACAAGCAACTCCCAAATGAAGATAAAATAAAACGATTTCATGAGCTGGTAGAATAAAACTTCTCTCGAACGAAAGCACGAGATTCAGATATCTTACTTGAGGGGACATGAGCGCCAATTACTGTCCCGGACACAAGCAAGAAGCACGCATATCTCCGTCCGAAAGAATAACTGATATACCTCATTTAATAAACGTAATGGCATCACACATTGCTTGCTGACTGAAAGCCACAACAAACAGAACAGCACTAAACATGACCCTCGGCCTTCAGTCAAATTCCCACTTAAACAAATAACATAAAGCCACCCTTAAACATAAGTCCAGAACCGTGATTATAAATGAGACACATTTCAGACACATACATATTTAGTGCCTGCCCAGTCTCTAAGGACAAAAGAAACCCTAATCGGTCATCCTTAGAGTTGCACAAATGACAAGACACAGAAACAAACCCATAAAACAATTAAATAAAACTTGGTGTGCGTTCCGACCATACAGAAGAAAATCCAAGGCAATTGAACGAACACACCTACCCTCGTCAGGATACAAACCGCGAAACTAACCTAAAGATACCAGTCCCTAAAGGTCCTCGAAAAATCCCATACATTTACAAGGGGTTAGGAACTGGTTAGAAACATCTCTCAGAAATACTATCACGTTTCATGACACCAAAAACCGGAAGAACACGCGCACAAAATAAAACTCTACAAGATAAATAAAATGACTACAACAAGAACCCATTTAAATTAATAAACCCATAAACAAGCAATTCGATTCTCCACTACGTACGTATATAAACAAACTGGGGACAAAATAAACACCAAATAACCTCAAAGAAAGACATGAACGATCTCCAGTTTAACCCTACCTTAGCAGGTTAAATTAAGGAACTTTTAACACAGAAACTTGGGGAGTATGTATATATCGATGATCAGTTTTCTTCGAAGCATGACACTTTAATACAGAATAACAACAAGGACCATTTCCACTTAGCTTTTTCTCTGAGACGTCTAGAAAGTCTCAGATGATATTCCATTTTAATAATTATCTCATATAACAAGAAATCTCAACTGCTAGACAGAAGCCGGAATCCCGCCGTGTTTCCTCAACGTTTATAACCTCGAAGATCAACAGATAATGATCAACACATAACATTTTCAATAGAACTGTAGGTAGTGGGCATTATGTCGGCTCAACATCTTATATCTCTCCTCGTAATAACAATTTAGGTCTGATAACAATCGCCGAAGGCGTGTTCCTTAGACTAAGATGGGTTCTCGATCGCGGGCGCTTTCCTTTTCCAGACGTGTGGAAATTACGATCACTTAGATGTTTTACTAGTGACCGCTAGATGGAAATATCGTCGAACGGATCTTAAAATTGTACCGGATCAATTTGAAAAAATATGGACTGAAAGTAAGTGCTACAAAAACTGCTGCAATGTCTGTTAATAGACAGAGAAGTAAAGATAATATAATGCTGGAGGGCGTACAATTGGAAACAGTAAACCAGTATCAGTACTTTGGATGCTTAATATCAAGTGACAACAGAATACAGCCTGAATTCAGAAATCAAGTCAATTCTATGAGCAAGTTGGATATCTACTCTGGAATAAGCAAGTGACACTAAGATACTTTGTCCCTATATTGACTTACGGGTTGGAAACATGAACAACTACCAAAAAAGACGACAGCAGACCTCAGGCTTCAGAAATGAAGTTTGTAAGAAGCATGCTTCAAAAAACTAGGAGAGACAAAGTAAGAAATGAGAAGATAAGAGAACAAGCTGGAATAAATCAGTCCCTGAAGGAGACCATAACTAGGGCACGTTTGCGATAGTTTGGCGACGTCAAATGTATGACACAAAGAAGAATTGCAAAACAATGGTTGCAAACTGAGATTACTGGAAAGAGACCTGTAGGAAGACCTAGGAGGAGATGGAAGATATCACATCCAAGGGAATCACCCGGGATGAAGTCTTGAAGGAGCAGTGGTACATGAATCGACTAAAATGGAGAGCGCTCGATGATTGGCTGAAACTACGATCAACATCAGAAGAGGTAACGGGAGCATATCTGGGCCTCACAATGTTTGCTGGGGTTAAATCCAACGTTAACTTTACACTTAAATCTCCACACAAAATTGCAGCAACCTTTCTCAGTCCTTCATATCCAAGGCTCCTTGTACATACAGTGTTGCTTTATCTGCAACTTTACCTGTACCATGATTTAGTTGTTCCCAATGTCGACACTTTCAGAAAGTGAGAGATGCACGATTTGGAGCCTTTTGAGTGTTTTTGTGATCTCACCTCTCTCTTTCTCCCGCCCTAACTTATCAACTCAGGCGTGGACAGCGGCATCGGTGGCGTAGTTGGTAGCATGCTGAGCTTCTATGCCCAAGGTCGCGGGTTCAAACCCAGCCGTAGTAGTCGGATTTTTTAAGAGCATTAAAAATCCGTCAGTATGCCTTCCTTCGGAGGGGAAGTAAAGCTGGCAGGCCCATGTCATAGATTTATGGCATGAAAAAGAACCTTCCATTAACTACACTTAAGGAGGCTAAAATATGCAGGTTACCGTAATCGATTTAAGTGAACAAGGAACTGCCCTTCATCCATTTTGCTCAACTATGATAAACTATTTTTTGTAATGATTGTTTTGTAGGCTTACAACTTTTATAAAAGTTCAGTTTTATAAAATACTAGTTGAAGTACCCGGGTCATAAATAAATTAAAATGTGAAGGTGACAGTTAAAACAGGGGATAGGCAAGGTGCTGCGCGGAGGGAGAGAAAGGATGGAACATTTTGTCCAACTACACCGCTTGGCGTTGACCGTGTTTTATAGCAAAAATTTAGGTTTTACTCGCTAACTGTCGGAGATACACGAAAAGTGATATGGTCCTTTTGGATAGAATATTAAATTATAAACCTCGTATATACCATCAAAAGTTTGCTATTTTTGTGCGTTCTCTTTTTATTTGAAATGGAAATATGAAAGTTTGAGACCAAAGGGTGTAGTGATGTCACTAAAATGGTTGCCATCTTTAAATAGTGCAAATTATCGAAATCAAAAGTAGCCTGTATGTTAACCAGGTAAATCAGCTACTTCCATGTAAAATTCATGTAAATCGGACCAGGGGTTCCTGCGTGATTGAGTAATACACACAATCACACACCATCTCATTTTTATATGTTGGCATGTTAAACCCATTTGAATTCAGTAGGCCGTGTTCATAATGGCAAAATTAATCTCGGGAGTTTCCGCCAACACAAAGTTCCTCATTTATCTACTAGAAAGCACTATAGTGCCAAGGAGCTTAGATATCTGACCTCCTTGACTTTCATAGTGATTCAAGGAACAACGAAATTTGACTTGCAAGCTACCCTTTGGGTGTCAAATAACAAAGCTTGCACCCGGCACCCGAGCCCATACGATATTATTATTATAGATTTCATAAAATTTATTTGACAATTTTTTTTTGATAGTTTACTATCAGTATAAGACATATAGTCACTATCCTATGAAAACAGAGCAAACAAGCTAATGATTTGGTAGAAGCTTTAAAAAAACATAATTGATTCTCTTTATGTTTTTGTTCCTTAGTGACATAATAATTTAGAAATATACCTATAACTAGAGGTGTTAGTTTTTGTTAATTCGTGATAAAACGAAAAGTCATATTTAGAGGTTAGGATGTTTTATTTTCACGCATTTACATGTTTCGTGCCGCCCAGGAGTGAAATTAAATCGCGAAATAACGCGAATTTTGTGAATAACACCACAAATACCGCAATCTGCGAAATAAAAACAAATTTTCCTATTTTTTCCCCACACCAATCCGAACATTTTTGTCCACAAGCCGATAATCGAATTTGGTTGGTGTTCAATTCGAGAGAATGATCGATTGTATAGTTTCGCGAGGGGTAATACTACGATATACGTCATATTACGATATACTGTCGATATTCTCGTTACTCGTTGGATTTTAGCGCTGTGGTAAACAGCTGTTATATCGCGGCGTGAATAGTTTGGCCGACTACCTCCAAAAGGTTATGTGATAGTTGTTCATAATGTAAACTACGTTTGCCTCCTGTTACATCGGTAGCGAGTGTAAATTATAGTAGAGAATTCTATATAATTTAATAAAAAGTGCGCAAATTGTGCGTTATCATCGAAGCTAGTGTGTTATTTGCGTGAATCAGTTGGCGACCACGTGTTCGTCGTATTAGTTCCGAACTTAGCAGTACAGGAAGATGAGACGCGACGTAATTTAAATATTATGACACGAATTCAGAAATAAATTTTGCGTGTGGTTACGAATTTATACTGGCGTGTGACTACAGTCAACCGTGTGATAACAGTGTTTGTTACTGGGCATCGCTCAGTTGAGATTAAAAATGCCGAAGGTAGCTGTTTCTGCAACAGACAGACTAAAGAATATAAGAATGAAGGATTTATAATTTCTTGTGGCATTCTTATGTGCAAATATTGTGATTGTCGGTTAGATTATCGCAGGAAAGATGCATTAGACAAACATTGCAAATCGGAGAAGCATTCAAAACGCCGAGAAAATTCGCGACTTGAAGTTAGTGTTCCTAGAGTGGCCACCTTGAAAGAAACATTATCAAATGCTAGTCGTGTGAAGGATATGAAAGAAGAGTTTATTTTGGACACTACTACTGCGTTTGTGAAAGCTAATATACCAGTAGAGAAACTAGACAATCCTGCTATCCGTACTTGGTTTAATAAGTACCTTCGCGGAAGTGGAGATTTACCATCAGCAAATCAGATTCGTCAGAAATATATCCCCATGATTGGCGAAAGAAGGAGGGAAGAAATTAGGGAAGATATAAAAAACAAAGACGTGTTTCTGCTATGTGACGAAACAACTGACACGAATGGTAGGTGTGTTTTCAACATTCTTTTTCGTCCATCAGTACCATCAACTGAAATGAACACCCATCTGGCTGCCTCTGTTGTTCTAGATTCTGCCAATAGCGTAAATTGCTCCAATGCGATATTAGACACCTTGAATTCCTATGAAATTGAACGGGAGCGTGTAGTGGCAGTAGTTACGGACTCAGCACGCTACATGACAAAATGTGTAACTACTCTTCAAGGATTGATTGAAGAATTAAGTCATGTCCAGTGCTGGGCTCATAAAAGTCAATCTTATCGGCTGCGTATTTGAAAACGAGTGGATGAATTGAACATGTCTATAGTAAAGACAAAGAATGCCTTTTTAAATACGCGAAAAAGAAAAAGCAATTACGTTGCATTTCTAAGGGAGAAATATGAAAACACAGAAAAAGAGAATGAAATTCTAGCTTTCCCAATGCCTGTATGTAAAAGATGGAATTCATGGTTTAAGGCTGCAATGTATATGGCCACGCATGTGGAAGATCTGGTAGAATTTTTCAAAACATTGGAAGATTCAAATTCTGGGGTCAAATTTTTCCAACAAGCATAGACTTCAACAATACAATTTATACAATTACAAGCATTGTATGTTTCTGTTGTTGGTGCCTCTCTTATGGACTTGCTTAATTTCTTGGAGGGATCCAAGTACCCAACAATTCACTTACTGGCTGGGAAGCTAGATGACCTTGAGGTAAAGCTCAAGCTATTAGGCGATGGTGGAATGTTCAATCATACGATCCTCCAGAACTTGGAACAGCTTCCTCAAAAGATGCAGATTATGGTTAAGTCCAAGCTTACGTGTGTTGCCCAGTCAGCTCTAGTCAATACTCATGAGGTAAAACTGAAAAGAGGTGGTTTCAGTTCCTACCTCAGCCATCCTGAAAGTGGATAGTTATTTAGGTTTTAAGGGCCGGAGCTACGAGGTCATCTGCCCCTCTTGCCACGGTGGGTGAGTGGTTATAGTGTCGGACTACCAACCCCAAGATTGCAGGTTCGACCCTGGCCATGGTAAGTGATTTTTGAAGGCGACAAAAATCACGATACTCATGTCATACGTTGTTGGCATGTTAAAGAACCCATTTGAATTCAGTAGGCCGTGTTCAATGGCAAAATTAATCTCGGGATTTTTCGCCAACACAAAGTTCCTCCATTCTCTACTTGAAAGCGCTGTAATGTCAAGGAGTTTAGATATCTAACCTCCTTGACTCACATACCATTCCAAAGAAGGAATAACAAAGCTTGCACCCGGCACCCGAGGCCGAGCAATACCCACCGCTGTCACACAACTCCAGCTTGTCCTTGCGATCACGACTGCTCTTCCTTCTCCCCCTAGAGCGCGGTGCCCGACACGCCTCCTCGCTGCTGGCATTCGAATTCCTTCGTTTGCGTTTCAAACCTTTCAGATTCAAAAGCCTGCAAAACATTTCAAGTAAAAAAAAATAGATTAAACCATCACTTTTGGCACTGATAACACAAGATTGTAACATATTCTATACAAGTAGGTATCACTACAGACCTTGTATTCAAGACTGCTGCTGCTAATGGATTTGAGCGGTGACAACATTTGGAACTATATTTGTATCGAGATCAAAGAATAGAGCAAAGAGTGATATTTTTATATTATTCGCTAAAAGGAGCAACAGTAAGAAAAATAACTGAAAGTCGGTTAGTGAGAGCAGATTGATGGAAATTTATTAAAACAAGACTAGCAGACCCGAGAGAGAAAACCACACTTTCCCCAATAGGTTTATAATGAGAGACTTGAGAAGAAAGGTTGTTATGTTTTTATTTCAACCAAATGATTATAGAACACTATTTACATTTCAGTTAGAATTCCAAGTTCAAGATTCCCTAACTTAAGGCAATCACTAAAAATTGGATCATCATAACACTCGCCGGTTATTTGATATTTATGAAATTATACGATTTGAGTACTCATTCCTTTGATTTACTGTTTCTGAAATCCATGATAAAGGAAAGACCTCAGAATGTTAAAAAGACATGAAACAGGTGTCACAGTGGCCAAAATGTGAAGTGGACAGCAATTATGGAGCGTATTTTCCTACAGCAACAGTATCTGCAAATCGCACACCTCGTACATTTTTTTGAAAGTCATGTTTTAAAGAAATTATAGATATTTAAGAAATTAGAGTGCAATTCGTCACTGCTAATGTCTATTGTCTTTCATTTGAATGCTCATTTGTTAGATCGGTCGGTTGTGAGCGCCGCAGGAGGGATCTATACTACTGAAATATTATATATATTATACGCTATGGATAATTCCGATGCATTAATATGTGAATAATGAGACATATATAAAGTATCTTATGTTGTTCGAATATGCCCAGAATAATATATATAAGAAGTAATGTAATTAGCCTATTGTTCAGAGAAATTTTGGTTAACCTTATATATAATCCATGAATAAACAGGAAAGCTTAGTAAGCATACACTATGACTTTCAACAAGTTTTAAAATTACTGTATATATATGAAAATCCACAGCCTGCTTCCAGTCGACCGACCGGGTCAGGGAATGGAATGAATGAAGCCCCCATGTAGCGGCGAGGATATGGACTGTGCCGGCTGCCAAAACCTGTCGCACTCTCCTGGGGCAATGATTAATTAAATGACAGATGAAATCAAATGATAGTGCAGAGTGTTGCTGGTATGAAATTGTGACAGGGAAAACCATAGTACCCGGAGGAAAGCCTGTCTGCCTCCGCTTTGTCCAGCACAAATCTCACATGCAGTAGCCGGAATTTGAACCACGGACCCAGCGGTGAGAGGCCGGCGTGCTGCCGCCTAAGCCACGGAGGCTGAAAGTTTTCAAATTATATAATAATAATAATAATATTTATTGTAACCAATGGTCAAATACAATAATAATTAAAATGGCGCACAATGAAGTCATGTACAGAATTCCGTTAATGTTACTGTTGGTTCTCTTATTACATCTTTCACACGACTTTCCACACAGTTCTCGTCTGGGTTATGGTAGACCTTCTTGCTGCACAGCTTCAAATAAAAACCGTGAACAGCGAAACGTGTCATGAAATGGCGAAGTTCATACATAGAATTCCTCCACTCTGAGGTCATCATGGCATCTGTCTGGTGTATACATTATATATATATATATATTTAGAATTTGGCCAATTATAGACCGCTTTGAACCTAAGACTACGGTACATTGTTTCGTTTTTTCTTTTCTTCCCAAAACTTCTTCATACGTTGGCTGATGGCCTGCCTCTGTTCCGCTGATAACACTCTCCGTGGTTGATGTGGAACTTGCAGAATCGAAAAATCTGCAGTAGTGATCAGTCGCCGGAATTCCACCCTATTAGAAATGATATTGTTTGTGATCTTCAGTTTTTGCAGATCACACCGTATCTCTTCCAGCCATCTAGAGGTGTTTTTTAATTTGGAGATGTAATCAAAAATTTTCTTAGTTAGTCTGCTGCTATCCATTCTATGAAGGTGACCATAAAATTGTAGTCTCCGTCTTTTAATTGAGTCTGTAATTTTTTCTACATTTCGGTAGAAATTTTTTCTCATCATCCAAATATCTTTATTCTTTTGGGGACCCAAAATTTTCCTAAGTATTTTCCTTTGTTTCTTTTCCAGTTCCTCTTGTTCACCTCTTTTGTTCAACGTTAAACATTCTGATCCGTATAATACCTCTGGTTTAATTACAGTTGTGTAGTGCCTGATTTTTGCCTGGAATGAGATTGATCGTTTGTTGTATCTATGTTGGGTGAGTTTATAGGCATTTTCCATCTTTCTGAATCTCTCCTTGCAGGATGTGTTATCAAGTCCATTTGACTGGATCCATTCTCCCAAATATTTAAAATTATCAACTCTTTGAATCTGTCCATGTTGAGTTGTTAGATATTTTTCTCCATTGTGTCTGTGTTCAATATATTTGGTTTTTTCATACGAAATCTGAAGACCAGTTTTTATTGCTATTTCATGTAGGGTTTCAACGATTATTTGTGCTTGAAATCTGTTTTCTGAAATGATTGCTATGTAATCAGCAAAGGCAAGACATTTCACCTCAAATCTTCCTTTTCCTTGCCCCAAATGGACCCCTTCAATGTTTCTTTCGCATAATTTAAGTTCCCATTCCTTCATGATTTTGTTTAATATCAAATTAAATAGAAGTGGTGAAAGCCCATCACCTTGTCTAACTCCGGTTTTGATTTGGAAGGGTTCTGAAATGTCGTTTAGAAATTTAACTCTTGAGGTTGTATTTGTTAGTGTTTGTTCAACCAGTTGCCTGGTATTTTTATCTATGACTAATTCAGCTAGAGTTAGGAATACAGACTGCCTGTCTATTGAATCATAAGCCTTTCTGAAATCAATGAAAGATACAACTGTGTTGAGGTTACGTATTGTTCTGATTCTACGGATTGTTTTGAGATTGAAAATTTGCTCTGGACAAGATCTCCCTTTTCTAAATCCGGCTTGGTATTCGCCGATAGTATGTTCTGCTTGTTCTTCCAGGTTGTGTAGCAATGCTTTAGAAAGAACTTTGTACGCGATTGGTTGTAAGGAAATACCTCTATAATTGTTGGGGTTTGTCTTATCTCCTTTCTTGTGCAAGGGATGGATTATTGCCTGTTTCCAATCATTTGGAATTGTTCCTTTCTCCCAACATTCCTTGACAACTTTGTGTAAAGCTTCAGCTGCAAATTTACCACCGAGTTTCAACATTTCAGTTAGTATCCCATCCTCACCAGGTGCCTTATTATTTTTAAGATTGTCAATATATTGTTCTATTTGTTGGACAGTTGGTGGTTCTGACGGAGGGTTCTCTTTTTGTGGTGATGTAAACTGTAGTCTTTCTAAAGGTTCTTAGCAATTAAGAACTTCCTCAAAGTATTTAGCTAGTAACTTGCAGTTATCTTTATTATTAGTGACTAGTCTACCAGTTGAATCCTTGAAATGGAGGTTCATTGGTTTGTATCCTTGGATCTCCTCTCGAAATACTTTGTAGAATTGTCTGGTGTTGCTCTTTTTAAAATCTATATCTATCTCTTCCAATCGCTTCTTATCATAATTACGTTTCTCTATCCTGATGATTTTGGATGTTAGCTTTCTGATCTCTACAAAATTAATCCAGTCATCTTCTCGTTACATTATATTAGTATCCATAAATTCTTTTCTTGTTATATTGCTTGCGGTATCAAAGAATACATCACAGTATATGATCGACACGCCTGAGGATTTGAATGAGTTTTTGAATGGTATGGACTCCGTCTTGAGGAAAGAATTCATGATGAAAATTAATAAATGTAAAACAAAATTATTGGAATGCAGCCGAAATAAATCCGAAACCTCTATGGACATCAAATTGGCAGGTGAAAAGCTGAAGGAAGTAGGAGACTTCTGTTACTTAGGAAGCAAAATAACCAGTGATGGACGAAGCAAAGGGGATATAAAAAGTAGGTTGGCTCAGGCAAGGAAAGCATTTCTACAGAAAAGGAATCTGTTGACATCGAATATAGATTTAGGTATTAGGAAGTCATTTTTGAAAGCCTTTGTCTGGAGCGTAGTGCTCTATGGAAGTGAAACTTGGACTATTGGTGCAGCAGAAAAGAGGAGAATTGAAGCATTTGAAATGTGGTGTTACAGGAGAATGATGAAGATCAGATGGGTAGATAGGGTTCCAAACGAAGAGGTATTAAGACTAGTGGGAGAGGAGAGATGTTTCTGGCGACTGCTAATGAAGAGAAGAGATAGGTTGGTAGGACACATACTACGACACCCAGCAATAGCAAGCTTAGTTATGGAAGGAAGAGTCGAGGATAAGAACTGTACGGGTAGACCAAGGTTAGAATATGTTAAACAGATTGCCTCGGACCTAGGGTGTGGTAGTTATGTAGAGATGAAACAATTAGCTCAGGACAGGGAGGTATGGAGAGCTGCATCAAACCAGTCAAAAGACTGAAGACTCGAACAACAACAACAACAACAACATATGATCACTTTCATCTTATCTATTGAAACCTGGTTGGTGATATTTCACCCTACAACTCGAGTAAGATGAGTATTCCGAGATCTACCATAGATCTACAAGCCATCAGTTTGTTAGCTGGTGCCCAATCCAATATTTATTACGTATAGAGGTTAAGAATAACCTTTTAACCTAAATATTTATAAAACTGATTACAATTGGCATCCACAGTTGTTGTTGTTGGTTTATATTCACCTTATAGTAATATTCAAGAAGAAATTACAAGATGAAAAGCACTCTAATACACTGCGCGTGTGGCACAGACAGAAGACAGACTTCCCAGAGTTGGGCCGTAACACAAATACAACCTTTGTCCGAAAAGTTCAGTGAGTGACGTTATACTGTTCACGGTAGGAAAAGTGCGCCAGCTTTGAATCCCACGGCGGAGAGGTCAAGGCATGTCTGAACAAGTTCCCGAGCGTTGGCATTGTGCTTCTCGTGTGCAAACAGCTCATTTTAGAGCGAGTGTGCGATGCGTGCGGTCGAAACTCTGAATTGAAAGCAAACATTTTGCAGAGAGAAGGGTGAATTTATGCAACCTGCCATGCACACTTGTTTGACGGGCGGCAGTGAGAAGGGTGAATGTTCTGTGGAACGAAATGATCCTGAAAACCATAGTCACAGGTGACGAGACCTGGTGCCTGAGATACGACCCCGAAGGAAAGCGTCAAAGTACGGAGTGGCGGGGTCCAGGTTTGCCGAAAAGCTAGAAGGTGCGCACTGGGAGATCCTGCATCAAGACCATGTTGGTGGTGTTCTTCGAATCTGGAGTATCATCCATAACGAATTCCTTCGTGAGGGCACCACGTAAAATGCTGCTACGTACGTGGAAATATTGTAATGTCTGCTGTGACAGTTCAAGCGGGCAACTGGACCCTGTTCCACGACAATGACCGACCACACATTGCCAGTTCCTGGACAACTGGGGAGTTGTGTCACTCAATCATCCACCCTACTCCCCAGATTTGTCTCCCAAAGACATTTTCTTGTTCCCCAAATTGAAATCATCCCTGTAAAGGGCCAGAAATTTTCAGACATATTGGACATCCAACGTAATGTGACAAACCGACTGAAGGCTATTCCTAAAGAAGACTATGCCAGGAGATTCCAGAACCTGTACAGTCGTTCTCAGAAGTGCATAACCATCCACGTGGATTACTTACAAGGACAGTAACTGCTGTTTCAGATAAACCAACAATCCGTTCGTAATATAGACCCATTCACCGAACTTTTCGGACAGAGGTTCTACATACTTTTGTATCTAAAATACATTTTGAAACATGTATTTTGTATGTGTATCGAAAATACATTTCATGAGTATTTTGTATTTTCAAAACACACAAAATACAGAGTGGGGCAGAAACAATGACACCATTGGACACGGCTGCTTAGTGCCAGTGAGTCGTGCGGTTCAAAGCGGTTCCAGACAATGGAACGTTGGTCACACGAACATCGTTCATTTTTAATTGAAGCGTTCTTCAAATGTGGTGATAGTGCCACACGAACGCAGCGTCGAACTGATCAAGTTCCATCCCGGAAGACAATTACGAGATGCGTTCGGGTCTGGCCAGGCCTTTCGCCGGGTTTACCGGCTTATAATTGCTTTCTGTGGGGATTTCTCAAATCCAAGGTGTATGCTAACAAGCCAGCAACTATTCGGGACTTGAACAACATTCACGCCGAAATCGAGGCCATAACAGACGACACTCTTCACAAGGTTATGGCGAATCTGCGTGCTCGTGCAGAAGAATGGTGGACACCTGACATGTGTCAACAATTGTAAGAAGTGTTCTTTCGAACGGTGTACATTAATAACGCGTAGTTGTATTTATTCATGCTAAAATAAAATGTGTAAAATTGGTCATTGTTTCTGCCGCACCCTGTACAAGCATTGCATTAGGCAAATTTCAGTTTAATCCTCCATTATCCTCCCTTTTCAAAACTTAAGTTAATTGATAGAAAATGATATGGCACAGGTAAGTTTGAGATCAATACAGCAACCTTGTAAGACCATGTGCAATGCTATTTATTTAGGATGGATTTAGAACAAAATCTTGGGAGGAATGTCTCCCGGATGCTCTGTTATCAGCTTGGTTATCTTGGAAACCTTTTCAAGCTATCTAGTATGAAATTCCCAAATGCAAGAGGTTGTCTGAACCTGTTAACTATACTCTGTATTTCAAAAGAAAGAATGTGAAGGTAATGGCGGAAGCTTAGAACAGCTGAGCTGTGTTGCCAATTTTTTACAGTTGTAGATCAGCTGATTCGAATAATACACAGGGCTACACTTCGGATATTATTTCGGTACTATTATGCGCAATATAATGCAAATGTCGATCCTGAGTCAACGCCAAGGACATTCAATTAGAGAAATACGGTATAAAATGAATAAATAACACACCAAAGCTAAGCTACCTTTGTCACCGTTATTCAATAAATACGAGAAAGAGGACAAACACTCGACAGCTATACAAATATAATACAAAATACAAACACAAAGTAATCTGATGAATATATCAACACTCACCATGCAATGATTATATCCTTCAAGATGAAACAAGAGTTTGGGTGAAGGTCGTTCAGAGTTTACAGCAGTTAACACAGAACGCAGAAACAACATCATGATAAAACCAAGCACACTCACTCACTGTATCGCGACTCTGTAGGTTAATAATAGCCTCCACATACGTAATGTTAAGGTAAAGTATTTAGCACCAAGCACACAAACAAGCTGTTCTGTGACTATATTATTGCCGTGTTTTTACATTGTCGATTTGTAGTCTATTGAATGACAAGCATTAATTTGAACACTACGGTACTATTTGCAACTTATTGACGTACTATAAAAGAAATAGCGAATTAAAAATGGAAACAAAAATATTAAAACTCGTTGCTAAAAGTAAACAAAACGTTGGCAATGAAACAAACTCCGACACAGTTAACAGGCGACTGAATGAATGAACAATGCGCTGGCAACGTGTGGCATTAGTTGTCAAAATCCAGCCAATAGGAGCCCGCGGCGGCCATTTTTATATCGTTCCCGCCAAATGCTTCAGGTTCTTACTCTAGAAATACAGGGTATAGTATTCTACGAAAACTCCTGGAAGTGCTCACACAAGGGCTGTACAAAATGTGGCAATTATCTCAATTATGAGCAGTGCAACAGTAGTATAAAACTTTGAATTGAAAAATAAGTTGTTGTTACATTTGACAGGCTTTGACATCGTGACCATTTAGTCCCGTGTACTTGGGTGTGTATATATATATATAATTTGCCTGCTAACCGTGTTATTGTGGGTCAATGTAATAGTAGTGTTTTTATTTTTAATATAGGTAAGATTGGGAAGGAGACGACCGTGGCCTTAAATAATTAGGAACCCTCAAGACATTTGCCTGAAGTAAAAGAGGAAAACCACGGAAAACCACTTACAGGATGGCTGAGATATGAATTGAAACCCCGCTCTTCTCAGGTTCGCTAGCCACTGCGCCACGAGGCAGATGAAAATAAATATGGTGGTGGTTGTTAGTAAATCTTGATCACCAGCCCAATGTATTTGGGTGTGTGTTAAATCTGTCTGATAACCTGTGTTTGTGTAGTTTCTGTAGTAGTATGGATGGCTGTATTTATTATGGTCTAGGATTGAGCAGATGCCCTGGAACTTGGAATATAGTGCCATTCCGGCATGTGTCTAAATGGATAGTGAGAAGAAACAGCAAACTTCACGAGGGTGGCCACTGTCAATGCCTGAAAAAGAAACTTGGATCCCTTTAATTGTCTTGGATAGTTACACACGTTAAGGATAGATGACGATAATGTATGTCTACCCCTTATTATTCCCGTTTTAACGGGGTCGGGGATGAGATGCATCATCATCATCATCATTTCCCCTTATCCAGCTCCTGCTGGGTCAGGGTATTTATGGCACTTCTCCACTTTCCTCTTTCCTTCCACCATTCTTCTTCCACGATCTTGTCCCAGTCCAGATTTCTTTTTCTTACGCTGTTCTTCACTGAATCAATCCACCTTGTTCTAGGTCTCTTGCTCTCTTACCCTTGCACTTCGCCTCCAGCATCTGTCTTGGTATTCTATTTTCCTCCATCCTCTTTACATGTCCAAACCACCTTAGTTTATTCTTCTCAATTCTCTCATTTAGTTTTCCCATCCCAACTTCCTTCCTAACATCTTCATTCCTCACTCTGTCTTTCCTATCATACTTCTTAGGAATTTCATTTCACTGGCTTGGATTCTACTCTCTTGCCTGCTTGTCAGGGTCCAAGTCTCAGCTGCATAAGTTAATATGGGAACATAGTACACTTTATACATTACCTCCTTGCTTTTCCTTGGTACTTCCTTATCCCAAACAAGTTTTCTTACACTTTGATAGAATGCATTGCTCTGCTGTACCCTCCTGCCAATCTCCATGTCCAACCTACCAGTTTGCATCAATTCACTTCCTAGGTATTTGAACGTGTCCACAATTTCTAAACTCTGACTTCCAATTTTCACAGTGCCCTTTCCTTGTCTTTCCCCTCTTGTCATCACCATGGTCTTGCTTTTCTCTATACTGATTTTCAGGCCATACTTCTGAATATTTTCGTTCAGTGCATCTAGTTGTTTTTGCACTTCTTCGGTGTTCCTTCCCCAGACCACAATATCATCTGCAAATAACAGTAACTTCATTTCTTTATGTCCATATGCTTCCTTTCCCTTCCTGACCCCAACCTCATGAGAGATGAAATGAAGTTGAATTAAACTGGACAAAAATGTGGAAGGAAGCGGCCATAGCCCGCCAGAGGATGTCCCAGGATTTACCTGGAGTTGAAAATGGGGAATCCACGGAAAACCATTTCAAGGACACCACGGTGGGGGCTCGAACCCACGTCTATTGAGTCGACAGGTAGCTTGGCCCCATGGCCTAGAGCTGGGCGTTAGCGAGCGTAGCAACCGCTCTCGGTAATAAAAATGATAAGTTTAATGTATATTATTCCCATTCCAACTGCGACGGAAATGAGATGCGATGAATTTTCTCTTGCTTGCGGTGGTGGTTTATAAAATTGGAAATCATTAATAGAAGGGGGTTATTGTCATTAATAGTTTCATTAATTTCTGGTTGACGTAAATTTCTATTTTTTCATGTGTCTAAAATCCTACCTTTATCTCATAAATGAAGTATCGTTAAATCTGTATTTATTGAAGTGAAAGAATCGAGTGACTCGATGTGTTCAGCCATACTAGAGTGTTTTCTGTATTTAATTGCGTTTGCATGTTCATAATATCTGTGTTGAAAAGTACGACCAGTTTGGCCTATGTATATAGATTGACAATTGCTACATATCAGTTTATAAACTCCTGATTTACAGAATTAACGTTGTATAAAAGTTTAGCTGTAGTGTTATTTGTTTTGAAGGCTATTCTGCAATTTATCTTTTTCAATATATTTGTTATTCCATAGATTTTATTGGATGTATAAGTAAAACTTACTAAGTTATATCTCTTTCTTTGGATTCTCGTTGAAGTGTCGAAATTTGCTTATTCTTTATTCTGTTTAAAATGTTATTTACGAAACTCCTACTGCATCCTTTGAGAACAGCGATAGTATAAATTGTGTTTATTTCATGGACATAATCATCAGAGCGCATAGGTGTATTTATGGCTCTAAGAATAGGGCTATAAAATGTTGATGCCTTATGTGATCCGGGATGTAAAGAATCATTTCTAATTATGTTTGATGCCTAGTCGTTGGATTTCTGAAAACCTTGTATGTTAAAATTAAAAAATCTTGTTATTATGATATCTAGATAGTTCTGTGTTCCATTAACTTATGAATCAAAGTGAATTGAATTTTACGGTTTAAATTGTTTACTTTCGTTAACAAGTCATCAATGTTTTCTACTTCATTGTTTAATATAATGAATATGCCATCTACATATCTTCCCCAAAATTCTAAACCAGGTGTTTTGTTAATCATAAATTAATTATAAATGAAAATGTTGGCTATTATACCGGAAGAAGGAGAACCCATACCTAAACCGTCTATTTGTAGATATATTTTACCGTTAAATATGAATAAATTGTTTTCAAGATTGAATATTAGAATGAATATAAACTCAGTTATTTCTACTTTATACTTAATCTGCTGTTATTTGTTAAATTATCTTTGATTATGTTGATAGTTCGGTTTATAGGGGTGTTTGTATACATGTCTGTAATATCAAGAGAATGGATTGAATAAGATGAGAGATTTGGAATGTTTTTTTGTTTTTATTACGAAATCACTTGAATTATTGAATGAGATGTTAGCCTTGAAATGGTAATTAAATTTTAGAAACTTCTGTACATATTTTGCTAACTTGTATGTTAGACTATTAATATTATTGGTGATTGGTCAAATTGGTGTATTTTGTTTGTGAATTATAGGAAGGGGGCTCAAAGTTAGTAATTTGGGGTTCATTTGACACACAATGTTTACTTTTGTTCTTGTCATCAAGAAGAAACACGGTGTTTTGGAATAAACTTTTCATCTTTCTTTGTAAAGATTTTGTAGGATCTTTTCTAATTGTTTGAAGTTACTCCCATTTAAAAAATGTTTTGTTTTAGTGATTTATGTTACTTGATCAAGAAGTACATATGTGGACCTCTGAAAACCAGCAGCAGCTGTCTACGCTGGGAGAGGTAGTACAGTATTTTGATTATGAATTAACATTATTTGAAGCAGAATAGCCTATTTAATATTTTGGAAGGTTGTTCAACGACGGCTGAAAAAAAATGTTACTTATAGCGAATATTTTTGTTCATATGTTAATGTTTAGATTAGTGATGCTCTTAGTTTAAAATTTTTAACTATAATTATAACTGAACGAAGGATATTATATACCATTAGTTTCAATATATTATTGACTTAAAGTTGGTTTATATTAAATTTATCTATTCATAGGTAAAAAATTTCAATTGGATTACAAAATGAGTTCCGAATAATTTCAGTAAGGTTGATTACTTATATAAAAAGCATATCATGGTCGTCCTGTGTAACTAGGCCATCACTTCGATCAGGGAATCAAGGGGTATTTCTCTCACATTTCTTAAGTCATTAGTATGAATTCTTAATTTCTTTCCTGATATCACAAATGTAATCAATTAGTTTAATGCGTGTTTTTCAATTCACAAACCAACAGAAATATTAAACCAGCTGCACCTGCTTTGAAGACACTCTGGGAGGAGAAAAAGAGATTGGCAAGTTTAGCGTGGTCCACATTGACAGGAGAATTATTAGTATTGACGAGATGGAACAAGATTTTAAAATCCTACATCAGATATTGTGGATTGTGGCCTGGAAGACACCTACCTCCTCAGTTGATCCGACTCGTCTGTTGCGGGCTTGCTGCTCGTGTGGGAAATCTGCTTCTCGAACACATCTGAGGGCAAACGTTGTAGCCTAACAACACACATGGCACACAACTTTTCATCTGTGTTTTGACTCAGACACGAGCTGCTTACACAACTCTCAGTTCCCTTCTTGAAGCTTCTTGGTGAATCCCCCTCATCCGTACTACCAACAGATCGTGTCTTCTTTTCCTCAATGGAGCATTTGCTGACACTATCCCTGCTAGAGCCTCTTCCTCTTGGTGCATCCCCCTCATACGTACTACCGAGAGATCGTGTCTTCTTTTCCTCAATGGAGCATTTGCTGACACTATCCCTGCTCGAGTCTTTTCCTCTTGGTGCACCCCCCTCATACGTACTACCAACAGATCGTGTCTTTTCCTCAATGGAGCATTTGCTGACACTATCCCTGCTCGAGTCTTTTCCTCTTGGTGCATCCCCCTCATCCGTGCTACCTACAGATCGTGTCTTCTTTTCCTCAATGGAGCGTTTGCTGGAATCTCTTCTTGGTGTATCACCCTCAGACAGGGTTTCATCCGAACTACCGAGTGATCGTGTCTTCTTTTTCTCAATGGAATGTTTGCTGACACTATCCCTGCTAGAGTCTCTTCTTCCTCTTCGTGTATCACCCTCGGACAGGGTTTCATCCGTACTACCGAGTGATCGTGTCTTCTTTTTTTCAGTGCAGTGTTTGCTAGAGTCTCTTCTTCGTGTATCACCCTCGGACAGGGTTTCATCCGTACTACCGAGTGATCGTGTCTTCTTTTTTTCAGTGCAGTGTTTGCTCGAGTCTCTTCTTCGTGTATCACCCTCGGACAGGGTTTCATCCGTACTACCGAGTGATCGTGTCTTCTTTTTCTCAATGGAGCATTTGCTGAAGTCTCTTCTTCTTGGTGTATCACACTCAGACACGGTTTCGTCCGAACTACCGAGCGTTCGCGTCTTCTTTTTCTCAACAGAGAGTTTGCTGACACTATCCCTGCTAGAGTCTCTTCCTCTTCGTGTATCACCCTCGGACAGGGTTTCATCCGTACTACCGAGTGGCCCTATCTGCTTCTTCTTCTTCATCACAACAGAACATTCATCTTCACTGTCTAGAAGAAGATCTGTCATGGCGTTCAGAGCTTCTGGAGTATATTCTTTTGAACTTTCCAATTGTAACAATGAGTTCTTCCCTCTTCTATGCTTATCATGTAAGTTTCCTCTCATAGGCTCAACTAGATCATTGGCTGACGATCTGCCCATTTCTTTATGTACCTCACCAGCAAAGGACTTACCAAACATTGGTTCTAAGTCATCAAAAGATGACCTTTTCACTTTGTTTTTCTCAGTCACATAAATTGTCTCAGCATTGCTTTCTATTGAACCATTTGGTTTACTATATTTACTGCGTTGAATTTCCTCACTACTCTCTTTCGTGTATACTTCATTTTCCTGTTCACTAGAACTACCTAGATGAAGAGCAAAATCGATAGTACTCTTCTCCGATACCACAGTACTCTGTTTATTTTCTTCTATCGAATCTCGAGATTCATTACTGGGAAAAGCAAGACTAAAGTTGTCTTCCGACTGTTCAGTGTTCATAGCCTCATAGACTCCATTCATAAGGTCACGCTCCTTGGTTTCATTGTCTTGTTCGATACAGGAAGAGCCTCCTCTATTACTGCTATCAACATTAGAATCATCATGTACATTTATGTTTCGAAATGAACTTCCACGCTCTAACTCCGAACACTCTCGGGTGACGTCCATATCCTCAATGGTAGAGTTCAATCCAGACCTACCGCTACTCAGCGCGGAATCACTAGTGGATGACCGAGTATGCTTATTAGTGAAATGGTCAAAGGATTGTACCAAACGACTATTGGCAATTTCCAAGTTGTTCTTGGAGAGCATTAAGAGGAGTTTCAATGACTCGACAACTTTGGATACATTCTGTAAGTCTGACATGCTGGAAAGTTTTAACTTTGATGCATACAGGCGATTAGCACGCAAGGAAATAATTTCCCCAATTTTAGCTACGTCCGAACACTGATCTCGGAGCCATACGCAGGCTTTCTTTGCATGCCTTCGGTCAAGTCGGGAAGAATTACGTCCCTTTCTAGCATGGTTTTCAGCGCTAATACTGGATTCTCTATTTCCATCAATGGTTTGACGGCCTTCTTCAGACATTCTGCTCCCCTTGTGCGGACAAGGTATGGGCTTCATTCTAATCTTCACCCAACCAAACAGTAAGTACCACCATTCCTCTTCAGAACTATGTATCTCATGTACTGGACTCTCCAACCTGGAAATAAAAGGAAGCAATCATTAGTTCGGCCAAGCAGTCATACCTGATTCATGAAAATAAGATCCGATAACAATGACTTAAAGAACTGGTGCAAAGACAAAGGAATCATACTTGACAACACCATTGACCATACTCCTCACCATTAATGGAAAGGCTGAACGAATGGATAAAGCTAGCGTGATACTGTTCGACTCAGGGCTAGAAGAAGATATGTGGGGTGAAGCTGTTTTAACATCGATGTATTTGACAAACAAGAACCCAAGTGGTTCAACAAGAAACCTCATCTAACAAATCTACAAATTTTTGGAAGTCAAGTTTGTGTCAAATATTTAAACTATCTCAAGAAAGTGGACAGCGGGAGCATAGATTGCGTCTTTGTGGGCCACTGTCCCACAGGAGCCCAACAACAAGGAAGATCTTTGAACCAAGAGACAGTCAGAGTTAGCAAACCCAAAGAACCTACGCAGATAAAGAAGAGAATTCCTATAAATATAGATGTAGAAGGAACTGAAGATGTGACTGAAATAAGCAGTGATGAAAACAGAAAGCTCAGAAAACAAAGAAACAGATGAATCAGACCATGAGATAAAAGAACCACAAGACGGTTGGTTCCTTAGTTTAGGGGCTGCGACAACGAGGGCATGTAGCCCCGTGTACTTGAGTGTGTGTAGAATCTGTCTGATAACCGGTTTTAATTGTGATGACTGTATTAGTGTGTGTCATCTGTTTTCAATTCAAGTAAGGACAGACATTAAATTTTTTAAAGTAGATCCTAATTTTGCCACTAAACGCCACTGTCAACGACTACTAGTTCAGAACTTCGTTACCAGATGCCACCGCAGTCGGCTCTTGACGACGAACGAAGGAACCTAAGAAAGTTAGTCAAATGTTTAACCTATATATAATTTAGCTTCACACAGGTGTAATTAGTGGAAGGTTCTTCAACATGCCATAAATCTATGACATGGGACCGCCGCACAGTGGGCCAGAATCTTGAAATGAAAATCCACAGCCTGCTTCCAGTCTCCGACCGGGTCAGGAATGGAATGAATGAAGCCCCTATCTAGCGGCGAGGATATGAACTGTGCCGGCTGCCGAGGCCTGACGCACTCCTCTGGGGCAATGATTAAATGAATGATAGATGAAATGAAATGATAGTGGAGAGTGTTGCTGGAATGAAATTTTGACAGGGAAAACCGGAGTACCCGGAGAAAAACCTGTCTGCCTCCGTTCTGTCCAGCACAGACCTCACATGGAGTGACCGGGATTTGAACCACGGACTCAGCGGTGAGAGGCCGGCGTGCTGCCGCCTAAGCCACGGAGGCTCGCGGGCCAGAATCTTGAAAACGTGGCCAAAATATAAATAGTTGTTCAATTTGTACCGAAGTTAGTGTGTAAAGGTTATCGAAGTTCACAATTAAGAATATGATCTCAAAAAGTGAAAAAAACAAACTGGCGGGTCCAAGATGGCGGGAAAAATATTGATAATTTCATATAAACGTATTTTTGGGGGGGAATTATGGAGGTTGCTGATGAAGATTATAAGTTCAAATTTTTTTTTAAATAAAATGGTGAATCCAAGATGTCGGACAAAACTTGATCAAATTATTTCTATTTATATACAAATCAATGTGTACGGGTTGTTGTAGTTAATGGTTAAAAACATAAGCTGAAAAAATTAAAAGCTCGAGAAAGGATCAAATAGAGGATAACAGATGGTGTAAGATGTTTCAAAAAATAATTTTATATCAATTACAATAATTATTTATTTAGTAAATTAAAGTTTGAAGCTTTTCAGTCGGTCAACACGATGGTACCCAAATGTTGTTTGAGTCTTCAGTCTTTTGACTGGTTTGATGCAGCTCTCCATGCCTCCCTGTCCTGTGCTAATCGTTTCATCTCCACATAGCTACCACACCCTACATCTGAGGCAATCTGTTTAACATATTCTAACCTTAGTCTACCCCTACAGTTCTTGTTCTCAACCCTTCCTTCCATAACTAAGCTTGCTATTGCTGGGTGTCTTAGTATGTGTCCTAACAACCTATCTCTTCTCTTCATTAGCAGTCGCCAGAAACATCTCCCCTCTCCCACTCGTCTCAATACCTCTTTGTTCGTAACCCTATCTACCCATCTGATCTTCATCATTCTCCTGTAACACCACATTTCAAATGCTTCAATTCTCCTCTTTTCTGCTGCACCAATAGTGCAGGTTTCACTTCCATAGAGCGCCACACTCCAAGAAAGGCTTTCAAAAATGACTTCCTAATACCTAAATCTATATTCGATGTCAACAGATTCCTTTTCTGTAGAAATGCTTTCCTTGCCTAAGCTAACCTACTTTTTATATCCTCTTTGCTTCGTCCATCACTGGTTATTTTACTTCCTAAGTAACAGAAGTCTCCTACTTCCTTTAGTTATTCACCGGCCAATTTGATCTCCATAGAGGTTTCTGATTTATTTCGGCTGCATTCCAGTATTTTTGTTTTACATTTATTAATTTTCATCATGAATTCATTCCGTAAGACGGAGTCCATACCATTCAAAAACTCATTCTAATCCTCAGGCGTGTCGGCCAAGATGACGATGTCATCAGCAAATCTCAGAGTTGAAATTATTTCTCCTTGAATCGTCACTTCCACTTAAAATATTTCTACAATTTCCTTCATTGCTTGTTCGATGTAAAGATTGAAAAGTATGGGTGATAAGTTGCAGCCTTGCCTTACACCTTTCTGAATACCAGCTTCTCTCTCATGTCCTTCAGCTCGAATGACTGCTGTCTGATTTCTGTATAGACTGTATATCACCCTCCTATCCCTGTATTTTATTCCAATAGATTTCAAAATGTCAAACAATTTAGTCCAATCAACATTATCCCAAATACGATGGGTTATTCCCTAATCCTGAAAAATTTACATGAGAATATTACATCTCATTTGGGTACAATCATGTTTACCGACTGAAACACATCAAACTTTTGTTTACTAAGGCAACACTGAAACTGGCTTCAAACACCATTGTTTGTAACTAATAATTAGAAGTTGTCGTTTTCTTCTTCCTTTTCATCTTTCAACGTCTTTTTTACTGCCTCTGGTTCTTCAACTGAATCATCATCATCGTCATCATCATCATCATCATCATCAAAGACTGTCGCCCTCATCATCTGCATCGCAATCTTCATAATCTTCCACCACAGGAATTAAGAGGGCAACGGCTTCTGGCGACAAACTCTTTAGTTTCTTTGGTGATGATTTGCGTGGAGAAGAAATATAGAGGTCTGTGGTTGCCAACAATCTCCTGAACACATCTTCCATAGTCTTAACTCTGGAAAACTTTCCAAAAAAACTCAGGCGATAGGCCTTTTGCTTTATCAACTTATTGGTTGATCCTTCGACAGTTGACAGATGGGTAAAATAGCCGAAGAAATAATGTCTGGTGTGTGGATCAACAATTTATGGGCTGCTGTTGGCAAGTTGTACGAGGGGTATTCTTTGACGTAGTGACTGGCAGTTGCTATGGCGTAAGCTGGAAACTTTTCAAAGTCGATTTGATATCCACTCGAAATCGTCTGCAAAATAATGTGAAAACGACATTTTGCAAGTATCACTTAACACGTGACTCAAAGCCGGAGTTGGTACTAGGTGGATTTTAAGGTTAATTCACAATAGTAATAATATATACTTGCGGACACAGTGCAAAAGAAAGCGGAATGTCGTGGAATTCGTAACTTATCTCTATTTTTTAAGCACATCCTGCAATTTTCTCACGATTTCTCCGGTATTAAGTCAATTTTTAAAAAAACATGTATAACTAATTCTTTAATAATGATGTAAGTGTGTTTTAATTAGTATATATCGACTGGAACACCTTCCGTATTGAAAATAGTCGCTTCAGTAACACAGAACACAAATATTTATCTTTAACGACTAGAGTATTTTGTAGCTTGGTCGGCTGCACGCACCGCTAAGAATGAACTGCCGCGATTGACCAGAGATATAACAAACGAAATGAACTACTGCTCGTCCGCACAACCGGTATTAAGTAGCCCCAACATTACTGTACACAACCTGATAATCCAAAATTCCCATCTAGAAACTTTTCTTTTTCCCTTTTTGGCCAAGTTTTCAAGATTCTGGCCCACTGTGCGCCGGCTCTACTTCCCCTCCGAAGGAAGGCATACTGAGGGATTTTTAACATTCTTAAAAAAACAGACGACTTCGGCCTGGTATGAACCCGCGATATTGGGCATAGTAGCTCAACATGCTACCAACTACGACACCGAAGCCGTAACAGAAGCATCGATTGAGTCTTTGTGGGCCACCGTCCCACAGGAGCCCAACAACAAGGAAGATCTTTGAACCAAGAGACAGTCAGAGTTAGCAAACCCAAAGAACCTACGCAGATAAAGAAGAGAATCCCCATAAACATAGATGTTGAAGAAACTGAAGAACATGTGGCTGAAATGAGCAGTGATGAAAACAGAAAGCTCAGAAAACAAAGAAACAGATGAATCAGACCGTGAGATAAAAGAACCACAAGATGAGACAGTCCCACAACAAAGACCTAGAAGAGAAAAGAAACTACCATTGAGACTTTTTTTTTAAATCCCTCTCGGCACGCCGGAATGCGGACAAAGAATAATATTTTAAATTCACTTCTTCTTCATCTGGCACTACAGCCCGGTGTGAGCTTTGGCCTCGCCAACCACAGATTTCCATCGATCTCGATTCCTTGGTCGCCCAGGGTGTCGTCTTCTTTCCATTCTGGCTTCATATTTATAATCTTTGGTGTTCTTTTGCCTTCCATCCTTTCAATGTGGCCCAGCCATCGTAGTCTTTGTGACTTTAAATATCGAACAATGCCTTCGCTTTTGAGGATTTCATCTATTTCCCTATCAGTTCGTATCCTCCATTCTCGTCTATCCAATACAGCACCATAAATTCTCCGTATTATTTTCCTAATTTTGAATTCACTAAATGTACCAATTATTTTACAGAGAAGTCCCATCTTCATGGTGGCCACTCAAATCGGTCAACGATTTTCCAGGAGTTTTCCAGGAATTTTCCAGGAGTAATTCTCATTTTTCCAGACTTAAAAATAAGCGCGAGTCCCGGAGGGGGGGGGGGGGGGGAGGGCACTTTATCGGTTGCCTACTTCAAGACCAAAATAAAGCAGTTGTGTTTGGTTTACTTTTACAGATGTTGACAAAAATTAGGGGTGATTGTGTTATTGATACGCAAGCCTACACACACACATGATTTAATTGTTGTTTCAAAAAAGCCTTTAGGACTCAAATATCCGCTTAAAAAAAGAGAGAAAAGAATGCCGCCTGCAATTTTGATGCGGTGAAGTTGTCTATACTCAATATGTTTTACAAAAATACTATTGCATGTTCTCACACACAGAAACAGGTAGCCTGAGGAAATTTCTTTCGTTAACGATAGAGTGCTCACCCCAAACCGCAGCGGGAGTATGATTTACGATGGAAAGATTTTTATAATTAATTCTTCATCTGTGGTGTTCAATCGTAAGATTGGTTTGTAGCAGCTTTCCATGAACTCCGGTCTGTGGCTGGTCTCTTCAAGTCCAAGTAATTATCACAACCCTTGTCGTGAATGATTTGTTTTATGTATCCTAGCCATGGTCTACCTCTACAGTTCTTTCCTTCCACATTGCCCTCCAGTATTGTGTGCAGAAGACTTTCATGCCTCAAGATATGTCCAATCCAATTGTATCTTCGGTGAGTAAGCATATTCGATAAACGTGGTTTCTCTCCAATCCTTTCGGGCGTTTCTTCTTTACTGATTAATTAATTAACAGAGGCTATTTTCCAGGAGCTTTCAAATTTTTCTTCATTTCTCAGGAGTTATCCAGACCTGATAAAAATCCAGGAGTTTTCCAGGATTTTCAGGAGTAGTGGCCACCATGTATCTTACAATTCTGAAAACAGTTTGCTATTGGAATAAAGATGGATCATATTAAAACTTATTTCAGACAAAAGTTTCAGGTAATGTTTAGAGGACTATTGACCATTAAGGGAAATATGATATTCAATGGTTGGTGGTATCAAAAACCTACACTGGGATAAGCTTTTTGCCCTTATTCGAACAATAGTTCGAATTTTGAATGGTTTCGAGTTTCCACATACCAAGAAAGTATAATAATAATATCGTCTGGCCTCGGTTGCCGGGTGCAAGCTTTGTTATTTGACACACAGAGGGTAGGTCGCATGTCAAATTTCATTGTTCCTTGAAGCACTATGAAAGTCAAGGAAGTTAGATATCTAAGCTCCTTGAACACTATAGCACTTTCTAGTAGAGAAATGAGGAACTTTGTGTTGGCGGTAACTCCCGAGATTAATTTTGCCATTATGAACTCGGCCTACTGAATTCAAATGAGTTCTTTGACATGCCAACAATGTATGACATGGTGTCGTAATTTTTGCCGCCTTTCAAAAATCACTTACCATGGCCAGGAGCGAACCTGCAAGCTTGGGGTTGGTAGACACGTTCACCACTCACCTACCCACCGTGGCAAGCTACCAAGAAAGTTATAGCAATATTTAAATTTTTCGTAAAAGGCCCCTTTATTTCCACCCCCTGGGTGAGATTTTACCCTTTAACGAACTCGACCGAGATTTTGAATGGCTACGGGGAGCTGCATCAAACCAGTCGAAAGACTGAAGACTCAAACAACACAACACATAATATATATACAGAATTTGGCCAATTATAGACCGCTGAACTGAGGTTCTTGAGAAGCAGTTGGAGCTACAAAGATGGACAGAATAAGAAATGAGAGGACCAGAGAATTAATGAAGGAGGAACCATTACAGGATGGTATAGAGATGGTATGGACATTTAAAACAAATGGAGGAGAAGAGGATACCCAGGAGGATACAAGAGACGAAGTGGGAAGGAAAGAGACCGAGAGACAGGTGGCAGAAGGGGGTGGAAGAAGAGAGAAGAAGACTGGACAAGGTTGGAGGCTGAGAGATGGTGGGAAGACAGAAGACGTTGGAGAGGCTTGTGTTCCAAACAGACCCGGCCAGTGGCTGGAAACTGTGCAAGATGATGATGATGATAGACCGCTTACAATCTAAGACAATGGTACATTATTTTTATCTTCCTTTTCTTCCCAGAACTTTTTAATTCGGCGGCAAATCGTTTGCCGTTGTTACACTGACATCACCCTCGTAGGCCGTCATTGGACTTAGAAACGTGTAACATCTGCTGAATGGACCCGTCGCCGAAATTCCTCCCTGTCTGAGATGTAGCACCCGTGATCCTCAGTTGTTGCAGTTCCCATCGTATCTCCTCCGGGCATCCTGTAGCGTTTTTTAATTTAGAGATGTAATCAAAAATTTTCTTCGAGAGCCGATTACTGTTCATCCTGTTTTTAATTGAAACTGTAATTTTTTCTATATGACAGTTAAGGTCACCAATGTTCTTTATTGTTTTGGGGCCCCAATACTTTTCCAAGTATTTTTCTTTCTTTCTTCTCTAGTTCAACTTGGTTTCCATTTTTATTCAATGTTAAGCATTAAGAACCATATAATACAGTAGAACGTCGTTTATCCGGACATCAAACAACCGGAACGTCAATTATCCGGACGAGCAAATAAAAAGCTTAAGCGGTTGCACAAGAAGGAAGTTTTACGTCGTTTACCGTTGGCAGAAGACGAGGAGAGTGTGATATCTTTTTCAAAAAAGCATTCTCTTAAGGACTACTGTACTTGATAGCTGATGGATGGAATACTTTAACACCACAGAATCTTCGAAATGCATTGAATAAATTGGTAGGAGAACAAGAGACCGTTAAGACCACAGACAATGTTGATGAAGATTTGGATGCAGTGACAAATGAGTTTTTCCCCCAAGTTGCCGGATTTTAAACTGTGATGGAGAAGGCGAACAAGCTTGGTTGGAAAGTCACAATCTTAGATGATGATGAAATTGCTTCTCTGTTGCGAGAAGTAAGTGGGGAAGATGAAAAGGATGAAAGCCTAGATGAGAAAGATGAAGAAAGAGCAAGTTGAAACACTCTCACCTCCTCCCTGGAGTTGATTTACAATTAACTACCCTCATTAACACAAACCTACAGAATTTACTGCCTTTAAATACAGGCCACAAGTGATTTTAAAGTTTTCCCGACTTTGAATGGGCGCCAAGGTTGACCATATGGGTCTTCCTGAATAAAATAGAATAAAATACGGTACATAACTGTTGCCCCGACTATGAAAGCCCTTATCCCAGGCGTAGGGCATTTGGCATGCGTTTGCTGATGCTACCAGGTTCATCCAAGACACACATGAATTTTAAAGAGATAATCTATTGGCTGTACTATACACATATATACATAATATACAACACAAAATACCCTTCATACACTCGTGATTTATACAGTACCTTGCCACTGAATTTAGGCTCTGAGAGCAGCAAACACTTACGGCCATATCAGACCCAGGCATAACAGCCACCTACGTATATACACACTGTACCGTCCGTACACAAAATATCTACACGCGTTAGACTGGTTCACTCCACTTTCTTTCTTCTCGAACTGCTCGTTCACGTCTCCATTCTCGCATGACTTTTCGATGAAATGTTTACGACAGATTATCCTTTTAGGCGTGATAAGTTATTACAGACAGCCCATGGTATGGATGGACCCATGAAATGCATGTAGCCTCCAATAGCCCGTAAGAGCTCAGTGGACTGCTAAAGATTAGTCACTGCTCGTTCATATTACGATACCATGATCAAGTAATAACGACACTAATTTGCAAGTAGACAACGGACTTTTGCTGTAAAAGCAAGAAGACGATTTCTGAACGCCAGACATGCCATTATATGCACTGGCGTAGGGATACATAACCCCAATGCTTCTGCAGAAACTAATTCGTGCGTGGCCCACTCCTAGCGGAACATCCGTGTCAACACATGAACATCAGACAGTCGAAATTCACACTGACGTCACACAGTAGTTTTCCACTTGAAGTTCATACGAGTTCACGCTATTAATAGCCTAGGTATTCCCACACAAGCCGAATTACTGCCTGTCTTTTCCGGGTATGTAACAAATCCAGCACTCGAAAATACCAATTCATTGTACCTTTATAGTACAGCCACGAATCTAACATTTAACATTACTAGGTCAAAATAAAGCCATTAACCCCAAACCAAAATGAAATAATGCTTCTACTTAATACAGTTATTCCCAAAACATAATAAATCGCAAAACCCCGTATTTTATAATATCAAATATCCAAAAACCGATAATTAATAAACAGTGATCCTAGTTGGTCCGGATCATCCAAAGGTGAATCTGTCCACAAAAACACACAGGCACAATAAAAATCACCTCTGCAACCCCACGTTAACCCAATATAATAAGATACGAATAAAATACCCCAAACTAACTGCACAAGGCAGAAAACCCGAGGGTGAGCTACTGTAACTGAATAAATTCCATTACAAAGTCATGGAGAAGCTTTTACTGCATTAGAAACTGCACTATTGTAGTATGGTTGTACTACAGTATGAAATAAACACATGTTCGATTATCCGGAAAAATCGTTATCCGGAATACTTTCGGTCCCAATTAGTCTGGATAAACGACGTTCCACTGTACCTCTGGCTTAATGACAGTTGAGTTGCATAGCGTTTAATTTTGCTTGGCAATATTTTATGTACGAATTCTAACGTGATTGGTGCAAGATGAAGGTAGTTATCGTGACCACAAGAAAGTGATATACCGTATATAAACGTTTGAACTGACGATGGTTTTGGAGTCTGGGGGAGATGAAACGCGATGATGTGTCAAAATCGGTTTTCATCACTGCTTATTTCAGTCACATGATCTTCAGTTTCTTCAACATCTATATTTATGGGGATTTTCTTCTTTATTTGTGTAGGTTCTTTGTGTTTGCTTACTCTGACTGTCTCTTGGTTCAAATATCTTCCTTGTTGGGCTCCTGTGGGACGGTGGCCCACAAAGACGCAATCTATGCTTCTGCTGTCTCCTTTCTTGAGATAGTTGAAATATTTGACACAAACTTGACTTCCAAAAATTTGTAGATTTGTTAGATGAGGTTTCTTGTTGAACCACTTGGGTTCCTATTTGTCAAATACACCGATGTTAAAACAGCTTCTAGCCCTGATTTTGCCTTGCATTTCTTTATCCACGTGTTGAGTGGTGTATTTTGTATTGGATATGTTGGTAACGGATTTGACATAGTGAAGGACGTCAGTGTGTCATGGCAGCCGTCATCGAATTAGCAAGAAGTAAAATCATTTATTTATGTAATAAAACAAATATTTACTTTTAACCTGTATATACTAATTGATATTTAAGTGAAAAACACCCCTAAAATAAAACTAGGGTACAAGTTACTTAACACACAGGAGCGAGGGTTTAAGAGGGTGCGTAGCTGCGCAATTGCGCGATTCATATCCATCTCTCGACATAAAAGCGTAGGCTCGGACAATAATTCGGTGGACGCATTTGGGGACGGTTGAAAATTACTCTATATTATTATAGTCACCTTAAATAAGTTACTAACAATGTAACCTTACCATTTATCCCCCATCAATCCTTCGATAAATGCCAATATTGTGTAGGGTGGGTATTTTGTAAGTATTTTTATTCTCAATTGCATTTTGTGACTGTTTTGAATCTAAATTACATTTTGTAAGTATTTTCTAACTAAATTGCATTTTGTAAATATTGTCAATTCAAATAACAGTACAGTAAGTATGTAGTTAGTTTTAGTTGTAAGTAGGTAGTTAGTTTGTCTATTAGATATATGTCATTGTTCTATTAGACTGTGGTGTGTGAGTGTGTCTGGTAGCAGTTGCATTGTTTATTAGTTATAGTTCATTGTTTCAGTAGACTGTGATGTGTGAGGGTGCATGTGAGTGTGCCTGGTGACAGACTGTTTTAGTGGTAGTATTTGTTGTTGGTGGAACTTTAGTATTTTTTTCGTTAGTAGAATTTTGGTATTTAATTGTTAGTACGGTAGACGGTTAGTATTTTTGTTAGTAGAATTGCTCTTTACTTATTCTGAAAGGGAGTAGCAGCCTTTCAGAATAAATCAATTCTTTACTAGTCTTATTGACGGTTAAGATATTGATAATATAAGCCAAATAATGGCTACACTGCGTCCTGCTGCACGGCTGAAAGCAACGGGAAACTACAGCCGTATGCTATTCCCGAGGATATGCACCTCTCTATGCATAATTACATGTGATGATGGCCTCCTCCCTTGTAAAATTTCAATCCGGAGGTAAACTAGTCCCCCGTTCGGATCTCCGGGTGGGGACTACTCGAGAGGGGGTTAACATCACAGAAGTGACAAAGAGGAAATCTGACATTCTACGGATCGGAGCGTGGAATGTTAGAAGTCTGCTAGGAAGTGGAAGGTTAGAAAACTTAGAAAGGGAAATGGATAGGTTGAGGTTGGATTTGGTTGGGATTAGTGAAATGCGCTGGCAGGAAGAACAGGACTTTTGGTCAGGAGACTATAGGGTCATTAGCACTAAATCAAACAATGGCCAAGCAGGGGTTGGCCTCATATTGAGTAGGAAACTTGGACAGCGGGTGGAATATTATGAGCAATATAGTGAACGGATTATTGTAGCAAAAATCAATACTAAACCTACCTGCACCACAGTGGTACAAGTCTATATGCCTACCAGTCAAGCTGATGATGAGGATGTTGAAAAGGTCTACGAAGAAATAGACGAAATTCTGAGGTATATCAAGGGTGATGAGAATGTTATAGTAATGGGAGATTGGAATGCTGTGGTAGGAAAAGGGAGAGAAGGGAAGATAGTAGGAGGTTTCGGATTAGGTGAAAGGAATGATCGAGGAAGCAGGCTGGTAGAATTCTGCACCGAGCATGAGTTGGTCATAGCTAACACCTTATTCAATAACCACAATAGAAGAATATACACATGGATGAGACCAGGAGATACAGGGCGTTACCAAATCGACTTCATTATGGTCAAGCAGAGGTTTCGAAACCAGATTTTGGATTGTAAAACATATCCTGGTGCTGACATAAACTCTGACCACAATCTGGTTGTAATGAAATGCAGATTAAAGTTGAAGAAACTGAAGAAAAGTCAAAAGCCAAAAAGGTGGGCAATAGACAGACTGAAAGAGAAGGATGTAAACGAAAGATTCAAGAAGAGTATAAAGGAAGGACTAATGAAAAACCCTAAACAAACTTCAATTGCAGACGAATGGGCACTTTTGAAGAATGAAATAACAAAATCCGCAGAAGAAAACATTGGTAGGAAAGAAAGAATAGGTAGAAAACCGTGGATCACTCAGGATATACTAGAATTGATGGATGAAAGGCGGAAACACAAGAATGTAAGAGATGAAAAGGGGAAAGCAGAATACAGACGTCTGAGAAATGAGGTTAACAAGAAGTGCAAGGAAGCAAAAGAAGAATGGTTGAAAGAGAAATGTGCAGGTATAGAAAATTGTCTGAAATTAGGAAAAGTAGACACAGCTTATCGAAGGATTAAGAATACTTTTGGGGAAAAGAAGACTAAGTGCTGTAATATTAAGGACAAAAATGGAAAGCCTCTAACAGATAGGGAAGAAAAGGTTGAGAGATGGAAAGCTTACATAGAGAGTTTGTATAAGGGAAAGGAGATTGAGAATCATGTAATGGAAAGGGAGGAGGAAATTGATGAGGATGCGAAAGGAGATTTAATATTGAGATCAGAATTTGATAGAGCTTTGGAAGACTTAAGCAGGAACAAAGCACCAGGCATAGATGATATACCGATTGAGTTGCTACGCTGCATAGGAGATGAAGGTCTGATCAGGTTATTTCACTTGGTGTGTAGGATTTATGAGACAGGTGAGGTACCCCCTGATTTCAAGAAGAATGTAATCATCCCTATACCAAAGAAAGTGGGAGCTGACAGATGTGAAGATTACCGTACAATCAGCTTGATTACTCATGCTTCAAAGATCCTGTCTAGAATAATTTACAAGAGGATTGAAAGCCAGATAGAAACGGAGTTGGGTGAAGACCAATTTGGTTTCAGGAGAAATGTAGGAACAAGGGAAGCTGTACTAAGTCTTAGGCTGATTTTGGAAGGTAGAATAAGGAAAGATAAGAGAACGTTCATGGCTTTTGTAGACTTAGAAAAGGCTTTTGATAACGTTGATTGGACTAAATTGTTTGACATTTTGAAATCCATTGGAATAAAGTACAGGGATAGGAGGGTGATATACAATCTATACAGAAACCAGACAGCAGTCATTCGAGTTGAAGGACATGAGAGAGAAGCTGGTATTCAGAAAGGTGTAAGGCAAGGCTGCAACTTATCACCCATACTTTTCAATCTTTACATTGAACAAGCAATGAAGGAAATTAGAGAAAAATGTAAAGTGGGAGTGAAGATTCAAGGAGAAATAATTTCAACTCTGAGATTTGCTGATGACATCGTCATCTTGGCCGACAAGCCTGAGGATTTGAATGAGTTTTTGAATGGTATGGACTCAGTCTTACGGAAAGAATTCATGATGAAAATTAATAAATGTAAAACAAAAATACTGGAATGCAGCCGAAATAAATCAGAAACCTCTATGGAGATCAAATTGGCAGGTGAAAAGCTGAAGGAAGTAGGAGACTTCTGTTACTTAGGAAGCAGAATAACCAGTGATGGACGAAGCAAAGAGGATATAAAAAGTAGGTTGGCTCAGGCAAAGAAAGCATTTCTACAAAAAAGGAATCTGCTGACATCGAATATAGATTTAGGTATTAGGAAGTCATTTTTGAAAGCCTTTGTCTGGAGTGTGGCGCTCTATGGAAGTGAAACTTGGACTATTGGTGCAGCAGAAAAGAGGAGAATTGAAGCATTTGAAATGTGGTGTTACAGGAGAATGATGAAGATCAGATGGGTAGATAGGGTTACAAACGAAGAGGTATTAAGACGAGTGGGAGAGGAGAGATGTTTCTGGCGACTGCTAATGAAGAGAAGAGATAGGTTGGTAGGACACATACTAAGACATCCAGGAATAGCAAGCTTAGTTATGGAAGGAAGGGTCGAGGACAAGAACTGTAGGGGTAGACCAAGGTTAGAATATGTTAAACAGATTGCCTTGGATGTAGGGTGTGGTAGCTATGTAGAGATGAAACGTTTAGCTCAGGACAGGGAGGCATGGAGTGCTGCATCAAACCAGTCAAAAGGCTGAAGACTCAAACAACAACATCAGTGACAATTCAAATTGAAATGAACTTCTAACGACTCCCAGAAAGGTAGCCTATGTGAGTCATAAATAATACATATCCATTAATCTGCCCTGAAAATGTTGTGAAAAGGGAAAAGTACCTCTTATGAACAATTAATAAAGTAAACATGGCAATGTGAAATTTAATTGTTCAATAATACTCTTTGACCTTCTAGAGGTATCTTAGAAGTATAGCAATAGGACAAAATGTTCCACTGTAATATCTTTCACTTTGCCAAGTTTACATTCTCGCTTCTGTACTGTTTGGTATCAGACAAATGAAACAAAAGAAGGTATTCAATTGTTATGCGTGCTGTGTCTTGACAGGGAAACCGTGTGTGCTTTATTCAAGTAACACATCATAAAATTGAACATATCATACCAACTGACAACCCCAATGGTATATCAGGGCAAATAGAGGAAAGAGTGGAGTTTACCTGAACCAAAGTAAAGGAATCTTAAACTACTGAAATTAGCCAAAATACCTGTAATAATGGTATCTGGACAAGTTTACTCCTCCACCATCCCAAACAGGCACAGATCTAGAGTTTGGCTTGGGGGAGGGGGGGGTCAGAGAATCGAAATTGTTAAGAAAAAACTCAATCACATAATAACCAAACGTATAAAACCAGACCAATTTTTTGCATGCTGCATGGATAGAAATTTGATGCGTTTAGCGCACCAAAAATATTTGTACGAATTGAAACGGCGTGTTTTGCGACTTTTACATCGAGCTTCGAGAAAAGTATCAAGGTACGTTACAGTTTCGGCAAGTCGAGTTGGTACCGACAAAGGGAAAAAGTCACAGTTTAAATTGCCAACCAAGCTTGCCAACCAAGCAAAATTTTTTGGTTCGAAAAAAAAAAAAAAAAGCCCCAAATTCCTATCTGCATTGCTGCACATTCATCGTGACATCACTATAAACATCGATTCGGTAATCACAAGGTTTGCTAAACAAAATAGACGAGTTGATTTTGCTATATAAATAATCGTTTTTATATAACAGGTATGCAGTTGTAAATATGTACAGTTGTAACAGAACAAAATAATTGCAATAAAGATATATTCAGTATTGAATAAAATAAAATCTGTTTATCAGTTAAAATTCGTTAAGTTTTATTTCTCGTTTTTTGAGTTTGCAAAAAAATTTGGTCTCCGTTTGGGGGGGGGGGGGGGGCATGACCCCCGTGACACCCCCCCCTTGAATCTGCGCCTGATCCCAAATAGGATCACCATTTATATTGCAGCACAGTCCGCCATTTCTAGCAACATGTACAAGATCGCCAACCCAACTCATTTGGCACTATATCGCATCCGGTAAGGTAACACAAAGGAGCGCCGTCAATTAGATGTTTCAATTTCAACATGGACTGTCGAGTTGCCACTTGACAATCTCCAATTTCAACCGAGAATATCATAATGATAGTGACAACACAATTTAATACCGTGCACGAAATGTCACCACGAATTGTAAGTGTAGTTCTTAAAATCGACCTGTAACATAATTGTGAGCTGCAACACACCCGTCCTGCACCTCTTAATGAAAAGTGTGATAAATTATTAACAAATTCACAATGAAATTTGAAAAATGGTCCGACTAGCTCAAAAACAGTTACCAGCGTTTCGCCTCAGTGTACCAATGGGCTCTTCAGTCGGTTAATGGTACACCTCACCAAGACGCGTGAGAAGGTCGCTGCAAGACACAAATGTCGCCACGAGCAGCGCCCATGTACTATGGAAGTCAACCCCTGGTTTTTGTCACGCACCATGCGGGTAGTCACGCATCACCGTACAGTTTCCAGCCCCAGGCTGGGTCTGTTTGGAACATAAGCCTCGCCAGTCCTTTCTTCCCACCACCACTCCGCTGCCACTCTGGTCCAGTCCTCGTCTCTCTTCTTGACACATTCCTCCACTCCTTTCAGCCATCTATCTCTTGGTCTTCCCCTTGGTCGTTTCTTCTACATCTGCATCTCATGTATCCTCTTGGGAATCTTCTTCTCATCCATTCTCGTTAAGTGTCCTTACCACATCAGTCTTGATGCCTCAATCCTATCCTACAAGGGCTCCTCTTTCACCATTTCCCTGACCTTTTCATTCCTCACTCTGTCTCTTCTTGTTACTCCGATCCTACTTCGCAGGAACTTCATTTCACCTGCCTGTATTCCACTTATGTCTCTTTTCTTCATTATCCACGTTTCTGAAGCATAGGTCAGTATCGGGATATAGTAGCTTCTGTATAACACTTCCTTGCTTTTTTGTGGGACATCTTTATTCCACACTAAGCTCCTAATGCCACGTTCTGTAATCTCCTTGTCATGTCTCCCATTTTCCTCCACTATACTTCCCAAGTACTTGAGACTTTCCACCTTCTTCAGCTGTCCACCTCCAAGTGTTATCCCACTCATTGGTCTGTCCCTTTTCCTGGTCGTTAACAGGATCTCACATTTACTGATGTTGAACTTCTATCCGTACTCTCCCACTGTTTCTTCCCAAGCCTTCAGTTGCTCCTGAATTTCCTCCTCGTTTCCTCAGACCATGAGATCATCTGCAAACACCATTGCTTTCATCTTATCTTCTCGTATCTTTCCTGCTATCCGTGTCCATAACCACAAAGTGCACTACCCTGTTTCAGGCCACTCATTTGTCTGAACCAGTCTGTTCTTTCCCCTCCAACTTTCACACAACTCACACTTCCACAATACATCTCCTTCACTCTGCCTACAGTCCCTTTTTCCACTCCCATGTTTTCCATTGCTTTCCAAACCTTCTCCCTACACAAACTATCATAGGCCAGGAAGGCCATCAACAGATCCTCTCCAAATTCGTAGTGGTGTTCCTGGAGCTTATGAGTCACGCATCAATAATCTTTATCCAGGCCAATGGTTTTGCCAAATATTTCTTTTTTCACATACTTACAAAGTTACGTGTGTCGTGTGGTGTATTTCGTATCGGACATGTTGGTAACGCAAGTTGTCTGCCACAAACATCTGCCGTCGTTGAAGAAGCTACAAATAAAGACCTTCATTTCAGCAATATAAGTGATATTCAACAGTATTTTCAATTCCCAAAGACTCCCAGAAAAGTAAGTGAATGATATAGCCTATGTTCAATAATCTACCACGTTTTAGTTTGGTTCAGGTTCTGGTAATCTCCACAATTAATCAAATATATTGCAGATGACCAGATCAATTTCTCAAATTCATCTTTGAAATAGCTTGCCACGGTGGATGAGTGGTTATCATGTCGGACTACCAACCCCAAACTTGCAGGTTCGCTCCTGGCCATGGTAAGTGATTTTATTTTTTTGAAAGGCGGAAAAATTACGAAACGCATGTCATACGATGTTGGCATGTCAAAGAACCCATTTGAATTCAGTAGGCAGTGTTCATAATGGCAAAATTAATCTCAGGAGTTTCCGCTAACACTAAGTTCCTCATTTCTCTACTAGAAAGTGCCATAGTGTTCAAGGAGCTTAGATATCTAACCTTCTTGACTTTCATAGTGCTTCAAGGAACAACAAAATTCGACATACAAGCTACCCTCTGGGTGTCAAATAACAAAGCTTGCACCCGGCACCCGTGGCCATACGATATTATTATTTATTTATCTTTGAAATTTGATGCAATGGTCAATCAGTTTAGGCTATTTCAGCTTGTTCTGAATGAGACACGATCGTAAAGTAAAATTTTCTAAAGTACTGAAATTAGTCAAAGTACCGCTTCAAATGATGAAAAATAAATCAGGAAATGACGTAGTAGTAGATATTTACTCCTCCGCTGACCATAATCCACCTGCCAACCCTTTTTTATATCACAACTTATATAGTGTAGTAAAATTCCAGCTGTGTCGGCCATTATCAGCGTGAATTATGCAAAAGTACAGCATTGCCAACCCCAGCAAATACCCACCGATACGGTAGTAATTGTATAGATGGTCTAGGTAGCGTTCTGTGTGGGGTTCAAATAAGAGGAACAGTGGTTATTGACAATGGTTACAGCCTAACTCATCCAGATCAATGGTTATTGACAATGGTTACAGCCTGACTCATCCAGATCAATGGTTATTGATGATGGTTCTTGACAATGGTTACAGACTGACTCATCCAGATCAATGGTTATTGACAATGGTTACAGCCTGACTCATCCAGATCAATGGTTATAGTCAATGGTTACAGCCTGATGCATCCAGATAAATGGTTATTGACTGGTTACAGGCTGACTCATCCAGATCAATGGTTATAGACAATGATTACAGCCTGACTCATTCAGATCAATGGTTATAGACAATGATTAGAGCCTGACTCATCTAGATCAATGGTTATTGACAATGGTTACACCCTGACTCATCCAGATCAATGGTTATTGACAATGGTTATAGCCTGACTTATCCAGATCAATGGTTATTGACAATGGTTAAAGCCTGACTCATCCAGATCAATGGTTATTGACAATGGTTATGGCCTGACTCATCCAGATCAATGGTTATTGATGATAGTTATTGACAATGGTTACAGCCTGACTCATCCAGATCAATGGTTATTGACAATGGTTGCAGCCTGACTCATCCAGATCAATCGTTATAGACAATGGTTACAGCCTGACTCATCCAGATCAATGGTTATAGACAATGGTTACAGCCTGAATCAGCCATGTCAATGGTTATAGTCAATGGTTACAGCCTGACTCATCCAGATCAATGGTTATAGGCAATGGTTACAGCCTGACTCAGCCATGTCAATGGTTACATCCTGTCTCATCCAGATCAATGGTTATTAACAATGGTTACAGCCTGACTCATCCAGATCAATGGTTATAGACAATTGTTAGAGCCTGCCTCATCCAGATCAATGGTTATTGACTATGGTTAGAGCCTGACTCATCCAGATCAATGGTTATTGACAATGGTTACAGCCTGACTCATCCAGATCAATGGTTATTGATGATGGTTCTTGACAATGGTTACAGCCTGACTCATCCAGATCAATGGTTATTGACAATGGTTACAGCCTGACTCATCCAGATCAATGGTTATAGTCAATGGTTACAGCCTGATGCATCCAGATAAATGGTTATTGACTGGTTAGAGCATGACTCATCCAGATCAATGATTATAGACAATGATTACAGCCTGACTCATTCAGATCAATGGTTATAGACAATGATTAGAGCCTGACTCATCCAGATCAATGGTTATTGACAATGGTTACAGCCTGACTCATCCAGATCAATGGTTATTGGCAATGGTTATAGCCTGACTCATCCAGATCAAGGGTTATACACAATGGTTACAGCCTGACTCATCCAGATCAATGGTTATTGACAATGGTTAGAGCCTGACTTATCCAGATCAATGGTTATTGACAATGGTTAAAGCCTGACTCATCCAGATCAATGGTTATTGACAATGGTTATGGCCTGACTCATCCAGATCAATGGTTATTGATGATAGTTATTGACAATGGTTACAGCCTGACTCATCCAGATCAATGGTTATTGATGATGGTTCTTGACAATGGTTACAGCCTGACTCATCCAGATCAATGGTTATTGACAATGGTTACAGCCTGACTCATCCAGATCAATGGTTATAGTCAATGGTTACAGCCTGATGCATCCAGATAAATGGTTATTGACTGGTTAGAGCCTGACTCATCCAGATCAATGGTTATAGACAATGATTACAGCCTGACTCATTCAGATCAATGGTTATAGACAATGATTAGAGCCTGACTCATCCAGATCAATGGTTATTGACAATGGTTACAGCCTGACTCATCCAGATCAATGGTTATAGACAATGGTTACAGCCTGACTCATCCAGATCAATGGTTATAGACAATGGTTACACCCTGACTCATCCAGATAAATGGTTATTGACAATGGTTATAGCCTGACTCATCCAGATCAAGGGTTATACACAATGGTTACAGCCTGACTCATCCAGATCAATGGTTATTGACAATGGTTAGAGCCTGACTTATCCAGATCAATGGTTATTGACAATGGTTAAAGCCTGACTCAACCAGATCAATGGTTATTGACAATGGTTACAGCCTGACTCATCCAGATCAATGGTTATAGACAATGGTTACACCCTGACTCATCCAGATAAATGGTTATTGACAATGGTTATAGCCTGACTCATCCAGATCAAGGGTTATACACAATGGTTACAGCCTGACTCATCCAGATCAATGGTTATTGACAATGGTTACAGCCTGACTCATCCAGATCAATGGTTATAGTCAATGGTTACAGCCTGATGCATCCAGATAAATGGTTATTGACTGGTTAGAGCCTGACTCAACCAGATCAATGGTTATTGACAATGGTTATGGCCTGACTCATCCAGATCAATGGTTATTGACAATGGTTGCAGCCTGACTCATCCAGATCAATCGTTATAGACAATGGTTACAGCCTGACTCATCCAGATCAATGGTTATAGACAATGGTTACAGCCTGACTCAGCCATGTCAATGGTTATAGTCAATGGTTACAGCCTGACTCATCCAGATCAATGGTTATAGGCAATGGTTACAGCCTGCCTCAGCCATGTCAATGGTTATAGTCAATGGTTACATCCTGACTCATCCAGATCATTGGTTATTGACAATGGTTACGGCCTGACTCATCCAGATCAAGGGTTATACACAATGATTACAGCCTGACTAATCCAGATCAATGGTTATTGACAATGGTTACAGCCTGACTCATCCAGATCAATGGTTATTGACAATGGTTACAGCCTGACTCATCCCGATCAATGGTTATTGACAATGGTTACAGCCTGACTCATCCAGGTCAATGGTTATTGACAATGGTTAAAGCCTGACTCATCCAGATCAATGGTTATTGACAGTGGTTGCAGCCTGACTCATCCAGATCAATGGTTATTGACAATGGTTACAGCCTGACTCATCCAGATCAATGGTTATTGGCAATGGTTACAGCCTGACTCATCCAGATCAATGGTTATAGTCAATGGTTACAGCCTGACGCATCCAGATCAATGGTTATTGACTGGTTAGAGCCTGACTCATCCAGATCAATGGTTATAGACAATGATTACAGCCTGACTCATTCAGATAAATGGTTATAGACAATGATTAGAGCCTGACTCATCCAGATCAATGGTTATTGACAATGGTTACAGCCTGACTCATCCAGATCAATGGTTATAGACAATGGTTACAGCCTGACTCATCCAGATCAATGGTTATAGACAATGGTTACAGCCTGACTCATCCAGATCAATGGTTATAGTCAATGGTTACAGCCAGACACATCCAGATCAATGGTTATAGACTATGGTTACAGCCTGACTCATCCAGATCGATGGTTATTGACAATGGTTACAGCCTGACTCATCCAGATCAATGGTTACAGCCAGACACATCCAGATCAATGGTTATAGACAATGGTTACAGCCTGACTCATCCAGATCAATGGTTATTGACAATGGTTACAGCCTGACTCATCCAGATCAATGGTTACAGCCAGACACATCCAGATCAATGGTTATAGACAATGGTTACACCCTGACGCATCCAGATCAATGATTATTGACCGGTTAGAGCCTGACTCACCCAGATCAATGGTTATAGACAATGATTACAGCCTGACTCATTCAGATAAATGGTTATAGACAATGATTAGAGCCTGACTCATCCAGATCAATGGTTATAGACAATGGTTACAGCCTGACTCATCCAGATCAAAGGTTATAGTCAATGGTTACAGCCAGACACATCCAGATCAATGGTTATAGACAATGGCTACAGCCTGACTCATCCAGATCAATGGTTATAGACAATGGTTACAGCCTGACTCATCCAAATCAATGGTTATAGACAATGGTTACAGCTTGACTCATCCAGATCAATGGTTATAGTCAATGGTTACAGCCTGACACATCCAGATCAATGGGTTTTGACAACGGTTTTAGCCTGCAGGCCGCGTTAGCATTATATACACCCCTGATTTTTATCACGCACCAATAATATTTAATTAGTGTGGTGTATTTTGTATCCCTCATGTTGGCAACAACGTGTGCCGCATTGTTGACAGTTGACGCTGTCGGAACATGGCTGCCGTTGTTAAATGAGCAATAAATTAAAACACATTTACGCAATTTAGCACATATTTTGGTGGCGCTTGAAAATAGTGGATCCTTAGCATAAAAATTTGTAAAAACTGAAATTACCTGAATTAATAGTCAGGAGAATATCTTGAGAAGATTTATTATTAGACGTTCACTCGTCCGCCGTCATAGACCCACCAACCCACCCACACATAGGAGCACGACTTATATAGTTGAAAATGCAGCTCCGACAGCCATTTTTGTGAAGGAGTCAATAATACCAAACCCACGCATTCAGTACTATATCGCTTCCGGCAGACCAATGGTTTTGCCCAGACCAATATTTTCGTCCATTCCAATGGTGGTTAGGTAGCACGGCTCAACACCCCTGGTTGTTGTCACGCAACAATAATCTTCATCCAGGCCAATGGTTTCGCCTTTTATTTCATTATTCACGTGTCGTGTGGTGAGTGTTGTATCGGCATGTTGGCAACATGTCACTGTCACATGGGGGTACGACGTACTGCCCGACGTCAATGTAAAATGGCGGACCTAAGTAAAATGAACACGATGAAAAATGCTTTATTTACGTAAGAAGCAATTAAGTCCGGTGCAGGCAGTGGCAATTGAAATTGAAATGAACTCTTAACGACTCCCAGAAAGGTGTGTAAACCATAAATGATACATTTTCAATAAGCTATCTTGTGAAAAGTTACGAAGAGGGAGGATCCACTACTTTCTAGTTTTAATCATATTTGAATTCATAATGTCCCCCAGAAGATGAAACAAGGAAACAAGGTATTTAGCCTAAACGCCACAATGACATCTGATGGAAGTGTAAAAGCCACATTCTGGTCTCATTCAGAATTAATAACATTTGTTCAATGTTGTGTGAATGATACACCCATCCGGATTGAATGGCTGGTCCCTGCTGTCTGAGTAAAAAGAAAGTTAATAATACCAGACAAACCAACCAAATTTCTGGATCATTACATTCTTTCAACAAATATTCCAAGACAATGAGGTTAAGTAGTGTTTTGGAAGATTGAGGACCTCTATCTCCACAGCCTATGTGTTTAACGCTTTGGTACATCACCCTGTTTTAAAATTTCTATATTTCTTTAGAACACAACTATCTCAACAGTCGGACACACATGGATCTGATTCTTCTCATTCTCGAAGGAAATCTTACTCTGTCCGAAATCATCAGACACAGCCGTGACAAATACTGGGCAACGAAGTTCACAAAGCCTTTGGCAGGCTACTTGTCATAGGTTTGGAACGCTCCCATACTACTTCATGTTATCTACATAATGTTTAGAGCCACAGAACAGATTCCGAATAGCCCCAGCAACCTAATGAAAAATACGTCACAAGAATGAAAGACGATTGCGTACTTCAAAACTAATGTCAAAAATGTAACCCAAGACAGAAAAGTCAATACAGAACACTAATAATTCGTCATTATCGCAATGGGCTTTCTTAGTAATTACTCTGGAATTAATACAATAAAAATTAACTTCATCACCCAGACAAGATCAACTTACGATCATCTGATAAACGCGGGACATTCTTCATTTTCATTCACAGGAGACATTACACGGCAGAGTGGCACATCTGCTGGGCAGGCATTAATCTTCTTCTGCTTTCTTATTCGTCTTTAGACACAGCAATAGCACTACACCCAAATACTTCGAGCATACAATAGCGCTCCCAGCGAAACATGGGGCCAGATTAAATCAGCTAAAACTTTAACCAAGACATTTCGCCAGAGGAAGTAACTGCGTATCTAAAGCAGTGGAAGGAGTGATCCATTGTGACGTAGAGAACCAGAAAATTGGTAGCAGAGCTTTTCAAGTTGGCATACCCATGAGTAAAAGAGATTTGGTCTACAACTGCAACTTCTGGTCTACGGACGACTACTGCCGGCCCTTTCGGCAACCATGGAAGTACAGAGGTTCCGGCCAGTTGGACGAGGATACTAACGTGGAATGTAGAAGGGCTGCGAGGTGCAATGAACCGCCTATCACGAGAAATCCTAAGCGAATATGACATCTGTATTCTCACGGAGACTATGATTAAAGAAGAAAAGAGATTCGACGCCCCCAATTTCAACGATTTTCATGCATATGCGAGTCAGTGCAAGGAGAGGGGAAGACCATCAGGTGGGGTTGCCTGCATATTTATGCCTAAAATGGCCCCGATAAAGTTACTATGGAAAGAAGAAGACATACTAGTAATGGAAACGAAAATCGGTATTATAGTGGCGTCCTACTTCAATCCCAACCAGACGGCCCCGGACATAATAAGCCACCTTGTAGCTGCACTGAATACATTCCTAGAGAGAAGTAAGGCTGTCCTTGTCGGAGACTTAAACTGCAGAATCGATCAACCAAACACAAAGAGTGAAGAAGTTTTCAGTTATCTAAGCCTAGAGGGTTTTAAAATCCGGGGAAAAAAACTCATGACTGGAGTACATAGGCCCCAACGGGACCAGCACAATAGACATAACATGCACAAGAGGAACACTTGAAACAAGGAACGCAAGTACAATTACAGGTAAGTCCGAGCCAGGGGCGGATTTAGGAGGGGGCGGGGGCGACCGCCCCCCCCCCCTGACTTCAGATAAGGCGGAGAAAAGGGGAGAAAGAGGAGAGAAAAGGAAGAAAGAGAGAAAAAGGAAGTGAAAGAAAGGGGAAAGGAAAGAAAAGAGAAAATAAAACCGGCGATGGCGGTGGCAATAGCAAGAGCAAAGAACCTACGACCGGACCCCCACATTCACTTCCAGCGGAGCAGCTGGTTTCACGGCCGTCAAAGGATTCCTGTCGAAATGCTGCTGCCTGTGACAATCTTGGAAACGACGTCGGCTTGTATATAGGTACAGGAAAAAAAAGGCCTGATGACGGAACACTTTCTACCTTTTGACGAGTCACTGGCAACCAAACGCGAGTTATTGTTTTCCTTTCTCCGTTCACACCAAGGGCGGAAGCGAAAAGAAGCGACACCTTTACCTGCAGCACTTACAGCAGTTTCCCTGGGTCGTTCTCTCTCCATCACGTAGAGGACTCTTCAGTTTGTTCTATCCTTTTTTTGCGAAGTCTACCGGTGACCAGTGAAGAAAGATTCTGTTGAAGACCCTGGTCAAGGAACCTCTGACGAAGTTCGCCAAGCTCCTTGGGAAAGATGCTGACCTCCAGAAGCATGAGGCGATGAAGTACCACGAAGAAGCTGTCTTGTGTGCTGAAGACAATTTGCGCAAGCAAAGAAATCCGCAACAGCAGCTACCCAACCAAATAAATAGCTTCCACCTGAAAAAGATTAAAAAAACACAGCAAGACTTGCTCTCATCTTGATAAACATCGAGTTTCTAGGCCAACAAAATATTGCCTACCGAGGTAATCGTGATGACGGCCCAATTGCTCAAGAGGTGTCTTCACAAAACGACGGCAATTTCCGGGCTCTGCTTTGGTTCCGGGTGAAAGTTGGAGACGTCAAACTGGCCAAACATCTTGCAACGGCGGGACCCAGAAGCCTTTGCACTAGTAAAACGATCCAGAACGAATTAATTGAGCTGTACGGGGAGGACATTCGCGAGCAGATCATAAGCCGCGTTCAAGAAGCACGATTTTATTCTGTCGGATTTGACGAGACAACAGATGTAGCGCACATCTCTCAGCTGACTCTGTTCTTGCGGTATCTCTGGAGGAACGAAATCAGGGAGGAATGTGTGGGCTTCCTAGATGCTCGCAAATCTGCGGTGGAAGAGAAAGAGAAATATACTCAAGGAAGTGAAGAAGAAGAAGATGAAGGAGGTGATTTCCCTAGTGAAGACGACGATGAGAATCCTCAAGCAGCCACAGAGTCTGCTGTTGAACCAAAACTGACTGGGGTAAAGCTGGGAGGCATCGTTGCCAAGAAGATCGACGACTTCAAACTAGACCCCAAAAGCTGTGTTGGCATCGGAACTGACGGATGTTCGGTGAACATATCGGAAGCTGTAGAAGACTACAGTTCATGGTGTTCGGGTACCCTGCTACAACCACCAGCTCAACCTGACGCTTTCGAAATCGTCCAAAGTGCAAGCAGTTAAAAATGCATTTGGAACTGTGGAAGAGGTGACGAATTTCTTCACAGCGTCCTCGAAGCGGAATTTTGTGTTGAAGAAGACTATCAAAGGCCAGCTTGTCGCGCTGTGCGATACGCATTGGGTTGAACGGCAGGATGCAGTTCTGAATATCCTGAACCAATTGGACGACATTGTGAACGCGTTGGGAATCGTTTCTCAATAGGATGAAAATCAGTCAGCGCACTAAGCCGAAAGTTTGCTGGCCAGCATCACTAGTGGGAAATTCATCGTCACACTGTGCTGCATAGCAGAAGTGCTGACTCAGACGGAGCCGTCTGTTCCAAAGCGAAAATCTGGACGTCCAAACCGCCTCCGAAACCACTCGGAATACCATCCAAATCTTCAAAGAAAAGCGGTCAAACGTCGAACAAGAATTTTTGTCAGTCTTCGACAACGCCAGCAGGCTTGCGCTTGAACAAGGCGCCACTATCGACTTGCCGCGTCTTGTCCAGAAGCAAAAGAACAGGGCTAACGCGCTGACTGACTCGCCCGAAGAGAACTAGAGACGGAACATCTACAGTCCTCTTCTTGACTGGATCTTGGAAGACCTCTCAACGCGTTTCACAGACGACGTTTTAAACGCATATCAGCTCAATGTTTTTCTTCCCTGCGTCGTAGACCCAGGATTGAACATGGATCGTCAAATCCACTGCACCGAGGACATCAACATTCTTTCCGAGCGCTACGCTCCTCTACTTCAAAAATCGCAGTCGGAACTCCGGGCGAAGATGCAAACCGAGAAATCCATTTGGGCGGCGAAATGGAGAAGAGAGAGCGAAGCGGGGCGCCTAAGCACTTCAAAGGCGGCGGAGGTCTACACAGCTTGCCATCCACAAGTTTTCCCTACCATCAGAACAATGATTCATATTCTTATTACTTTGCCTGTCAGAGTTGCGACCGGGGAAAGATCATTTTCTGTTCTGAAGTTAGAAAAAACTGAGAATAGGTCAAGATGCGGCGAGGAAAGACTGAACGGCCTAACTTTAATGTATGTACATCGAGACATTACATTAGACTACGATAGAATCATTAACAGTTTTGTTTCCAAGAAAGCCCGAAAGCTAAAACTTCTGTTGTAGTGTTACGGTAGGGAAGGAGCCTAATGTGAGACCATTGTGAATTGTGAGGTAGTAAATATTTTTTCATGAGATGTGCTTTTGATTTAAGTTCATTCCCAAGACCTGCTTTTTTCGTTGGTTTGTTTTTTCGTTGAAAGCATTTTATGATGTTTAGAAGCTTATTGGATCGTTACCTTCTTTTAAAAGAAAAACAAAACGATCAGTGCCGGTTAAAAAAAATCGTAACGAAATATGAAATAAAAGTACCGGTGCATATATTTTCAGTAGTCACGATTACTAGCAAAACTATTATTTTATATTGGCTAAGGTACGTGGTGATAAAATAAAAAAATAAAAAAATAGTAATAACTAAAATAACAAGCGAAACTGCTATCTGGAGAGATGATGACGGTCTACTAAAAATGGTACTGCCTTCGTGGAGACCTCCTACAAATTGTTCTGATGTATCCCGCGGAACATAGGCAACCTAATTAAAATTCATCAACTCCCCCCCCCCCCCCCCCTCCCCCCTGAAATACCCCCTAAATCCGCCCTGGTCCGAGCAAGCACATCCAGTGAGCCTAGAAATAGATGGAGAGATCTGCGATGGGGAAACTATAGACAAACCGACCAGAGTGAGCAAAAACTCTAAACAGAGATAAAATTAGAGAAAAGTTGGAAGGTGATGGAAAGTATCCAAGAGGGAGGAATCGACGATACGGCAGCTTGGATACAAGACTGCATCACCAGCGCAGCAACCACGCCTTCACACGAGAGAAAGGCACCTTGGTTCGATGAATAGTGTTTTATTCAAAGGAAGGAAACACTAAGCAAACTCCACATCATAAGAATCACAAAAGACAACACAACAATGGAAGAATACCGACAACACAGGCAAACCTACAAGGAACTGATTAAAAAGAAAGAAAGGGACTTCATAGAACAGACGCAAAGAGCGGTCATTGTAGAGGCAGAAACAGACCCGTACCATCAGTAGCGTAGCCAGGATCGACCAATGGGGGGAGGGGGGGGGGAGGTTATACAGTAGGAACTCGAAGCCAAATTCTACAAGCATTTCGTCCCACGACGTAGCCGCGCTCGTTAAACCAGCAGCGTGGCCGCGAAGGAAGCTGCAGTAAGTAAGGATATCGTAGGTTTGAATCCCGGTGCTGACTGTGGTTACCCTGAGTCTGGTTTTCCCATACTCCCTACAGGATTTTGCCGGCATAGTGCCTTCCTTCAAGTCCCGGAGCGTCTACCCCATCCTTGTCCTTGGTACTCTCTCTGTGGTTAACAGCCGTGAGGCTGGTTGGCAGCAGCTCGCCATTGTTCCCATCTCTCAGTCTTCCTCTTCAGTTCACAGTATGAGCCACAACTCATTTGACTCATGTACTCCAGTCCAGTCTGCGTCTTCCTCTATAATTCTTGCCGTCTACTGTTCCCTCGATTATTAGCTTACTCAGTCCATTGTGTCGCAGTATGTGGCCCACGAGGTGATTCCTTCTTCTTTTTAAATATTTAAGGAAGCATCTTCTCTCTCCCACTCTTCTAAAGACTTCCTCATGTGTGACCATTTCTTTCCAGCTGATTTTCATAATCCTTCTATAGCACCAGGTTTCAAATGCTACAAGTATTTTCCTCTCTCTCTCTCTCTCTCTCTCTCTCTCTCTCTCTCTCTCTCTCCACGAGCGCAGGCAGTTATCAGTTGCCATTCTGACACATAAAATATTACATACCAAGACCCCGTTATATCTCTACAATGCCTTTACACCAATGCATTCTGTTCATAATCGAGAAAATAGATACACAAAATTAACACTCCAGATTCCTATACATCGAACCATGAAGTTCAATAAATCTTTTGTTTGCACCGCCTCACGCCTCTTCAACACCTTCGATGTATATAAGTTCGTCAACATTGCAAGCACTGCAGCTTTCAAAAGACATCTTTCATCCTGCTTCTTGGAGCAGTATACCTCTCACATTTGATTACTGTATTATGTTAAAATACTTTTTTAAAATTCAATTATAACACAAGGACAATAGCTGACAACCAGTCTACTTCAATAGCTCTTCTTGTACAGTATATGGTGTTTGTTTTTCGGGCTGATAGTCTGTATGCACTCTCACTCTTTTGTATATAATTTTTCCATTATCATTAGTAATATTTTTATTATTGTATTGTTACTATATTTTTGTTACTATAATTGTTAGACTATGATTATTTATATTGTGAATGTAGGTGAAATATTTTATTTTTATAAGCCCTAACCTTATTTTATGTAGGGCGCTACTGTAAAAGAGCTCTTAAGCTCTAAGTGTAGCAGTGAAAATAAATAAATCAAAATCAAAATCAAATCTCCTATTGTCCAAGATTCGCTGCCATATAGCACGACGCTCCATACATAGGTCTTCAACATTTGTTTCCTCACATCAAGACTTATGTTCCTTGCAGTAAATAGGTTCTTCTTTTTATAGAAAGCGTTCTCGGCTTGGGCAATCCTACTTTATATCCCTCTGCTGCTTCTTCCATCATTCGTTATTTTACTTCCCAGGTAATTAAACTCATTCCCTTCTTGCATCTTTTCATTTCTTAGCTCTATTGCTGTCTGGTTTTCGCCACTTCTCCTGCAGACCAAAATTTTTGTTTTGTTTGTATTTATTTATATTCTCTTCATCCATTATTTTGTCCATCTTGCTCAGGATCTGTTGTAAGTCTTCTTCACTTTCTGCAATTAGCGCTATGTCATCAGCAAACCTTATCATGTCAACTTTATCTCCATGAATATTCACTCCTGTGGCAAATACTTCTCTTACTCAGTCGATCGCCTTTTGTACATATACATTGGATAGGTATGCCGTACACCCTTTCTGATGTGTGCTGTTTCTCCCTTGCTACCACAACAAACTATTCCAATATTGTATATGAGTCTTCTGTCTCTAAAGTTGATACCTGTTTGATGAAGAATGCTGAATAGAACATTCCAGTTCACATTATCAAACGCCTTTTCAAGGTCGACGAACGCTAAGAAAGTAGGTTTGTCTTTCTTCATCTGCTTCTCTATCACTTGCCTCAATGCTAAGATTGCTTCTCTTGTTCCTACTCCGTTCCTAAAACCAAATTGATAGGTTTTCATCGATTTGTTTTTCTATTCTCTTCATAACAATTCTGGTAACTATATTTGATGCATGACATACCAGACTCAATGTTCTGTATTGTTTACATGCCCTTGCTTTGATTTTTTAGGTATAGGTACCAATAGTACATTCTAAGTTGTATAGTTCCTTTTTTAACTTGGCACCTGATTTTTTCAATAGTTCTCCTGGTGTGTTATCAACTCCAAGAGCTTTCTTTCCTTTGAGATCCTGCAACGCCTTCTCAAACTCTTCTTCTATAATAGGTGGCCCCAAGCTATCCTCTGTTATTTCATCTTCTTTCTCAATGGGCAAGTTAACACTGTTTCCACTGTATAGTTGTTCCAAATATTCTTTCCATCTTTTCACTATCATTTCGTAAACATATATCAACTTCCCATCTTTGTCCTCAATGCTCATTGTTTTTGGCTTCCTCTTAATATCTCTATAGGCAATATCTATTTGTCCAGATTTCATGTTGTAATTTATGCCTGCATAGATTCCCATTAAATGCTGTTCCTTGTCTTGTTTTGCCCTCTTTTTTATCTTGTATCTTAAGGTCTTGTATTTTTGCTTTTCATCATCATTTGAGTTTTTATACTGTCTTCTTTCCTTTATCATATCCACAACTTCTTGACTTATCCACTCTTTTCTATTTTCTTTTTCCTTTTTTCCTAATACAGTTTCTGTTGAGTCTAAAATGCTCTTCTTTAATTTGAACCACTTCTCTTCTACTCCCAAGTGTTCTTCAATGGCTCTTATGTTATTGTTTGTTTCATCCATATAGAGTATTTGAGTGGACTCATCTTTAAGCTTAGAAATATCCCAATGTTCATCTTCTTTCTTCTTTAATCTTTTGAACTTTAATTCACAGCGTATGACGACTGGGTTATGGTCGCTGTCGACATCAGCTCCAGGGTAACTTCTACTATCTTTCATCTGGTTCTTAAATCTTTCCTTTACTAATATGTAGTCTATTTGGGCCCTTCTTAGGTCTTCCGGAGCTTTCCAAGTGTATCTCCTCCTTGGATGGTGTTGGAATATAGTATTCGTTACAACTAATTTATGCTGTATACAAAACTCTATAAGTCTCTCGCCTCTCTCATTTCTTCTCCACAATCCGTATTTACCAACAACATTTCCTTCAGTTCCCTCTCTGACAATTGTATTCCAGTTACCAAGTAAAATAAGGTTTTCTTCTCCCCTTATTTTAGCTATAGGTTCACTTAGATCTTCATAACATTTCTCTACCTCTTCATCTACCTCTTGTGTTGACGGCATATAAACTTGGACTATTACAGTATCCTTTGGTTTAGTTTCGATCCGTACTAGAATTATTAATCGTTCATTATATTGCACGAATCCCTTTACTCTGTTTCCTAGTTCTTTATGCAATATAATGCCAACTCCACCATATCCTGGTTTAGTATTTGCTGTACCAGAATTCATTATCCAATAATTTCCACTCCAAAAGTATCCTGCTTGAAGCCATCTCATTTCTGCTATACCCAATACATGCAAATCCATCCTTTCCATCTCCATGATCAAGTTCTTTAACTTTCCAGTCTGGAGTAAGGTCCGTACATTCCAGGTACTGATTCTTCTCTGCTTATTTCTTAAATTGGCTTCTTTATCTGTCCCCCTTCGGAGATCCGAGTGGGGGATGGCAAGATGGCGTCACAGTGAGAGTGTAGTGAAATAGCAGCTAGTGTAAATATTTAATAAAAGTGGTAAAATATTATAACAGAGGTTTAAAATCTATAAAGTTACTTTCCTTAGGTCAAGTGAAATATGGAATATTGATAGTATTTAGAAATTCTTATTGATAATTTAATAAACTTAAACTAAGTTGTGGGAACGTGTATCCAAAGATACGGTGACTTCTTTAATCACTGTTTGAACCAAGTAGAGCAGTGGTGCTTTTACGAGTTTTCACCCGATTGGAAGATATAGCCTACGTATTTCACATTCTTCATTATTGGTAGGTGAAAATCCACAGCCTGCTTCCAGTCTCCGACCGGGTCAGGAATGGAATGAATGAAGCCCCCATCTAGCGGCGAGGATATGAACTGTGCCGGCTGCCGAGGCCTGACGCACTCCTCTGGGGCAATGATTAAATGAATGACAGATGAAATGAAATGATAGTGGAGAGTGTTGCTGGAATGAAATTGTGACAGGGAAAACCGGAGTACCCGGAGAAAAACCTGTCTGCCTCCGTTTTGTCCAGCACAGATCTCACATGGAGTGACCGGGATTTGAACCACGGACCCAGCGGTGAGAGGCCGGCGTGCTGCCGCCTAAGCCACGGAGGCTTCATTATTGGTAGGTAATTAGACTAATTTATTTAGGTAGTAATAATTAACATAAATATAGTGTAATATGGTGTAGACATCAAGGCTCTAGTATGTCGGAAGTAAACAGTGTTAGTGTCTCGTCAGGTAATGTAACCGTTACGGATTTATGCTCGTCGTGCAAAATAAAAGTAAAAAATGCAAATAAAATCATCACAAGATCTCAGGTAAAATTGAGTGAGGAGAAAAGTGAAACCGATTGTCGTAATGTAGACCTACCGGTACCGTCATGCGAATGTCATAACCTGAGAAACGAACTGTCCTCAAAAGATGAAATTATGAAGCTGCTAAAGGAAGATATTACTAAGTTAATGGAAGAGTTGAATAAATTAAAAGGAAACAGAGAGGAAAGCAAGGAAACTTGGTCCAAAGTGGTTGCTGGTAAGGTAAGATTGAATATGCCTAGGCCTAAAAATGGAGTGCCGGTACATGTAACTGAAATTCCCGTCTCAAATTAATTTGGAGCACTCGTCGAAGAAAATGATGACTTTCTTCAAGAAGAAAAGAAGAAAGTGATAAAGAGAAAATCCAGGAAGATGCGAATATTTGCGGATAGTCACGGGCGAGATGTAGCAGCAAGCATATTGGAGAGAAGCGGAGAAATGGAGGTCACTTCGACAGTAAAGCCAGGAGCACCAATTGCAGCGGTCACAAACGGGTGGTAGGAGAGTGTGCGTCCCTTATTTCAAAGGACTATGCAGTAATCATCGTTGGAGAAAACGACGTCTATAGAAACGAGAGTAAAAAGGTATTCAAAAATTTAAAGGGTACATTGCCATCCATGCATAACACACATGTCATCATTGTAAATATTCCGCAGAGATACGACTTAATTCCCAAATCATGTGTAAATGTAGAAGAGGCTACAAATGGAAAAATTCATAAAATTTGTAAGGGTTTTCCAAATGTCCATATTATAGATGTAAGTAAATTAGACAGGAAGTTCCTCACTCGGCATGGCCTACACTTAAATAGGTTAGGAAAGGAGTATCTTAGTGATGAAATCTGCAAAATTGTAAATTCAAATGGTAAGAATAGTTCAACAGTAATATCTTTAGAGTGGAGGCAGGGAAACTTGTAAAAGAAGCCAAACGTGAGGTTTGGCAGTCAGATCTTTCGATGTCAAATTTAACTGAGTGGAACAATGGTACCGTATTTCGGATTTGTCTAGCAACAATAATATTAACAATTATGATAATAATAATAATAATGTAAATAAATCACCAACACAAGCTTTCAAAAGTAACAAATTTAAAATTTACCACCAGAATGTTTAGTCGCTCTATTATAAAATTGATGACATAAATCTAATGCTTAAAAGTGAACTTAAAGACATCTCAGCACTATGTATTTCAGAACATTGGCTGAAAGAGGAACAATTCGAATTAATTCAATTCCCAGGGTTTATACAAGCTAGTCAATACTCTAGAACTAATATTAGCCTTGGTGGCACTTGTATCTTCCTAAGAAATAATTTAGATCATGAACAGTTAACAGCTTATGATTATCTAATTATGGAACAGGATTTTGAATTCTCTGCCGTAAAAATACAGCAGTTTAAGTTAATAATTGTATGCGTATACCGTTCTCCATCAGGAAAGTTTCCTTTATTTATAGATAAACTAGCAGTAGTACCCGGCTTCGCCCGGTGGAATGGTGATAATATCTCAGTCTCCTGAACACTCAACGTGATAAATTTTATTTATGTAGACGACTACTACTGAACGGGTATATCAAACTTACAATCTAATGGAAATACATATTTTGAAAATCACAGGCTAGGTAGACTGTGGTGTTGCTTAGTAGTATAATGGACGTAACATCTAGGTCATTTTCCCTTATTATGATAATAATAAGGTAATGAAAAATGACTACTAAACGAACATGGTGTAATTTTAAATCTGATATAGGTAATTCAGATTTCTACCTTCGATGTCTTCCAAAGTCTTAAAATTATTTTCTGGCTTAGGCCTATACTCGAAGCGTCTAGTGAAAAAACTGATGAAGTACTGCTCGGGTCCAAGCTGCACGAACCTGAGAATATCACAGTTGATGACGATATATGATGACAGACGTTCGGGGGGGGGGGGGTTCCCGGTCCTATACATTGGCCGGTGAATCACTCACTCTTTCGTAACACTAAAGTGGTTTGAGCAAAGGCCCTGTATGAACATCAGCATAGTCAGCAATACCTGGTAACACGGCGGCCTCCGGACACTCCTCTCATGTCACCTCGCGATGAATCAGCAAGCTGTTCTCACACCTGCCCCCTCCCCCCACCCTCCAACCCCCAGGGTCTCACAACTTGTAGGACGTGGGTTTGTGACCACGGGACCCCAGCTGAGTCCAGCATTGCTTCTACTTACTGGTGCCGGGCTCCTTTCAGTTCCCTTTCCAGTCAGCCTCCCTTGGTCAAACTCTTGTTCTCTTCCGACCCCGATGGTATCAGGGTATCCGAGGCCAAGCGACTCTTTTCACTTTCCCGCCTTAATTGGCCCTTGTCTAATCATTCCTGATAGCCTCATTCTTTGAGGCGTCAGCCTTCTTTTTCTTTTCTTAATATCTCATGTCTTCTGCTCAAGGCACTCAAGGAGGCAGGGCGTGTGTAGCCCCACCACTTCTGTGGTGCACCCTGGATAGTGCTACATCCTCAAGGGCTCATGGCTGGTGAGTTCGGGAGCTGGCAACCCTGAGGGTTTCCTGAGCTGGGTCGGGTTTTACCCCTTTTTTCCATTGCCTTTGGGACGGAGCCTGTCCTCTTTCCCTTTCCTATCTGCATTTCGTGGCTCTCCTTCCTTCCAAGTCCTCAATTCTCATTTATCTAGGGTTGATGGCATTTCATTTCCTCCTGTCTTTTATTTCCCGTATTCCTTTCTTTTGTCCTTATCTTCTTCTAGCCCATAAGTTTTGTAGTTAGTTTTAGTATTAGTTTCATTTTCACGATCCCCCAAACCATTAGGGGTGATAACTTCGATGTTAGGCCCCTTTAAACATCATCATCATCATCATCATCATCATCACAACTGGCATTGTGCAATTGGGTTACTGGGGCATTTGAAACTTCCTGTTAAGTCCCTCGCCCTTTCGTGTTACATTCATAATTTGTAGCTAGAATCCTTCCCTGGAATCCACACAACAACAGACCCAAGTATCATCGCAATCAGATGAATGGTATATGAACGCATAGGGGACATACATACACTACAACTATTGAATTGGCACGTCAAACTTACAAACTATCGTAATAGTAATAATGAATCACAGTCGAGCAAGAACAAAATTTGGTTGAGATGGGTGAAACGGTGTAGATTTTTAGCAAACGGCCTAAATGCAGGTAATGGAGTGGTCTGTCTGAAATTTTAAGTAGACAGTGTTACTCGTCGGGTTCCAAAAGGTAAGTATGTAAAATTTGGTTGAGAAGGGTGAGACGGTGTAGATTTTTGCCAAAGGTCCTAAATGCAGGGAAAGGAGTGGTCCGTCCAAAATTTCAAGTGGACAGTGTTACTTACAGGGTACCAAAGGGTAAGTATCCGAATGTTGGTTCTGATAGGTGAAACGGTGTAGATTTGTGTCAAAGGGCCTAAATGCAGGGAATGGGGTGGTCTGTCCGAAATTTTAAATGGACAGTGTTACTCGCAGTGTTTCAAAGGGTAAGTATACACATTTTGGTTCAGATCGGTGAAACGGTGTGGATTTGTGCCAAAGGGTCTAAATGCAGGGGAAGGAGTAGCCTCTCCGCAATTTCAAGCAGACAGTGTTAGTCGCAGTGTTCCAAAGGGTAAATATATAAATTTTGGTTGAGATCGGTGAAACGGTGTAGATTTGGGCCAAAGGGCCTAAATGCAGGGGATGGAGTGGTCTGTCCGCAATTTCAAGCAGACAGTGTTACTCGCAGGGTGCCAAAGGGTAAGAATACGAATTTTGGTTCTGATCGGTGAAACGGTGTAGATTTGTGTCAAAGGGAATGGGGTGGTCTGTCCGAAATTTTAAACGGACAGTGTTACTCGCAGTGTTTCAAAGGGTAAGTATACACATTTTGGTTCAGATCGGTGAAACAGATTTGTGACAAAGGGCCTAAATGCAGGGGGTGGAGTAGCCTCGCCGCAATTTCAAGAAGACATTGTTAGTCGCAGTGTTCCAAAGGGTAAATATACAAATTTTGGTTGAGATCGGTGAAGATTTGGGCCAAAGGACCTAAATGCAGGGAATGGAGCGGTCTGTCCGTAATTTCAAGCAGACAGTTTTACTCACAGGGTTCCAAAAGGTAAGTATACACATTTTGGTTCAGATCGGTGACGGTGTAGATTTGTGCCAAAGAGCCTAAATGCAGGGAATGGAGTGGTCTGCCCGCAATTTCAAGCAGACAGTGTTACTCGCAGGGTACCAAAGGGTACGAATACGAATTTTGGTTCTGATCGGTGAAACGGTGTAGATTTGGACCAAAGGGCCTAAATGCAGGGAAAGGGGTGGTCTGTCCGAAATTTTAAGTGGACAGTGTTACTCACCGGGTTCCAAAGGGTAAGTATACACATGTTGTTTCAGATCGGTGAAACGGTGTAGATTTGTGCAATAGGGCCTAAATTCAGGGAATGGGGTGGTCTGTTCGAAATTTCAAGTGGACATGGTTACCCGCAGGGTTCCAAAGGGTAAGTATACAAATTTTGGTTCGGATCGGTGAAACGGTGACGTGTAGATTTGTGCCAAAGGGCCTAAATGCAGGAAATGGGGTGGTCTGTCCGAAATTTTAAGTGGACAGTTTTACTCGCAGGGTTCCAAAGGGTAAGTATACAAATTTTGGTTCAGATCGGTGAAACAGTGTAGATTTGTGCCAAAGGGCCTAAATGCAGGGGATGGAGTAGCCTCTCCGCAATTTCAAGCAGACAGTGTTAGTCGCAGTGTTCCAAAGGGTAAATATATAAATTTTGGTTGAGATCGGTGAAACGGTGTATATTTGGGCCAAAGGGCCTAAATGCAGAGGATGGAGTGGTCTGTCCGCAATTTCAAGCAGACAGTGTTACTCGCAGGGTGCCAAAGGGTAAGAATACGAAATTTGGTTCTGATCGGTGAAACGGTGTAGATTTGGACGAAAGGGCTTAAATGCAGGGAATGGGGTGGTCTGTCCGAAATTTAAAGTTGACAGGGTTACTCGTCGGGTTCCAAAGGGTAAGTATACAAATTTTGGTTCAGATCGGTGAAACGGTGTAGATTTGTGCAAAAGGGCTTAAATGCAGGGAATGGGGTGGTCTGTCCGAAATTTAAAGTTGACAGGGTTACTCGTCGGGTTCCAAAGGGTAAGTATACAAATTTTGGTTCAGATCGGTGAAACGGTGTAGATTTGTATACATAACAGACAGACCGACAGACAGACAGACAGACAAACTTTGTGCTTTATATATATAGATTAGAATTGCTACTCAATAACATGAGCAAAGTAAATTTCGATATAATAATTTGTGGGGATGTAAATGTGGATTTCTTAAAATTTGATAGAAATTGTGAATTATTAACACAGTTACTAATTTCCTATGGACTGAAACCTACAGTAAATACCCCATCAAGAATACAAAATTTAGTAAAACCACTCCTGATCAATTTTTTTAAATACAGATAAATATCACCATTCAATAGAAGTCTATCGTCCGGGTTTTAGTGACCACCATGGTCAAATACTGAGTTTTGAAGTACCAGAAACAATCAATAATAATGATAATGGAGTAAAATCAAAGTGCAGGTCATTCACTGAAATAAATGTTACATATTTCAAAGACTTATTAAATAAGGAAACATGGACAGAAATTTATAAACTAGAAAATGTAAATGATAAATTTAATGCATTTAACAGTACCCTAAAACACTATTTGGAAACAGCATTCCCCTTTAGACAAAAAACTGTTCAAAATAACAAAACTAACAATTGGATAACAACAGGGATTATAAATTCATGTCAAAGAAAGGAATTTCTACACAAATTATATAAACAATAACCCACAACACCTGAATTCAATTTATACTACAAAAAATACACTAGCATATTAAATAAGGTAATAAGACTAGCAAAGAAAATGCATAATGATAATTTTATTTCCCAATCATCTAATAAAACAGAGCTATGTGGTCCGTGATAAAGAAAGAAACTGGAAAATCTCCTAAAATACAAAGGAACATTACACTGACCAGAAATAATAAAGTGATAAATAATACAGAGGAAATAGCAAACACTTTCATTGACTATTTTCTGGAAATTCCACAAAAAATATTAAATAAATCACAGGTAAATACACTAAATTCTAATAATAAAATAAATATATGTAGTGATTCTTTATTTATAAATCATGTCACAAGTAAAGAGGTAAGAATAGTTATAAAAGAGCTAAAAAATAAATTTTGTGCTGGCATTGATGGCATCCCTGATGCAATTTTAAAGAAATGTGCAGAAAATATAATAAATCCACTTACACACTTAATAAACAGTTCAAGTCTCTCAGCAACTTACCCGGATATTTTGAAGTTATCAAAAGTAATTCTAGTGCACAAAAACGGTTCAAAAGATGAATTCGAAAACTATCGTCCTATTACCTTACCAACTGGTATCGCAAAAATTGTGGAAAAAATCATGTATAGGAGACTGATAAGTTTTATAGAAAAAAATAAAATATTATCAAACTCACAACATGGATTCAGAACGGAAGAATCTACACAGACAGCAATTATTGAATGTATTAATAGTATACTGAAATTAATTGAGAATAAGGAGCATGTAACTGGTCTATTCTCGGATTTATCGAAAGCATTTGATGTTGTTGACCATAAAATCCTTCTTACAAAATTAAATCAATATGGTATTAGAGGTCTAGCTAATAAATGGATAGAGTCTTACTTAACAAGGCGTATACAAATAGTAAGCTTGAGACACAAGGATGATGGAACCAAATTACTTAATGAAACATTGTCCAATGTGGGAATTATAAAATTTGGAGTACCCCAGGAATCGGTTTTGGGCCCACTACTCTTTCTTCTATATATCAATGATATAACACAGAACGTTCATTCACATAAGGAAATTTTGTTTGCGGACGATACAACACTCGTAATAAAATGTGAAACTAAACAGGTCATACAGCAGTCTGCTGACTCCGTTACAGGAGAGTTAACCAAATGGTCACAAGATAATCGCCTCATAATCAACTATAAAAAAACAGTATGTCTAAATTTCCACACTATACAGAATAGGAATCCTGCGAAGCCCAATATAATATTGAATGGTCATCAAATAGAAAATAAATCAGAAACAAAGTTTTTAGGACTATGGATACAACATGACTTGAAATGGAATAAACATATAAAATATCTGAATACTAAACTGAACTCGATGTGCTTTGCGTTACGTATTTTGAAAACCTGAACTAGCATGCACACATTAAGAAACACTTATCTTGCTTATTTCCATTCGTACTTACGATATGGGGTCATATTTTGGGGTATGTCGCCAGATGTACTAAGCACGTTTATGATACAAAAGAGGGCGAATTGAATTATGGCAAATGTAAACACTAGAGGATCATGTAAACCTCTGTTAAAAGATTTAAACATTCTCCCTCTGCCTTGTATATATATCTTTGAAAGTATTATGTTTTGTAAAAAGAATTTAATGAATAAGGATGTTTTTCTTAAAACAAACAATGATGTTTATAGGCATAACACAAGACCAAATCAAAACATTCATATTTCACACACACACACACACACACACACACACAAGCATATATCAAAAAGGAACTTATCACACAGGAGTTAAATTATACAATAAACTACCCCAGTATATAAAACTTGCCCCAAAAATAAAAACCTTTGATAGAATGTTGAAAGCTTATCTGCAGTGTCATTGTTTTTACTCTGTAGTTGAATATCTTAGTGTATAGAAACGATGAAATCTATAATTATATTTTACTTTTCTATTTTAATTGTAATACCTAGCTGTAAGTTGTTGTATTTATAGTTTTCATATTATGATAATAGAATAAGGTGTAAATAATTGTCGAATAAGATTGTATCTCTTAAGATCTGTTATTATAATAAGTTATAAATAGTTATAGTATTAGTATTACTGTATATACCTATTAGTACTTTTATTTTATAGATGTAAATTCTGACGTGTGCTATATCAAAAATGTATTGTATACATTTATTTGATCAAATGGAATTAATAAAACTATCTATCTATCTATCTGTCTATCTATCTATCTATCTATCAATACTACCTACAGCATGAATCTAGTAAATAGCTAAATAGTTAAGACCTATTGATTCATTAGGCAGCATTGGTAATCCCTCTCTCGCTCTATAGAGAAGTATGACGTCTTCCAGAAAGAATAATAAAATAATCATGTTATCCACTAATCCATGCTCAGAAAAACTTCTATGTCCAAATGACATTTAAGAAAATATAGTTCCTAATTTCTTTATTTATTGTAGCTTCTTCAAGCAGAAAATCAATTGCATCAACATAGCACACGTCTAAGTGTATCAAAGACACTTTCATAATCCTGTCAAAATATCAAAGTGCTCCAGTGCCCGAAAAACAAGAATGTGCACTATACACGAAATAGTTCCTATCTCTATCAAAAATATAGATCTTCTCCTATGATGATTCTTCGCGACAAATGAAAATGTGCATTAATTACTCCAATAAATCTACTAGAATCAAATGTAGTTACCAAACTACACAATTGGATGCATTTGGTTATCCCAAATCAAACTTCTGTCCAACCATGCTACAATTTAATGAAACTATGGCAACCATGGCTACTTTCAAATACCCCACCACCCACTACTAATAAAGCTGAACCTCCCGCCAGGCTTCATAGCGATGGTCAAAAAAGGATATTATCATGTCGTAGTAATCCACTATGCACCTCACCAGGACATAATACTCCTCCATGGGCGTTCCGGGTTCGAACCTGGGACCTCCTTACTACGACCAGACTCCAAGCCCCGTCCACGTGGTCACTTCACGCACGAAATGTCCTCACGAACAAAGTCCACGTATTCGCGTCTCCCGACAGAAAATATTAGGTTGGTGCATAAGTTCGTAGCGTTTTTGTTTTGCTTGTTAGTATTCCGGTTGCTATGGTTTTATATATCGACTGTCATTGTTGCTTTGTAGTTCAATGTTTGTTCTTGAGTTTACATATTGAAGTTTTGTCATTTGCTGAGAGTATGTGGAGCCTTGGACGCTAGAAAATGGAGTGCCAAGTGGAGAAATTGGAACCTTTCCGACATATTCTTCTCTTTGATTTCAATAGAGGGACGAAAGCAGCGGAGGCGGCCAGAAACATTTGCGCCGTGTATACGGACAATGCCATTAGAGAGAGCATGGCAAGAAAGTGGTTTTCTCGTTCTGAGATGGGTCGTTTTGACCTTAGTGACTCCCCACGTTCAGGAAGGCCGTCGGAATTTGATGAAGATCGTTTAAACGCATTAATTCACAATAATCCATATCAGTGTACACGGGAACTGGGAAACGTGTTGAACTGTGATCATTCCACCATTGTGCGACATTTACATTCAATGGGTATGGTTCAAATATCATGTATATGAGTACCGCATGCTCTAAGCCAAAATCACAAATCCAGAGGGTGGCCATATGTGCATCTCTTCTTGCTCGTTATCGATTGGCTCGTGAACAACATCGACTATTCCTATCATGAATCGTTACTGGTGACGAGAAATGGTGTCTTTACGTTATCATAAGGAGTAGAAAGGAATGGTTAAGCCCAAACAAACAAGCAACTCCCCGTACAAAGACCTGCGCGCATCAACGAAAGATAATGTTATGCATCTGGCGAAACACCGACGGTGTGCTGTACTACGAATTGCTTCCCCGAGGTGTAAACATCACTGCCGACATTTATTGCCAACAAATGAGACGTCATGCATATACATTCCAAGAAAATCAACCAACAAGACTGCGTGAAGGGCTGCCCCTCCACGATAACGCCCGCCGCACTCTGTTAACCTGACAAAAAAAACACTATACAGGAGTTGGGCTGGGAAACCATTCCACTCGCACCTTATTTGCCCGATCTTGCGCCCTCAGATTCTCACCTTTTCCGCTCTCTATCGAACAATCTTCAAGGAACTTCCTTTCCGAATGAAGATGCGCTGCGAACATGGCTTGATGAATTTTTCAACTCAAAACCACGTGATTTCTAGAGGCGCGGAATATAAAAATTACCACAGCGTCGTCGGACTGTTGTAGATAGTGAAGGAGAATATGTTACTGATAATTAATTACGCTCTTAGGTGTATCTGATGTGATTAATAAACTTATAAGCGTCATGTGGATAAACTTATGGAAAACGCTACGGACTTATGCACCAACCCAATAGTAACTGTATGCGGCAACTGAGAGATATTCGATGGCAACCATATGTCAGGAACATCTCAGCTGGAGATGTGAAAAGCATGTTCTCTAAAGAGTGCTCCATCTTATGTGAGAATAGCGTTTTCCTGAAACACATGTAGAATGTGGCTGCCTTTGGTAACATCTGCCATGCTGTGAGAGCAGTGCTTATGTCATGAGTTAGCCTCGCATGTTAATAATCACAAAACACTGTTCATTCCTTCCCCCGTGACGCCTGCATTTTAAACAAGTCACTTGGGAAGGGTCTAGTTCCTATACACATGCCGTGTATATCGTGTAAGCTGTCCGTAGCTTCAAACCTCAGCAAAAGTTTAATATACTCTTGTTTAACACAAGCGATCTTTAATGACGTCTCGGACCTCGTGTTCATATATCATTCCGCTCCCGCAATGCACATTGCAAATGACCTCGCTCACATGCTTGAGAGTCGAACACGACACTAACATCTATCGTACTGCATACTGTTACAAAGTATAGATCACAGTGTGATATTTCAACAGTTTCCGTTACTCCACGTATTCTTACTGTCTCACTCGGCTAACGACCAGCACTCCCGTAAAATATTTCTCTCACGGAAACATGTTGCGTTCTGACCAGTGGAAGAGAGTTGCTCCTACACGAGAACTTCCTCCCCCACTATAAAGTATCTTAGTTCAAAAACCCGTCGCTAGGACTGTCATGAAGACACATTATATATATATGACTTCTTATAATGTTGTGAATGCTTGCATACACTTTCTAGTATTCTGGCAAGTTATTTGATATCTTTTCCAATGCGTAAATCACTCTATTTTAATCTAAAACATTATAATATTTATTTTCGAGTCTTGTGACGTCATTGATACCTGAACCAATAATATAATTTCTTCTTCGTTACTACCCAGCGTTCGTAGATGCTCGTGATACATCGGCTACCCTCGAGTGACCCACATCTGAGGTGTAATGGCCGCTCACCATATGGTTTCATGATCAGTACCGTAAGAGGGTTTTCAGCTCGTGGCTCACGGGTCATGAATAAATGGTACACCTCCCCCCTTGATGCCTCAAATAAAAGTCTGCTTAGCTTTTATTTGCATCACTTCTAGTTATTCTGGCATACAGTATGTATCAATAATTCATGCTTGAGTTTGACTATCTACTTTACGTATCTCTTCATGTTCTTGGAATTGAAGCATCCAATGACCTCTTTCCCGTCCAAGCTTACTAGTTCATAACAATTGCTACCAAATGCTCGTGGTGTCTTATAGGGGCCAATATACACAAGAGAAAACTTTGTGTGTATTTTCCTGGCATCAAGACATAGTCTTAACTGTCCACTTGCCATTTTGACGACTATTTTGGGATTAAGATACGAGGAAGCCTGCTTTTTGATAATCCCTTGCTTTTCCATCTTGACAATAATCTCTTACACTTCGTCATAATATGTCTCTGGAATGGGGTAAAGATTAGCTTGATACGGTGATTCATCAGTCAATCTTATCCTATACTTGAAATCCCTGATTAGCCCCGGCATATCATCAAATATGTCCCAATATTCGTCAATTAAATCTTTAAAGTCTTCCTCAATGTCTTGGAATCCCTCGGCTTTTAAGGCATACTGCTCCCTCTCTTGCTCAAGTTCTTCCACTACATTTTCCAGGATTTACATTCTGGAGAGTTCTTCGTCTAATCTTATTTCATCTTTCTCTTGTTCGACTACATTTTCTTTAGTCTCTTCATTAAAGGTAATCACTCTTCTGTCCATATTGATGATAGCTTTGACTGCCGTCATGAAATCAATACCCAAAATCAGATCAAGATTGAAGTTCCTAACAACAATAAAGATGCGTTCATAAGGTCTCGAGTTGATGAAAAACTTCGTCAAGACTTGAACCTTGCACTTCATGCTCTTGTCATTAATGATTCCCTTAATTTTGGTTGGATAAGCAGGTAACGTTGTAAAATGTTTTTCTCTTTCCAACCTCACAAAGCAGTCCTCGTTCATTATAGAAAACATTGCCCCTGTGTCCACTAGAGCCTTGCAATTCTGACTACCCACACAAACATTTATAACTGGAAGTTCTGTCGTTCTCGTCTGAGGTTTAGCAACAAATCATCATCTGTGGCTTCAAATACCTCTAGATTACTATTTCGAATGGCAGGCCGATCATGAAGTCTTTACTTCTGCCTCAAAATTAGCGTTTTTTCCTTCGACATGGGTCCTCTGAACCATTATCTGTCGACTAGTGTCTGATTTCGCCTTATCAAGTTCCCTTTGTCTGTCTTTCAAACTCTTTCTTACTCTTGAACTTCTTCGTCCCCTTTCGTCAGACTTTTCTCTCTCTCTCTTAAGCTTCTCCTGATTCTTCCTTCTTTCAAACTCCACTGTACTGTAGTTTTATATCTACTGTAGCCTTGATTGTTTCTATAATTTCTGTTGTAAGGCTCTTCTCTATAATTATTTCTCCTATTGTCATATTCTCTACGACACACATTTCTGTCTTCATATTGACGATTCCAGGGCCTTAAGTTATACTCCTTATACCTATTATCGTATCTCTTCTGCCTCTGGTAGTGATTGTTCATTGGACCAGTTTTATTGTCCATTCTAATATTAGGCCATTCTGTTTGTTGGGTTCTATCCATGTATACCGCATTTACTGACCTATTCTCCTGTCTGGGGTTCCTAACAACCGTTGGTGTTGTGCTTGCACTGACATGGTCCAACGTACGTAATAGGTCGTCCATGGAAGCTAGATCAGTCACACCTGATGAAATAATGGATCTGCTGACCTCAACCGGTGACTGACGTGAAATATTCTCCACTAGTTCTCCTTGCGTTAAAGGGCGCTGTAGAAAACGCAATTTCTCAAACTGACTTGCGAAGAATTCAGCATAGCTTGTAGGTTTTGTACTTGCGTACTTCCTCGAATATACTTCCGAGCGTATGTTCTGTTGAACTTCAACAGACCAAAATCGCTGTATAAACTCTTCAGCGAACTGTTCGAAGTCATCGAACGTGTACCGGAATGCGAAATACCACTGTAAAGGTGCATCGGCAAGGAATCTCGCTACAACACGCAGTTCACGATCCCTAGGAGTGTGTGATTCGTAGAAATAATCCCTCAATCCTCGGATAAATTCTATCGGAGTGGTTCCGTCGAGGTTATTAAATTTTCTCGGCTTATCTTCAAAATTACGTATGATTGTTACGTTGGACGCCCTATCTGTTGATCTGTAGTTAAATGTACTTGCTCCAGTATTGAAGTTGGTGAGTTAATTTCCTCCTGTCTCTGGTGGGTTACATTTACTTGTCCCTGTGGACTGGGTTGAGTATAAGCCTTTAGGTTACAATGTTCTTGCTGTCCTATATCCCTTCTATAAGTAACAGGTTGTTCGGTTCTACTAGCAGCAGCTGTAATGTCGGCATGTAAAAGTCCCCTTAGTTGCTCTTTCAAGTTATCAATGTATATGTGATCAGCTAGATTAATGTTTTCAACTTTCTGCCTGAGCTCGTTAATTTCACACGTTTTCTTTTCACGGACTTCAGTTGAACCAATCCTACTCTGATCAACTTTAACCTCAATCCCTTTCACAAGCTTCTCTAACCATATCATTAACTTGGGAGTTTTGGAGAGCATCTATGCCTTTATTAACGTCCTCCTGCACAATTGTGATCTCCCTATTGGTCTTCACGATCTCTGTGGCAAGCTTCTTTTCTATTTGCTGTGTAGCATCATTAAAACTATCTTCGTTAATCTTAATGATATCTTTCATAAGTACGATAATTTTATCTCTAATTATAGCTTTAAGATCAATATCAAAATCTTCCTTGATGAGCTCAGTGTGGTCCTTTACATGGGCTTGAAGTGTACACATATCACCTTTCAGCTGTTCAAGACTAGCTTGAGTCTGGGTGGTGTAATTTGTAAACTGTAGCCTCAGTGACTCTATACTATGCTGACTTTCCTTTTGACTGTTGTTTAATTCTGATTTGATTTCAGCTTGAAAATTAGCATTAGATTTTTCTAAATCTGCAAATTTGGATTCCATTTGAATTTGACCTAATTCGATGTTCTTTTGGCTTTCTTCGACCAGACTAACATCAGTTCGAATGTCATTAACCTTGGCCTTCAAATGCCTTACATTCGTTCAATCATCTTTAACGCTTTCCTCTATCTTATCCTGACTAGCTTTCATTTAATTCATGTTAACTTCGAATTTACTTTGACTAGCTATCATTTAATTCATGTTAACCTCAAATTTACTTTGACTAGCTTTCATTTCATTCATGTTAACTTCGAATTTACTTTGACTAGCTTTCATTTCATTCATGTTAGTTTCAATACTATTAACATTGGTTTTAATTTCATTTTGACTAATTTTCATTTCATTTTGACTAGTTTCTACGCCTTTGACATACAGATGTGTCTGCTTGACATTTTCCTGCAAGTCTTCAACATTGTACTCTACTTTGTTCACCTTTGTCTCCAACCTTTTGGAGCTATCCTTTATTTCCTGTAAAGATAGTCGCATGGCGTCCAATTCGCCTTGAATATTTAAAGCAACTGAATCCTTAACTATTTTAGTGTTATTATTGACAGTTTCAAAAATATTGTCAAAATTAGCTTGTGTGGCTGTCCTAATACTGTTTAAGTCTTGATTAAAACCGTCCATTTCATTCTGTACGAGTTCATACATTTTTCTGAAGTCAGCAACAGTGACTGTCATCTCTTCACCCATGGTGATTCACAAAATACACTTCACAAAAAGACACTAGCACTACAACACACAGCATAGCAGAAATAACCCAAAGCAGCCACAATTTGCCATAAAATGCACATTTTCATTGTCTTGCATTAATCATAAATTCTACTTAAAATTACCTACGACCAATTCAATCAAATCATTCAGATTCCAATAAATAACTAAGAATAATGATGGTTCATACAGGTGAGGATTAATCAACTAATATTGTGCCCGTTTAGACCGGAGTCCGCACGACCACATATGCATTTTACCAAGAATCAGTCAGCATGAGAGTCAAAATATCCCGGGGCGCCAGATTCTTCACTCTGACTTCTAGGTTGATCATGTCTTCACCAACTTTCCTAAGACCATGTTCTATCCTATCAGCTAAGCTTTGGGATCGAAGATCGGCATCGCGAAATTTATCGTCCATTAAACTTGCGTTAGTAGCTAATGAAGTTTCGAGCTCATGTGTTTTTTCGCATAATTTAGTCATTTTACTCTCAAGTGACATTTTCAAAATTTCGGAATTCTCTTTAAATTTACTTTCCATAGAATTAAATTTACTATTTAAATTTTCTTTCAAGTTATCTTTTAACCTGCTTTCTAACAAATCGGAATTTTCCTTGAGTTTATCATCTAAACTTTCTTTCAAGTTACCTTTTAAAGAATCAGAACTTTCTTTAAGTTTATTTTCTAAAGAATCAGAATTTTCTTTAAGTTTATCATTCAAATTTTCTTTAAGTTTATTTTCTAAAGAATCAGAATTTTCTTTAAGTTTAGCGTTTAAACTTTCTTTAAGTTTATTTTCCAAAGAATCAGAATTTTCTTTAAGTTTCTTTTCCAAAGCCTCCGTATTTTCTTTCATAATGGCTGCTACACGCAGTCCAGCTTCTTTGGAACTCTCTTCCAAACTCCTCATCATCCTCATCATTTCTTCCATAATTTTCAATTATTATTCAAAACTTAGGGGTATACAATATTGGCAAACACAAGCTTATAACTAGAACAAGAAATATGAATAGCTAATTGGAACACTCTAATAAAATGAGATTTGTCCTAATGTCGACGTGATGAAAAACAAAATTCTCTACTTTTACGAATTACATTTACCACAATATCACAAGAAAAATATGCAAGTTCTCAAATATCCTCCACCTGGATTCTAATAATGCGTATGTCCAGTCATCGAACGTTTACTACTGAATTTACTTGACGCCATAATGGTTAAGCCATTATAAAAATAATCAAACCCATTCTAATTATTAATCCAGTTAAATTTTTAATTTTCCCCACTAATTGGGTTTCCTACTAATTTATTCATCCAAACCAGACATCTCTCAACTCCCAAAATATTTATAGAAAAAATTATCACAATTTAAATCGGCATGCGATTGACCGTGTCTAACTCGAGCCCCACGTTCGAAGCCATTTCTCTCTCTATCTTATTTTATGTGCCCGTTTAGACCGGAGTCCACACGACCACATATGCATTTTACCAAGAATCAGTCAGCACGAGAGTCAAAATATCCCGGGGCGCCAGATGGGTTAAAGCAAATCGCAAAAACGACATCAAATGAAAAAAAAAGCTTTACTGATTTTTGGCTCAATGCAACAATAAGGATAGATGGAGATTCAACTGGGCATAACACATCATGTAAAATTATCTCATTTTATTTTGAATTTAAAATTGACTGCAAAAATGCTCAAAACAGCATCACTCACGTGTGGCGACCCACACCCTATTTACATAATGTACAGAAATTTTCCAAACACATTTGACAATTATCTTTGGAAACACAAGTCTGATTATTAGTCCTGTAGACTGTGTTCCAAAATTATATTCATTCATGATTAAATCCAGTTCAAATTTAATTGTCTTTACTGGAAATATCGTAGTTCACTGTTTGAATTTTTACATAATATTAACACTCGTAGAATAAATGTTCATAGAATTTTTAACTTTCACTTATTTTTCCAGTTTCAAAAAATATTGTCGAAAAATATTATTATTTCTGAATCAACACAAATTATTTACACATATTAATAACATCTGAAAAGTATTTGACCTTGAGCATAGCATTGAAGAACTGTGCGAAGCACAACAAAAATTAATTGTTCTTCTGACATTAAACATTTCGAGACGTGACTCGATTATGAACTTCAAGTTCCTAACAAAATATATGATTTATAAATCATCAACTTGATCAATAAATTGTTGAACCATTCAACTATTTGACTTTCCACTTGGAATCATTATTATGAAAAATATTTATATTTATGGCCATTTTAGTAATTTTCACAACTTGCAATTCTTCGACAGAATGCGGAAATAAGAATTGTAGCTTCATAATAAATTCATTTAGTTCATGGCACTAGGATTGAAAATATCCTTTAAATTATTCGTGGTTATAGAATTATTTTTAATTGGCAGTGGCCCATTCTATTATTTGTGTAAGAACACAATATTACAACAACAGCGGCAAAGGTCTTCCTCTGAAGAAGAATAAACTACTATCATGACAAATCCGGGTTCTAGCAAAATCAAAGTCTAAATGGAATCCGTAAACAAGGTTGAAATAAGAACTGATGGTTTCTAAGAAATAACCTTCGGGTCATTCATACGACGCAATGTGTAGTTCCAATACTCCTTCTATAAACCTGAGCCATCGAACCTGCTATTTGATTGATGCTCGAAAAAACTTCCTCATTCCTGCGACTTAAACATGCGCACCTGGGAATGGCATTTCAACTACTCCACACACATAAATTTTCTTCCCAAAATTTATACAATAAATCAAGCCTCTGCTTGTTATCAACACTGGAAGATTAAGAAACTTACAAGTTTATTTTATTTTACCATTCAGTTCAACCCGTGAATTTACCATACTTATGAAAATATTTATTTCACTTTTGAGTGTATTTACGTCATGATTTTATATTAATACAAAAATATCCTAATTGATACAAATATCATTTGCTTCCCGTTTCATGCCTCTCCGTGTTATCTGAAAAATATACTTTGCTCATTGCAAATATCAACTGTTCAACCAGAACTGAAATGTTGGTTGAATGCGGGCTTGCGCTAACCACTCTCCTTCGGAAAATCTCCTGTTCCAAACTAGAAATGATTAAACTACTTCATAGGCTCTCTCTCAATACATATGATTATTAGAAAATATAATATCCAAGAATTATTTAGAAAAGTTATAAAAATTATTATTATTATTATTAGTGAATTATTATTATTATTATTAGTTATATTATTTTAAATATATTTAATTATCATCTCATTATGTGAGAATCCACATGTTCGAACCTTCGAATATGGAAAAAAATATCCATTCCTCAACAAAAATAATTATTAACTTTTACAGTTACATCGGCTGATTACCGTGATTTCCCAAAAATATGAAATATTCAAATAAATGTTCGATATGCTCGGTCATCGATCCTAAACTGTTCTGAGTGCTGAAAATACTCAGAATAACTCTAACATGTCTTGCGTAAATCATTGCAAGATTTAAATACGAAGAAAAAAAAATGTGTTGGTCATCTGCCGAAAAATAGTTTGTTCCAATTAGCTAGGCATAATATAAAGTCAAATGTAGCTTACATTTCTTGATGGTCTTGAAGCGTAGTGAACCTGGTCTGTACCAGATTTATCCATAGACATGCCCTATCGGACAAGCACGTATAATCCTTGTATCGGCCGCCATTATATACCCACAATCCGTCTAACAAGACATAGTGGTAATATCTCTTGACGTTTGAAGTAACTGTTGATCCATTTTAATATTGGCTTCTGTTAACTCCATAACAGTTTGCTTAAATGGGGTCAGATCTAAGTGATCTATTCTTAGATATGTCAGTTGTAACATAATTCACGGTAATCTTTTCAGTACAAGAAAACACTGACAGTCTAACCAATCAACGGCTGTTCTGAAGATCGTTCCCTGGGCATGGCTTCACACCATCTACCATGCGCGAAGCAACATGTAGTTTCCCTGCGTTGGCTAATGAACACCACCGTGATAGACTGGTCTTCAATGTACTGATAGATCGAAGTGGTTATTAAGTTACAAATATGAAAACTGACTGAATTGGACTTAAAATATCCAAGTATTAGGTTATTACTGGACTGTGACAAAGTACTAATTCTAGACAAAGTCTAGCATATGTCCATGTGAAAATAAAAATATTTCACCAGTGTCTGTAGAAAATCAATCACCTCAGTGATTCTCCCTGCCGGAAACTTACTAAGTTCCACTCGTAGCGCAGCACTTTTGTGACTATCACAACTTTGAAAATAACTTCTGCGTAGATCCGGCAACCATGTGCCTTGGCTCAGCGTAGTGGCACCTTGCTAGGCAAGTGCTTGTGTCGAAGTGAGCTATTGATGCCTGAGCCAGCCGGCTTTTATTCAAAACTGTCAGGGTCACGCCGCATCAGCTGAAATCTGGAAATCCTCATATCTCTGGTATCCCTGGTCCGATTTACTTGATACTAAATGCATTCTCTTTCATTTGGCCGTGCCAGTAATCTGATCCAAGTCTCAAGTCTCCACTCCATGGTTAACTATTTAATCAATAAATAGCCTCAACCTCTGCTATTACTCGCTACGTCACTTGACATGCTCTAAGCGGTATATTCTTTCCAATTGCTTCGAGAAGCAATGGAGCGCGATATTCAAATATCTCAACTTTCAAAAGCGGCTGTAGCCTCTCCCTTGATATCTAGGTGTCTGAATCTTGGAATACCCATTCCTAGAGTTGGGCACATCCACCCCACACCTAGCAAAAAAAATTGAATTTTTTTAATTTTTCCCATCTACACATTAAATCATCTGGTTCTTGAATAATAAATCTTCAAATTCGATGCATTATAAGTTCCCACGATGTTACCAGTTCGTGTATTAGCGACTTCATAGCTTCCATTGTTGTTTACTTCCACAATGCGATAGGGTCCAGCGTAAAGGCTTGCAAACTTCGAGTACACTCGATTTTGCACGTCAGAGGGTGTAGGTCTTTTCACTAAAACAAGAGTTCCTACGCGCAAGGGTCTGTGAAAACGCTTTCCTCTCACTCTGCGCTCTCTTTTCTCAGCTTGGCTCCTCAACTTGTCTAAAGCTAGAGTTTCCCTCATCTGACGACTTGGTTCAATCTCAGGTGGAATAGAGATGATTCGATCCCATAATCTTGTTGGTTTAATTCCATGATGAAGCAACATGGGAATCTGTCCAGTACTCTCATGAATTGTAGAGTTGATGGATTCGGATGCTAAAGAGAGAACATCCATCCATTTCCAATGCTCATTTGGACAATAGAGGCGGCAAAATTTTGCTATTTCAGCCATCACGCGTTCTGCTGGATTGCTCTCTGGATGTCTAATAGAACAAAACAATTGTCTAATCCCAAGATCATTCATGATGGTTCTAAATTCTAAAGATGTAAATTGAGGTCCACGATCTGATAAAAGGAATTCCGGTTTGCCTGCTTCCGGAATTACGTTGTCTCTAATTCTCTTCGCACAATATTTTGCGTTTGCCTTCTGAATTGGGTGTAACATAGTGTATTTGCTGAATACATCCATGGTCACCAGAATATATCGGTTACCTCTTTTGGACTTTGGGAGAGGACCATATAAATCAGTCGCGAAGATTTCACAAGGCTTAGAAGGAATAATAGGCCTTGGTAATTCTCTCAGTAATCTAGAATTATGTTTACTCCTTTGGCATAAGTCGCATTCTCGAATAGTGTTCCTGACAGTTTGTCGCATTCGCTCCCACGAAAATTTCTCTTGAATCATGTTGACCGTCCTATCTACTCCAGCATGACCTGCGATTCGATGTGCCATCCAGATAATGGGTTTTTGCAATCGTGGAGGTATCACTACTCTCAGCTTCGTATGGTCGGGATCTGCAAACTTGTAGATTAAACCATCTAACATCATAAAATCTCTTGAAATTCTTTCAGTTTCCACAAAATCATCATCATTTGGATCCATGTCTCCCTGTAGAAAACGAAAAATGTTTCTAAAACGTCGGTCTCTCCTCTGGGATAAATGCAACAATCTTAACCTTCTCAAGGTATCCTCATCCTCCTGCGTCAGGTTAACTTGAAAAACCTTAGATGCAGACTCCACTGCTCTACTCAATAAATCAGCTCCCACGTTCAACTTTCCAGGAGTGTGTTCAATAACTAGGTTGAATTGTTGAATAAAAAGCGACCATCTAGTTATCCTATCACTGGCAAAGTTTGTTCTCAAGATAAACTCCAATGCATGGTGATCAGTCCTCACAATTACTGAATGTCCAATTAACATTTTCTTCCACGACTCCAACGCGAAGATTACAGCAAGTGCTTCTAACTCCGTGGTGTAATAATTCCTTTCTGATGGACGAAGTTTCCTGCTAATGAACGCCAGGTAACGTCTCTTGTGATCTTCATCTTCTTGAAGAAGAATAGCTCCAATCCCTACGGTGGATGCATCAGATTCTATGATGAAATTCTTGGTAAAGTCAGGATACTCCAATTTCACACTGTTTACCAATAACCTCTTGGCATCTTGAAATGATTGTTCACAATCTTCATTCCATTTCCATTTGTTTCCTTTCTTTAATAATTCCTGCAATGGCGCTACCGTCTTGGTGAAGTTTGGACAATTCCCTGCAAAGAATTGGCATGTCCCGAGAAAACTACGGACATTCTTCACTCTAGTAGGTCTAGGGAAATTTGCAATCGCCTGTATCTTCGTCTCATTGGGACGGTATCCTTCACCATCCAAAATGTGACCCAAAAATTTTATTTCCTTCCGAAAGAACTGACATTTTCGAAGGTTTACTTTAAAGTTCGCTTTTCTCAAATCTGCGAATAACATCTGAAGATGTAACAAATGTTCCTCCTTAGTCTCAGATGCAATTAGGATATCATCTATGAAACGAATTGCTATCTCTTTCACTTCAGGACTCAAATTTTGTTCCAGTGCTCTGATCAAAACAGATCCAGATGTTTTGACTCCAAATGGTAGACGGCGGAATACATATGTCTGCTGGTCAAACATAAATCCTGTAAACTTCTTGGAATCTTCACTAAGCCTAATGTGATGGTAGGACGAAGTGAGATCAATGTTAGAGAACCAGACCTTGCCTTGGAATTTCCTTAACAGTTCCCTAATGATTGGTGGTCTGTCATACTCTGGCAGTAATCTTGAATTCAAATTTCGCGCGTCTAAACATAGTCTCAGACTTCCATCTTGTTTAGACACTACTGCTAATGGATTGACATAAGATGTAGTGTACTTTTCAATCACATTGTTGCTTTCCATCTCCTTGATAAGCACTTTTACCCTTTCTCGATGCTTTTCCGCCACCGGATACAATTTAGCATGAAAAAGTGCATCATCATTTACACGAATACGACATTCAAAATCCTTAATTTCACCAGGTTTAATATCAAAAATATCGTGATACTCTTCCAAAATTTTTCCTAGCTCTGGGGACTCCTTCTCAGTGTAGACTTCTCTTCCTTCAGCTTCATGAAAAATCAGAGACCATTGAGCATCTCCCTCGATGTCCTCCTCTTCTTTTCCCTCGAAGTTTATCTCTTCGGTATTCTTGAATCTGATCGTCTCTGTCTTCATGTCTATCACTGCTTGATATTTCTGAATGAAATCCGCTCCCAATATCATGTCAAAAGCCATGTCCTTCATCACTACAAACACATGTCGGAAATCATGTCCTCCAATCGTAATACTCGTACATAAGTATAATTGGGTTTTACACAGATATATTTTGTTGGGTATTATTCCTTGGATCTTAATTCCTGATACTGGAATCTCCTCTAAATTCTCTTTGAGCTTCCACAGAATATAAAGCTTCTCACTCACAAAACAAAGCATAGCCCCAGTATCAATCAAAGTATCGACAGGCATACCGAATACTTCGCATGATATGATTGGCATTCTAATTCTTGTACCCATTTCTTTCCGTTCATCATTCTGTTGAATTAAGTCATCATCCTCTGCTTGCCATTTAATAATTCTGGAAGTGAAAGTGTTCAAAATTCTATCTTCTACTGTGAATTCGAAGTTTTTTTTTCGTTTCCATTCCCCCGGGATTGTTGTGTTCCCGATGGACCTGGTTCATTGGGCCTCGGCTCCAAAAACTGCAAGTTATCTTGGTGTCTTGCTTCTAAGTTCTTCCTCGTCTCCTTGTTGAACTCTTCATTGGACTGACGAGTATCCACATTCCCTCTGTTATTGTAGTTGTTTCTACCATAGTGTCTTCTTTCCTGGTACCTTCCTGGATTATCCCTGGGCCTTCTCCATCGAGTATTATATCGATTTCCACCATCCGGTCTTGCATAAGGCTTGTAACTGTATCTGTTACTGTACTGATTCCATCCTCTTTTATTGGGCTCTTCCCTCGGCGTTTTCTCTTCTCGCCCCTCTCGAATCTCTCGAGGTGTTTGAGAATAACTGTCGGCCATAACAGCGTACACAGCGTTGTTATTCTTTCCTCCCTTCTGATGGAAGAATTGAGCGTTCGTATGATCCAGCTTCTGCAATACCTCGTCAAATTGCTCCATATTATAGATGTCAGCAGCGATCAAAGTCCTTCGGACGTCTGCTGGAAACTGACGTATTAATGCAGTAATTAATTCGTTATCTGGCATCGGCGGATCTAAATGTTGCAGTTTAGAAAGCTGTCCAGAAAAGTACGTAGAGTATCGAGTAGGTTGTGACGTCGAGAATCTCTTCGAATATAATTCTGCTCTGACTTGCTGTTGGGTTTCCGGGGACCAAAACTTTTTCAATAACCCACGGGAAAACTCCTCAAAAGTGGTTAGAGTGGATCTAAAAGCTCTGAACCAAAGAAGTGCAGGACCTTCCAAAAACTTCCCTATCACTCGGATCTGTCTTTCCTTAGGGATCTTGGAATCTTTCAGGTAATCACCTGCTTCTCTCAAAAATTCTACGGGTGTCACAGAATCTCGCCCTGAAAATTTAGAAAGCTTATCCTCTACATTCTTAAATACAGTTATGGGGTTGGATTGAAATACTGTCCTGACCTCATCCTGTCTTTGACTATCAGTTTCTCTAGCTGCTCCTAGATTTATCTGTATCTGTTCTTTTCCCCTTACACTTGGCATTTTTAACAGATGGTCAGACTGTTTCTCATCCTTGATTTGGGTTTCATAGCCTCAAGTTCCTTTTGGTTTTCTTCTGCCATTTTTTTAATTGCTTCGGTTTCCCTACAATTCTCCTTGACATCAGTGGATATCTGGTTCATAACAGCCTCGTGACTTTTCAATGACCCTGTCATATCTGATATGTCCTTCTGAGTTGCTTGGATATCTTTGGAAATTACTTGAATATGGGATGACAAAGATTCCCTAATTTCCTTGATTCCCTCTTGGTTCTCCAGCTTGAGTGTGTCTTTAATTTCATTGACAACTGTGGTTTTAATTTCAGTTTGTAATTCATTAATCACACCTTCTCTTATTTCTCCCATTACAAGTTCTTTGAATTGTTCTGTCAACCGTTGAACAACTAGAATTCCCATCTCATTACTCTCTTTCTTCACTCTGACTTCTAGGTTGATCATGTCTTCACCAACTTTCCTAAGACCATGTTCTATCCTATCAGCTAAGCTTTGGGATCGAAGATCGGCATCGCGAAATTTATCGTCTATTAAACTTGCGTTAGTAGCTAATGAAGTTTCGAGCTCATGTGTTTTTTCGCATAATTTAGTCATTTTACTCTCAAGTGACATTTTCAAAATTTCGGAATTCTCTTTAAATTTACTTTCCATAGAATTAAATTTACTATTTAAATTTTCTTTCAAGTTATCTTTTAACCTGCTTTCTAACAAATCGGAATTTTCCTTGAGTTTATCATCTAAACTTTCTTTCAAGTTACCTTTTAAAGAATCAGAACTTTCTTTAAGTTTATTTTCTAAAGAATCAGAATTTTCTTTAAGTTTATCATTCAAATTTTCTTTAAGTTTATTTTCTAAAGAATCAGAATTTTCTTTAAGTTTAGCGTTTAAACTTTCTTTAAGTTTATTTTCCAAAGAATCAGAATTTTCTTTAAGTTTCTTTTCCAAAGCCTCCGTATTTTCTTTCATAATGGCTGCTACACGCAGTCCAGCTTCTTTGGAACTCTCTTCCAAACTCCTCATCATCCTCATCATTTCTTCCATAATTTTCAATTATTATTCAAAACTTAGGGGTATACAATATTGGCAAACACAAGCTTATAACTAGAACAAGAAATATGAATAGCTAATTGGAACACTCTAATAAAATGAGATTTGTCCTAATGTCGACGTGATGGAAAAACAAAATTCTCCACTTTTACGAATTACATTTACCACAATATCACAAGAAAAATATGCAAGTTCTCAAATATCCTCCACCTGGATTCTAATAATGCGTATGTCCAGTCATCGAACGTTTACTACTGAATTTACTTGACGCCATAATGGTTAAGCCATTATAAAAAATAATCAAACCCATTCTAATTATTAATCCAGTTAAATTTTTAATTTTCCCCACTAATTGGGTTTCCTACTAATTTATTCATCCAAACCAGACATCTCTCAACTCCCAAAATATTTATAGAAAAAATTATCACAATTTAAATCGGCATGCGATTGACCGTGTCTAACTCGAGCCCCACGTTCGAAGCCATTTCTCTCTCTATCTTATTTTATGTGCCCGTTTAGACCGGAGTCCGCACGACCACATATGCATTTTACCAAGAATCAGTCAGCACGAGAGTCAAAATATCCCGGGGCGCCAGATGGGTTAAAGCAAATCGCAAAAACGACATCAAATGAAAAAAAAGCTTTACTGATTTTTGGCTCAATGCAACAATAAGGATAGAAGGAGATTCAACTGGGCATAACACATCATGTAAAATTATCTCATTTTATTTTGAATTTAAAATTGACTGCAAAAATGCTCAAAACAGCATCACTCACGTGTGGCGACCCACACCCTATTTACATAATGTACAGAAATTTTCCAAACACATTTGACAATTATCTTTGGAAACACAAGTCTGATTATTAGTCCTGTAGACTGTGTTCCAAAATTATATTCATTCATGATTAAATCCAGTTCAAATTTAATTGTCTTTACTGGAAATATCGTAGTTCACTGTTTGAATTTTTACATAATATTAACACTCGTAGAATAAATGTTCATAGAATTTTTAACTTTCACTTATTTTTCCAGTTTCAAAAAATATTGTCGAAAAATATTATTATTTCTGAATCAACACAAATTATTTACACATATTAATAACATCTGAAAAGTATTTGACCTTGAGCATAGCATTGAAGAACTGTGCGAAGCACAACAAAAATTAATTGTTCTTCTGACATTAAACATTTCGAGACGTGACTCGATTATGAACTTCAAGTTCCTAACAAAATATATGATTTATAAATCATCAACTTGATCAATAAATTGTTGAACCATTCAACTATTTGACTTTCCACTTGGAATCATTATTATGAAAAATATTTATATTTATGGCCATTTTAGTAATTTTCACAACTTGCAATTCTTCGACAGAATGCGGAAATAAGAATTGTAGCTTCATAATAAATTCATTTAGTTCATGGCACTAGGATTGAAAATATCCTTTAAATTATTCGTGGTTATAGAATTATTTTTAATTGGCAGTGGCCCATTCTATTATTTGTGTAAGAACACAATATTACAACAACAACGGCAAAGGTCTTCCTCTGAAGAAGAATAAACTACTATCATGACAAATCCGGGTTCTAGCAAAATCAAAGTCTAAATGGAATCCGTAAACAAGGTTGAAATAAGAACTGATGGTTTCTAAGAAATAACCTTCGGGTCATTCATACGACGCAATGTGTAGTTCCAATACTCCTTCTATAAACCTGAGCCATCGAACCTGCTATTTGATTGATGCTCGAAAAAACTTCCTCATTCCTGCGACTTAAATGCGCACCTGGGAATGGCATTTCAACTACTCCACACACATACATTTTCTTCCCAAAATTTATACAATAAATCAAGCCTCTGCTTGTTATCAACACTGGAAGATTAATAAACTTACAAGTTTATTTTATTTTACCATTCAGTTCAACCCGTGAATTTACCATAATTATGAAAATCTTTATTTCACTTTTGAGTGTATTTACGTCATGATTTTATATAAATACAAAAATATCCCAATTGATACAAATATCATTTGCTTCCCGTTTCATGCCTCTCCGTGTTATCTGAAAAATATACTTTGCTCATTGCAAATATCAACTGTTCAACCAGAACTGAAATGTTGGTTGAATGCGGGCTTGCGCTAACCACTCTCCTTCGGAAAATCTCCTGTTCCAAACTAGAAATGATTAAACTACTTCATAGGCTCTCTCTCAATACATATGATTATTAGAAAATATAATATCCAAGAATTATTTAGAAAAGTTATAAAAATTATTATTATTATTATTAGTGAATTATTACTATTATTATTAGTTATATTATTTTAAATATATTTAATTATCATCTCATTATGTGAGAATCCACATGTTCGAACCTTCGAATATGGAAAAAAAATATCCATTCCTCAACAAAAATAATTATTAACTTTTACAGTTACATCGGCTGATTACCGTGATTTCCCAAAAATATGAAATATTCAAATAAATGTTCGATATGCTCGGTCATCGATCCTAAACTGTTCTGAGTGCTGAAAATACTCAGAATAACTCTAACATGTCTTGCGTAAATCATTGCAAGATTTAAATACGAAGAAAAAAAAATGTGTTGGTCATCTGCCGAAAAATAGTTTGTTCCAATTAGCTAGGCATAATATAAAGTCAAATGTAGCTTACATTTCTTGATGGTCTTGAAGCGTAGTGAACCTGGTCTGTACCAGATTTATCCATAGACATGCCCTATCGGACAAGCACGTATAATCCTTGTATCGGCCGCCATTATATACCCACAATCCGTCTAACAAGACATAGTGGTAATATCTCTTGACGTTTGAAGTAACTGTTGATCCATTTTAATATTGGCTTCTGTTAACTCCATAACAGTTTGCTTAAATGGGGTCAGATCTGAGTGATCTATTCTTAGATATGTCAGTTGTAACATAACTCACGGTAATCTTTTCAGTACAAGAAAACACTGACAGTCTAACCAATCAACGGCTGTTCTGTAGATCGTTCCCTGGGCATGGCTTCACACCATCTACCATGCGCGAAGCAACATGTAGTTTCCCTGCGTTGGCTAATGAACACCACCGTGATAGACTGGTCTTCAATGTACTGATAGATCGAAGTGGTTATTAAGTTACAAATATGAAAACTGACTGAATTGGACTTAAAATATCCAAGTATTAGGTTATTACTGGACTGTGACAAAGTACTAATTCTAGACAAAGTCTAGCATATGTCCATGTGAAAATAAAAATATTTCACCAGTGTCTGTAGAAAATCAATCACCTCAGTGATTCTCCCTGCCGGAAACTTACTAAGTTCCACTCGTAGCGCAGCACTTTTGTGACTATCACAACTTTGAAAATAACTTCTGCGTAGATCCGGCAACCATGTGCCTTGGCTCAGCGTAGTGGCACCTTGCTAGGCAAGTGCTTGTGTCGAAGTGAGCTATTGATGCCTGAGCCAGCCGGCTTTTATTCAAAACTGTCAGGGTCTCGCCCCATCAGCTGAAATCTGGAAATCCTCATATCTCTGGTATCCCTGGTCCGATTTACTTGATACTAAATGCAATCTCTTTCATTTGGCCGTGCCAGTAATCTGATCCAAGTCTCAAGTCTCCACTCCATGGTTAACTATTTAATCAATAAATAGCCTCGACCTCTGCTATTACTCGCTACGTCACTTGACATGCTCTTAGCGGTATATTCTTTCCAATTGCTTCGAGAAGCAATGGAGCGCGATATTCAAATATCTCAACTTTCAAAAGCGGCTGTAGCCTCTCCCTTGATATCTAGGTGTCTGAATCTTGGAATACCCATTCCTAGAGTTGGGCACAATATGACAAAGTTTAAGTTTAGGAAAAATACTACTATCTTAAGGATGTCATCAAAATCATCTGCCGGTAACAAATATATCAGACGACTTACATGAAATTCGAACACGAACTCCATTAAGTGTCCCACATGACTGATCAAGTCAATGAAGATTCTATTGAATACCTTCCATTGAACCTGTTCTAGTCATTATCATTTAATAAAGCGGGTGGCACAACTTAAATATTGCGCAAAAACAAACTAATAATGGTTACTAGTATCCCTAGTAAATCGAGTATCCTCGTGATTGCTTTCTTCGAAACGAATACGAACACTTTGTGCCAAAATATTGGTTTACCATTATTCACTTGGGCTACCACAAAAATAACTCAATATTCCAGTGGTATATAACTGAATTCAACTCTGGTATTCCAGTTTTACTCGAGCCTAGACGTTGGTGCGCCAAGATAACTGTGCCCGAAATCACCTACCATCACCTGTTGAAACCCACGAAGACAGCCGGATCGTAGAACCTGAAAATCCCTGGCTAAAAAAAACCAAGTCCTACCAACATGTGAATGGGGTAATAGGGACACAATCATATCTAACAAGATGGCATTAGGTAAGACCATGGCCAAAATCGCACAATAGCTCAGAGAACAAGAGATTTCCACGAATGGAGCACCTCGGGAGAGTGGAGTATTCCGAAATACCCTGCGATGACCTTCCATCACCTGTTTAAATCATCACTCAGAAGAATTTTAAAATGAAAGTTAATTTATTCAGAAAAAAGTTATACCATCCTAACATTCGTTGTGAAAGGAGAGAATTACCCCTCAAAACTAGGGTAAAATACTAAATGCCAGTAACAGATACTGGTAGTGCCTATAACTATGGCAAGAAAGCAGGTGTTCATACCGACACACGCACATCAAAAAATTAATATAAATCAGAACGTTTGCTTGTAATTGGTCGTCGACGATGTAATAATAAAATCTACGCAGCTATCATAATTATCATATTTCAATCTTATCAATCAAAAATAAATAAAATATTTTCATTTTTTACATTTCATCGATTTACACCTAATGTGTAAATTATTTACAAAGCGAATTTTTTGAGACTTGATTCGACCTTCCAATTCGAAATTTACTTGTCAAAGATCAGGTATAGTGTTTCTAATTCGTGATATAATCTAACGAACAATCAAGTTAATTAGAAACGGGCATATGTTTATCCAGGTATATAAAATACTCATATGAATGCTATCATGAATCTGTTAACAATCTAAATTACTTTACTGGGTTAATTCCATCAACATAATGACATTCATGACACAGTACTTTACTCAGTTCATAAATATATCACAGTGCTTATCATACAAAGATGCCAAACAAAAACATCTGGTCCCAAAATACCACAAAAGGATAGACCTTAATTAAGCTCATTGTGTATAATCACACAATCTCAAACATGAGCTCTCACTGGCACGATTCCACAACATTAATTACACTCAACAGTGTATCCAAAATCACTATAACAGCATTTATCAAAATAATGCTCGATGATGAGTGCACCCCCTTAATGGTGACCCTATACCAAATAGATCGTACACTGATATTCACTGCACCTGAGTGCTGCACAAAAATAATTCACCTGCAACGTGAATGTGTCTACTGCAGTAAATAACACTTGTGTCGAAAGTCAGAAATGTCAATGAAATGACCCTATTAATAATTAAGCTTTGTCTCACATTATTCATTACAAAGATTTTTAATATTACTTGAGATTTCCTTGAAGCCTAGACTAGGATTTATTAATAACTGAGCGTTGATGCTTGCCAATAAGCTCTTCCAAAAATCGCATACTAATATTAACAGTATAAAGAATGCTTCAACTACTTGTCATGAAAAATATGTAAACTGGATTAAAGTGAAAATTGATCAAATCCAACTAATTATGAAGACCCCCCCCCTCTCAGGTGAACTCGAGAATGATGTAGCAATACTACCTACAGCAGGAATCTAGTAAATAGCTGAATATTTAGGACCTATTGATTCATTAGGCAGCATTGGTAATCCCTCTCTCGCTCTATAGAGAAGTATGACGTCTTCCAGAAAGAATAATAAAATAATCATGTTATCCACTAATCCATGCTCAGAAAAACTTCTATGTCCAAATGACATTTAAGAAAATATAGTTCCTAATTTCTTTATTTTATGTAGCTTCTTCAAGCAGAAAATCAATTGCATCAACATAGCACACGTCTAAGTGTATCAAAGACACTTGCATAATCCTGTCAAAATATCAAAGTGCTCCAGTGCACGAAAAATAAGAATGTGCATTATGCACGAAATAGTTCCTATCTCTATCAAAAATATAGATCTCCTATGATGATTCTTCGCGACAAATGAATATGTGCATTAATTACTCCAATAAATATACTAGATTCAAATATAGTTACCAAACTACACAATTGGATGCATTTGGTTATCCCAAATCAAAATCCAGATTGGCCAAGAAGTCAGAGACGATAGAGCATCGAACCTAAACTTCTGTCCAACCATGCTGCAATTTAATGAAACTATGGCAACCATGGCTACTTTCAAATACCCCACCAGCCACTACTAATAAAGCTGAAAGTGTTCTACCTTCTGCCAGGCTTCGTAGCGATGATCAAAAAAGGATAATTTCATGTCGTAGTAATCCACTATGCACCTCACCAGGACATAATACTCCTCCATGGGCGTTCCGGGTGTCGAACCTGGGACCTCCTTACTACAACCAGGCTTCAAGCCCCGTCCACGCGGTCGTTTCGCGCATGAAATGTCCTCGCGAACAAAGTCCACGTATTCGCGTCTCCCGACCAAAAATAGTAACTGTATGCGGCAACTGAGAGATATTCGATTGCAACCATATGTCAGGCACATCTCAGCTGGAGATGTTGTAATGTTTTGACTAATGGGTGCCCCAGTTAGTTGTGCCCTTCAGAACAAAGAAATATGCAAATCATAGGCCGCTAGCTCAAATCAGAAAACCGGGGCATAGTATGTTCTCCCACTGTATGATTTACACATTCTGGATCAAGCATAGGATACACTTCAAAAATAAACATCAAGATTCTACTACAAAACTATATAAAAAAATGAAAATGAGGCGCTACAAACAAACATAAAAACTAAATAACTTTACACTTGTTCTAAATAAGAACAAGGAATCATTAAATTTAGATTACAAAAATCTTTAATTTAAGGTTCCATTGAACCCGACAAAAATGTCCAAATCACTTTCACTCCCATATAGCATCTTTTAAAAATTCGTCAAACGAGCTCCAAATGTCTCGGTAATAACCTTTACATAAAAGTTACATATTTAAAACGCATTAATTATTCTTAATCTGAATATTATTAATAACTTTAATTAATGTTTACAATGGTGTCAACAATTACCATTTACGGGATCCCACATGATATTCATAATGTATCATCTCTCTTATCCAACACTACCAAACTGTACTTGTCCTGGGGAAACTCGTGTACCTCAAGTTTTGGAAACTACAGATTAAATCAAATCAAGATAAACTCCCAGTTATCCCAATGTTTCCTACAATACTAGGGAACAATAGCATATAAAATGTAACAATAAAAAGGGATTGCTATTATTGTCTCAAATGACAATTATATCATTAATTAAATACGGATCTGAACTTCAACAGCAAGGATAAATACATTAGCAAGAACTCGGTACAAATTTCCGGTCCATTTAAAAATGTTTATATGACGGCTAACCGCAGACAACATCTGGTTATATTACAGACCTACCCCAACGGTGGCCCTTTCACAAGTCAAGGCACTTAAGGCGAGATTTATTGCAGTGGAGGGAGACTCAATGTCTTCCTCACTCTGGACGGCACACAAACAACTAGCTTGCTACAAGCGTATCTTTCTTAAACTTGGAGAGACAACACGTTACATTAATTTAACAAAACATTATGAGGTTCTTTAACCTACTCATCTGGCTCAGGTGTGATTGTAATTGTGGAGTTTTCACGCTGGCTGGTAAGATACTCAATAAAACCAATAATAATTAAGGGGCTTTCGAAGCAAAGAAACGCTCGTTCGTTCCTCTGGCCTGCCTCTAGGACACATCCATTTTTGAGGACTTAGGACCTGCAGGTGGAGCGATGGTATCTAAACAATCGTCCTAATATTAGCGTCTTCCGGGTGGCTTATGCACTGATTCCCTGCTCTCAACAACAATAAAAATTAGCACACTTCTCAAATCTGCATTGGCAGATACACCTACAATCTATTACCGCTTCCAGCTGATCCCCACAATTACTAATTTTCTGGCCTATTTCACTGAATTCCTAGCGTGACAATTAATATATAAGCGCTCTAATGGCGTCAATTAGTAATTCCGCGATGCCTTTCAAAGTAAGATATTTATTCCAAATAAATTAATTTATCCCTCCAAAAATAATATTTTTGCCTTTGATATACAATTCTTGACTTCACCTTTACTAGAACTCAACTGGTTCAATAATTATATTTATCATTATAAGGAACCCAACGGTTTTCCTTAATTATTAGTATAATAAAATTAATTAAACAATTAATTTATTCATGAAATTTTTATCCTTCTCCTGCTTGTATTTAATATCATTATCATTTATTTTACTGGTATTCCACTGAATACTATTTCTTTGAGTATTAATTAGTACAATTAAGTAATTACTTCCATCATTAATTTATTGTTCAGAAATCGCATTTCTCACTATACACAGCTTTACATATCCCTGTTTTCCAACGTTTGAGAATACATTCTCTATGGTCATTGTTTCACGAGCTCTCCAAGGCCAAAATACATAATCAAATTTGGTTACTCACATGATTTTATCCAGCCAGATTCTCTGGATTCCAGTGAAGCGACATTTCACCCACACTTATTTGCTTATTCCATGTTGACACCCATATTAGCACGCGTTAGAATTTCCTCAAATTTACACATATTATACACTTTTAACTTGGTTTGAGGAAATACACTCATAATTATACAATCACTAAAAAGAAAATAAATTAAAATTTCACTAACAAATTATATTTACACACATGAATTTCACTTTTGGCATTTATATTGCCTTTCACACGTGAATTCTTTCTTTTCCGCCTCGCAGGGGTGCAAGCATCAATCGTTGTCTCCTAATTCCTATTTGGATGATTGACAGTCTCGTTCGATATTTCCCCTCTCCTGGCTACGAAAGATTTTCCTATTCTGTTCCTGAAATTTATCGGCACCCTTACGTTAATGCACGATATCAATGTCTCGTCCGGTACGCATTTGTTTATATAGTAGGGGACCTGAGTGTGTGCCGTCTACAATGTAATATTTGGAGGGTCGAGAAATGGGAACCTGGGGAGATGCTGGAGGTTCGTGTGTAGGAAGTGTGGGCGTTTGATCAGTCCAAGAGCGTGGACGGAGCTCGAAAGGAGAACTCCCAATTGCGCTGTCTGGTTAGGTAGCTCGAGGGTGTGATATCGGGATTAAGGGCGGTTGGGTGCAGAAGGCTCTAAACAGCTGAGCTGCTACTATGATTACTGCTAACGTGGGCGACTGGCAGTTCGCGCTATACGCGAGACAAGCACTGTGACGTAGACGAGTGGCTGAATGCGGAAGCCACGGAACAATTAACTAAGTGTTACCTGGATCCTACCGGGACGAGGGATGAAGGGCAGGATCTTAACAACTAGATACATAAACTAAAAGACCAGTTGCTTCTAATATGTCTGAGCTTATTGAGTACTTCTGACTTGAAGTACTCCTAGATTTGGCAGAGCAGTTAATAAATCAGATGCTTATTACAATCCAAGCACTAGGGGTGAAAGTGTGAATGTCTGTGTGAGGAGTTGTGGTCGCTAGACACTTACCTTTCGGCAGTCGTCGGAACGGTGCCCAGTTGCGGTCTGGCACTAGGTAGCACTAAGGAAGACTGTCCCCGAGTGACCTCACATCTGCTGTTTTATAGCTTTCCGTGTGTTGAGTGCGCATAGTTGCAAATTCCTCAGGATGTGAGGTGCTGGCCGGGGTCGATGAGGTTCAAGTTGTGAGGTTATTGGAGGTTGTTGGAGAAGTATTAGACTTATAGATGTGTAGTAGATTTTATGATGTATTCAGAAGGCGTTTATTTGGGTATAGATGTGTGGGTCGTAGACAGTAGGGGATGAGGGTGCCATCCTACGGTTGCAACAATATGGCAAACTGTCTTTACTTTAACGTTCACTCCTAGAGTCGCTGTACTAGATTTCCTGCACTCTACAATTGCTTTTCTAGTCCACGTTTTGGACTTTATTCTGGCGATTGTTGCCTATTATTAGTGGAATAAATTCCCAAGTCCTTACTTCAATTTCACTTGGCAACTGATGCCTCTACTGTAGACTTCTCGAATCTATCGCCACTTTTGCGCTAACCTCCTCAGTTCAGGAAAATTAGGCACTTATCCTACGTTCAACTCTAAGGTGGTTATTTAACGCACTGGATAAAATATAGAGTTTCACTACTCTGTCGATGTCTCGTATTACTTTCGAGATGCTGCGATGTAACTTGAAGTATGTCAATGCCTTTGGCTTCTCTTCTGCGAGGTCTTGTGTTCAAAGTTTCGATGTACTCTTACAAAGTATAGTTTCACGACTTATATCTCTCGTTTTGTCTGCTAAATACTTCTTCTCAATGTATTATCAGCTTATTCATACTTGTTGTTACATGTTTCTACTATATTTCTTCATCTTGTAGTCGAATATTTTCCAAGTCTTTGCCTCTTGTACAGTAGATTAGAGAGTGATTCGTTGTACGTGTTGTCTCCTTGAAAGTTCAGATAGAAAGAGCCTCGTTACTTGGCGTTCGCTAGCCTCCTCCGTTCGATTTCCCTCGTAAATTCACTGATCTAGCCTCACTCCGCTCTGAAAATCTTGCTAATTAAATTCCTTTTTCCTTCCTGGTGAATTTGATATATCACAATCCTTTATAATATTAAAATATTGTATTTAATATTTATCAGTTCCTCTGTAATCAATCTTTTATCTGATTGGCTGTCAACTCTTTATGGCGCGCGCTGATCACGCGTCGTCCCCACTTCTCTCTCCTCTGGCTCGCGTTCGACCTCTGCTTATCCTTGCCATGTCCCCTCGTATCAAAAACAGGTTTCTCGCAGCTAACACTGATAAAATTGTGCACTATGCTAGACTGGTCTCAAGTCATTTATGCTTGGTTAAAATGTATCAAGTAATAAAATTTCCATTTTTTCTCCAAATACAAATATTTCTTCTGGCTAAAATTTTACCAATGGCTTGTTGATGCATAATCTCTCTTCCTGAGTGTAAATAAGATTCATATCTCGAAAATTTTATACACTATTTTCCTCCTATGCTCTCGGTTCGTACCTCGTCCGGTGATTTTGTCTTGACTAAACATAATTTCGAGCGCAGTACCATTTTTCTACTTACGGATAATTTCGACATATCTTCGCGTTTCACATCCCCAAGACCCCAAAACCACCGTCAGTTCAAAAGTTTATATATAATTTATGTATATACTAGCAGTAGTACCCGGCTTCGCCCGGTGGAATGGTGATAATATCTCAGTCTCCTGAACACTCAACGTGATAAATTTTATTTATGTAGACGACTACTACTGAACGGGTATATCAAACTTACAATCTAATGGAAATACATATTTTGAAAATCACAGGCTAGGTAGACTGTGGTGTTGCTTAGTAGTATAATGGACGTAACATCTAGGTCATTTTCCCTTATTATGATAATAATAAGGTAATGAAAAATGACTACTAAACGAACATGGTGTAATTTTAAATCTGATATAGGTAATTCAGATTTCTACCTTCGATGTCTTCCAAAGTCTTAAAATTATTTTCTGGCTTAGGCCTATACTCGAAGGGTCTAGTGAAAAAACTGATGAAGTACTGCTCGGGTCCAAGCTGCACGAACCTGAGAATATCACAGTTGATGACGATATATGATGACAGACGTTCGGGGGGGGGTTCCCGGTCCTATACATTGGCCGGTGAATCACTCACTCTTTCGTAACACTAAAGTGGTTTGAGCAAAGGCCCTGTATGAACATCAGCATAGTCAGCAATACCTGGTAACACGGCGGCCTCCGGACACTCCTCTCATGTCACCTCGCGATGAATCAGCAAGCTGTTCTCACACCTGCCCCCTCCCCCCACCCTCCAACCCCCAGGGTCTCACAACTTGTGGGACGTGGGTTTGTGACCACGGGACCCCAGCTGAGTCCAGCATTGCTTCTACTTACTGGTGCCGGGCTCCTTTCAGTTCCCTTTCCAGTCAGCCTCCCTTGGTCAAACTCTTGTTCTCTTCCGACCCCGATGGTATCAGGGTATCCGAGGCCAAGCGACTCTTTTCACTTTCCCGCCTTAATTGGCCCTTGTCTAATCATTCCTGATAGCCTCATTCTTTGAGGCGTCAGCCTTCTTTTTCTTTTCTTAATATCTCATGTCTTCTGCTCAAGGCACTCAAGGAGGCAGGGCGTGTGTAGCCCCACCACTTCTGTGGTGCACCCTGGATAGTGCTACATCCTCAAGGGCTCATGGCTGGTGAGTTCGGGAGCTGGCAACCCTGAGGGTTTCCTGAGCTGGGTCGGGTTTTACCCCTTTTTTCCATTGCCTTTGGGACGGAGCCTGTCCTCTTTCCCTTTCCTATCTGCATTTCGTGGCTCTCCTTCCTTCCAAGTCCTCAATTCTCATTTATCTAGGGTTGATGGCATTTCATTTCCTCCTGTCTTTTATTTCCCGTATTCCTTTCTTTTGTCCTTATCTTCTTCTAGCCCATAAGTTTTGTAGTTAGTTTTAGTATTAGTTTCATTTTCACGATCCCCCAAACCATTAGGGGTGATAACTTCGATGTTAGGCCCCTTTAAACATCATCATCATCATCATCATCATCATCATCATCATCATCATCATCATCATCATCATCATCACAACTGGCATTGTGCAATTGGGTTACTGGGGCATTTGAAACTTCCTGTTAAGTCCCTCGCCCTTTCGTGTTACATTCATAATTTGTAGCTAGAATCCTTCCCTGGAATCCACACAACAACAGACCCAAGTATCATCGCAATCAGATGAATGGTATATGAACGCATAGGGGACATACATACACTACAACTATTGAATTGGCACGTCAAACTTACAAACTATCGTAATAGTAATAATGAATCACAGTCGAGCAAGAACAAAATTTGGTTGAGATGGGTGAAACGGTGTAGATTTTTAGCAAACGGCCTAAATGCAGGTAATGGAGTGGTCTGTCTGAAATTTTAAGTAGACAGTGTTACTCGTCGGGTTCCAAAAGGTAAGTATGTAAAATTTGGTTGAGAAGGGTGAGACGGTGTAGATTTTTGCCAAAGGTCCTAAATGCAGGGAAAGGAGTGGTCCGTCCAAAATTTCAAGTGGACAGTGTTACTTACAGGGTACCAAAGGGTAAGTATCCGAATGTTGGTTCTGATAGGTGAAACGGTGTAGATTTGTGTCAAAGGGCCTAAATGCAGGGAATGGGGTGGTCTGTCCGAAATTTTAAATGGACAGTGTTACTCGCAGTGTTTCAAAGGGTAAGTATACACATTTTGGTTCAGATCGGTGAAACGGTGTGGATTTGTGCCAAAGGGTCTAAATGCAGGGGATGGAGTAGCCTCTCCGCAATTTCAAGCAGACAGTGTTAGTCGCAGTGTTCCAAAGGGTAAATATATAAATTTTGGTTGAGATCGGTGAAACGGTGTAGATTTGGGCCAAAGGGCCTAAATGCAGGGGATGGAGTGGTCTGTCCGCAATTTCAAGCAGACAGTGTTACTCGCAGGGTGCCAAAGGGTAAGAATACGAATTTTGGTTCTGATCGGTGAAACGGTGTAGATTTGTGTCAAAGGGAATGGGGTGGTCTGTCCGAAATTTTAAACGGACAGTGTTACTCGCAGTGTTTCAAAGGGTAAGTATACACATTTTGGTTCAGATCGGTGAAACAGATTTGTGACAAAGGGCCTAAATGCAGGGGGTGGAGTAGCCTCTCCGCAATTTCAAGAAGACATTGTTAGTCGCAGTGTTCCAAAGGGTAAATATACAAATTTTGGTTGAGATCGGTGAAGATTTGGGCCAAAGGACCTAAATGCAGGGAATGGAGCAGTCTGTCCGCAATTTCAAGCAGACAGTTTTACTCACAGGGTTCCAAAAGTTAAGTATACAAATTTTGGTTCAGATCGGTGACGGTGTAGATTTGTGCCAAAGAGCCTAAATGCAGGGAATGGAGTGGTCTGCCCGCAATTTCAAGCAGACAGTGTTACTCGCAGGGTACCAAAGGGTACGAATACGAATTTTGGTTCTGATCGGTGAAACGGTGTAGATTTGGACCAAAGGGCCTAAATGCAGGGAAAGGGGTGGTCTGTCCGAAATTTTAAGTGGACAGTGTTACTCACCGGGTTCCAAAGGGTAAGTATACACATGTTGTTTCAGATCGGTGAAACGGTGTAGATTTGTGCAATAGGGCCTAAATTCAGGGAATGGGGTGGTCTGTTCGAAATTTCAAGTGGACATGGTTACCCGCAGGGTTCCAAAGGGTAAGTATACAAATTTTGGTTCGGATCGGTGAAACGGTGACGTGTAGATTTGTGCCAAAGGGCCTAAATGCAGGAAATGGGGTGGTCTGTCCGAAATTTTAAGTGGACAGTTTTACTCGCAGGGTTCCAAAGGGTAAGTATACAAATTTTGGTTCAGATCGGTGAAACAGTGTAGATTTGTGCCAAAGGCCCTAAATGCAGGGGATGGAGTAGCCTCTCCGCAATTTCAAGCAGACAGTGTTAGTCGCAGTGTTCCAAAGGGTAAATATATAAATTTTGGTTGAGATCGGTGGAACGGTGTATATTTGGGCCAAAGGGCCTAAATGCAGAGGATGGAGTGGTCTGTCCGCAATTTCAAGCAGACAGTGTTACTCGCAGGGTGCCAAAGGGTAAGAATACGAAATTTGGTTCTGATCGGTGAAACGGTGTAGATTTGGACGAAAGGGCTTAAATGCAGGGAATGGGGTGGTCTGTCCGAAATTTAAAGTTGACAGGGTTACTCGTCGGGTTCCAAAGGGTAAGTATACAAATTTTGGTTCAGATCGGTGAAACGGTGTAGATTTGTGCAAAAGGGCTTAAATGCAGGGAATGGGGTGGTCTGTCCGAAATTTAAAGTTGACAGGGTTACTCGTCGGGTTCCAAAGGGTAAGTATACAAATTTTGGTTCAGATCGGTGAAACGGTGTAGATTTGTATACATAACAGACAGACAGACAGACAGACAAACTTTGTGCTTTATATATATAGAAGAAGATAGATATATCAGTTTCTTGTGGACACGATAACTGCCGTTATTTTGCACCAATCACTTTGAATTTTTTACATAAATGTATCCCCTTAAAATATCAGTCGAGTTCGTTAATGGACAAAATCGGCCGAAGGGGGTGAAAATGGGGGGATTTTTCGAAAAAGTGAAATATCACTATTACTCTCTTAATACGTGGAATTTCGAATCCATTCAAAGTTCATAATATGTGTCGGATAAGTGCCAAAATTTATGTTTGAAAAGTTTTTTGATAGCACCAACCATTGCCCAAAGGAGTGGAAAAAGTCGGTTTTTCGGGAAACATTAATCATATCTCTTTTAATAGGCACAATATCAAAACCGTACAAATTGGACAATATTCCCCTAATAATTAAAACTTTTGTCTGAAAGAATTTTTGATATGACCCACCATTACGCCAAGGGATGAGCAAAATATTTTCGGAATTAGAAGTAAATGCCAAGTGCCATCAGAGGTTACCATGACAACGCTACTAAATTGATGAGGGATGAGCCATCAGACGTTGCCATGACAACACACTTGCACGAGATCACATTAAGTTTTCTATCTGAATCTGTGGGAAGCGGCTTCGGTGACGTAACTGGTAGCATCCTGAACTTCTATACCCAAGGTCGCGGGTTCAAAGCCGGCCGAATTTGTCGGATTTTCTATGAGCGCCAAAAATCCCTCAGTATGCTTTCCATCGGAGGGGAAGTTCCAACGTTTGTTGCGAGTAGCTGGTTCCGGTGGCATCTAGTAGCCAAGTTCACAGCTGGGTGTCGTTGACTAGTATTTGCTAGCAAAATTAGAAACAACTTGAAATTGACCGTCTTGTTGTCGCAGTCCTTAAACTGAGGAACCAACCAAAATCTCTGCGGGAGATAAAATTTCGCGTGAAGACGTAGCAGACCATTAGATAGTTACACATCAGTGTCGAAACCTTGCATAAGGACCATGTGACCACAAGTATAAAATGGACCCCAAATGACGAGAAGGTTACCGTCCCCATAAGACAATAAAATGTTTAAAATATGCATAGAAAGACGAAAAATAATGTAAATTAAGCTTCAATTGTGAAATACTTTCTCGCAATAAATGAGGTCTGATCCTTCTACGAAAGCCTGCATATTCTGCCTATCCCGAATTTTGCCCGGTGAAATCTACCTCCGCCTTCCGGCATGCCGAGAGGATTTTTTTGTAGTATAAATTAAATTCAGGTGGTGTGGTATTGTTTATATAATTTGTGTAGAAATTTATTTCTTTGTCATGAATTTATAATCCCTGTTGTTATCCAATTGCTAGTTTTGTTATTTTGAGCAGTTCTTTGTCTAAAGAGGAATGCTGTTTCAAAATAGTGTTTTAGGGTACTGTTAAATGCATTAAATTTATCATTTACATTTACTAGTTTATACATTTCTGACCATGTTTCCTTATTTAATAAGTCATTGAAAGATGTAACATTTGTTTCAGTGAATGACCTGCACTTTCATTTTACTCCATTATCATTATTATTGATTGTTTCTGGTCCTTCAAAACTCAGTATTTGTCCATGGTGGTCACTAAACCCGGACAATAGACTTCTATTGAATGGTGGTATTTATCTGTATTTAAAAAAATGATCAGGAGTGGTTTTACTAAATTTTGTTATTCTTGTTGGGGTATTTACTGTAGGTTTCAGTCCATAGGAAATTAGTAACTGTGTTAATAATTCACAATTTCTATCAAATTTTAAGAAATCCACATTTACATCCCCACAAATTATTATATCGAAATACACTTTGCTCATGTTATTGAGTAACAATTCTAATTTATCTATAAATAAAGGAAACTTTCCTGACGGAGAAAAGTATACGCATACAATTATTAACTTAAACTGCTGTATTTTTACGGCAGAGAATTTAAAATCTTGTTCCATAATTAGATAATCATAAGCTGTTAACTGTTGATGATCAAAATTATTTCTTAAGAAGATACAAGTACCACCATGGCTAATATTAGATATAGAGTATTTACTAGCTTGTATAAACCCTGGGAATTGGATTAATTCGAATTGTTCCTCTTTCAGCCAATGTTCTGAAATACATGGTGCTGAGATGTCTTTAAGTTCATTTTTAAGCATTAGACTTATATAATCAATTTTATTATAGAGAGACAACATTCTGAATTTAAATTTTAAATTTGCTACTTTTGCAAGCTTGTGTTGGTGATTTATTTACATTATTACTATCATAATTGTTATTATTATTGTTGCTAGACAAATCCGAAATACCATTGTTGGACTCAGTTAAATTTGACATCAAAAGATCTGAATGCCAAATCTCACGTTTTGCTTCCTTTACCAGTTTCTCTGCTTCCACTCTAAATATATTACTGTTGAACTATTCTTACCATTTGAATTTACAATTTTGCAGATTTCATCACTAAGATACTCCTTTCCTAACCTATTTAAGTGTAGGCCATGCCGAGTGAGGAACTTCCTGTCTAATTTACTTACATCTATAATTTGGACATTTGAAAAACCCTTACAATTTTTATGAATTTTTCCATTTGTAGCCTCTATTTCTACATTTACACATGATTTGGGAATTAAGTCGTATCTCTGCGGAATGTTTACAATGATGACATTTGTGTTATGCATGGATGGCAATGTACCCTTTAAATCTTTGAATACCTTTTTACTCTCGTTTCTATAGACGTCGTTTGCTCCAACGATGATTACTGCATAGTCCTTTGAAGTAAGGGACGCACACTCTCCTACCACCCCTTCGTGACCGCTGCAATTGGTGCTCCTGGCTTTACTGTCGAAGTGACCTCCATTTCCCCGCTTCTCTCCAATACGCTTGCTGCCACTTCTTGCCCGTGACTATCCGAAAATATCCGCATCTTCCTGGATTTTCGCTTTATCACTTTCTTCTTTTCTTCTTGAAGAAAGTCATCATTTTCTTAGACGAGCGCTCCAAATGAATTTGAGACGGGAATTTCAGTTACATGTACCGGCACTCCATTTTTAGGCCTAGGCATATCCAATCTTACCTTACCAGCAACCACTGTCGTCCAAGTTTCCTTGCTTTCCTCTCTGTTTCCTTTTAATTTATTCAACTCTTCCATTAGCTTAGTAATATCTTCCTTTAGCAGCTTTATAATTTCATATTTTGAGGACAGTTCGTTTCTCAGGTTATGACATTCGCATGACGGTACCGGTAGGCCTACATTACGACAATCGGTTTCACTTTTCTCCTCACTCAATTTTACCCGAGATCTTGTGATGATTTTATTTGCATTTTTTACTTTTATTTTGCACGACGAGCATAAATCCGTAATGGTTACACTACCTGACGAGACACTAACACTGTTTACTGTCGACATACTCGAGATCTAAGCCTTGATGTTTACACCAAATTACACTAAATTTATTTTAATTATTACTACCTAAATGAATTAATCTAATTACCTACCAATAAAGAAGAATGTGAAATACGTATATCTTCCAATCGGGTGAAAACTCGTAAAATCACCACTGCTCTACTTGGTTCAAACAGTGATTGAAGAAGTCACCGAATCTTTGGATACACGTTCCCCAGGGCCGGTCTTAGGGGTTTCAGCGCCCTGCGCGAAATTCGATTTTGCGCCCCCTGTGTGAGGCAGGTTGCCTTAACTCTGGCAAAAATTATGCGGTATCTTAAAGAGGAATCACGAAAATACACTTTACTTGCGTTGTAGTAAGGGGATGGTCAAGGTAACATACAAAATATCGGGTGTACGCTCGCATGATGCAAAAATACTGGACGTTATTATCTAATATGTGAGGCGTAACATCTTACAATAACTATTTTTTCAGTTGTGATGCAAAGTGTCAACATAACAAAATCACTGGAAAAATACACTTACAGGAATCAAGCTTTACTAATTCAAATGACTACGACGCACAGGAAAAGAAACACTAAAACCCAAAACCTTATGAGAAGGGAGCTTTCCGTGCTTTGACTGAAGCAAACTGTTTTACTAACTGGGCTAAATCGAGTGAACGCGCAACATCGTTCTCTATTGAAATTAAAGCAAGTTTTGGCAGTCTCTCCTGGCTCACTGTAGCACGCAGGTAGGTTTTAATCAACTTCAATTTTGAAAAGCTACGTTCATCCGAAGCGATACCAACCGTTCGAGTACGGACCTCCATTGTTCTACCTCAGCAAACATAATTCGTTGATTAGCATCATGAACGCCCTTTTTCGAGGATAAACGCAACTGTTTCGGCCCATAATTGAGAACATTTAAAATGAGAAGGGGATCCTTCATGAGACTCTAAGGCTTGCGAAATATGTGTCCAGTCACAGAATCCCGAAGTGACGAGAGCTGCGGTGGACTTTCTGTCAAAGAGCTTTCAACAAAAGCAATTTTTTTTAGAGAGTCAGAATATTGGAGCCAACGTCTTAGTACTTTTCCGCCATTCTGCAACTCGCGATAACAATGAAACATAGTAAATTGACGGCCACCTCCAGCATCTTTAAAGTTCCGATATTTTATTTTAATTGGCCCTTGAACGATAATTTTATCAGTACATTCTGTGCTTCGGACCGGTGGCCAATAGGCAGGGTCTTTAAGTTGACTGCTATCACTAATGAAGGGCACAACGCATAATCCATTCCCAGCACGAGTACCGACACCAGAACCTTCACCGTCTTCATCATCACAAGTTAAATCAGCACCGTAACTACTACGTTCACCACTTTCGACTGTATGTCCATCACCAGCAAAATCACCTGAGTCGAAAAGTTTCCCCGAATCCTTCCCGCCTTACCCCTGACACAAGATTCAACACCGTCCCCACCACCAGCAGTGCCACAGTCAGAGCCAATTCCTATTCAAGAGCTCGCACCCCTCACCGCACCTGAAAAGAGATCAACAATCAGGCCGGCACCAAGTCAAAACGCATTTCTGCCTACACGGATTATTAAGTCCATTCTACATTGGAGGTTTTAGTGGTAATAAGGGAACTGTTTCCGATTTTAAGGACCGGTCAAAAACGTAATTTTACTCTGTTAAACAAGAATTACCGAATAAATCTAAAATAGCACACTTCAGAAGGTAAATAACATAGCGGTCTGCGTTTACTTAGCGTTATCCGCACAAGCAGTGGTTAAAACAGTCTTTGCGACCTTACGACTATGACCTAGACTACGTACAACGTAGAACGTGCTTTAAGGAAAATATACAGTTTAACACGCTTTTATGAGAGTAAGAAAATGTTCTTGTTAAGATTAAAATATATACCTTCATCTTGCTCTGCAACTTTGACAGGTACCTTATTGGACTGATCAGTAGGATTTGTTTGAGAAGATCTCCCGTCTATTAATACTGAAGGTCGGACGAATTTTTTAAAAGCTTCTTCTGCATACTGCAACCTTTGTTTTTTGTTTGCAGCTCCACTAGTTTTACCAGAAGATGCCATTGTTGTAGGGTTTCTCGTTCTTCATCCAGATTTTACACCATTCGCACCACGCACTCGAATGAACCACAATTAGCAAGGGACATAACATTTCCGTGTACTGTGCTAATACGTCCTGCGATCTACGAGCGGGTACACGCCGACTTCGCCCAGCCACACGTGCCGTTTGTTATGATTTCTTTTGCTTTGCCTCTGTCTCCAGCTCGTGCCACACCCACACCCCTTTCTCCAACCTCAATCCCCTCTCTCCCTGCCTTCCTCACTTTCTTTCTCTCTACTTCGCCTTACTACAGCTCTGTTACAACAGCGAACCGAAATATCACGGAAATGCCCGAGCGCTGCCGAAGGACGATTTGGTTGGTCCCGGGCCCGGGAGTCGAGCCAGTTTGCGTTTCCGCGATAGTGTAAAGGCAAGACAAGGGAGAGAAGGATCGGCGTCACGGTCTAAGGTGCGCGTACGGTTTTCAGTCGTGAGAGATGACACCGGTTGAACTTAAAAAAAAAACAGATTCCCTTATTTGTTTGACGAAATCGCATTTACCTTTCTTGCCATTTGTTGAATAAGAAATAAATCGAAATTTGCCTATCTTTGGGGGACGCCTTCGGCGCCCCCAAACCGTTGGCGCCCTGTGCGACCGCACATGTCGCACACCCCTAAGACCGGCCCTGACGTTCCCACAACTTAGTTTGTGTTTATTAAATTATCAATAAAAAATTCTAAATACTATCAATATTCCATATTTCACTTGACCAACGGAAAGTAACTTTATAGATTTTAAACCTCTGTTATAATATTTTACCACTTTTATCAAATATTTTCACTAGCTGGTATTTCACTACATTTTCACTGTGACGCCATCTTGCCCTAGCAACTTGCTGTGTAGTGGTTAATGGAAGAAGGCATGTTAAATCTATAATACATTTATTAGAGCACAGGACATGCATTTGAATTAAGCATTACTCAATACTAGTACAAAACTGTGGTAGAGATAACTTTCTTTGATCACACCGCATTACATGATATATTTCACATGCTTTGCTGCAGAGGGCACACACGCATTTGCAATTTGGTTGATGGTTAGAATTTGTTTGCACCGTTTGCACACACTCTGAAGTGAAATCCATGCACCGAGAATCTGGTTAACAAGTGTCTCATCTCATAGAAACCTTTCAAAAAATCCCACGATGTCATCGCATGACGTAAAATTCCTGCCATATACTTTCTCTCTTGAACTTCATTTCCTGCATTAGTCTCTCATAACCAACTTAAAAGAAATAGAGCAAGTAAAGTCTATCTTCCTAAAGAAAGCATTGTGTGTATCGAAATTTACTCCGTCCCGGCTAATGTATGAGCTGTCAGCAGAGCCATTCTGTATTGAGCAAATCAGACTATAAATGCAGCTTCCATCTAGCGCTGCCTATCAGGAACTTCTTGCGGAATTCCATTTAAAAAAAGAAAAAATATGGTTGGAAATCTATGGGACAGAAGCGATGATATCGTCTGACTGGAAGAGAGCCGACTACGATTTACGACACACTGTGACGCGTTTCGCAGTCCATGGATTTCACTTCAGGATATGCGGAAGAAAAGACTTTCACACTCCAAATGCAGCCACATGCATATGTGAATTGTGTAGCGAGCCCTGTGACCGATATCATGCGGCATACTGTAATACTGTAGAAGATTGACTTCCCTGAAGCAATTTTGTAGCGACTGACAGTTCCTGCATTGTATTTTTTACTTTTCCATTGGCCATTGGCTGCATTAAAACTATTATAACCCGCTGTAGATGGCAGGAGCAGCAGAAATCTGAGGTCTACAATAATAGGAGGCTCTTTCGCGACTTCATACACCAACCGAGAAATAGCGAATTTTGAAAGACACAGTACCCTTAACATCTTTCACCTTCTCCAACTCTACGAGGTGCTTATACTAAATAAGAATACATTTAATTAATTTAATAAGGCACACAAATTATGTATATAAAGATATTACATTTCATGTAAACATAAGTCAATTATAGGCCTATTTCGCTTTGTGCATTCCACAACATGGTAACGAGTACAAGTCGAATCACACAGTGTTCACACACAACTCTCGTCAGGTCATGAAAGCTCTTAGTTTTGCAGAGTTTATGGTGGTGTCCATGAACTGCCATAGCATTGACAAAATGTCGGAGATCCTGGTTAGTATTGATCCAAGTCCTATTCGTCATTGCTTCAGTCGAGTAGAAGTCAATACAAATGTCATTCCTTTTGGCCAATCTTTCGTCCAAGAGTTTCTTCCAATTGTCTGTATTAGGTAGTGCGATCTTGAATCTCAAATCTTCAATTAAAAAAGGCTCCTTTGCAAGTTCCTAAACCAGTCTTGATCTAGTAAATCTCGATACACAGAGGGTTGTCTTCAAATAACGGGCTTTGATTTTTTCTAAAGTGTGTAGGTCATTCTTCGTTAGCTTATCCCAAATGATTTCCAGGCCATATGTTAAAATAGGAATTATTTTTACGTCAAAAAAGATCATGGCCGTCTTAAGAGATTATCTATTTAAATTCTTGATGTCAAAAATTGCTTTCATAGCTGCCGCAGCACGTAGCCTAATATGAAGCCTAAAGGAGTTTACTGTCGTTTGTATCGTCAAGCCTAGATATTTAAAACTGTTTATATTGTGTAATGTCTCCGCTTTATAAGTCACCCTGTCACTTGAAGATACTCGCTCTCCCTTCCTGAATCAGTCTTTTCAATGTTCACTTGCAATTCGGTTGTATCTGACCACTTCTCTAATGCATCCAATGCCTTTTGTAGCTCTTGAACATCATGTGATCCTAGAACCATATTGTCAGCATACAAATACATGGTTACATCGTTTGACACATCTTTTATCGCTTGAACCACATCATACATAGCTACGTTAAACAATAAAGGCAAGCGCGGATCTAGAGTTTGGTTTTGGGGGGGGTCAGAGAATCGATCTAGAGTTTGGCCTTGCGGGGGGGGGGGGGGCGGGCGGGTGGGTGGGCGGGCGGGCGGGCGGGCGGGGGGGCGGGCGGGTGGTCAGAGAATCGAAATTGTTAAGAAAAATGGTATCACTAAAAACGCAATCACAAAATAACCTAACGTACAAAACCAGACCAATTTTTTTGCAAGCTACATGGATAGAAATTTGATGCGTTTAGCGCACCAAAAATATTCGTACAAATTGCAACGGCGTGTTTTGCGACTTTTACATCGAGCTTCGAGAAAAGGATCAAGGTACGTTACAGTTTCGGCAAGTCGAGTTGGTACCGACAAAGGGAGAAAGTCACAGCTTATATTGCCAACCAAGCTTGCGGTTTGGAGGTCGGCAAAAATTTTTGGTGCGAAAAAAGCCCCAGTTTCCTATCCGTGCATTGCTGCACATTCATCGTGACATCACTATAAACATCGATTCGGTAATCACAAGGTTTGCTAAACAAAATAGACGAGTTGATTTTGTTGTATAACTAATAGTTTTTATACAAGAGGTTTGAAGTTGTAAATATGTACAGTTGTAACAGAACATAATAATTCCAATAAAGATAATTCAGTATTGAATAAAATGAAAAAAAAAACTGTTTTTCAGTTAAAATTCGTTAAGTTTTATTTGTCTGGTAATTGTGTTTTCGTTTTTTGAGTTTGCAAAAAAATTTGGTCTCCGTTTTGGGGGGGGGGGGGTCATGACCCCCGTGACCCCCCCCCCCCCTTGAATCCGCGCCTGAATAAAGGGCGAAGAGGGTCACCCTGTAGAACGCCATTTGTCTGCGTGATCGCCCTCGATGAAGTTACATTGTCTGAAATGATGACAGTATTACTTCTTAACATGTTGTGAATCGGAATAGTGAGAGCCTTGTCCTCTACAAGGGAATCAAGCATCGACGATATAATGTTTCTTTTAAGATTATCAAAGGCCTTGGAAAAATCGATGAACACAGTGTGAAATTTACCCCTTGGTAGTCGTAGGGTGTTTTGTATATCGTCCAGTAGATTTCTTATTGCTTGCAGCGCTGCGCTGCGGCGGACCAGGCGTACTAGGCCAGTGATATCACTTCTTATTCTATTCGTTATGCTTGCAGTGTACTTCTTCCTCTCCTAAATCCAAGAGTTGGAAAGCACCTGAAGTATCAGAAATTAGAAGGAGATAGAATAGTATATAGATGAACAAGGGCGAGATAGAAATACTCGTCTGCGGTCAATATTATCTTGGAAAGCAGATATGAAGCAGATGAATACTTTTCCGAATGATCTAGAGCGTCTTTGGAACAATTCGACATTGTGAGGGGAAGAAAATTCTCTCTAAAGGGAGCTGTAAATTGCTAGTGTTGGTTTCTTGTAAAGTGGTAACTCTTACCGGCACTAGATGGCAACAAAATACTTTTTGGGAATGAATCCTATCCGAAGAGTAGGGATTGGTGGTTACGTATTTTAGTGCCAATGAAGACGACTAGTATGCTGAGAGTGCTGTGTATTTGTTAATATTGTGTGATATATTTCTGAATTCTTTTAACATTTTGCATATTTATTAAACATTTATCATGGGTAAAGCGAAGAAGGGAAAAAAAGGCCAGAAGGAAGATGAAATGTAAGTAATAAGTCTTACAATCTGGCAGCGGGCACATTGCCTCGTATTGCATTGGTATGATTGCACATGCTGGCACACATGTCATTGCTCATACCTATTATCGATTTTTACTGTATGAATATCTCTTAGTAGCATGTAGAATGTTCACTGAGAAGTTAGAAGAGCATTTTAATTCTGTTCATGGGAATTTTAGATGTATAAATTGGCCCATAACCCTTGAATCTAATTTCTACCTATGTTTGGGCGTATGTATGTTGAACAGTGGTGTATTTAATATACCATTTGTAGTAAGGTCCGACGCACGAAATAGTGGACGACCCAGATAAATGAATCAATGAGTACACCATTGAATATTTTACAAGGTAAATGAGTACAAAGTGTAATTATTATCGCCTACTGCTATAACAGTGAAGTATGGACCAAGCTCTAAGTTCCAAGAGTCCCTTGTTGGCATGCAGTTGCTGCTTTGTGGAGGCACAGTCAGTCTGGCTGGTCAATATATGGGAGTGATAGTATATGCGTGAGCAGAAGACTCAAAAGAATCACCCTGTTCTCATCGTTGTCTCTCTCCAATCGCTGCAAGATATGGTATGATACAAACATTATACAGGCTTGGGAGGACAGCCATTGTTACTGTTAATACAGTGTTAAGAATAGTTGGTTATTGTCATTTTAAGGGCTGGAGAGGTCATCTGAGAATGTCTCTGACAAGGTCAGCTCCAACATTTCTAGGGCCCAGGGTCCCTCATGAGCACATTTTCAACACTTCTATTTACCATTAGTTTAACCTAAAGTCCCCGTGGTATTGGGGTAGCACGCCTCCCTCGCACCCGGGTTCGATTCCTGGCTCCGTCAGGGATTTTAGAAACTGACGTGAGGGCTAGAACGGTGCACTCAGCGGTAGCGCTACAGAACAGGAGACCAAAAGTATAAAAAAAATTAGGTAATGAAATTTGCCGAAGTACCTTTAGTAATGGTATCCGGAGATGTTAAAATAATAGATGTTGACTCGTCCGCTGCCATAAACCCGCCCAGCCATCCCAAATAGATGCAATACTTATATAGCAGAAATGAAGTCTTTTGGAGCCATCTTGCTTACTAAGTCAGGAATGCCAACCCCACGCATTTGGTACTATTTCACATCGGGTATAGAACGAGTAAACAAAAGAGCGTCGATAAAGTAATGTAATGAAAAATTGCGCCAATTGTCAGTGTTTATTTATGTATTTATAATGTTTTACATACAAAAACAGACCTAACCTGGGGCTTATGCCCCAGACCCCCTTGCTTGTGGCACTGGCAGTAATTTTCCCCAAGACAGTGCTTAACTTGGAAATTTGTAACAATTTCAAACTTTACGTGTCATATGGTGAATTTTGTATTGGACATGTTGGTAACGTACTCAGATGTTCGTTTTTCGGGTGTCACATGACGTATGACTTAGTGTCTAAGATGGCGTCCATAGTGAAATGAAGACAATGCTAAAAGCATTATTTTCGTAAATAATCAATTAAAAGGAATTATTCTGGTGCAGCAGTGGCAATTGAGAAAGTAAAACGACTCCCAACATCTCCGAGAAAGGTTTGTCAATCATAAATACTATATTTTCAGTAATATACCTTGTTGAAAGTTACGACGGCTTGGTCTCCTGTTCTGTAGTTTTAATCACTCAGCCTCGTGAGGACAATTGAGTAGCTGTCTGACAGTAGGCTAAGGCAGTGCCCCAGTCACGGAGACCAAGATTAACGACTGAGGGGACCTGACGCGATGACCACGCGTCACCCTATAATCTGCAAGCCAAATGGCAGGGTAGGGCTAGGCCCTTTATGAGCTGTACTGCCATGGGGTTTGGTTTTTTAACCTATAAGAGGCTGACATGGGTATGTTTCTTCTTCTTTTAAGATGCCTTGAATTGTGGGCTGAAACTGGATTCATTAATTCTTCCCTTGACCAAAACCTGACTTTTACACTTGTACCTAGCAGATCATTGATAATATAGGCTATGATTCACAAACCTTTCTGGGAGTCGTTAGGAATTGAAAATACTATCGATTATCACTGCTGCAGTGGAAATATTTGTTAAATTACATAAATGTTTTTATTTCTTGCTCGTTCAACGAAGGCAGGCATGTTTGAGGCGCACATGTTGACGTCATATCACGTCCTATCTCTGTTGTCAACATGCCCGATAGAAATGCACCACACAACACGCGTATCGTGAAAAAGGAAATAATTGGCCTGGATAAAGATTAATGTCTACCCCCACTGTGCATGGCAAAAGCCAGGGGTGTTTATATTGGCTAGGCCGCACTACCTAACAATTATTGGACTAGGCCTAGGCAAAAACCCTTGGTTTGGATAATAATGATATCATATGGCCTCGGGTGCCGGATGCAGGCTTTGTTATTTGACACCCAAAGGGTAGCTTACATGTCGAATATTGTTGTTCCTTGAAGCACTATGAAAATCAAGGAGGTTAGATATCTAAGCTCCTTGGACACTATAGTGCTTTCTAGTAGAGAAATGAGGAACTTTGTGTTGGCGAGATTACTTTTGCCATTATGAATACGGCCTTCTGAATTCAAATGGGTTGTGTGACATGCCAACATCATATGACATGCGTGTCGTAATTTTTTCCGCCTTTCAAAAATCACATACCACTGCCAGGAGTGAACCTACAATCTTGGGGTTGGTAGCCTGACACGATAACCACTTGCCCACAGTGGCAAGCTATTGGTTTGGATAAAAATTATTGATGCGCGTCTACCCCCACTGTGCGTGACAAAAACCAGGGGTGTTTATATTGACTAGGCAACAAACATTGGTTCGGATGAAAATTATTAATGCCTTATGATATTCTTGATTGAAATTGGAGATTGTTAACTCGCAACTCGCCCAATCCATGTCTGACTTAAAACTGAAACTTAGCGCACTTTAACATTAACTTGACGGCGCTCTTTTCTTTATGATATAGTACCAAATGCATGGGATTGGCAACACTGTATTTGTTGCTTAATCGGGCACATATTGGTGGATCCAGCTGGAATTTCACAGATAAGTTATAAGTCTTGATGAAATTTGGGACGGCGGGTGGGTTATAGTTATCGGAGGAGTAAACGTCTATTACTAAATTATCTCCAGATTTTTTCCTTGACCATTAGTAAGTTACAGATATTTTGGATAATTTTAGTAGTTTAAGAATTTTTTTCCCCTAGGTTCTGGTCAAGGGAAACTGGAAACTCCGTAACTGTGTGTATTAATTTTGGAGGAGACCAAATTCTGGCTTTTATACTTCTACCTGACTTATTATTGTAAATATAAGATTTTCATACCTTTGTAGAAGTCATTAGGAATTACTGTCATTATCACTGCTGCACCAGAAATATTAATTTATTATATTACGTAAATGAATGGTTTTTTATTTCTTGCTCGTTCAATGATGGCAGCCAAGTTTCCAAGGTGCATGAGATCTCTTAAACTATAGTGATCTGGGGAGCCACCAGTACAGAAGTTCAAATCATGGTCATCTTCATTTCCCCTTTTCCAGCTGACATGGGGTGGGGGCAAATATGGTTCCTCTCCACTTTGTTCGGTCGTTCCACTATTCCTCTTCCGACACAGTGTACCAATCCAGATTCTGTTTTCTAATACTATTCTTTACAGAGTCCATCCAACACATTCTTGGTCTTCCTCGTCCTCTCTTCCCTGTCGTCCGTCGTTCCAGTGCTCATCTTGGTAGCCTTTCTTTATTCATCCGCTTGACATGTCCGAACCATCTCAATCTGTTTTGCTCCAGTTTGTCATTTAGTTTCTGTACTCCCAGTTCTTTCCGTATATTTTCATTTCTTACTCTGTCTCTCTTCTTTCTTTTCTCAGGAATCTCATCTGAGCTGCCTGTACCCTGCTCTCGTCCCTCTTAGTCATTGTCCAAGTTTCTGCTGCATATGTCATATAGGAACATAATATGCTTTGTACATAACTTCTTTAGCCTTAATTGGTATATCCTTGTTCCATACTAGTCCCCATACCTGTTGGTAGATAGCACTCCCGAGTTGTATTCTGCTAATTTCATAATCTAGTCTCCCATCTTCAGTCAGTTCACTTCCCAAGTATTTGAAGTGTTTCACCACTTCCAGTTCCATATCTCCGTCTTTGATTATTCCTTGGTATGAAAATCAGTGTGGATAAGAGCATATTTGTGGTGCTGATAAGAGGAGAATGTGAAGGAAAAGGAATCTGGGAAGTGAAATAATGCAAGATGCAAGGTTGGATGGAGATATCAACAGAAGAGTAACAAGTGGGAAATTCGTTTTACCAGAGTCGAAGAACCCTGCTGTGGAACAGTGAAGTCCCCATGAAATGTAAAGAGATATGTACAAGATGTAGAGTTATTAAATGTAAGGACTGAAGAAGAATGTGATACACATCCAAAGATAATGAATGTAGAACCACATATAGAAATTTGTTCACTTTAGACCATCCTCCCTTTTCATCACTTTTAACACCTTAGCTTATTGAAAATATATAATTTATGATATACATACCTTTCGGGGAGTTGTTGGGAGTCGTTACACAATCTCTTCATACTCAATAGCCACTGCTGCACCGCAATAATTGTTATTTCACGGAAAGAATGCAATTTTTCTTCACTTAGGGACGCCATCTTTGACAGTCATGTGACACCCGAAAGACGATCATGTGACTACGTCACCAACTTGAATAAAGAAATTCACCACACGCCTTCGCTATTAAGTTAGGCACTGTCTTGTGGAAAATTACTGCTAGTACTACAAGCAAGGGGGTCTGGGGCATAAGCCCCAGGTTAGGTCTGTTTTTGTATGTAAAACATTATAAATACATAAATAAACACTGTAATTGAGTTAACTTTCCACTGAGTATAGTGATTTCATACATCACGTGTGAAATAGTACCAAACGCGTGGGGTTGGCATTACTGACTCAGTGAGAAAGATGGAGGCGAGAACTTCGATTTCAACTATATAAGTCGTGTCGCTATTTGGGTGGGATGGCGGGTCTATGACAGCGGAGCAGTGAACATCTAATACGGTACTCAATCCTCTCCTGATATCCTCCCGATTATTAAATCAGGTAATTTCAGTTTTAAATTTTTTTTATACAAAGGATGGTCTAAAGTGAACCGCCACTGAAACACCAACCATTCATGAAGTGCAGAAGCCGTTGAGAAACTAAGAAACAATAAAGCCCCGGGGGAGGATGGCATTACGAGTGAAATGTTAAAAAACTCAGGGCAAGAAATTATATATGAAATATATAATCTTATCGTCAAGATATGAGAGGAAGAGAATATGCCATCTCAGTGAAGCATCGGAATAATTTTTCCCATATATAAGAAAGGAGATAAGTATAATTGTGCAAATTACTGAGGAATTACATTACTGAATATCGTCTATAAAGTGTTTTCCAATGTGCTATTAAAGAAGTTGCAGATCTACTATGAGGAAATAGTAGGGGAATATCAATGTGGGTTCCGCAAGAATAGAAGTCCTATTGATCAAATCTTCGTTGTTAGACAAGCGATGGAAAAATGTTATGAACACAACGTAGATCTTCATATGTTGTTTGTAGACTACAGACAAGCCTTTGATAGTTTTGACAGGGAAGGTTTGTACCGATATATGGAACAGAAAGGAATTCCCGGAAAGCTAATAAGATTAGTGAGAATAACCACAGAAAATGCTAATGCCAAAGTAATGGTGGAGGGTAAACTTGGTGCTGAATTTTCCTTGGAGAGAGGTGTACGACAGGGTGATGCCATGTCTGCTTCGCTATTCAACTTGGCTTTGAATGAAGTATTGGAGAAATTGGAAGGAGCAAATAATAATATAGTATATAAATCAAGCCAAGTACCTAGGGGAGATCTTGGAACCAACAGGTTTAGAAGAAGAAGCACAAAGAGTTCGCCTACAGAAATTGAAGAGAACGTATGGGAGAACGTGCGACATCTATGTCCACACATACAAAGATCAGACACTACAACACGGTGATCAAACCGGAAGCTCTGTATGCAAGTGAAACTCTACTAAATAGGAAGGGTGACTTGGAAAATATCCTAAAGGAAGAACGCAAGATCTTGAGGAAAATTCTTGGCCCAGAAAGAACAGAAGATGGATACAGGTTGAAATCTCGTAAAGCAACTGAGAAATTATCTAATCTTGCAGCGGACATCAGAAAACGAAGATTGAAGTTTTATGGACATGTTGAAAGACTTCCACCAACCAGGCTTACACACAAGATCCGAAAGACTGAAGAATATACCGTGGATTCAGCAAGTCAAACAGGACTTGGTGAAGGCCCAAGTAACAACAGTGGAAGTCTTTGACAGGAAACTATTCCGATGTAGGGTAAATGGATGGAATGTAACACCAGAGAATTACGCTCCAAAGAGACCAGGATCGAAGTGGACTGAGGAAAGGAAGATGGCCCACGGAGAGGGAATGAGGGCTATATGGAAGTTCAGAAAGGCGAATGATAAAAGTACTGCGTGATCCATCTGGGTCCATTCGCAAATAATAATAATAATAATAAACCGAAATGTGTGCCTATGCTGATGATGTAGTATTGATAGCGAGAAGACTAGACTATTTAAAGGAGAGATGTTTAAAGAGATGAAGAAGGAAGGGGAAATGTGAACATGGCCAAAACAAATTACATGCACCTAATATCTGTTGAAAGAAGAAGAAACTGTGATAATTTAATAATAGACTCCTGCACATTTGAAAATGTTGTAAATTTTGAGTATTCGGGTGTTCTAGTTAATAATAAAAACAAAGTGAGTGAATAAATAAATAGAAGGATTATTAATGGAAACAGAGCCTATTTTGCCAATCTAAAACTCATTAAGTCACTTAACACAAAACTCAAAATTTACAAGACCTTGATCAGACCAGTGTTAACTTATGGCTCAGAAACATGGAATATGTTGGTTCAGGATTGCAATAAACTTAGGGTGTTTGAGAGGAAAATAATATGGAGAATTTATGGTGCTGTATTGGATAGAGGAGAATGGAGGATACGAACTAATAGGGAAATAGATGAAATCCTCAAAAGCAAAGACATTGTTCGATATATAAAGCCACAAAGACTACGATGGCTGGGCCACATGAAAGGGTGGAAGACAAAAGAACACCATATATAAAGCCAGAATGGAAAGAAGACGACGCCCTGGTGGACCAAGGAATCGATGGAAAGATGAAGTGGAGGTGGACTTGCAAACAATGAACGCACGACCCTGGAGAACAGCTGTCCAAGATCAAGATTGATGGAAATCTGTGGCTGGGGAGGCCAAAGCTCACACCGGGCTGTAGTGCCAGATGAAGAAGAAGAAGAATATACAAGATGTACGGTACTATACCCCTATACTAACATATGCATTAGAGCAGTCGTGGGCAAAGTACGGCCCCTGAGCTAGTGTAATCCGGCCCGCGACATGGTTTCCAATTATACTACCTACAATTACACATAGGCCTAGGTAGTGATGTAAAATACCCAGGTAATTATAAATCTGGGTAAATACCCAGGGTATATACTCGGGTAAATAACCCAATTTAAGTAAATTTTAGATTTTTCATTAAAAATCCTGTGTCGTGGTAAGTTGAACCTTAAAAAAAGGATACCGGTAAGCAAACTATTCTACTTTAACTTTTTAGAAATGTAACAACATTAGATAGTTAATAAAATAAAATTTAATTGGAATTGGGACTTAAAAACAAAATGATTAGAATTGGGAATTAGCTCAGGAGATACAAACTAACAACTCCACTACACTGAAAAAGTTAGCTTAAGTACAGTAGGCATCAAACAAACAATAGAAAGTACAGTGTCAGTTTGAATTCTGGGTAGGATGAGCTGAGCAGTGTTGCCAACACTGGCATACATCTTCACCCATTATAAAGCCCACATACTACAAAAACTTCATGACATGCATTTATATTATTTAGAGTACCGTATGATTTAAAAAAGTAATATTTTTTATATTTAAAATTGAATAAAAAATAACTTAAAGCACTTTTACTAAGCTTTTTTTCCCTTTCAAATGTCCTTTCTATTGAATATATTTGATTACCTTTTGAGTTTTGGCATACACATTTCAATTAATATGCATATTACTACAAAAGTAGCCCAGTAGCACAATAAAACTCGACCTTCTCAATACAGTATCTTCGTATTTATTAAAAATTTAAAACACAAAACAACCAAAGGTTTATCCAATATTTTACTTTAGTTTAAGAAAAGAACACACTTAAAGACAAGGTTACAGTGCCAAAACATATAAATACCCAAAAATACCCGGACATCCGTTTTCCTTTTCTTTTGGTTTTGAAGGATCAATATTGTTCCTGATTTCAATTTAAGGCATGAAATACCTGTGTTTCAGTCCTTGTTTGTCCAACAGTTCATCAACACATAAAAAAGTGTTGTACAAAGCTCAAAAAATTGAAAATACCCTCATTTTGGGTATTTAAATGACCACTGGGTATATACCCGGGTAAATACCCAATTTATATTTACCTTTCCACTGGGTATTTACCCGGTCCACATCACTAGGCCTAGGTCATATTTCCTGTTTTGTGTGCCTAGAAGTGAAAAACTATTTCAATCTCATTGTGTTTATGCATTTTGTGTAATATCTTTTTGTGCGACAAATCTCCACGACGAGTTTGAATGAAGATTTCAGGACTTCAAAGTTATTGAACAGGACTTGGACGTTTTCAGCATACCATTTAATGTTGACTGTGAAACAGTAAAATCAGAGTTGCAGCTGGAACTGATGAGTTACAATGTAACAACGAATTAAAGCAACTATTCCCCAACGTTTCGAAAATTGAGTTCTACGAGACCCTACCAAAATGAAGCTTCCCAAACATGAAATCTCATGCACATGTTCGCATCTTCGTATATCTGTGAACAGGTGTTTTCCACAATGAAGCTTCGCAAAAATAGCGTCAGAAATAAATTGACAGACCACCATTTTTAGCTGCACTACTAAGAATCAGCTCATCCCAGTTTCAACCAGATTATGAAAAACTTTTAAAAACACAGTCACAGTTTCACTTAGTTTTCTACCATTTGTAGCCTAAAAATTTTGTTTGATTTAAAATTGAGATATAAAAAGTTTATAATCTATCTAAAAGCATGTGGTGTTCAATTTTCGGCCCGACTAGATTATTCTGTATTGCATCTGGTCCTACCCCTAAAATGTTTGCCCAGGTCTGCATTAGAGACAGAAATAAGATGGAGTTCCTGAGGGAAGACAAGGAGAGACAGAGTAAGAAATGATGAGATCAGAAAACAAATAGGGGTAGAAAAATTGAATGATAGGATGGAGAAGAATAAATTGAGATGGTTCGGACATGTTATGAGGATGGAGAAGGCAAGAATACCAAAACAAGTGTTGGAGGCTAAGATTGAGGGGAAGAGGACAAGGGGAAGATGGTTTGACTCTGTCAAGAAGGAATAGAAGACTGGAGTGGAATACAATTACTGAAGAGGAATGGTAGTACTTTTATGGATTTTAAAAAAGCCTATGACTCCATTGACAGAAAGGCACTTATTAACATTCTGAAGGAATGTGGACTTGATAACAAGACAACGGAAATAATTCAAGCAACATTAACGAACACAACTTCCAAAATTAAATTTAGAGGGGAACTTTCAAAATAAAGTCAGGTGTGAGACAAGGAGATGGTCTGTCACCTCTGCTTTTCAATTGTGCATTGGAAAAGGTAATTCAATACTAAGGGCATTCGACTAGGGAGACATCATCATCATTTCCCCTTATCCAGCTCCTGCCGGGTCGGGGTATTTATGGCACTTCTCCACTTTCCTCTTTCCTTCCACGATCTTGTCCCAGTCCAGATTTCTTTTTCTCATGCTGTTCTTCACTGAATCGATCCACCTTGTTCTAGGTCTTCCCCTTGCTCTCTTACCCTTGCACTTGGCCTCCAGCATCTGTCTTGGTATTTTCCTCCATCCTCTTTACATGTCCAAACCACCTTAGTTTATTCTTCTCAATTCTCTCATTTAGTTTTACCATCCCAACTTCCTTCCTAACATCTTCATCCCTCACTCTGTCTTTCCTTGTCTTTCCTATCATACTTCTTAGGAATTTCATTTCACTGGCTTGGATTCTACTCTCTTGCCTGCTTGTCAGGGTCCAAGTCTCAGCTGCATAAGTTCATATGGGTACATAGTACATTTTATACATTACCTCCTTGCTTTTCCTTGGTACTTGCTTATCCCAAACAAGTTTTCTTACACTTTGATAGAATGCATTGCTCTGCCAATCTCCATGTCCAACCTACCAGTTTGCATCAATTCACTTCCTAGGTATTTGAACGTGTCCACAATTTCCAAACTCTGACTTCCAATTTTCACAGTGCCCTTTCCTTGTCTTTCCCCTCTTGTCATCACCATGGTCTTGCTTTTCTCTATACTGATTTTCAGGCCATACTTCTGAATATTTTCGTTAAGTGCATCTAGTTGTTTTTGCACTTCTTCGGTGTTCCTTCCCCAGACCACAATATCGTCTGCAAATAATAGTAACTTCATTTCTTTATGTCCATATGCTTCCTTTGTTTCCTTTACAATTTCATCCATCACCATTATGAACAAGAGAGGTGACAGCACACTCCCCTGTCTTAGTCCAGTCTTGTTCCTAAACCAATCTGTCTTTCCAAACTTGGGTCAGCACCCTGCTAACACAGTTGTTGTACATTGCTTGCACCATTTCCAACATTTCTCTTCCCAGTCTCTTCTTAACCATGGTTTCCCATACCTTCTCTCTGGGGACACTATCATATGCCTTTTCTAGATCTATGAAAGTCATGATCAAATCCTCTCCATATTCCCAGTTCTTTTCCATCACCTGCCTCAAGCTAAAGATTGGGTCCACTGTGGATCTTCGTCTCCTGAAGCCATACTGTTCCTCTTGCAACTCTCCTTCCACCTTTCTTCTCATTCTTCTTTCTAATATCCTTTCCAGTATTTTTACTATCTGTGATATGAGGGTGATCCCTCTATAGTTATCACACACTTTCTTGTCCCCTTTCTTAAACACTGGTATTATTAGCCCTTTCTTCCAGTCTTCTAGGGAGACATCCAAATAAAATCACTGTAGATTGTTTAGCTTTTGCGGATGGCATTGCATTACTTACTGACTCACTGGATACTACCCCAGAACAAATTAGAGAGTTGCAAAAACAGGCAGCCAAAGTCGGACTACAAATATCATTTGAAAAAACTAAGTTCATGACAAACATCACTGATGCCCCGCAAAGTATCACAATTCATGACAGTTCAGTATTTAAAAGAAATTCCTTTAAATACCTAGGAGAGTGGATAATGAACGACTCACGGGTAAAGACAGCAATAGAAACGCGTATGCATAAATTACAATGGTGTTTTCATATGACAAAAGATATATATAATAAAAAAAACTTGTAACACTAGATTAAGGCACTATCGAACAGTGTCAGACCTGAAACTCTGTATGCGACAGAAATACTTAAATTAACAAGATTTGGTGATTTAAACAAATTAGAGAAGACTGAAAGACGAATTCTGAGAAAAATACTGGGAGATAAACGAAATAATAACGCAGAATATAGGTTACGACCAAATAGAGAGTTATATTTGAAATGTGAAAAATTATTTGATGACATGAGAAAGAGAAGATTACAGTTTTTTGGGCACATAGTAGACTAACTAAACAGATCTTCAACTTACTGACCAGTTACAAATCCAAACCCACATGGTTCATTGAAATTGACAAAGATTTGACAAACGCCAGAATTCAGACAGACACAATAGCAAACATATCACTCTTCAGAGAAGCTATTCAAAAGGCAGAATGTCAAGAAAGACAACTTGCAGAAAGCGGACTCAAGAGGAGAAAGATGACAGAAATTAGGAAACAAAGGAAATTGAATACAATGGACAATAGCCAAATGGGTTATTCAATGGTGGAAGGAGAGGCAACATTAACACCCCGAGCTGGCAGGAGCTGGACATGGGGATTGTTACTCAGGCACACTTCAGTGTTACTGGTGTGAAAATGCAAAACCATTGGACTGGATAAAGGTTAGTGATTTGTGACTACCCCCACTGTGCGTGACGAAATACCAGGGGAGTTTACCAGTACGTGGTAGATTATTGAACATATATCATTCACTTACTTTTCTGGGAGTCATTGGGAATTGAAAATACTGTCAAATATCACTAATATTGCTTAAATGAAGGTCTTTATTTGTAGCTTGTTCAATGACGGCGGACAAGTTTGTGGCCGACTCATTGACGTCATATTGTGTTGCCAACATGTCCCATACAAAATACACCACACGACACACTTAACTTGGTAATTATGTGAAAACAGAAATAATTAGCAAAACCATTGGCCTGGATAAAGATTATTGATGTGTGACTACCCCCACAGTACGTGACAAAAACCAGGGGTGTTTATATTAGCTCATCATCATCGTCATCATCATCTTGTACAGTTTCCAGCCCCAGGCTGGGTCTGTTTGGAACATAAGCCTCGCCACTTAGTCCTTTCTTCCCACCACCACTCCGCTGTCACTCTGGTCCAGTCCTCGCCTCTCTTCTTGACACATTCCTTCACTCCTTTCAGCCATTTATCTCTTGGTCTTCCCCTTGGTCATTTCTTCTGCATCTGCATCTCATGTATCCTCTTGGGATTCTTCTTCTCATCCATTCTCTTTATGTGTCCATACCACCTCAGTCTTGATGTCTCAATCCTACCTTGCAAGGGCTCCTCTTTCACCATTTCCCTGACCTTTTCATTCCTCACCCTGTCTCTTCTTGTTACTCCGATCCTACTTCGCAGGAACTTCATTTCACCAGCCTGTATTCTGCTTATGTCTCTTTTCTTCATTGTCCACGTTTCTGAAGCATAGGTCAGTATCGGGATATAGTAGCTTCTGTATAACACTTCCTTGCTTTTTTGTGGGACATCTTTATTCCACACTAAGCTCCTAATGCTTCTCAGGAATGCTTCTGCCTGTCTGCCACGTTCCGTAATCTCTTTGTCATTTCTCCCATTTTCCTCCACTATACTTCCCAAGTACTTGAGACTTTCCACCTTCTCCAGCTGTCCACCTCCAAGTGTTATCCCACTCATTGGTCTGTCCTTTTTCCTGGTCGTTAACAGGATCTCACATTTACTGATGTTGAACTTCCATCCGTACTCTTCCACTGTTTCTTCCCAAGCCTTCAGTTGCTCCTGAATTTCCTCCTCCTTGTTTCCCCAGACCATGAGATCATCTGCAAACACCATTGCTTTCATCTTATCTTCTCCTATCTTTCCTGCTATCCATGTCATTACCTCGTCCATAACCACAATAAAGAGAAGGGGTGACAGCGCACTACCCTGTTTCAGGCCACTCATTTGTCTGAACCAGTCTGTTCTTTCCCCTCCAACTTTCACACAACTCACACTTCCACAATACATTTCCTTCACTCTGCCTACAGTCCCTTTTTCCACTCCCATGTTTTCCATTGCTTTCCAAACCTTCTCCCTACACACACTATCATAGGCCTTTTCGATGTCCAGGAAGGCCATCAACAGATCCTCTCCAAATTCGTAGTGGTGTTCCTGGAGCTGTCTCACTCAAAATATGAAATCCACTGTTGATCTCCCAGGTCTGAAACCATACAGCTCCTCTCTCAATTTGGCTCGTATTCTACTTTCTAATATCTTTTCATATATCTTGGCACAGTGAGGTATGAGTGTGACTCCCCTGTAATTTCTGCACTCCTTTCTGCTTCCTTTCTTAAATATTGGGACAATTAATCCTTTCTTCCAATCTTCTGGGGTCTTTTTCTCCTTCCATATCACCCTCATCACACGGTACAGCCACTGTTTCCCAACCTCCCCTGCTGCCTTCACCATTTCAACACTCGCTTCATCCACACCCGGTGCCCTTCCTCCTTTCATCTTGTGTATAGCCATCTCCAGTTCTCTCCAATTCAGGTCCTTTTCCATTCCTGTGTTGTCTTCTCCATCTTCCAATACATTGTCTTCCTCCCTATGACCATTTGGATTCAGCAAATCCTCAAAGTACTCTTTCCACACTGTCTTGAGTGTTTCTTTGTTGTGTACCTCATTTCCGTTTTTGTCCATCATTACCACACCCTCTCGCAAACCCATTCTCTTACTTTTGACCTTCCCATAAAGTACTTTATTTCCTCTACTGTCTTCCTCCATCATCTCTGTCCACTTTACCATCCACTTCTTCCTCTCCTCTGCGACAATCTTGTTTGCTTCTTTCTTCTTTATATTATAATTTTCTCTTGCCAGATCAGTTCTTTCCTGGAACCACACTCTGAAAGCCTTGTTCTTCCTTCCCACAGCTTCTTTTACTCTCTCATTCCACCATGCTGTCTCTTTACACCACTTTCTGTTGCTAGTTCTTCCATATACTGCCACTGCAGCTTCCACCATTGTGTTCTTGAATTGCTTCCATTCCTTTTCCCCTGTTTTAGGATTGTCTGTTGGCATCCTTTCCCTTATTATCTTCTGGAATTCTTCCTTGACTTCCTTTTCCTTGAGTTTCCATACTTTGATTCTCCTTTCCTGGTACTCTGTCCTCTTGCTATCCTTAACAACTCCCAGGTTCATTACAAGTATTCTGTGGTCGCTATCTAAGGCCTCTGATGGTATTACCTTTATATCTCTGACACTTCTCTTCATTTCCCAGTCGTTCAGCATGTAATCTAGCAAAGATTTCTTTGTTAAATCACTGCTGTACCACGTTACCTTGTGGCTTTCTTTCTTCCGGAACCAGGAGTTGCCTACCACTAAACCGTTTCTCTTGCAAAAATCCAGCAACTTTCTCCCTTCTTCATTCCTGCTACCCCATTATTGGTCTAGGCGAAAACCATTGGTCTGCCGGATGCGAAGTAGTACCAAATGCGTGGGGTTGGCAATACTGCACATAATGCTAAAAATGGTGCAGTCAGCTGGAATTTCATCTATAGAAGTCGTGGTCCTATTTGGGATGGCACAGACATTTATTACTATATCATCTTTACCTTTACCACAGGTATTTTGATTATTTCAGTAGTTTATGAATCGCCCTCCCTCCAGTCTTACTGTTTTGCAATAAAAGTAATGCACCCTGAAGTTCTGCTAGCATTTGCACCTCAATAGTGTCATTGCAGATGTTGTTTGAGTCTTCAGTCTTTTGACCGGTTTGATGCAGCTCTCCATGCCTCTCTGTCCTGAGCTAATCGTTTCATCTCTACATAGCTACCACACCCTACATCTGAGGCAATCTGTTTAACATATTCTAACCCTGGTCTACCCCTACAGTTCTTGTCCTCGACCCTTCCTTCCATAACTAAGCTTGCTATTGCTGGGTGTCTTAGTATGTGTCCTACCAACCCATCTCTTCTCTTCATTAGCAGTCGTAGCTTGCCACGGTGGGTGAGTGGTTATCGTGTCGGACTACCAACGCCAAGATTGCAGGTTTGCTCCTGGCCGTGGTAAGTGATTTTTGAAAGGCAGAAAAAATTCGACACCATGTCATGCGATGTTGGCATGTCAAAGAACAAAGAACCCATTTGAATTCACTAGGCCGTGTTCATAATGGCAAAATTAATCTCTGGAGTTTCTGCCAACACAAAAGTTCCTCCTTTCCCTACTAGAAAGTGCTATAGTGTTCAAGGAGCTTTTTTTTTTATGAAATTCTGGCGACTTGTAGATAAGAATGATAAAACCGCACTTTCGTAAATATGCATAAAAAAGTGCGAGGGCATTATCTCGTATCAATAATAAATTCATACAGCGTGATCCTAGTGCCCCCCCATTTGCGGTGCGTCGTATCCCGGTCTTGTATTATAACGTAGGCAATGGTTTTAACCCTCTTTTCATAAATAATTGCAGTTGGGTGAAAAACTCGTCTTATACGTAACCATTATTAAGCAGGTCTTCTGTTTAAAACAGGGTTCCTACGAGCTACTTGTATACATACTATTAATTTAGTTTGGTGGTTGAATCTGTCTTCAGTGGTGAAGAGAATCTTCCCTTATTCACTGAGCATTACGTTGCAGGGGTTGTGTACTCTAGTGTTTCGGCTACAGAATAATGTCCTTAGTTGTTTAGAAATCCTGTGTATTTGAGTAAAGTGAATAGATCATCTACCAGTTCACAAGTTTGATGATAGATGTCGACCTAGGCAAGTTAAGCTCTTCCCGACTCTATAAAGATACATAATTTAACAGGGAAGTTGCAGCAAATGTAAACAACTATGTTAATTGCACAGTTTTTAAATGGCGATCTAGCTTTAATCACCTTCATTCGTACATATTGTATTACACAGAAGCTGTACAAGCACGCCTGGATATGGGCAGCAAACAACGTTTCTGCTCATGCGTCAGATTACCAGCTTACTGGCTTTCGATGTAACATGATGATAAGGTCAGTACATCGGTTGTGCATACAAAACAAGCTTCATGAAATAATTAAAACTCAGCAATCTTTCTAGGTTTATGCCGTGTTTTGTGTGGGGTTTCACCTAGGGCACCAAGCTGGCTCATCAGCGGACTACTGGTGACCCCGCCCTGACACCCACAGGAGTAGCAAACTTCGCGCTACCTCCCTTTATATGAAGTGCACCAGCACCTTCTTACTGCGAGAACTAAAGGCTCAAGCCTTTGCTTAGTTTTAATTCACTGGCCTTGAAAGCCAATATACCATCTTTTCATGAAATAATTGTTTGTACCTGTAATCCTAAATAATTGCGCGACTGGCAAAAACTAAAACACAAAATGTGCTGTGGAGCATTATGGCCAGCTGCCACTCGTGGCTTCTTATCCTGTGATTAATGGAGCCTTGACAATACACTCTAATTGTACGTTGTCTTGTTTGTTAAATAAGTTGTTAATAAAACAATTCATGGGATTGGTGTTGGGTTGATGAAGCACCATAAGGAGTGGCAAGTTCACATAAAGTTTGTTTGTTTCAGTGATGATGACCAGGAAGTTGAATCTCAAACAGTTATTGATGAGGACGCACCTGTAAAAGGAAAGGAGAAGAAAGGAAAGCAGAAGTAAGTAGCCTTCTGCCACAAGTCCACATTCCCATGCCTTCCTACTTGGTCTATGTTTTGTCGCACTGTGCTCTGCTGAGTATAGAAGCAGCCATGTGGGGCAATGAAATCAAATGCACTTTTTACCTGCTCAACATCTCAAGTTCTTAGAAAGAACTGTTTGCATTATCTACTCACCTTGAGAAGGCTAGTTTATGAAAACTAAGGGAGTCTTCTTCATGCCGAATGTTCAATGTGTCCTCGAGAAAGTGCTTTGATAAATTTAACTGTTCATATTTTGTACATTGTACGTATGTCTCCCCCTTATTATTCCCGTTTCCAAAGGGACAGTTGCCAATTTCATCCACTCCTTTGAAATTAATGGGCAATGTCCACGTGGACGTCCAAAGCAGCGCTGATAATTTATTTTCAAGATTAATTGGATGATTATCCATTTCGCAAGGTCCGTATTGACGTGTACAATGACAATTTCAATGGGTTAAGTGGTCTCCGCCCAATCAATACAAGTTTATTATTGGCATCTATTAATTTATTGCCATTAAGGACATGTTTCGGGCCTCATGGGCCCTTCTTCAGCCGCAAAAATTAATAATATATTTACATCCATCATAATACACAACACACGTACACTTTAAGAAAAACATTAAAATGGACACTCAATTAATTATAAAATTTTAACTTATCATGCTGCAAAAATTAAAAGTAACATTCAAAATTAATTCCAAAATACCATCCCATCCACATATAAAAGGATTAAAAAAGGATTAAAAAGCACAGCTAAAAGAGATAGGTCTGGTCTTGGTGGCCTTATCCATATTATGATCTGGCAGGTGCCCTATTCAACAGGCCGTTGAAAAATTTGGTTAAAATGTTTAAAAATATATATTGGAGGTGATTATAATGCGGCCAGAGGGCTATGCTGGCTCTCCATTTGTGTTATGAGTTCCTGTTTTAAAGCCAATCTTCGTGACCTTGGCCCGGGAAATTGTCTTGAACCAAAGTTGGGCCGTTGTTATTTTTTTCATTGTCGGATTGGGTGGAGACTTAACATTTTGAAGGAACAGTCATACGGAGCTTGTGATGGGGTGAACCAGCCAGAGTTCAAGCCTGCTTCTCAACTATAAAGAAATAATGAAGAGTTTTAGAAAAATGAATACGTCGAAAAAACTAGGATTAAAACGAAAGATGTAGCAATAACTTACTAAGCTCGAATTGAAGGAATTACACGACTGTCAGCTTTCACCTGGAGGCTGTAATGGGACGAAAAAAGGAAACGTTAAAGTCGCCTACATACGTGAAATTATGAAAGGAAGACTCATGTGCCGGATTGCTTACCTTTACTTGGAAGTTCGAGGTGCACGTTGTGTTCCGTCTGACGGCATGTTACTGTGTGAGGCGAGTATTTTGGAATTAATTTTGAATGTTACTTTTAATTTTTGCAGCATGATAAGTTAATATTTTATAATTAATTGAGTGTCTATTTTAATGTTTTTCTTAAAGTGTACGTGTGTTGTGTATTATGATGGATGTGAATATGTTATTAATTTTTGCGGCTGAAGAAGGGCCCATGAGGCCCGAAACATGTCCTTAATGGCAATAAATTAATAGATGCCAATAATAAACTTGTATTGATTGGGCGGAGACCACTTAACCCATTGAAATTGTCGATAACTTATTTGTTAAAAGGTTAAGAAACTATGCCTGTGTTTCTCCATGTACAAATTTTGACATGCGTTCTCTAAAACATTGCATTTCTTGCTGCGTCAGAGTATGGTGAGATGATGAATATCTTATGCTGCTATTTTGTTGAAGATCGGAAATTAAAAATAGTTCGAGTGTGGACCTGAACTATTTTTAATTTCCGCTCCTCAACAAAATAGCAGCATAATATATTCCACATCTCACCATACTCTGACGCAGCAAGAAATGCAATGTTTTAGAGAATGCATGTCAAAATTTGTACATGGAGAAACACAGGCATAGTTTCTTAACCTTTTAACAAATAAGAAGATTTTAAGTTATCTGGAGAATATTGGACCGACGGACAAAGTTTCATGTGTTTTAACCAATTGTAACGACACATCGTATTTTAACGTGTAGTATCAATGTTTAGTCTGTACTATGTTTTTGTCAGGGTTAATTTCATTCTATGTGATTGATAGTGTGCATCATACTTGTTTATGTCTAAGGGCTGGTTTCACCAGCTCCGCTTAACAAACTAAGGGTGGTTTAAACTATCCTCAAGGATGTGGCCCGTTGCACCAGACCATAAGCAATGGATTAAAGTAGGCTTGGATTAAGCGGCCGTGCTCGGTGGTTTAAGACATAAGGATGGTTTAAGCCGTTCACTCATACGCCAAAATGGTGGCGGTCCCCATATCTCAGTAGGTTGAGGGTGTTGTTATATAATGTAGTGAACGAAATAATAAAACAAATATTATTAAATGGTTTATAATGACGGCACAGTACACTGGAGAGATATTTTCTTCCGTGTGATCATTTGCTAAGCACTGGTATCTATACCCGTTGATAAAGCCGTAACGTATATCGTCATCTTTGGTTGAGTGGATAACATCACTGACTCCTGCCCGGAGTGCCGGGGTTCGATTACTAGTGGGGAGGAATATTTTTGCTTGACTTTTATTGTTTTTATTGTTTTATAATTACTCGGTCCTTATAATATAAAGCATACATAGTGTGCATTTTGTGATGCAAATTAAATATATACGTATAACATTCTTTCAACGCGCTGCCACAGGGATTTCCTTCACGTTCCTAAAATCGCGGTAGCTTGTACTACAGGCATCATAGCTTTTGACAACGTAAAATGAAATACTCTTCCTGGCAGTACCGCAATGTACATGTTTGGTTGTTAAACTAAATATTAGCCCAGGGACGGATGTAGAAATCTTTAGCCAATGACGAACTAGCCTATTGTGGATGCTTGCAATACAACATGCTGTGTCATTCGTATACGTACTGTATATATATATCATTAGAAAATACGCACTATATGTGCTTAATGCTATAATATATGCGTATATATAAACAAGCAATATAATGAAAACCAAGTAAGAAAACATAACCTTCGCAAGATGCGACCATCTCAATGTCGGGTGTAATCAATAACATGTTCAGGAATTACCGTAATGATAAGGAAATATACACTGCATTATATTTCAACTACGGTTTTCCCAGTGTCTACTACAGCTGATGCTCACGTCTCACAAACAAAGTAGGCAATTCTTTCTACAACTAGTAATGTATTTTATGGTCGCCAACCCCAAAAGTAGAACAGCTGTAGTCGTGGAAAATTATTGCGACGGCTAGAAACAAATGATAACCGTGACCAACATGACAAAACAAAATCAATCTCGGAATATCAATACTGCCAAAATTATTTCATATTATATGTATGATGCGAATACAATAATGGTGTTCAAATAGCTCCCTAGATACATAAGTTGTCATTCGTTCCTTATATTGCATATGATCGTTATGCAAGTAATAGAGCACGGCTGGGACTATGTTGGCATAACGGTAAGACTACATATTCTTTGCTGCAGGGAGCATTACTCACGCAACGAAGATCTTTGACTCCCACCGTAAACTCAGTTCACCTAAGCGAAGTACGAGACGAGTTGGTGCAACACCCAGCCTTAAGCCGTCGTATTTAAGATCGCTTAACCGGAAACCACCCTTAGCAAAGCAGGGTTTAAGCGGCCTCGTGGTGAAACCGGCCCTAAATATGTATTTGGGCTGAAGAAGTACAGACGACAGTATGAAACATGTACCCAGTTGGATAAATAGATTATCAACAACATTGTATTCAAAAGACAGAAATTATTAATAGTTTTGTTAATGACTTCCAACATGTAACCAGTCTTTGCTATAGTGTCAGCTTCTGTCCTCAGCACATGTCCAAACCATCTTAAATGACTCTCATGCATTTTTCATGAATGGGTGCAATGCCAAATCTCTCCCTGATGCATTCATTGGGGATGCGATCCAGTTTAGTAACACTAGCTGTCCACCGCAGCATCCTGGTCTCCATGACTCCCAGTCGACGCTCCGTCTCAGTCGTAGTAGGCCAACATTCGCAACCATACATTTCAACAGGTCGGATGACAGTATGATAGATTATAGATTTGAGGTGATCTTTCATCCTCCTGTTGCAAGTGACTCCAGTTGTTCGCCATTTCATCCAAGCTGCGGATATCCTTGCATTGACCTCTTAACAAGTCGGCCATCAGCAGCGATCGTGGAGCCAAGATACTTGAATCTCGTTACTCGCTGTGTACCTGAATGGTTCCGATTGCTTGTGTGTCAGATGTCATATAATCGGTTTTCTTCTTATTGAGGCGCAGGCCGTATTGCGCCAGCCGATTGTTCCTTTGATCAACCTGGGTCTCAGAGGCCAACAGGACATCGTCTGCATATAGGAGCGTCCATGGCAAAGGATGGTGCAGGTCTGCTGTTACAGTGTCCATTACTAGAATGAACAAAAGTGGTGGCAGCGCTGAACCCTGGTGAACGCCGACGGTGTTGGGAAAGTCACGGGAGGCTCCTGCGGCGGTCTGAACATAGCTCCATGGATTCACGTAAAGCAGCTGAACTCGGTTGACAAGATATTCCAGTATGCCATGCCCTCGCAGTGCTAGCCATGTGAGGTCATGAGGTACACGATCAAAGGCCTTCTCAAGGTCCAGGAAAGCTAGATGAATCGGTTTGTTCTTTTCACGATGCTTTTCAATCAAGAGCCGTGCAGCGTGGATTGCATCGGTTGTGCCGCAATTCTTCACAAATCCATCTTGGTTTTTGGAAAGCTCGACAATCCCATGTATCCTGTTATCAAGAACACGTTCGAGTATCTCTATATAATAATACATAATTACCCCTGGCACTACAGCCCGTGAAGGGCCTAGACCTACCAAGCGACCGCTGCCCAGCCATTTGGCCAGCAGATATTGGGGTGACTCGTGATCAACGCATCGAGTCCCCTCGGCCGTTAATCTTGGTTTTCGTGATCGGGGCGCTGTCTCACTGTCAGACTCAATTGTCCTTGCGAGGCTGAGTGCACCCCGTTCCAGCCCTCACGTTAGTTTCCAAAATCCCTGACGGAGCCGGGAATCGAACCCAGGGTCTCCGGGTGAGAGGCAGGCGCGCTACCCCAACACCATGGGGCCGAGTACTGGAGAATTCTAATATTTCTTCAAAAGTAAGCTGAAATATATTTATTTTCGAGATCTCATACTTCCCTTGAGCACGTAGATCTTTGACTGTTGTTATTGAAGCATGGCCGAGCCACTACCAAACAAATAACGGTACGCGCTCATTCATACCGCTTCTGTGTATTTGAAGACGGTCATCAACCATGTCCATACTCGAAGTAGTGCCTAGGATCGCTGAATGTGGCTCACTGCGCCTTATCACTTATTGAGATCCTTAGTAGATGAATGTTTTTTCTGTTGGTGTCATTGTACTGTGGAACAATAAACATGGCAGCCAGATTATCAAAGACATTGCTAACTAAATCAAATACTTGACAAGTTTTGATGAGGGTAGTGATGTGAAGCCATAGTGAAAGTGATTCTGAGGACAATTAAATTCCAAATGAGACTGGAGGAAGCTTGTCGGATGACGATACACCATTGTAAACCAGACTTGATGTACAGGTATCAAAAGGTGAAGTAGCAAGGAATCCTGTAGATTTACACAGAAGGAAGAGAGCCCAGAGTATTGCATTATACGTGAAAGACTATAATAATAATAATAATAAAAGCACAGATATCAACCTATGTCCAGTCCAGGCTCGATGGTGTAGCACTGAAGAGGTCGTTAGGGTCACCTAGGTACGCTCTTATTTTGCTATCTTCTACAATGTGCCTGATGGTCTGGTTCAATGCACCACAATCACAGCAGTGGTCTGGCCGCTTCCCCCATTCGTGCAGGTTGTATGCACAAACTCCATGTCCTGTACGGATACGGTTAATGGTCTTCCATATATGTCCTGTTTTCTTTACAGGATCAATGAGATCATGTACTTTGGATTGGGCATTTCTTGTCCATGTTTCACGCCATTTAGTTGCAATGTTGAAATTACTATGAGCAAGCTGTTGAGCCAGTCACGGGGGTGGATTTCTGGACCGGAGCCGGTTTATTGCCAAAGCAGGAATGTCGTCATGGATTGAAAGTGAAGGGTTGTTCTTTATTTTAGAATATTCCTTCGTCAGGGCATCTTGTCTTCTTAACACCGGAGAGGCCTGTGTGGCTGGGTGTTGAGAGTCAGTAGTTCTTATACAACCAGAGATGCTTCTCATGGCTATATTGAGCTTTACACAGGAATGTTCATATTCAGCTGCAGAATACACTAAACTGAGAAGCGTATCTGCTGATGCTCCCCAACTAGTGCTGCAAAGTTTTTGGATGAGGTTATTTCGTGTGCTTACTTTTTGAGATGCAATTTCTTAACGTTTGTTGAAGCATAGAGTCCTATCCAGAGTCACTCCAAGATATTTTGGGTGACTCTGGTAGGGAAGCACTGTGTTGTTCTGTTGTTTAAGTGGAAACTGCTGACTTCGGCTTTGGAAAAATTTGGTTCGAGTCTCCTTGGTGAAATATTCATGTAGTTCATTGAGATAAGGATGTCCCTCAAAACAGCAAAAGGGTTATATATAGGACGTACTGTATGCCTCAGAGACCTGCGTTATGAAAGGAAGGGAGCGAAGCAGAATACAGGCTAGTGAGAAGCAGTATTGGAGTGACAAAGGTGGACAGGTTAAGAAATGTGATCAGAGAATTAGTCAAGGAGGGAGCATTACAGGATAGGATAGAGGAATCAAGGCTGGATGGGAGGAGGATACCCAGGAGGATACACGAGATGAAAATAGAGGGGAAAAGACCAAGAAGAAGGCCAAGAGATAAGTGGCTGATGGGTGTGGAGGACTGCGTGCGAAGGAAAGGAGAAGACTGGACCAAGGTGGTGGGAAGACAGAAGACGATGGAGAGGCTTATGTTCCAAACAGACCCAGCCAGTGGCCGGAAACTGTGCAAGATGATGATGATGAACTGGTGACGTGAAGTCGTAGACTCCTAAGAAATAAAGAAAACATCTGTGCTTCTTTAATTAAATCTTGCAGGAAGCTGTTGTTTATGTTACCTTATCTGTGTGCTGACACTTCACACCCTCGTTGATGATAGTTTAGTGACTTGCAATTTAGACTGGCAAGAACACAGCAACAATACAGGCTGGCAACGTTTAATGACAACAATGCGAACTTTTGTTTTGGCGTTGAAATTGTTATTCGGTAGCACGGCATTGTTTTATAATGTTGAATAATGTACGGTACGGTAGCTCAGTTGCAGTAAGAACTGTAAGTAAGATTGTAAATGCACGATATAAGCTCGGCCACTGGAATATTATTTTATCAAGGAGTGTTATTAACGTTTTACATTTTGTAAGTGAGTTATCCAGCAGTTTACAGGAATTATTTCTTCCATAAAACAGGCAAGACATCAGAGAAAGCAATAATGTTCTTCCTTCATCATAATCGGTGTGCGCATGTGTGAAAAGCAAAGCTGTCGAAGACATGCCACTCGTATTGACGAAGAGATGAAGCTCCAATGCCTCACGTGCATGCATTTTTAGCAGTGGGCCAATATCTCAAAGATCTAGCAAAATGTACTGAACCATTCGGTGGGAAAATAATCCTACTAGGTAGGGGTTCCTGTCAAGTTGTACCCGCAACAAAGAGTTTTCAGCTGCTTGAAGCGGCATAAACTTGGAGTAAATTCCTTGCATTGAAATTCGCCCTGAATATGCGCACTCTGCATTCTGAGAAATAATTTTCAATGTGGCTTTTAGAAGTAGGAAGAGGCAAGGCTGGAGCTATGATAATGATACCTTTGAAATTCTATCCAGGAATACAAGATCCAACTGAACATTTGTATAGTGATGTTGGCTTCACTACTGTCACCGTTCAGCAGCTTAAAGGAAAAGCGATTCTTACTATTGTTAGTTAAGAGTTGCTTGAAATAAACAACGTTTACCTGGAGATGAAGTAACTTAGTTTATGAAAGTGTAGTCAGTATCGTGAGTGAGCATGCAGAAGATCGTCTTGCTTATCCTGAAGAAATTCTTAACAGCCTAACACCAATACAAGTTGAGAATGAAGAAGGGTGCTATAATCATGTCACTAAGACATGCCACCTTTACATCATTGATCTGATAAATACTTGATGTATGCATTACATACTACGGGAGAATTTCAATACGACGGTTGCATTAAAGCAGAAAATACATAACCTAACACTGTTTGGCAAATTTAAAGAGGAACATCTAATACCTTGATTCCATTTCAAGAATCCCGTTTTTTTTTTTCATTTTTTTCATTATCTTCTTAACGTTTTGGATAAATATTAGAATTGCCACATACCCACATTGGGCATTTCAACTCAAATTCTTATACGAATTTCCGAATTTCTCCATCCCATACAACAAGGTTAATTCATGTCATCGTAATACTCCTTGGCACCTATTCAAAATTGTTAATTAACTCCGTATTGAAGAGGATTTAACTTATTTAATCAAGCACTGAACTGAATTATTTTATTGATTTTAGAACTTTATTTTCTAAATTATTTTGTGTATATTTTGATTTAAAATTTTTAAAGCTTAACATTTTTATACTCACTGTTAATAGTTCTTATTTTCTAACTAAAACTATTGTAAAAAAAAGACCAATCTTATATTTATTTAATTAATACTGCATTTGTAAGGATATCCATTTTATTACTATATTTTATTTATTACAATTATTATCATTAATTTTTCATTTCTAATTTAGATTTGTCATATATGCTATTTTAGTTTTCAATTCTTAATTGACTTTCTGTTTAAGCTGAAGATGACCTCATTGAAGGTTGAAACATGTCCAAATATAAAATATATATTTGTTTATGCATAGATTTGGCGTGTAGTTTTCAACGTTTAAAACTAAGAAATGTACTACCCTCAAAAGTGTCTGTAACAGGACTAGACAGTGTAATACAATAGAGGCAACTGTTATAGATTCCATTAAAAGTGAAACTGTTCTCATTCCTTTCAGAGTTAAACTAAGGCTTTCTCAATTACGATCAATAAGTCTCAGGACAAAATTTGTCGGTATTTGCCGAAACCAATATTTAGCCATGGGCAACTTTATGTAGGTCTTTTACGAGTGAGATCGTTTAACTCACTATCTGTTGTCACCAAGTAAACAAATTACAAATTGTGAATTTTGAGAAATCTTTGATAATGTCTGCCATGATGTAAGTTTATTTAGTAAAACTTTGCAAAGTCAGAATGTGAATGTAATTTAAACTTCAAAAGTAGTAGGAAATTAAAATTTCAAGAAACTAGCACGCGGGATACATTATTATTAGTGATTCAAGCCCACTAAGGAGCTTTTTTTGTTCTCCAATATCTCCTCAGTCCAGCCAATAACTTGTCCTTCCTCTCCTGTGTGGGGGGTGGTCGGGCCTTAATCACAAGAGTTAACACCATCACAACATTTCGTACGGTCAAGAATATTTTGGGGTTTGAAGCCATTTTTTCAGTGTTGCCTAAGTAAACAAGAGTTTAGTGCTTTTCAGTCGGTCAACACGAATGTACCCAAAAGAGATGGGTTATGCCCTAATTCTGAAATAAATTACATTAGATTAATGAATACACCAGGATGATCAGTTTTGATCGTCAAGCGATCATCATCAGATCCATTACACTTAGGCTATAAAATCTATGTTTGAGAATACAGGTGAAAATATTTACAATATGTACAATTATTTAGTTGCAGTATTGGTACAGCTAAATGCAGTATATATGATGGTAGGTGAAATGCTAAATGGTGATAGATATCCGGAGTTTGTAATTTGGAGTGATTATATGGTTGTAAAAATCAACTATGTAATATTACAGGCTATTACTTATCTGGTAGTCTTCCTTGCTGGAGCTACGCGCAGTTTCGTGTTCACTGTTACTCCAGGTGTGGTCGACTGAGATGGGCTGTTATCTCAACGACACGGGTTTTTCCCTTTTCTTCCCCCTGTTCATATGTGTTGTGCGGAGTCAGTGCGATGTGTTTATGTGGGGTGTTGCCAACCTAGATAAGATGTATGTTATTGAATGAGGTGGGTCTTCAAATATCAAAGACCGCGGAACATTTCCCGCCACGCGTCGACCATAAGCCATTCAAACTAAGCGCTGCCCGGTCTTTTGAGGACGTCCCGGCACCTTTAATACTGCCGCGAATACGGGCCTTGGTTTATTGCAGAAAGTACATCGTACAAGAATATCACAATGCCAGCGTTATTCAAGTCTTGTTTCACTTCATTAAGCCACAAGCTACCAGTCTTGTAGCCATTAATCAAGTTGGTGATTCTATCGTTCCCCATGCTAGCATATCATCATGAGTTTATCTGCCTCATGGTCGGTCTCTCCACCTTCATCAGCTCATAGGATTTATCAATCTTGATGGAATCCAGGACCTCCTCTTCGGATTATCCCTATGACTGTCCCTTCTAATGCACTCTTATTCAGTGTCCGATCCAATTCATTTTTCTTTTCCTTATCTTCTGCATTCTTCTCCTACTTTATTTAATATGGTATTAGCTTAGTTATCAATAGTTAAAAAAGATCTCTTGAAAGTCACCGACATGAAATAAACCGTGTTAAATCAGTTATATGAGAAAACATGCACATTTATTGTTATATATATATATATATATATATATATAAATTAATTGTGTAAGTTAATACAAATATGACAGCTTTTGATTCTCATAAAATTTGACTAGTTTACATTGATGATTTGCACCATAGTATAACAGCTTTAATTGTTCTTACATTGGTGAAGATTGTATTAGTCTTGGATACATGGAAAATTCACATTTTCTCGCGGTATGCTCCGCAAACTGGCTGCTTACAAACGATGAATGATGAATTTTGGACAAAGCTGATGAAAAGGTTCTGGAAGTACCACTAAATGAAACTATCATTATTTCTGGGGATCTAAATGGACATGTCGGCTCAAATAGATGGTTACCGATATCACGGAAATAATGGTGCTGGGCAGAGGAATGAAGACGGGGAGAGAATTCTTATGAAACAATTGCAAGTCAGTCCACTCGTAGCTCGATTTTGCATTAAACCTCCTACGGTTAGGAAAGAGGAACGCACTGGTCCAGTTTGGATGAAATAGTGGCGATCGAGAGGGATGGAACCTAATATAATTTCGAACAACCCTCTTCCCTCTATTACTGATGTTGAAACGACATGGGCTTGGAAGAAAAGTGTCACCACAGTTGCTCATGAATATCTAAGCATTACAAAGCCCGGACGATGCAAAATTGATTGTCAAACGTGGCTCTGGACAAATGAAGTCAAATGCAAGGTGCAGATGAAAAAGAAACTCTACCACCAGTTCCTTGCTTCTAAGACAGCAGAAAATTGGAATGCTTATCGATATGCCAGAAGTGAAGCAAAGAAAACCATTGTCAAAACGAAAGCAGATTACTTCAGTGAAGTTTACCAATGGTTTGACACATCAGATGGTAAGAGTGAAATTTACAGCATTGCTAAGCAACGCCACAAACAACTGATATTGATTTTGCTGTATGGATTCCATTATGGAGTCAAATAAAGCTGAGATTTGCTATATTAACCGATAAGGAGGGCAATCTTGTCAACGATCGGCAGAAAGTTGTATAGCGCTGGAGGCAGTACTTTGATGAAATTAGCAATGTCGAGTTCCTACACCGCATTCCACACCAATACAAGGACCCGTTAGCGCAATCACCAGGGAAGCAGATGCTGAAGCGATTGCAAAGATGAAGTGTGGGGAGGCAACTGGGCCGGATGATATTCCTGCCGAACTCTGGAAATCGAAACAATGGGACTCGGCTCAACGGCTCGCATGTTTCTTCAATCAGATAATTGAAGAGAGACGGATACCTGCCGAATGGATGTCTATAGAGCATCCAGCGTTTAGAAAAGACTGTGGGTCTTATGGGCTATTACTTTTAACGGAACTCCCCCCTACACTGGTTTTGTTACCTCACCTTTTATCATGAAGGAACTCTGAACATATATATTTTTCGTCATAATAACTTCCTACAATTATCTGCCAATTGATTACCTTTGTTATTGCACACAAGTATCGCTTATATTACGTCTTACTGATTTAAACATTTTCGAGGTTAGCACGCTGGAAAGAAGAGCCTCGTCCAGTGCTGCATGCTCGCCCGGAGTGGAGCACGTGCTCAGTTGCGCCGGCAACATAAGTTCTGAAGCACTATCCGTCATTGGTGTTATTCTTGTGTGTCAGTTTTATTTTCTGTTCGATCGAATCAGGGCTGCCGACAGTTGGGTTCGAACCCACTATCTCCCGAATTCAAGCTCAAAGCTGAGCGGCCCTAACCGCATGGCTAATTCACTACAATATTACAAATATCAATCTAAACAAAACAACAAGAATAGAATTGAAAGAAACTAAATTATAGCCTAACTAATAACAAAAGAAGTGATGATCAACATGCTGACGTAAAAATTGTTAACATCGTCTGCATACATCCGGGAAGGAAGGGTTGTGCTCGCGACATCTGTCAATCAGTAATGTGTCATATCACAACTAAATGAATGTAGTTATTGGTTCTCTTCGCGTACCGTATCCTTAATACTGGTCCAATCCGTTAACACCCGCAAAACTGCTCCCTCCTGTGCGTGTTCCACTTCAGGTAACTGCCGGGGTTGTGTTGTCTCGCTAACTTATGAAAGGACAGTACTCGAAGCGGGTGAACATGATGTATGACGTCAGCGCTACCTCTGCCTAGAGTTAGCAACACTGTCGCCATAAGGCTCTACCGACTTTTCTAAACGCTGGATGCTGTATACTATGACAGTCCCAATTTGGAAACAGAAGGGTAGTCCAGCTGAATGTTTCAATTATCGCCCAGTATGCCTCCTGTCTCACACCATGAAGATCTTTGAACATATTATTGAACGGTGAATCAGAAAACTTGGCCATCTCACCATCAACCAGTGCGGTTTTGTCCAAAACTCTGGTACGATAGATGCTATCCATGCTGCTCGCTTGCTCGAGAAACATCGTGAAGAATCAAGACACCTCCACATTGCTTTCTTCGACCTTGAAAAGGCATTTGATCGTGTGCCACATGACTTGATTTGGCATGCCCTCCAACATCATGGTGTCCCTGATAGAGCCAAGTACAATCAGTGGCTGGATTATCTAGTGATTTCCCAGTTTCTGTTGGCGTCGATCAGGGATCTGTACTTTCACCTCTCCTCTTCATTATTCCTGGATACTGTTACAAGGGTCTATACCGTGGACCTTGCTATATGCTGACGATGTGCTTCTGGCTTCTGAGGATAAGACTGATCAGCAATTACGGACTAACCGCCTCGCAGAATTTTGATTACGGCTCAACCTTAAGAAAACTGAGTATTTGACAGCGGATCTAAATGATCCGAATACGATTGAAATTAATAATGTTGACCTTCCAAAGACATTGTTGTTTAAATATCTTGGCTCGACTATTACTGCAGATGGAACCCTCAGCATGAGCAGCGTATGTCTGAAGTGGCGCTCTTTATCCGGTGTCTTATGTGATAAGTAGATTCCAGACCTGCTAAAGTCTTACGTTTATCGTTCTGTGGTCCGTCCCGTTGCTCTGTATGAGGCAGAATGCTGGCCTTCAACTAAGGAGTTGGTGTGAAGGAGACGAAGATGCTCAGGTGGGCATCTGGCATGACACTCGATGATCATGTCAGCAATGAAGACATTCGCAAGCGATATGGCGTAGCACTAATCGCTGATAAGATGAGGGGAGGCCGTCTCCGCTGGTCTTACAAGCTGCTGAAACAACAGTCGCACACACTGGATTGGCACTGTGGATAGATGGGAAGAGACCAATAGGACGACCGAGACGGCGTTGGCTTGACACCCTACATGACGCTCTATAAATTGGCCGACTCCATCCTGACATGGCACACAATCGTGTAATATGGCGACAGTTAACCAGACCCTGCTAATTAGTGGGACAAATGCTAAAGAAAAAGAAGAAGAGTTGTTCTTACATTGGACCATTCAGTTTTTAAAAACTAGGAAAAATCTCTGAAAATGTTCGTAGATTGAACATTATGAAAATCTTTATCACTTGTGGGGTCATGTTTCACTTCGTAGGAACAGATTACCATTTTACTTGCTGTCTTAAGTTGATGATTTGTTAATTATAATTGAGCCAGTTGTTTGTTGTTAATACGTGGTCCTTTCAGCTGCCTCACGACACGGCCGCTAGTTTCCTCATATCTATTCCAACACAGCAATTAGTACTTCCTTTTCTTTCTCTGATTCTGTGTGTTTCGGGATTCCGCCTCGCAACACCAACTTAGTTCCACCTGTTATTTAGATTGTTGCAAGCAGCTCATACGACGAGTCTTCACATCTCTTTGAGAGTTTAATTCCTTGGCCAGTCCAGTGCTCAAATACATTTGATTGTAAAAGAATTACTTTCTGTTGAATTCTGTTGTCAGAAATGTGCCCCTGTGCTTCATGAAACAGCATCTCACAGCAAGGAGAAGCGCTGAGTGTAGTTTTTCACTGTGATCTTCCATAGTCCCTTCAAGCAAATGCTGGAATGGTGTCCCTCAATCCTATTACAGTCAGGCTGTTGGGGCATTCACTTGATTAAAGGAGATCATTTTGTTTGTTAGGCTGACACGGGATGAAGAAGACAGCAAGGGAGACGCAGGGGATGACGACGAGGAAGAGGATCCATCCTCCAAGAAGAAGAAGGGGAAGAAGGAGAAGAAAAAGAAGAAGGACGATGCCGATGAGATTGACAGAGACTTGGAAGACCTGTCCTTAGAGAAGAGTAAGAAAGAGAAGAAACAGTCCAAGGTTTGTATTTTGAACAACTCTCATCCTGTTTGCAATTTGTATCATGTTCATTTTGCCAAATTGCTTTTGAATTATTTTCACTGAGTTATTTGAAATATTGTCAACGTACACTTGAGTATGAATCTCCATTTTTATGTGTTTATTATGTCATAAGTTCAAATTTTTAGTGAAGTGTACAAGTAATTTAAGAAACTGGCCACCCTGAATGGTTATTGTGGAACAGTGAAGGTGACGAGGTTTAAATCTCAAAATTGTTTAGTAATTTCAGGCTCTCACAATGTTCTTCAGGTTTGCAGTGGAATTTGAAATGCAATATTTTCTGTGATATTTGATGGATGAAGTTAGACTCAAATAATATTTCTTTACTCCCATAGTTACCTATTTGTAACAGTGTTATAGCGATAAAGCTTCTTCCATTTGCCGAAGGTTTCACTAATGCGTAGAGTGGTTGCGTTCGATCCCAGAGCTTCATGTTGCACCAGTGTGTCATGATTTATTCTGATGTGAGCATCCGCCGCAGAGCGTTCCTGCCAATTGGGAATGGGCAACGTAGTGCAAGTGGCAGTACCAACTGGCAGGTTCCCTCTGTGATGGATAGTCACGTCAGTTTAAACTATGACGCATTACTTTTGGGACAAACTCTGAATGTTCACTTGGTTCATCATCATCAAGTTTCCACTCCAGTTTCCCGAGCGTGGTTTACAAGCGCTCACTATTTTAGTCTAGGTCTTCCAACAGGTCTCTTTCCAGTAATCTTAGTATGCAACCATTATTTTGCAATTCTTCTTTGTGTCACACATTTGACGTGACCAAACCATCGCAAACGTGCCCTAGTTATGGTCTCCTTACCTGTTCTCTAATCTTCTCATTTCTTACTTTGTGTTTCCTAGTTTTTTGAAGCATGCTTCTGAGTAACTTCATTTCTGGTTCATATCAGCTGTAATATTAAGCTTCCGTCACGAAGCATATTGCAACTCTGTTGTTCTTCCACTGCTTAGTGCATGTTACTGTGACCACCCACTCTTTTTAATTTCATATTCTAGTTACAGTTGCCTTTGATATCTTAAAAGTTGCTCCAGTTCTTTTTACAACTTTATTGACAGCTATTAAGGGACCTCCATTTCCTCTGCAGTCTCAAAATATTCACATAACTACAAAGAATAAGGCCATGTCTCTCTTCTTGGTCAGCATCACCTGCACTAACTAATGCAATACTCTCTGTCAGTGACTGAGGAGAAAGGGGAAGGGTAGCTGTGTTTTGTCCGAGTTACCACTTGTATTAAAATATTGTTGTTGTTTCTTATGGCTAGCCCGGATTCCAATCCATCAGCTTTCTTGCGTTCCAATAGAGTTGTGTGAGGTTTCCAGAAGTTCTAGCAGTCACATCAAGTTTGTTGCAATGCAGCAGGTGCCCCTTATCCATGTTACTTCCAGGTTCGTGACCAAGTGTGCATTCTTCAGATCTCAGGATGTTGATTCGTTTCAGGCAGTCGTGGCCAGTGTTAAGTCTGAAGAAGGCTACAGCTTCTCTTCTCGGTGTTAATTTATATTGATCCCATTTAGCATCAATGTTTCTGCTGTTTTTTTTGCCATTCTTCATACCTGTTTTTGATAGTATTTTTCAAGATCCTTTTTGCTGACATAAAATCAATCCGACTGACAGGTTGTTGTAGTGTGGTACCTTTCTTTGCTAATCTGTCTGCCTCTTCATTTGCTGCTATTCCAACATGAGAAGGGATCCACTGAAATGAGATCTGTTTGTGGAGTCTTTGAAGGGTTTTTATCATACAAGAAATTTCTTTCAGTTCTTTATTTTGAGGCTTATAATTTGACAAGACGGCTTGGATGGCTGCTTTTGAATCTGTAATAACACATTTTTGATAATCATTGTTTCTGCCTAATAACTGATGTAGTGCATGTGAAATTGCTCTTATCTCAGCATCAAAGTTTGTTTTGTTTTGGCCTACTGGGAAGTAGAGTGAGAAGAGAGATAAAATAAAATATAAAGATCTCATTTTCAAGATGCAAGGAGATCTGTCAAAAGATGCAGTTGGAGATTCAATTGTTCGGTATGTCCATGTTCTAGTGGTATCCTGAGCTGTGCCATTATTTTCTTATTTTGCTTTTTTCCAGAAGACGAAGATTACGGTGGAGTCGAGTGATGAAGAGGAGGCGAAACGACCAGCCAAGCCTTCAGCAGGGAAGAAGAAGAAGGGCTCGTTTGATGCATTGGCAGACAAAGACAACAGCGATGAGGACCAAGAGGCCTTCGCGAAACCAAAGAAGTCGTCCGAGACCAAGAAAGGGGGCTTTGCACTGCTGGCAGTGGAAGACAGCGTGGGGGGATCGGACTCGGTCGTGGACTCTGAGGAGGACGGAAAGGCTCAGAAGAAGCCGGTCGTGAGGAGTGATAGTTTAGAGGATAAGCGGACTAAAGAGGGCGGGGGGAAGAAGGGGAAGAAAAGCAAGAAGAACAGGCAAGACGACGACGAAGAGGACATTGAGAAGATGTTGGCTGAGTTAGAGATGGAATATTCAGGAGTGGTGAAGGAGGACGTGAAAGCAGTGGTGAAGGAGGAGGTGAAGGACGACGACAAGGATGTCCTCAAAACAGACTCAAAGAAAAAAACTAAAAAGAAGGGGGGCAAGGGGGATACTGTAGAAATGGTAGAGGGAGTGCGGGAGGCGGACGATAGTGACGGTGCTATGAAATCTGCGGCGCAGAAGAAGAGAGAGAAGAAGGAAAGGGAGAAACAGAAGAAACTGGAGCAGAAGAAGAAGGTCTGTACCAGTTTAATTTCTTCTATAACATCTGTAGTATAGTCAAAGCCACCTTTAATTTGTTACTATAAAGAAATATGGCTGCCAACTTCTATCATTTAACTCCAAACAGTCGCCAATCACATCCATGTAAGTATCTCAAAGGAAGCAAGATACCGTATTTACTTGAATGTAATGCATGCATTTTTCAGGCAAATTATGTCTCAAAAATCAGGGTGCTCATTAGAAGCAAAGACACTAAACTGTCTGTGTCTTTCATTCGGCTTATAAATGCTAAATGGTCATAATCTTACTATGATAAATAATATTGAGGAAATCCGTCAATCAATACAATATATTTATTAAATTTTTCCACTCAGAAAGCCCTTCTTCAGCCCTTTCATGTCAACACATTCATGCAAAGATCAACTATCATTTCATCCTGAAGGTCTGAAAAAGGGCTTTGTGAGCTCGAAACATGTACCCTAAAGTGTAAAAATGTAATAATTATATTGTATTGATTGACGGATTTCCTTGATATTATTTATCAAAGTAATTTTCCTGTCAATATGGACCTAACACGATTCCAATATGGGGTCTAACAACATTGGTCATAATCTGGGCAGAACCTAAGATAAAGGATTATGAAATTCACAACTTGCCATAAAGAGCATATATTGTAAACACGCCAAGGTCAAAACTCTTCGGTCGAGCTTTTTTTTAATGGCAAGAATGATGCTAATTCGATGAAAACAAGCCAAATTGAACAATAAAATCTTCCTGGCGCAACTTGCGATTGGCGTCCAAAACATATTGATACGGTAATTTAAATATCTGAACTCTCTGCATATCTCGTAATTGGAAACAATATCTTGAGTACTCACAACTGGTCCTCAAAGATCAGCACATCAAACACATTGTTTATCCAGTTTAGGTTATCTTTGAGCAGGGATTTCGTAAATTTCGCAGGAACTTACATTCAATTCATCTGTAATGGAAATAACACGAAGAGTTAGAAACAGGAGCATTGGCTATAATTAGGGCCCGGAAGTTCATGCATTATGTGTACGAATTATGGAAGTTTCAGTTATTTGAACAAGTTTTATGGGGTTTTATGGTTCATCATAATCATCATCTGGGTATCCTTCCAGCGGGCTGGGTAGGATTTTCATGGACAATATGCTTCCATCGGTTCCTCTCCTTCCACATCCAGCAGTGTTGTTCCTTTCTCAATAAGGTCTGCATTTACATGGTCCAGCCACCTCCTTCTTGGACTTCCAACAGGTCTCCTTCCAGGTATTGCCATTTCCAAGTTCTGTCCTCCATCCTCTGTACATGCCCAAACCATTTCAACCGTGCAATGTGTAATCATTCCTCCATCGTACAGGTCACTTGCATGTCATTCATAATGTACTCATTTTTAATTCTGTCTCTTCTTGTTTTTGCATAGCCGATCGTAAAAATTTACCGTATTTCCTCGCACTTTTTGAGCCTAAAATACGTGGCAAAAAGCAGGGTGCGACGATTATGCAAAGAATATTTAAGTTCAAAGAATATACTGTATCATTATTTGCTGCACAAGCCAGTCATTTGCTTAGTGTGAGTCATAGTCAGAGACAGGCTTCTTTCTTCTAACAAGGTCACAACAGGTTAAACCTCGGGGAATGTGCTGACGAAGCTGGCCGCTCGCGTAATGTTCACTGGCCGTTCGCGTCGCGGTCCATAGCTCGCAGGCATAAAGACGAGATTACTTTCTCCTGACAAGATTAGGCCGATAAGTTCGCGGAATGTTCACTGGCCGTTTGCGTCGCAGTCCATAGCCCGCAGGCATAAAGACGAGATTACTTTCTGCTGACAAGATCACGCCAGATCAGGCCGATAAGCTCGCGGAATGTGCGCTGGAATGTGGAATAGGCCTACTGGGGGATACACGTCAAAAACAAACGCGCCAAGTACACTACATCACAGGTGGCGTGGAAACGTGTGCATATTATGAAGAATATAACTTTTTCAACTTTTTGAATCGTTGTATCTCAAAAACGGTGACTCTTAGGAGAAAACGTGCTCAGACAATTTTTGTAGATAATGGCATGATCTACAATTTTAATCTGTTCTATTTTTATGATAAAACTTAATGTTTGGCTGAAAATCGCAAAAAAAAAACCCCACATTTGCGAACTTGGACCTATAAATTTTTTTGCTGTTGTCGGATCGATGGGGACTTTTCACATTTCATTCATAATGGTGTTTGGAACATTAGTACACATTTTCAGCTCTATGCGAATTTTTGTAACCTTGCATGTCTAACTTGACCGGGCTATGGCTTCACTTGAAACAACAGTAACACACTCTCGTACTATGGCAATCAGTACTGTGGATAATTGAGCGCTGTGTCTTGTGATGTAGGAGGCAGCAAAGAAGACTGAAGGAGCAGGTGAGACACAGCCGGCTCCAGGCGAAGTACCTGAAGAAGAACCGCTACCGGCCAAGACTGAAGCAGGAGAAGCCCCTGCAGATGGAGACGATGCAGAGGGTAAGCATTACATAGCCATTCTCTTCTGGAATGTGTACAGGATTATTAGAGACACCACAGTGGCAGTATCCACCGAATGAGGCTGAGAGCTACAGATGAACAACAATAACTAACTAAACAAGCACCTCGATTCAGTTTCCTTACCAAGTCATTTTTCTCCATGCAGTAAATCCATAAAATAATGTACTTAGCAATCTCCAAGCCTCTAATGCATTGTTACCTGTCGTGATGTCACAAATGTGAACCAGCACGTTTGAATGGGTATAATGTCAATTATGTAATGTTGTTGTTGTTGTTTCCTATGGCTAGCCCGGATTCCAATCCATCAGCTTTCTTGCGTTCCAATAGAGTTGTGTGAGGTTTCCTGAAGTTCTAGCAGTCACATCAAGTTTGTTGCAATGCAGCAGGTGCCCCTTATCCATTTTACTTCCAGGTTCGTGACAAAGTGTGCAGGATGTTGATTCGTTTCAGATGAGCTGCAAGGCAGTCATGGCCAGTGTTAAGTCTGAAGAAGGCTACAGCTTCTCTTCTTGGTGTTAGTTTATATTGATCCCATTTAGCATCAATGTTTCTGCTGTTTTCTTTGCCATTTCTTCATATCTGTTTTTGATAGTATTTTTCAAGATCCTTTTTGCTGACATAAAATCAGTCTGACTGACAGGTTGTTGTAGTGTGGTACCTTTTTTTTGCTAATCTGCCTGCCTCTTCATTACCTGCTATTCCAACATGAGAAGGGATTCACTGAAATGAGATCTGTTTGTGGAGTCTTTGAAGGGTTTTTATCATACAAAATTATATAATTATATGATGAAATTGGATCATATAGAGAAAGGAGCATGAAGATTTCCAGTCTGAGTCCAGATAGTTAATATACGAGTGCAGGGTAGACACCTTGCCTATATTGTTTAATCCGTCATAAAATGTTTATTGATGGATTAGAAGTACAGAGGTGGTGTGGTTTTCTGACTAAGAGCGTACATGCTGTGAGACATATACAGCATATAATAGAATTCAAGTGTATGTTTGTTTTAGCTGTATAAGTGTGCATACGTAGTTCACAGAACAAACTAACCTTATAAGTAAGTTACACATGTCGTCCGGCGCCAGGCGCATTGTCCGAAGAGAGGGCTGCTACGGTACTGGTGAGAGGGCATGTGTAGTGCTTCTCGCAGCGACAGTTATGCTACGGTACTGATGAGAGGGCGTGGGTAGCGCTTCTCACAGCGACAGTTCTGCTACGGTACTGGTGAGAGGTGCATCGTAGTGCTTCTCGCAGCGACAGTTCTGCTACGGTACTGGTGAGAGGTGCATCATAGTGCTTCTCGCAGCGACAGTTCTGCTACGGTACTGGTGAGAGGTGCATCGTAGTGCTTCTCGCAGCGACAGTTCTGCTACGGTACTGGTGAGAGGGCATGGGTAGTACTTCTCGCAGCGACAGTTTTGCTATGGTACTGGTGAGAGGGCATGGGTAGTACTTCTCGCAGCGACAGTTCTGCTACGGTACTGGTGAGAGGGCATGTGTAGTGCTTCTCGCAGCGACAGTTCTGCTACGGTACTGGTGAGAGGGTGTGGGTAGTGCTTCTCGCAGCGACAGTTCTGCTACGGTACTGGTGAGAGGGTGTGGGTAGTGCTTCTCGCAGCGACAGTTTTGCTACGGTACTGGTGAGAGGGCGTGGGTAGTGCTTCTCGCAGCGACAGTTCTGCTACGGTACTGGTGAGAGGGTGTGGGTAGTGCTTCTCGCAGCGACAGTTCTGCTACGGTACTGGTGAGAGGGCTTGGGTAGTGCTTCTCGCAGCGACAGTTCTGCTACGGTACTGGTGAGAGGGCGTGGGTAGTGCTTCTCGCAGCGACAGTTCTGCTACGGTACTGGTGAGAGGGCGTGTGTAGTGCTTCTCGCAGCGACAGTTCTGCTACGGTACTGGTGAGAGGGCGTGTGTAGTGCTTCTCGCAGCGACAGTTCTGCTACGGTACTGGTGAGAGGGCGTGTGTAGTGCTTCTCGCAGCGACAGTTCTGCTACAGTACTGGTGAGAGGGCGTGTGTAGTGCTTCTCGCAGCGACAGTTGTGCTACGGTACTGGTGAGAGGGCGTGTGTAGTGCTTCTCGCAGCAACAGTTCTGCTACGGTACTGGTGAGAGGGCGTGGGTAGTGCTTCTCACAGCGACAGTTCTGCTACGGTACTGGTGAGAGGGCATCTGTAGTGCTTCTAGCAGCGACAGTTCTGCTACGGTACTGGTGAGAGGGCGTGGGTAGTGCTTCTCGCAGCGACAGTTCTGCTACGGTACTGGTGAGAGGTGCATCGTAGTGCTTCTCGCAGCAACAGTTCTGCTACGGTACTGGTGAGAGGGCGTGGGTAGTGCTTCTCGCAGCAACAGTTTTGCTACGGTACTGGTGAGAGGGCGTGGGTAGTGCTTCTCGCAGTGACAGTTCTGCTACGGTACTGGTGAGAGGGCGTGTGTAGTGCTTCTCGCAGCGACAGTTCTGCTACGGTACTGGTGAAAGGGCGTGTGTAGTGCTTCTCGCAGCGACAGTTCTGCTACAGTACTGGTGAGAGGGTGTGTGTAGTGCTTCTCGCAGCGACAGTTTTGCTACGGTACTGGTGAGAGGGCGTGTGTAGTGCTTCTCGCAGCGACAGTTCTGCTACGGTACTGGTGAGAGGGCATGTGTAGTGCTTCTCGCAGCGACAGTTCTGCTACGGTACTGGTGAGAGGACGTGGATAGTGCTTCTCGCAGCGACAACTCTGCTACGGTACTGGTGAGAGGGCATGGGTAGTGCTTCTCGCAGCGACAGTTCTGCTACGGTACTGGTGAGAGGGCTTGGGTAGTGCTTCTCGCAGCGACAGTTCTGCTACGGTACTGGTGAGAGGGCGTGGGTAGTGCTTCTCGCAGCGACAGTTCTGCTACGGTACTGGTGAGAGGGCGTGTGTAGTGCTTCTCGCAGCGACAGTTCTGCTACGGTACTGGTGAGAGGGCGTGTGTAGTGCTTCTCGCAGCGACAGTTCTGCTACGGTACTGGTGAGAGGGCGTGTGTAGTGCTTCTCGCAGCGACAGTTCTGCTACAGTACTGGTGAGAGGGTGTGTGTAGTGCTTCTCGCAGCGACAGTTTTGCTACGGTACTGGTGAGAGGGCGTGTGTAGTGCTTCTCGCAGCGACAGTTCTGCTACGGTACTGGTGAGAGGGCATGTGTAGTGCTTCTCGCAGCGACAGTTCTGCTACGGTACTGGTGAGAGGACGTGGATAGTGCTTCTCGCAGCGACAACTCTGCTACGGTACTGGTGAGAGGGCATGGGTAGTGCTTCTCGCAGCGACAATTCTGCTACGGTACTGGTGAGAGGGCATGTGTAGTGCTTTTCGCAGAGACAGTTCTGCTACGGTACTGGTGAGAGGGCATGTGTAGTGCTTCTCGCAGCGACAACTCTGCTACGGTACTGGTGAGAGGGCATGGGTAGTGCTTCTCGCAGCGACAATTCTGCTACGGTACTGGTGAGAGGGCATGTGTAGTGCTTCTCGCAGCGACAGTTCTGCTACGGTACTGGTGAGAGGTGCATCGTAGTGAGCGAGTGAAATGGCAACTAGAAACCTCCAATGTGAAAGTACGTGGAACCGTACGATTCTTGTGAGCAAAACGGCTGAATAGCACAGAGATTAACCGTGAAATTGTGGCGGTGTATGGACCAAATACAATGTCGCGGCCAGCAATTGTGAAATGGAGCCAACGTGATGCCGTGTGGGAAGGAAGGCCAACAACATCGACCACAGAAGACAATATTCACCAGGTCGATGAAATGATTCGCATCATTCGCTGGGAGTGTATCCCAGAAATCGCACAGCAGTTTGGCATCTCCATAGGCAGTGCTCATGCCATCGTGCGAAACCATCTGCAGTGTCGGGAATTGAACTCAATGTTGTGTGCTGCGATCTCTGACACCCGCACGGTTCCTGGCATCGTTGGCCGTCCTTTAGTGTTACGCTTGTAATATGGACGGACATATTCCAATGTATAGGTACATTGTGTCAGAGTTTTCTTTTTCATGTTTTAAAGTCTTTGTGATACCCAGAGTGGAAAATAAAAGTTAAAGCCTACAATTCTCTTACAGTTTCACTCAGTAGTTAGTGTCATTGATGACCACAAATTAATGTCTCTGACCCTGAGAGGAAGAGGATATTCATTGCTCCCAGGCCTCCCACAAGGAGCTGTATCAAGCACTACTTTATTCAATGTGTACATCAACGATCTTCCGAAAACAATAAAGAAAGTAGGTAATGTGAATATCAGCATGTTTGCCGACGATGTTATCATTTGGACCACAGCACGTAACAGCCCAAATCAGCAAATGCTTCTTGAACACAGAATGAACCAGGCACTTATAAAACTCAAAAACTGAACTGAAAACAATAATATGGAAATCAATACTTCCAAAACAGTATACCAGTTTTTCTCCCTGAGACACCACAATCCAACTTTCAGTCTCAAATTCAGCAATCAAGAACTTCCAAAAAGTGAAAGTACAAATTACCTAGGTATCATCAAGGACAAGAAGCTGAACTGGACCAAACACATAAAACATGTGGAGGATAAGGTAAGCAAACGGATGAAATTACTGAAGAGACTAGCAGGAGCTACTTGGGGGAGCACTCAAGACACACTCAACAAAACCTACAATACTTACATCAAACCTATCATAAAATATGGCAGTGAAGTACTCTCTACAGCACCCCAGTCAAACATTGATCGCCTCGAGAGGTGTCAGAATAATGCCCTACGAATCATAACAGGCGCAATAAAAACCACACCTATAACAGCCTTGCAACTATATACCCACAACTTACCAATAGAAGAAGAGATGAGACATCAAACAGCCAATGCATATCTCAGTATACAAAGACTACCTCAAATGACATGGATCAAAAAACCAGTTTCTAGCCCCAATCTTAAAACACAAAAAGATCCCTTAAGTCTTGCCAAAGAATATATCAATAAGAGCAATCTGCAAATAAAACTTGAACCACTCTGTATGCCAGTCAACCCCATTGAATATATACAAGTGACTAAAGATCTTACTTTGTTAGAAGAGGTCTGCAAGAAAGACTCTTCACCACAAGATCAAAAACAACTGGCCCTCTGTACAATAGAAGAAAGATATCCATCTAATCAATGGCTAAAAATATTTACAGATGGCTCACAAGACAAAGAAAATAGAACAGGAGCAGGAATACATTCATCTCTCTTCTCACTCTACTTCCCAGTAGGCCAAAACAAAACAAACTTTGATGCTGAGATAAGAGCAATTTCACATGCACTCCAACAGTTATTAGGCAGAAACATTGATTATCAAAAATGCTTTATCATTACAGATTCAAAAGCAGCCATCCAAGCCATCTCGTCAAATTATAAGCCCCAAAGTAAAGAACTTAAAGAATTTTTTTGTATGATAAAAACCCTTCAAAGGCTCCACAAACAGATCTCATTTCAGTGGATCCCTTCTCATGTTGGAATAGCAGGAAATGAAGAGGCAGACAGATTAGCAAAAAAAGGTACCACACTACAACAACCTGTCAGTCAGACTAATTTTATGTCAGCAAAAAGGATCTTGAAAATTACTATCAAAAACAGGTATGAAGAAATGGCAAAGAAAACCGCAGAAACATTGATGCTAAATGGGATCATTATAAATTAACATCATGAAGAGAAGCTGTAGCCTTCTTCAGACTTAACACTGTCCACGACTGCCTTGCAGCTCATCTGAAACGAATCAACCTCCTGAGATCTGAAGAATGCACCTTTGTCACGAACTTGGAAGTAAAATGGATAAGGGGCACCTGCTGCATTGCAACAAACTTGATGTGACTGCTAGAACTTCTGGAAACCTCACACAACTCTATTGGAACGCAAGAAAGCTGATGGATTGGAATGCGGGCTAGCCATAGGAAACAACAACAAAGAGGGCTTCTATGGAATGGAGACAACACTTCCTCGCCGGTGTGGAAGAAATTCAAGGTTACGCCATCGGTCGGGAAGGTCATGGCCACTGTGTTCTTCGCTTGTGTACACCGAGTTTATGCGGAAGGGCACGACCATTACAGCAAATGCTTATTGTCAAACCTTGAAGTCGCTGCGCAACACTGTAAAGAGCAGGAGACTTGGAAAGTTATGCCGAGGCATTGACAATGCAACACAGGCTTTGCTGCAACGTTTTCGATGGGAGGTGTGGCAGTAGCTGCCATATAATCCAGATCTGGCACCATGCGATATCCATTTGTTCAGCAAGCTGAAGAACCATCTGCAAGGACAGCAATTTGATAATTGTGAACAGATACAAACTAATACATGGAAATTTTAGTGATTACAACTAATACATGAGCACCTACAACAGGCTTAGCAAGAAGATCTTCTCCTTGGTTAAAAGCTACAAGAATGGAAGCCTGTGGCTTAATGAAGTACTAAAGGACTTGGATTCGGCTGGAATTGCTGACCTTGATGTAGAAGATCGTTCTAAATTTTGTGCTATGGTAGAATCTTGGACCCCACCACCTAGAGTCCCTAAATGTCGGAAGCCCGTCTTTCGCAGGAGAGAAAGAAATTATCAGCAGGGCTCAAGAGATATTGGGAACGGAAAAGAGCATCTAAGAAGAACTAGTCATAAGCGCTCCGTAATGGGCTTAAATCAACAATAATGGAAATTTTGGTGATTACAACTGTAACATGGACATTTTTGTCAGGAGTGTTTATTTACCTATTTATTTATTGTTATGTTATTTACATTGCTTCCCGCCCAGTCACGTTTGTATGGCTTCAAAACTACTACTACTTGTACTAGTGCTAATGGGGATTGGGATATTAAAATGATGCTATTTTATTGAAAAGATGGAAAATATGAAAAATGAATATCAAATAGAAACATGATTCTGAGTGGGGCCTAACGGCTAGAGCACTGCAGTCACTAGCATTTTATTGGCTCTAATTTGTTTTCTGGTAAATTGATTATTTGGATTTTCTGAAAAACTAATTACAGTAGAGTCCCGCTGCACCGATCTTCACTTATCCGACATTCCGTGTTATCCGACACTGGTAAACTTAATTTGAGCATTTGGTGTACACTGAATTCTTACTGAATTGCATTTCTGGCTATGAAGACGCTACGACTCAATATGTGAGTAAGTGGTGTGCAAAAGATCGGATGTTTGAACTAATTCACGCTGATATTATTGATTTCGTGAATACTAATGAAAATAAGGATGGTGAAGAAGAACGAGGTATTGCAGAATAAGAGGATAAAACTATGTCTCACAGTGAACGATTAAATGCATTTGATATCGCAACGGAGATGTTGACTTTTCGTCGACGGCGAGGTCTCGCAGCAAGAAAACGTGAATCAGCAAGCAAGCAGACATGTTAGACAAGTTTCTTTTCTTAAGGCATTTGAACTTTTTTGTTCAATACAATTGAATTGATAATTCAGTAAATAGAGTATGGTGCTGTAAGACATGGCATTGTTTTAGGCCTACAGTAGCCTACCTATGTATTTGTTTCAGTTCATTTTCAAAGTTCTATATTATCCGACATTTTCGATGATCCGACGTACTCCAGGCCCAGTTTAGGTCAGATAATCGAGACTCAACAGTAATTTTCATTAAAAAGGTAATAGAATGTATATCCCTTAGTAAAAACAATTTGGTCTTGTGTGGTATGTGTTAAGATGAACACATTTGATAACTCGTTGCCACTTTCCTCTATCTCCTTTTCCTAGAGCACTGTATTTTGTTTGCTATAAACTACAAACTCTTTTAGGAGACGACAAGAAGAAAAAGAAGAAAAAGAAGGGAGCCAAGGAGGAGGACACCAAAGTGAAGGGGCCCGGTAAGAAGACCCTGGCGGCAATGAAGGAGGCACTGCAGAAGATGAAAGAGGAAGAGGAGCGTCTGCAGCGAGAAGAGGAGGAACGAATACGGAAACTCGAAGAGGCGGATAAACTTCGAGAGGAGCAGGTGAGCCCATATTACATGACAGCTCCATTTGTTGAAGGTTGTTCCACCATGACCCTCGGTTTGTGTTTCTGTCCTAAATTTCTTTGGACATTATACCTCCTCCCTTTAGATCTTTGGGCACCTCCCATATCCAATTAGGACGAGTTTTCCATTTCTCCTGTGGGATCATACTCTTCAGAAGTCCACGAAAGGCAACCTCGTTCAATTCCTTGGTGGACCTCAAATGGAAGGTAAATCCTCCTAAGACTTTCTTTGGTCCGAACATCTTCCTGAGAAACTTTCTTTTTTCTCAGTTGAAGTATCTTGCTTCTATCTCCGCCACACAGAAGCATTCTGGGACTTGGATTTGTAAGTTTCTTGACAGCGAATGTACGATGTAGTCCACTGCAGTTGTTTCCTCCAAGACACAGTTGGACACACTTGGGAGTATGTGTCCTGAATCAATGCAAGGGATTTGTCATCCTTTCTAAATCTTTGAGAATATCAATAAGTGTGTCCCGGCTTTCCTAAGATCATCCGACTCGTTGCCAATTCAATTTGAGGATGATGATTATCAATGGATTACAGTGGTGTGACCAGCTGTGCTTCTGTCCTATTTTTCATCTGAGAAAATTACAAATTTGTGTTTGTTACCAAAATGTTGAATATCTAAAAACACTGCTTCTTCAAACGAAACAATATTCTATAAAATGTCCATGAACGAAATGCAAAATCACTAAGTAATTTATTACAGTATTTCAATTTATTTACATATTTTACGCCCACATTGGAGCACTTAAATCAATACATTTGAGTAAATTTCTTCTTTTTCTCCTCCCAGAACTTTCTCATCCTCTCCGACCTGGAAGCCCTTTGTGTATATTGTTTCCGTTCAACTGTTATTAGTTTGAGACTTATGCTTTTGTTCTTCAAAATCCTCTTCTCTTCTCTGTCTTTGATTTGTTGCCGAGTTATACCCAATTCTTCCAAACCATCCTGAACTTCTTTGAACCAATTATTATTGATTTTATTTTTCAAAAAGTAATCAAATAGTTGTTTCAATATCCTGGTTTCTGGCAGTCTTGATATGTGACAGAAAAAGGAAATTCTTCTTTTATGCATTGTAGTTATTATTGAGTCACATTCACGATCGACGATGTTGTTACGCAACAATCTCCACTGTCCATCAACTTGGTGTTTTTTGTTGATAATTGTTCTAATAATTCTTCTGTCAGTTTTCTGTAATTTGTCTGTTGTAGATTTTACATTCAATTTGAATAAAGTTTCACTAGCATAAGTTGCCTCTGGTTTAACTATTGTTTCAGCTTAGCGTTTATCGAAAGAGATTTCTTTTTATAGGTCTTTGTGCTTGTTTAAATTTAGTTGCTCTGTATTCTATTGCTTCTTTTCCATTTGTGTTCCATGTTATTATTTCCCCAAGATATTTGAATTTCTGAACAATTTTAATCTTTTTATTATTGTTAAGTTAAACGACTTTAAAAGTTGGCATCATTTCTGTTTTTTCAAATGAAATTTGTAATCCCATTTTTTTTTGGCTATAATTTCTAGTTGTTCAATTTGAAATTTAGCCTCTTCTATTGTATTTGCAAGTACAGTAAAACTTCTTTTATACGATTCACACTTATACGTTTTCTACCCTTATACGATTTCTTTCTTGGTCCCGGCAAAATCCCTATACTTTCCATGTTAATTTATTTCCGATATACGTTTTACATTTATTCGTTTTTCACGCTTATACGATCATATCTTACGTCCCCGAGAGAAAAATGTGTCGTTTATACGTTTACAACGGTTTCCCTACCTAAAATCTCTAAAAATATTGGAGCCAGAAACTTATGACACGCACTGTTCGTTTCTCGGAAACCATTCCTCGCGCGGCGCTATGTTGTGGTGAGAGCGACCTTGAAGTTGCGTGTGTTGCGAAATACAACATCACTTGCTGCAGTCATTATTGTTCTGCCTTGTTCGGTGCTTCAGTTGTGGTTAACCTTGATAGCAGTGAACATGGGTGAAAGGAAGAGGAAGTGCATTACGATTGCTGTTGTTCACTTCCTAACGGGGGCCATCGCTCACCGCTCGCCCGCGCTGCGGGCCTGTCTCCCGCCAGGCACTTTGCCGTAATGCGTAGCTCGCGCGGCCTATAGCCTATACTGTAGTTCACAGCTGGTGCTGAAAATGTTCGCCATTCACTGCTACACATCGCTGGCACCTCTTTATGAAATTGTCATTTACGTTCTGAAGTTCCTCACCACCGATTGACTGTATTTCAACTGTAATATAGTCTTTAAGCTCATTTTCGCGAAAGATTTCCTGTACTTTATGAAGGTATTTACACATGTTCACGTAATGAAAATCGCATTGGAACATCACACTGAGCACTAAAGACGTGAACAATTGACTAAACTGAACCCCACACTGCTAAAGCACACTGCAAAGGAGGGAAACTTGTGGCGCCAAGAAGCGCATTACGGCCAAGTGCTTGACGGGGGACCGGCTCGCGGCGGGTGCGAGCGAGGGTCTGCGGCGCATATAACACAAATCCCTGTATAACCCATAATGTCACATACATTTTGCAGTTTTTATTTAGCGACTTTCATTTACGCGTTTTTCACGCTTATACGTTTTTTTCATTTGGTCCCTTGAAAATCGTATAAATGAAGTTTTACTGTAACTCTAAATCGTCCGCAAAAGCAAGACAGCCGAGTTTAATATTTGTACCGATCTTGATAGTTGGTTGACATTTCGTGTTCCATCCACGCATAACCTTCTCCAATACACAATTAAACAACAATGGTGAAAGTCCTTCTCCTTGTCGGAGTCCAGTTCTTATAGTGAATGATTCTGATAATTCACCTCTAAATTTAACTTTTGCCTTCGTATTTTTAAAAGTCATACTAATGAGGTTAACGAGTTTTTGGTGTAAGCCAAATTCTTTAAGGCTGTCGTATGCTTTCTTAAAATCTAAAACGTGATGAGTAGACCCTTATTTCGAACTCTTTTGTGCTTCATTATCCATTTTAAACTAATGATTTGATCCGGACAGCCTCTACCTGGTCGAAATCCTCCCTGATATTCTCAAAGTTCTTGGTCGAGCGAGTTGTTCTTGGATTCTTGTGTATATAATCTTAGATAAAATCTTGTATGTAATATCGAGCAAGGATATCCCCCGATAATTATTTGGATCGGAGCGATCACCTTTCTTATGCAGCGGGTGAATTATCGCTGTATTACATTCCTCGGGAAGCTTCTCCGTGTTCCAAATATCAATGATGTATTTATGTAGGTTTTGAATAGTCTGATCATTAGCATTCTTCTATATTTCTGCTACTATTTGATTCTCTCCTGCTGCTTTGTAGTTTTTAAGTGTATTAATTGCTGTTTTCACTTCATTGTAAACTGGTGGTAATTTATTGTAGAAAATATTCCAGCACACACAATGTTAATTATTAATTGTTTTGTTTAAATTTTATTAAATTTTGGAAAAATGGTTAATTTTCGTTGCAATTTTACCATGGTAAAACCCGAAAATGTTGTACACCTTGAATTTTACTTCGTAGTTTGTTTCTCATATGCTGCATATGAAGTAGCCTGTTTTTATCATCCCCTTCAATATGAAACTTGTAAAGTCTAAATGGCTGGCGGTCTTCTAGACGTGACACAGCATGAAGTCAGCCGGAATTATGTCCAATGGGACCAGTGCAGCAACGATCGTGAAACCAAATCGCGACTTTTCCCGGTAACCGATTGTCACTCTGCGAGGACAGCGGAGATATTGTCAAATGAACCGAGAATGGCGCCAATTGCTTAATATCGCAATATTGTTTTGTACATGACGGCGAGAGCAGGGGGAAATCTCATAAACAGTGCTGATAGCGTGGACATAATATTTTCCATGTCCGGCCGTGAACTCAAAATTGTAGGTGCCTAAGAACATGGAGAATCTTGCCCCTAAGCGAGCGTCTTACAGTCTCATCTCTCGTATTGTATTTGTGGACATCCATGGGATTAATAAGTAAGGAAATAGACAAATGTTAAAAATATGCCAATTTTCAAACAGAATCTGTGAATCCGTTCGAACACTCAAAAATGGGTAAAATCTCTCTCTCTCTATATATAAGAATGAAAGTTTGTCTGTTTTTTCTGAATTTCTACGGAAATTTGCGTTATTTACGCGTTTCGGACTGTTTTATGACGGATGCGCGCGAAAATATTTTTTTTTATGTCTGTCTGTTTGTGGACAAGTATGTTCCCTTATAACTCGAGAACGGCTGGGTGGATCAACGTAAAATTTGGTACAGATATCCTTCAGAGGCACGACACTAATCATTGATGTAACTCTTCTCTGTACCTCTCATAAAAGGGGACCTACCCCCTTAAAACCCTTGCTGAAATAGGTGTAGAAGGGCGAGACAAAGCTCATTTTCAGCCCCTCGATGTGAGAAATGAAACTCGGGGGCCCCAAAGGGACCCCGAAAACTACCTTTTTAGGCCCTAAAACCAACCGTTTTTGAGATATTCCCAGAAAACTAGTTTCATTTAATACAATAATGAAAGAAGGCAATCCGGTAACCATGACAACAGAAACTCACAGGTCCATATATTGCTGTAAGACGCAATACAATTCCATTTATTACATTACCGAGATAGTTTGCAAACGGTTATAAGGCTATATTACGGAACAAAATCAAGCTGTAAATTTCATCAATACATAGGGTATAATGCGCTTAAGAGGGTCAAGGGGTACTCTAGAATTTTTACACGCGATTTACACGTGCGGGTGTGGTACGGAAGGTCTATTACGTCCCTATCTCTATATTGCTATATAATAATAATAATAATAATTATTATTATTATTATACTACGGCCTACAACGACGAGACAAAAGTTATTTTCTGCCCCTTGGTGTCAGAAACAAAACTCGGGGACCCTAAATAGCCGTAAAGGGTTCCCGAAAACTACATTTAAAGCCTCTAATACCAACCGTTTCTGATATTCCAAGAAAACTAATTTCATTTAATAAACTAATGAAGGAATGCACGCCAATAGCCATGACAAAAACATCTCAGAAGGTGACATCCAACTTTCCATCTATTTCTGCAGGAAGTAATGCCACTCCATTTATTAAATTTCTGTGAACATTTGCAAATGGCAATAAGGTTATCACGGAACCAACTAAAACTGCAAAATTCATCAATGCGCTTAAGGGGGTCAGGGGTTACCATAGATTTTTTTTTCACACAACTTAAACGTGCGATATGTCGTACAGAAGGTCTATTATATCTCCAAACAGCAACATGACGTGTATTGCGTTTCGTCTACGAGGTTTTCAATTTTATTTTCACGTCGGGAAGTACACGTTAGGTAGGCTAAATTTATTTTCTGAGCATATATTTAACTAATCATTTATCTTTGTCGACAAACAGGTTCCAAGCCTCTAACCATTGCATCAGTAGCTCAATTGATTACGTCTGGCTATTAATACCAAAGACCGTTCGAAGAATGGGTACTTCTGCTAGTCTGTTATAACGGCAGCCCTTGTAGGAGTAAGAATCATATGCTCTTTTGTGCTGTATTGTTGGAGCAAAGCACTGATTGTTTAGCATCGGCTGGAGATCGAGCGCAAGGAGAAGAAGAAACAGAAAGAGAAGGAGAGGAAGGAGAGACTGAAGGCTGAGGGCAAGTGGCTGACGCCCAAGCAGAAAGCAGACCGGGCGCGAGCTCAGGCCCTGCTGGAGGCTCGCATGGCCCAAGGCATGGAGCTGCCCGCGGCGGGTGACCGCAAGCCCCCTCGACCCGGCACCAGGATACGGCCCCACAAGAGCAAGCCGCAGCAAGCCACTGCCGACCAAGGTATGTATCAAGCACTTTGCTTCTTGTCTTACCCTCTACAGCCAAATTCATTAATCTCTTAGTCTTAGGTAATCTCTTCTTCCCCATTCTTATCACTTGAACCCACCATCCGAGTCGGCTCATATAAACAGCTTCATCTAGTGTGTTCATTTCTCTTCTGTACGAGTACCTTCCTGTCATTCGTGCTACCCTCATATCAGTTACCTGCTAATTGTTTGGGACCGTATTATCATGAGGATGCACTTGTGGAAATCCAATGAAGAGCTGGATCGTAGAATTTTCATGGTCCCTGGCTAGAGAAGCCTGTAAATTCTACCGACAAGTGCTACATGATGGGAACCCCTAAATTTCGACTGTGTTATGGACTACTCTAGTGGGAATAACACTAACTACTCAAAGGAGAGTGAGAAACTTACGGTTCTCGGGGTGCAACGGGTAAGGATTAGGTAACTGAATCCATAACCATTTTCCATAGCACAATCTTGCTACAACTAATATAAATCAGGACGCTTACTTTTCTATCAAAACGAATAAAAATAAAAATTTATTTAGATCAAAGACGAATACAATAGAATGAAAATATATTATATCACTCCTAAAAACGTTCTGCTTCGAAACATAATGAATCTTGATTTATTCGGCAATAACAAGGGCTTATTTTACTCGAAGATATTAATTCAATAGAGGTTTCATTAAGTGGCAGAACATGCCTGGAAGACCTACTTATATGAACCTTGAGGGTTTGATTCTCCACGCATAATATTTTTTAGATTACTTTTTAAGGATCTTGAGACTACCAATTACTTACATGTACATTACTGTAGAATTTTGGAAATATACTCACAGACATTCAAAACAGTATTTCCTATAAGAAAATGATACTGATTTATTACTTAATTTTATATTATAATTATTGATTAAGGTAATAATAATAATCATATCGTATGGACTCAAGTGCCGGGTGCAAGCTTTGCTATTTGACGCCCAGAGGGCAGGTTGCATGTTGAATTTTGATGTTTCTTGGAACAGTATGAAAGTCAAGGAGGTTAGATATCTAAGCTCCTTGAACACTATAGCGCTTTCTAGTAGAAAAAGGAGGAACTTTGTGTTGGCGGAAACTCCCGAGATTAATTTAGCCATTATGAACACAGCCTTCTGATATAGGAATCTCTGTTTCGCGGGCTTATAGGTCGTGTTCCAAGGACATTTTGTCCTTGGAACACGACCTATAAGCCCGCGAAACAGAGATTCCTATTTCAACGCCGGTCGTGAAAGTCTAAATTTTTACAGCCTACTGAATTCAAATGGGTTCTTTAACATGCCAACAATGTATGACATGCATACCATGTTTTGTTTTCCCCTTTCACTTACCACAGCCAGGAGCGAACCTGCAAGCTTGGGGTTGGAAGTCCGACACGATAACCACTCGCCCACCGTGGCAAGCATTGGTTAAGGTGGAATACAATTTGGTACCTACTTTAAGGAATTTATGCCCATAGACATAGGTTATATGGGGCAGTAAGTTATATTCCTTGTATTGGATGTGAGGTATAAAAATCCATTGATTGAACTAGAAAAATAAAAAATATATATAAAAGGAAACTTACTGAAGAAGAGGACCATGAAATGATTGACTGAAGCCGTAAAAGCGGAAGAAGAAGGAAACATGGGTAGTACAATACAAGAAGTCGGTAGAACCTCGTAGGTAAATTGAGAATAATTATCTTGTACCACTATTTGGGTTGGAAAGCATTCCGTCACCGAACAGAGATAACGGTGTCCCTTTTCCTGCCACAAATACCGTATATACTCTCCTATAACATCCCCTTTTTTTCTGAATATCAAATTTCCCTTGATATAGGTAAGGATGGCGTGGTATAAAGGAGCACCTAGCATCTTTAAATCAACACACAAAATAATTATTTTAACCTATACTTTATTTACGATAAAAGTGATAATAGCTTATATTAATAGCCACTGCCTTGCATCATGACAGCTGACTGGCCACAGGACTAAGACAGCGCACAGCATTGCGTGCATCGAGTTCATGGTTGCGCAGTGTTGCAATATGTTATGCATCAACTAGGCCTACCTAAAATACAGAAGATTTTTTGGTAATACCGACCACATTTTCGTACTTTCCTTTTTTCACGCCGCGGAAGGACTTAGAAATTTTCTTGGTTCCCAATAATTTGTCCTTTTGGTTGCACCAATAACAAATCATACACGGCTTCGCTTCGTATTTACGACTCACAGCTCTTATTCCATTTTCTGCAGCAAATTCTAGCACTTTCCACTTGAAGGGTGCTGTAAAACTTGTTCCCTTGCTCATTTTGAGTCCTGCTTGTGTACTGCACGCTTCTTAATTATACACTACACACGGCCGTGCGGGACGCGAAAGGGGAGTGAGGTCAACAATGCACAGGCGGTGCAGGCAAAAGCGCGGGTTTTACCGTTAACTGGAATCTTGTAGGCCTATTTGCTACATTGTTCTGATTATTTCCCCCCAGGGGCTCACATCTAGTGGGACGTGGGTTGGCGACCACGGGGCCCCAGCTGAGTGTGGCATTGCTTCCACTTACTTGTGCCGGGCTCCTCTCCGTCTTCTTTCCTGTCGACCTCACTTGGTCATCTCTTGTTCTCTTCTGACCCCGACGGTATTAGGGTATCCTAGGCCTAGGGAGTCTCTTCCTTTCCCGCCTTAATTGGCCCTTGTCTCATCTTTTCTGATACCCTCCTTCTGCGAGGGGTCAGCCTTCTTTTTCTTTTCCTTTTATCTCCTGCCTTGTGCTCCAGGCCCTCAAGGAGGCCGGGTGTGTGTTATAGGCGAGTAAATACGGTACTCTGCTACAAGGGTAGGGCTGCTGGGTGGGACCCCAGATTGTATATAGATGCCAGGTTATTGACATGTCTGGGTAAATCAAATATAGTTTAAAATAAAAATTATATAATATTCTTAATAAAAAATCAAATACACGGCCGCTAGCCAAAACACAAGGAAATCAACTGAAGGCAAACACACTCAATGATCCCCCGGAAATAATACACTAAATCAAAATGGTAATAATAATGTGAGAAACTCGCGAGCATTGAATATAAGACTGAATTATTTATTTAAACAAAGAAACTGATTAAAATACAATATAGAGAATTAACCATGTGAGATCTGTGCTGGACAATACGGAGGCAGACAGGTTTTTCTCCGGGTACTCCGGTTTTCCCTGTCAACATTTCATTCCAGCAACACTCTCCACTATCATTTCATTTCATCTGTCATTCATTTAATCATTGCCCCAGAGGAGTGCGTCAGGCCTCGGCAGCCGGCACAGTTCATATCCTCGCCGCTAGATGGGGGCTTCATTCATTCCATTCCTGACCCGGTCGGAGACTGGAAGCAGGCTGTGGATTTTCATTTTCCTAGAGAATTAACAGGATGTGGTTCACGGCCCCTTGCAACTCGGAATTGCTTTTCGATTGTTCTCGAACAATGGCGCCAAGCTCTATATCCTGGGTGGGGAAACCTTTAAATTCTTCCTCTGATTCCCACATTCACATCCGGCTCCCACAATAATAATAATAAAGCAAAATTCGAACTAGCTAGCATGAATAAATAATGGGAACAGTACTCAGCGAGGAACATAGCACAATTCACCCACGTGGAGAAAATAGAAAACATGCAAGTGGTGGAAAATCAAGATAATAGGACACGTAGCCACACATTTCCATTAGTGAATAAATACTTTCCCGCGAATGCTTGAGGAAGCATCAAAGTGAATTCAAGATACTCATCGGCCAAAAGAAAAGCCTGCAGGCTCACGACAAAGTCCAACAAAGGCAAGGGACTGAGCACACGTTATTACCCCTATTCTGGTTCCCAAGCTGGGTAATTGTTATCATTTTCAATTGTATAATTTACCTTCCAATTTCTAAATTAATTATTAATGTAATGTATGCTTCAACACCTAAATATATTATTTTAAGATTTCAATATTTATAGCTGACAAGACTTGAAACCTGAATCTCGTTAGTACGTTTTTCAAGGGACTTAAAAATTTGAACGTAAAAAGTGGGAAAATGATAATTAAACCTCATTAACTTGTTTCAGTGAGGGAAAAGTAAAAAACGTGATAATCGGAAGTACATACTATCGAATATACAATTTTAAACAAACTACAGAATTATTGTATTACAGAACTAGCTTACATAGCACAGAGAAACGAGAGCAATGAAAACAAGAGAAAACTGTACTACCGTATACCGGTACTCTGTAGTACGAGTTGAAATATTTCACTTTCTATAATTGATTTTGGCTTAAATACATGTTTTCTTGATATTCTGTGGAAAAGAAGTGCCGTATTCTTTGGCGTGAACGATTGGATATAACCGAAGTTTTTTTGAGATTAGACATGCTCGCGCATGTACAGAAAAAAAACACCAACTAAAACGCGCTTAAGGTGAGGATTGTACAAAGGTTCTCCTACTTTGGAGCGCCACCTCCATTATTTCAATACGACGCAACAAAATTATCACTAGGTTGCACCACTTCTTCAGTAGTGTGATGCGTATTTGCGTGAATCAGATCGTATTGAGTTTCAAGGTCTATACGGTAAAATTGTGAGATCGGATTGTATTCAAACTGGTGTTCAGGAACATATAAACGCATATCGTATTGAAAGCGATTCTGCGTGCTCTCGAAAATGCGATCGTACTAAAGCGATGCGTGGCAAAATATGCAACGTGACGTCGTTTAAAGGTTCTGTGCTCCCGGGCTATATAACTCACGCTACGTGACAGATGACGGGGTGGCCGGTCGTCAAAAGCACGCTGCCGCATTCCCGGAAGGACGAGACACTAGTGGTCGGCCGGCATACGCACGCCAATCTGTGGTGTATTTCGAAACAAAGAACGTGTTATAGGTAGCATGTTCTACTGGCGCGAGAGAGACACTTCGGCTATCTTCTGTGTTGCGTCGTGGCTCTCAAGCCACTTCTACACCGTCAAGACACACTAATCGTCTACACTGTCAATAACTATCAGAGAATAGGAAGCAATATCACATCGTGTTTTCATGATGCCGAATTTTATAATGAAATAAGAATAAAATCCGGTTCGCTTACAAATAGTACAACGGAAATTTTATCATCGTAAGCGGGAATAGAAAACGTATTAAGGGGATATATCAACATGTAATTAGTAGGAATGGGGCTGGGACTTGAGAAAATCATCGTAACCGAGATCGTACCAACGAGATTCCACTGTATTTGTTTTGTTTGTGAGTCAGTATGGTTGACATGTTTGCTTGACGTAAGTTCGTACAGTGCACTGAGCACTGCTTGAACTCCGTGGATATTTCCTGTTTCCTTGCTTAGCTTCTGCATATTGCAATAGTCTTGTACTTGTAGCTAGTAGCTAAAAGCTGTGTTGTTTGCAGAACAACAGAAGGTGGAGGTGGAGATTGTGGACCAGGTCCCCCTGCCGTCCGAGGGCAGCACGGAACACAAGAAGGACGAGGAAGAAGAGGATGTCAAGGACACCTGGGACGCCGATTCTTCGGATGGTGATGAAGATGAAGGTAAATACAGTGTAACCAGCAGCTGATTGATTGAATTTTTCAATATAATTCTAGAGGGGCAGTAGAGATATCTGTCTACTTGTTACCTTTTTCAACTTTAATAATTATTTTAGGCAAAACCATTAACCATCTAGTGCCCTTCCCTGACCTGACCATGTCCATCCAACGAGTTCTTGGTCTTCCCACCATCCACCTGTATTAACTCAGCTTCAACACCTGTTAATACTTTGTTAATACACTACATTAGTGAACACAATTACAGGATAAGTTTTGAAATGGAAATACAGTATGTTCATGTACTCGGATCCAAAAAGTAACAAGAAGTTCCGTGACGAACTAAAGGGCCTACTTTTCTTAAAATTAAGTTTCATGCCAGTGAGTAATCTACAGTATATGAGCCTATCTAGAATAATGATGAAATTAAGTTGGTAATATCGAAATGTCTAATTAGTTCGAAATATACCTGGTATAATGTAGCCTAATAGAGCCCTACAGTTGGCAGCCCTGGTGACTGAATATATTCTTAGTTCCATCTCTTAAGGTACAGAATACAAAATTTGGTTGAAGTCCAATGGACGTTACATGCAGTTAGACATTGGATCTATCAGCACGCGTAAAAGCATGTTGGCAACAATGTCATGCATGTATTGGTCAGAAATAATGTGAAATATTATGATATCGTGTTGTGCCAATTTTGGATGAAATCCATTTGTTAGTATAGAAGTTACATGTATTTTAAAATTGGACATATCAGCAGGCATAGAATCATGTTGGTAGAACTGAAGTGTATAAGTTACTCCAAATTAATCTAAAATGTCAGGTACTATACGTGTACATAGTTGAAAGCTGTCGGCTTGCATACTTTCTGATATGTTGGTATTTGGATTTAAAAAATAGAGAGAGCAATTATTAACAGTTGGCAGCCCTGGTGGCTCTTAAGAATATGCTCAGTCATATCTGTTTATGTGCACATATTCCATTCAAAATTTGGTTAAAATCCAATTGATAGTGTAGAAGTTATATGCATTTAAAAATTGGACCTATCAGAAGGCTTAAAATTATTTTAGCAACACTGTCATGTATGGCCTCCTGGAAATTAAACTGAAATAGTATTGTCTACATGTGTGCCAATTTTGGAATAGCTCCCATGCATATATCCAACATGGATCTCAAATTTCTAGTGCGTTTTTTCAGCAGTTGGTAGCACTGACATTTTCAAATATGGACATGGGATATTCTGGTATACATCTTTACTCATACTAAATTTGGTTTCGATTGCTGAGCCGTTTAGGAGTTGATAAGGGGACACACACACACAGACAGACATTTCTCCGGATCGATCTCATAAGTCTACTTTTTCCTCATTTTTGCAAAATGTGAAAAGTAGGCTAAGAATAGAAGTATTGTTCAAAATGCATATTTTATCTCGCTTTCCAAGTAATCTTAAATGAACTGTGTCATGTAGTGGTCCTATTAAGTCTGTTGTAATTGTTAATGTCGAAGTCTGTGGTAAGAATTATAATTGCTCACCATTTAATTTAAAAATAATATTTACAATAGACAAACTACACTTATAGATTCCACAGCAAGACTCAAACTAAATTTAACTTTGTGAATATTTTCACCTGTATTTTCAAACATAGATTTTATAGCCTAAGTGTAATGGATCTGATGATGATCGCTCGACGATCGAAAGTGGTCATCCTAGTGTATTCATTAATCTCATATAATTTATTTCAGGATTAGGGTATAGCCCAGCTCTTTTGGGTACATTCGTGTTGACTGACTGAAAAGCACTAAACTCTTATTAACAAGTGTTCAAGCAAATTTCATTACTTAAACTGTTTATTCCTTACACTGGGAGCAAGCGGAGCACTTGTCTTGTAAAGAACAAAAATATAGCAATAAAGCCTAGGGTACAGCACATTGCTGACATGAGCTGCACACTTTGCACTATTTGTTTGAAGAGTTCTAACCATTCAGCTATCTATTCCTTATTTCATAGATTGAACACACCAACGTTGGTGAAGTCAGATGGAGACTTGTGGACTGGAAATGCTCTGCATCATTTTGAACTGTGGAAGGTCTATTGTTGTAGAACAAGCAACTATAGTTACTGAGGAGAGCCCTTGTTCTTACAGATCAGTCGGAGGTATCAAAGGTAGATGGGGCGGAGGAAACTCCGCAGCAACAGAAGAGGCGGGAGGCGGACGAGGAAGGAGACGACGAGGGGGAGACGTCCGAAGATGAGTCGGACTCTGAAGAGGAAAGCAGCGAGGAGTCGTCGGAGAGCGAAGATGAACATAAAACAGATGCCGAGAGGAAGCGGGAAAAAGCGTTAGCGAGGATACAGGTGAGCCGTTTCACTGGAAGCACGAGCAGAAAATTATATTTTATTCACCTGATTTTTGTGTTCTTTTTAAACTTCATTTTTTGCATTTGCATGTGTCAGTTTGATAATTTACAAGTTGTAAGCCCTTGTTACGATGTAGCATTGCTGAAATTTATATTAATTCCAGAAAAGACGGGAAGATGCAGAGAAGAACAGAACTGTGGATGATTTACGTGCAGCAGTCGTCTGTGTCCTGGGTCACGTCGATACCGGTATGTTGAACCTATTAGTACCTGAAGTGCTGTAGCGAACATGATCCTTGCTTTACTTCACTGCACCATCGCGCCCCCTGTCTAGTGTAAAGGCTAATGTTGAGGTTATTGGTTCATGTTTCAGGAAAGACCAAGATCCTGGACAAGCTGCGTCGCACCAACGTACAAGATGGAGAAGCCGGAGGAATCACTCAGCAAATTGGTGCCACTAATGTTCCTATTGATGCCATAAAAGAGCAGACCAAGATAGTGAAAGCGGTGAGTGTTGCTTTCTAGAGAAGGAAAGAAAAATACATGAAATTGTTTCCAAAACCAATAACTTGTTGGAGAAAATTCATAAATCCTGCTTAAAAGGAATAAAGAATAATCAATTCTAAGTGCTTTATTAAAATGTATACGTCCAGTAAAAAGTGTCCCTGCTCTTGCAATGCAATGTAGGAACTTGTTTGGAACCTCACGAATGTTAAACCCGCATCGATGTTACACCAGCTGTCAAATTTTTGTATTAAATAGACCTTAAAATATGGAAAATTGACAAATTTGAAATTGAATCTTAATTTACATCGTCTTTAAGGCATAATATACTGACCAAATACCGTAAATGTTAACTATAGGTCACCGTTATTTCGAGAAACTTTAAATGGGGTTCTCAATGTACCATGTGTTTTGGGGATGGGATTATGAACTTTTTGAGTGTTAACAATTTACTATTAATGTTTTCAATCATTTTAATACAAATTTGAAGATTTTTGCTTTAAACTTTGACAGAAACGTGTGGAGGAAGGATTTTAAAACATGAGAGATCTTATTTCCTACTCACCTCGTCTGATTCAACTGTATGACAAGTGCACATATTTTCATGATGTTTGCTCTATTTTTCAAGTATCCCCACTGAGAGAAATCAAGGGGCAGATGGCCTAGATGTTATTCCTCTCCTAAGATAAACAGGTATTTTTACCTAATGCATGGATGTTCACGAAACTTGTGCAAATGTCACTTAAATAAAAGTAGAGAAATCACAAAAATGTCTTACATATACAATTAATAGTTTTACCAAAGAAAGATTTTTTAGATTTTTTTTTTTAAATTTTCATTTATTTTTTATTTTCATGAAATTTAATTGGCATGTTAATGAAAATTTTGCATCTTTTTAACACGTGAAATTATTTGTGTACAACTTAGATGTTGGCATTAATATGCCAGTAGGTTATTGTGATTTTTTGATCTCGGTGATTTTGTCGTTTCCTCGGTAATAGACTATGGCGAAGAAATATGATTTGATATCTATCGTCTTTAAAATCTCCCGATTTTTCAGTTTGAAAGGTTGGCAGGTATGTACCTGTGGGCGGCATGGCATTTGGAAAGCCTTGGCCCTCACCTCGGAGGGTCTGAAGGATCCACCTTTACATTGCCTGTTGGCTGACTTGTACTCTCCTTGTTTCAGTTTGCTGAAGTAGAGCTGAAGATTCCCGGCCTGCTGATTATCGACACCCCTGGCCACGAGTCGTTCAGCAACTTGCGGAGCAGAGGCTCGTCCCTGTGCGACATTGCCATTCTTGTCGTCGATATCATGCATGGACTGGAACCTCAGACAATCGAGTCTCTCAACCTCCTCAAAACGAAGAAGACACCGTTCATTGTAGCGCTCAATAAAATAGACAGGTTTGTTACAGGTCACTATCATATAGATCCCTCCTGCGGCGCTCACAAGCGACCGATCGTGAAAAAAGAGCATTCAAATGAAGCAGAATAGACATTAGCAGTGACAAATTGCACTCTAATCTCATAAATATCTATAATTTCTTTGAAAAATGACTGTTAAATAAATGTACGAAGTGTGCGATTTGCAGATACTGTTGATGTAGGAAAATACGCTCCATAATTGCTGTCCACTTCACATTTTGGCCGCTGTGATGCCTGTTTCATGTCATTTTAATATTGTGAGGTGTTTCGTTTATCACTTTGCATGGATTTCAGAAACAGTAAATCAAAGGAATGAGTACTCAAATCGTATAATTTCATAAATATTGAATAACCGGTGAGTGTTACAGCTAAGCTGTCAATCAATGGACTCAGCACACAAATTACATTAGCAGTGACGAATTGCTTTCTAATCTCATAAATATCGATTTTTGTAAGAAGAGTGCGATTTGCAAATACTGTTGCTCTAACATGCTGCAATTATGAGTTGTCGTCTAAAACCTTAAAACTATCAACCTTTCTCCTTAAGTCTCTCATTATAAACCTATTGGGGAAATGTCCCAAAGGCGAAGGCAGTTGGTGTTACTTCCAAAATGCAGTGGCAACTGGCACACTGGATAAATATAAGCCTAAAAATGGACTACCTGACAATGTACTTGAAGCTGTCAAGCCAGTGTACTCCAAGTTGACTGATCCTGCCATGCTAAGGCGTTGTCTCCATGGCAAAACACAAAACAAAAATGAAAGTTTTAATGGCATGATTTGGAGAAAATGTCCAAAAGATAGTTATGTAGGACTGAGAACATTGAATCTTTGTGTTCTGGATGCTATTTGCCATTATAATTGTGGCCCTGATGTAGAATTGGAAATTCTAAAGCTGGTGGTGTTACTATTGGTAAACATACTCGAGCTGGTGTGGAGTTGGCTAAAGCTCTAAAACAGAAAAAGTATCACCTATAAAACACCCCAGAGCAGAAAACCAGGAGGAGGTACCTGAGAGGAAGAAGGAAGACGATGGAAGACCAGAATACTGCATTAGAAGGGACATCATATGAGGCAGGAGTTTTCTGAAACAGTTGTAAAACTTTGAGATGGATTGCTCTGAATATTAATTTTTAATGACCTCAGTATTTCCAAAAATCATAAGATTGGACCTAATTATCCTATTTCACTGATTTTTTTTTAAATGAAAGCCAAAAGCCTACTCCAGTGCACTAACCTCTGATATGTAACTAATGTTGTAAAATATAATTATTTATGTGATTTGTTTATAAACACTCACAAAAAAAAATATTGTATCCACTAAAGTAATAGGACACCAGCAGGCACAATTTCATTCTAGGCTCATGTATTTTAGGTTTATGCACTACCTAAAAGTGTTGTGAACAAAATGCAAAAATCAGATTTGAGGAATATCAGTTAATTTGGAAGCTATGATGTTTAAAACAATATAATACATTTTTAAACAAAATAATTTGTTATTAACAAATAATGCAACATTTTTAGTTCATATACATACTGATCTTTCTACTTTTTTTTTTTTGCTCTTTCTAATAATCTAAATTCTAAACAGGTAACTTTGTAATAAAAAAAAGAAAATTCTGGGTGTACACATACCTTAAATCAGAAGATACAGAAAGCAAGGTTATGTTGGTTCGGACAGGTAAAAATAATGGGTAAGGAAAGAGTAGCAAAAAGGGAATTAGAAAGAGAAGTCAAGGGAAAGAGACCAGTTGGAAGACCGAGAAGAAGGTAGTGGACCAAATTTTGAAGGACATTGGAGAAGCTGGATTGGATGTGGCAGAAGGACTGGAAGGACCGAAAGGAGTGGGGGAGGCTTGTAAACCACACCCGGGTGACAGGAGTGGGACTTCGATGATGATGGTACCGGTAACATTTGTCATGAAAGAAACATAATGAAAAAATTAACATCCGGGTCCTAGTAATGATATTAAACAAGATCGGATTGTATTGTAAAAACTGCTAATTTTCTCCAGACATTATCCGCAGCTTATGCGCTATCTGCACAGCCATGCAAACTATGGCTTTACTCTAATCACAAGATTCGTGGTCACGTAATACTACAATCTTCCTTCTCTTCATCTAAGGTATCTTTCAGGTGACTGCCCACCGTATCCGAATGGAGTCTTCCTTGGCAAAATATTCCTTAAAAGATTTCCTTCCATGTTCGATTTTCAATGGTATGGAGCAAGATCCAAGTTACAACTATGGTTGTTGTGTGTTTGGTCTGCGAGAGCTATTTTATTTCGCTCGACTCTGCCGGCAAGCCCCTCTCCGCCTGTTGTACTTCATAACAATATAATGACTCTTAACACATGCATCTGAAACAAACGATTATACTCAAATTGTCTGTGTTAACTCCACACATAATAAATGCCGCCTAGCGTACAGCAGCTGTTTTATACTACTCAAGAAAAACGTTCCAACAAATTGCAACAAGATAAAGTAGATCTCATTTTAGCATTTCCATCTCCAGACGTCTGTCCTTCGCCTCTCAGTTGGACTCGCTCTCCATATTGTTATTATATATCTACCTGTTATTATGCCCGTTTCCAATGGGGTCGGGGATGAGATGCGATGAAAGTCTTTGTGGCGGATGGTTTTTATGGCAAGATACCCTTCTTGATGCCAACCTCATGAGAGATGAAATGAATGAAACTGGGCAAGGAAGTGGCCTTGGCCTGTCAGCAGGTACCGTCCCAGCATTTCCCTGGAGTTTAAAATGGGGAAACCACGGGGAAAAAATTCAAGGACGGTCTACGGCGGGGCTCGAACCCACGTCTACTGAGTCCGCAGAGAACCTGGCCCCATGGCCTAGCGCTGTGCATTAGCGAGCGTAGCTGCCTCTGGTGGTTGGATACCATAATGACCTTCGCCCCCTCAAGTGGAATTTTAGTTGCACATGGTAAAGGTTGGATACATCAATCTTCACAGCTTCTACGCTTGTTTGAATAGTACAGTAGAGTCCCGCTCAACCGACACTGGTAGACTTAATTTGAACATTTGGTGTACACTAAATTCTGGGACACCTTGTGTGGAGATTGCTGCCATGATCGGTGCAGCGAGCCTTCAGTCATCGTCATGGCGAGTAAACAAAAGAAAGTGATTGTTTCCATGGAAGTCAAGTTGAGTGATTTAAGAGAACAGACAAAGGGGAAACCTCTTACGATTATGGTGTTACAGTGGGAGACCGGAAAAAAAAAAAGTGAATATCAAAAAGTTGTCGTCGGCTTTAACTCGTTTCAGAGTATAGACCTTCTTCCAAAATAGTGTAAATAATCTAAGGCGGGCATGTTTGCGGTGACTGAACAGCCCAATGTGTGCATGAAACAAACGTCCACACAGAACTGTTGGTGGAGGGCGTGGCTGTGCTAAACGGAGCTTTCGTGCTTGTCGCTCGGCCTTAACAAGTCTACGACGTTCTTCTTCAAACATTTTGACAGCAGCCGGGATGGTCTGGCGCCAAGTTGAACGGTCTTTAGCAAGCTGGTCCCAGGTTTGTGGATTGAGACCTGTTAACTTCATATTCTGTTTAAATTGGTTCTTGTAACGTCTCTTAGGGCCTCCTTTGAGGTCTGGTGCCGGAGGTGAGTTCACCATACAGAACCTCGCGTGGAGGTCTCGTATCATCCATCTGATGGATGATCCTATACTATTAGCATGCGCTTTCTCAAGAACATCAAGTTTGGTGATGTGGTTTTCCCACTTTATCTTAAGGAATAGAAGGGTCGAGTACCTCAAAATGGTAAAGGAAGGAATTCCAACAGATGAAGAAAGAGGGGTGGAAGAGGAATGGGCTAGATTTAAGAAGGTGCAGCAGAAGCAGTATGTGGGAGGACAAGTAGTAAGAAGAGGTGGAAGGAAACACCATGGTGGAATGAGAAGACAAAAGAAATAGTAAGGGAAAAGAATAGAGCCTTTAGGATGTGGTATCAATATTCCCGGTGCGACAGTCGCCCAAATGCCGCATGGGCAGCACCGATTCTCTTCTCAACATCCTGCCCACAATTACCGTGTACAGATAGCAGACTGCCCACATACGAGAAGTGCTCTAATGGAGTATCTGAGATAGAAGTGTTGAAGTGCGGAAGGGAAGTGCCTGGTGAGGGTTGTGCCAGAACCTTGGTCTTCTGAACATTAATGGTGACACCAAAATGATCACATGCATTCTTGTAGCAATTAACAGTCTGTTGCAACTCCACTGGCGTGAGTGTAGGCGATGCCCATCATCTGCATACAACATATTGGTTATCTTCGTAACCTGAGTTAGCTTCTTGGAGCGAAATCGAGCTAGGTTGAACAGCTCTCCATCAAAACTGTACCTGACATCTACACCTGGGATGTTTGTGGGCGATTTATAGAGCATTGCAGCCAAATACAATGCAAACAGTGTTGGAGCAAGTACGCAGCCTTGTTTCAGTCCATGAGTGCTAGGAAATTCATCAAAGATCTTATTTTGATGACAAACCTGACCGGTCATGCCATCATGGAGAGCTTGGATTAGATCAACAAAGCGTCGAGGACAGCCAAAGCCTTGTAGCACCCCGCCCACATAGCAGAACTTGGAACTGAGTCAAAGGCCTTTTCCACATCATAAAAGACTCAGAGGAGTGGATTCTGTTGCTCACTACATGTCAAAAAGTAAGTGAAGTACTATTTCATTCGTTCACTCAAAACTGGGAAAAAGGCCTGTCAATATCTGTCCCCATTCTGCAAGAAAAGGCGGTGTATTTCCAGACAGAGTTTAATGAAGGGGACCCTAATTTTACTGCCAGTGCTCGGTGGCTTGATTTTTGGAGAAAATAGTACGGCATTAGCCAGAAAAACTGTTATGTCCGTTGCTCACGGTAAAATGTTTCTTAAAATTTATTTTACAACTAATTTTATAAAAATTTGACGAAAGCAAGCTGTGTTGTTCACGGTAAAATTATTTTATAAAATCCGTGGATGTATCAGGATCGCCATCTACCGATAAACTTCTGAACCAAGAATCAGCTGTTCAACACACATTGGTTTGAGAGTATGGCTCCAACAAACAAAGCAAACATGGCAAAAGTTGCTGCTTTAGCTACAATTAAATGTCGTACAGTGGTAAAAAGGAAGAAAAGAAATGCTAGGAAGTCCTGGACTCGGGAATGGATAAAAAGAAGAGAAGAGTAGAGGAATACTCTCCTTGGTCGAAAATGAGTTGAGGTTAGAAATCAAAATTCATATAGGAATTTTCTAAGAATGGAGGAAAGCAGTTTTAAAAAACTCCTAGATCTTGTTGGTCCCTAAATTATTCAACAGGACACTTAACATGAGGCAAGGCATTTCTCCTGAAATGAGACTGCAAGTGAGTTCGAAACCCGTTTATCTTCACCTTCACATCAGCCTGGCTTGTGTTCGGTCGAATTTGTGAAACATATTCGGCGATTGAGATTTCTGCCTCCCTTCTTGCATTTCTATTGTGGTATATGGGCGTTTTAACCTCATACAAACACTGATATTTCTGGTACTCGTCCAGTACAACACTAACAGCTTGGGAGCCCGTATCACACGACACTAGTTAGTATGAAAGCTTCTACCAGTACTGGTGTACACGCTGGTATAGACGCGTCTAGCACCGTGTGATATGTACCTTCCATGCTAGGTTCTGCCTTCCATACAACTCACGAAATTGAACAGGTGCCATTTTTCCTGCCAGTTTTCATGGAAGTTTGAGTACAACAACCAATCGGATTGCTTTTCTCGTTCAGGTAGATATCCTAGGGGCAACATAAACAAGTAGGTTTGTTATGTGGGCAGGCCTACGAATAAATACATCAGAATTAAACTATATTTTCTTTAAACGGCGTCAGTGTGATAAGCGCTAGCTATATCCAATAAATACAGAACGTGTCATATTATTATTATTATTATTATTATTCTGGGATAAATATTTAACTATTTAAATTCTAATAGTTATCACGAATGGTATCCGTCCATGGTTACAGTATTTAGGGAAAATAAGAATTTTAAATGGGAGAAAATACAAAACATAGTTGCAATATTGCTGTACGACGTAAGGAGGAAATTATTAAATAATAAAAAGGAAGTAAAAATCTCCGCTCCTGGATAGCCTTGAACCCGGGATCTTCAATTCAGCAAGCGAGCGCGATACCACGAGCACACTTTTCCAACTGACTATAACGCAATTTGTTGCGCTTCTTATCTGCGCGTATGGTTAAATATCCAATTATTGCAAATATATCTTAAATATTGATTGGAATGAATTCATTCAGTACCACGCATATTTTCAAAGCAAATTTCATGACCGCTTTGCGTTAATAATGCGAATCGACTGTAAATTTTACCCCCAAACGACAACCGTCCTCCATGTTTTATTTTCGAAGAGTTTGTTTACAAGCGACCTTCACAATCTTCTCACCACGTGGCGCCAGCATCATCTTCATGTCAGCTTCCCTGATTTGTTCGTTTCGTAAAATTAATTTTACGGAATAGAACATGTCCTATTTTATGGAAAGTTTTATCAAAGATTTTATAAAACTTGAATTTGACCGTGAGCAACATAAATTTTATAAAATTAAATTATTGTACAATAAATTTGAAGAAAAATTTTACCGTGAGCAACGGGCATTAGCTTAATCCGATGAGGTTGTGAAATTTAAAAAGGAATTTCAAGAACTTATTCTTGCTGAAGGATTAACCTGTGATCAGATTTTTATTTGTGATGAGACTGGGCTAAATTTCAAGGTGCTGCCATCTAAAACTCTCACAGCTCACGCCAAGACGTCTGCACGTGGCGACAAGCATAGTTACTGTAATGTTACTGGGAACTTGCTTATGATTGGTAAAGCAAAGAAGCCTAGAAACATTTCTGTTAATGCTCTACCAGTGCATTACAATGAATCAGGATGTCTGCTGACATCTTTAAAGAGTGGCTTTTTACACAGTTTGTTTCAAATGTAGAAAATGTTTTAGCTTAAACAATATCCCAAAAAACGCTAGGCAATTCTCCATCACACCCGAGTGGAGAGTAACTCCCTCCTAACGTGACCTCATTATGCCAGCCAATGGACGAAGGTGTGCTGGAATCATTGAAAAGAAAATCCCTGATAGAGGAAATGGACAACAACAAAATGAATCAATATGAAAGACTTAGCGTAGTGGATAGTGCAGCCTTGGGAAGAAGTTCAAATGATGTATTCAGTGTATCGCAATTATTATTATTATTAATCTTGATTGGTCACATTGGACCACTTGAGTCGTTCCACAATCACTTCTTCTTTGAAGGTAGTACTGCTTGGTTCTTGCGCTCTTTCCAGTACTTTTTCATTCTTTCAGATCGGGATTTTCTCAACTCATCTGAAATCTCCATAGGCTTTCTATGTGTACGGGTATCGCAATTAATATACATATTTCTGTAAAAAGAAAAATGTTGCTCATGGTTTTCAGTATGCCCCTCGTATTTCCTTACTCTCGGATGTGTCTAACGTCCCCTAAACCTGCAATGGAGTGTGGCCCGGATTTTGTTACTCAGTTGCTATTTCTCACCATTTACCAAAGTGTTGTCTTAACAAAATACGGCAACTAATATTGAAAATGCAATAGTTTCAGCAGTACCATAAACTAACGGAAAAATTTGACTAATAACAACTGGTTCCGTGACGAACTTAAGAGCCTACAGGATTGAGCTGCGTCGTATATCGGTAGAACAAAGATGAAGTGTTGGCAAAAAGAACGAAGATAGGCCCTGCCATAAAGCCTTTCTGCCGTACGTACAGGGGTTGACAAATCGAATCGCCAGGCTGCTAAAGAAACACGATGTGACAATGGTTATGCAACCAACAAGCAAGCTGACGCAAGTGGTGCGCATATCAACCGAGATAAAGCTGCCAAACCAGGACGCAGGAGTTTACAAAGTGCCTTGCTCCTGTGGTACATAGGGCAAACAAAAAGACTTGTTTCCATTAGGATTTCAGAGGACATTCGACACACGAAACAGATAACATGCTGACGTCACGAGTCACGCCATCTAATTTGATAACGCCGACACTGTTGCTAAAATTCCTAGATATCAAAACAAGTTAATTAGAGAGGCAATAGAGGTTGTGAAGCATCAATAATTCCAATCGCGAAGATGGTTTCAAACTTAGCAACATTTGGAAAGTTATCCTAACGTACGACTGCCAGGGAGGGGGGGACCAATCAGGGAGCAGCATGACGACAATGCAGTGCAAGCAGACACTCAGGCTGGCAATAACCGTTCGACACCTACTCGTACCTACCCATGATTAAGGCTGCTGCAATGTCAGCCGAAACGTCGGGAAATATTAACCGATATGCAACGCGGCTCAATCCTGTAAGCCTAGATGATAAACTAGACACCGGCCGCGAACGTCTACGATCTAAATAAATAAAGAGCCTACTTTTCTTAAAATTATAGAGACCATATATCAACAGTTGGCAGACCTGGTGACTCTATATTCTTAGTTCCATCTCTTAAGGGATAACGCACATGCAAAATTTGGTTGAGGACCAATAGATAGTATGCACCTTACATGCATTTAAATATTGAATTTATCAGCATGAGTAAAATCAGATTGGCGACACTGCCATAAATGGGATGCTCAAACTTGAAATATTATGATCTACGAGGCACGTCCAGAAAGTAAGTTCCGTTTGGTAATAAAAATAAATTGTGTACAGATACAGAAAAATTATTTATTGCACAACATTCTACACCTCTTAAACTACTTTTCCACATAACTGCCAAAATTTTGCAGGCATTTGGCATAGCGTGGCACAAGTTTTTGGATACCTTCTTCATAGAAGTTTGCCGCCTGTGTCTTCAACCAGTTGGAAACATCTTCTTTCAGCTCGTTGTCATTGTTGAAGTGTTGACCGCCAAGGAAAGACTTGAGATGTATGAACAGATGAAAGTCGCTAGGAGCGAGGTCAGGGATGTACGGAGGGTGGTCAAACACGCCCCAGCCAAATCCCTGTAGGTGGTTTTTCGTTACATTTGCAGTGTGTGGTCGTGCGTTGTCGTGAAGAAAAGCAACACCTTTTGACAGCAACCCTTGGCGCTTATTCTGTATTGCGCGGCGCAATTTCCTAAGTGTCTCGCAGTAAGCATCTGCGTTGATTGTTTGACCACGCGTTAAGAAATCAACGAGTAAGATGCCTTTCCAGTCCCAGAACACTGTGCACATCATTTTCCGGGGTGTCAAGATTTGTTTCGGCTTGACCTTTGCTGGGGATGAAGTGTGCCTCCATTCCATTGCTTGCTTTCAGGGGTGTCGCAAGGAACCCAAGTTTCATCTCCTGTGACTATCTGTGTCAGAAATTCTTCGCCGCCTTCATTGTAACGGGTCAAAAACTGAAGTGCACTACCCATCCGTTTTGTTTTGTGTTGCTCCGTAAGAATCTTTGGTACCCAATGTTGGCAAAGTTGACGAAAGTTCAGTTTTTCGGTAACAATTTCGTGAATTAGTGATCGTGAGATTTGGGGAAATTCTATAGCGAGAGCACTAATTGTAAACCTGCGGTTTTCCCGGATCTTGTCATCAATCGCGTGAACCAGTTCTTCTGTAACCAAAGATGGGCGCCCACTTCGTTCTTCATCGTGCACTTCACTACGTCCTTCATTGAACTGTCGGACCCATCTTCTCACCATTGAATCACTCATCGCATTTTGTCCATACACTTCGCAAATTTGCCGATACATTTCAATTGGTTTCACTTTCCTAGCATTCAGAAAACGAATCACAGATCTGATTTCACAAGCGGCGGGATTTTCAATCAACACCGACATTGTACGAGTAAACGTGCACAACAACGCGTACGTGGCTGACAGCGCTCTCCAAATGGCGCACGTTTCTTGTCCTTGATACAGAGCGTCTACCGCGCATATGCGGAACTGCGCTGCAGTACAACTAGTTGAAGACACAGGCGGCACACGTCTATGAAGAAGGTATACAAAAACTCGTGCCGCGCTACGACAAATGCCTGCAACATTTCGGCAGTTGTGTGGAAAAGTAGTTTAAGGGTTGTAGAATTTTGTGCAATAAATAATTTTTCTGTATCTGTACACAATTTAATGTTATTACCAAACGGAACTTACTTTCTGGACGTACTTCGTATGTATCTGCCAATTTTGAAAGAACTGCATTTATTAGTATGGAAGTTACATGTGATTCAACATTAAACCTATCGGTACGCATAGAATCATGTTGGCAGCACTGTCATATATCGGTTACTGAAAATTAACCTACATTTGCAGGTTGGCTAGGATCCGTTGATGCTAGACCTTCCCTTTCGGACAGAACTATAGGTGATGCCTCTAGCTTAATACGCAAGTGAACTTTACTGGGTAGATACAAATGAAAATGAAAATCTACAGCCTGCTTCCAGTCTCCGACCGGGTCAGGAATGGAATGAATGGAGCCCCCATCTAGCGGCGAGGATATGGACTGTGCCGGCTGCCGAGGCCTGACGCACTCCTCTGGGGCAATGATTAAATGAATGACAAATGAAATGATAGTGGAGAGTGTTGCTGGAATGAAATTTTGACGGAAAACCGGAGAAAAACCCGTCTGCCTCCGTTTTGTCCAGCACAGTTCTCACATGGAGTGACCGGGATTTGAACCACGGACCCAGCGGTGAGAGGCCGGGGTGCTGCCGCCTAAGCCACGGAGGCTTTAGGTAGATACAAATGGGACATCAAAAAATAGTTGGATAGAAACAGTTTGCCAAATAACAGTGATATTTATTTATTAATAATAACAGCAACCTTAGCAACACTATAATACTGTAGGCACCAGCCAACAACAATTGAACAAAACTAAATAAACTTTCAATTCTAATCATCATCATCATCATTTCCCCTTATCCAGCTCCTGCCGGGTCGGGGTATTTATGGCACTTCTCCACTTTCCTCTTTCCTTCCACCATTCTTCTTCCACGATCTTGTCCCAGTCCAGATTTCTTTTTCTTACGCCGTTCTTCACTGAATCCATCCACCTTGTTCTAGGTCTTCCCCTTGCTCTCTTGCCCTTGCACTTTGCCTCCAGCATCTGTCTTGGTATTCTATTTTCCTCCATCCTCTTTACATGTCCAAACCACCTTAGTTTATTCTTCTCAATTCTCTCATTTAGTTTTCCCATCCCAACTTCCTTCCTAACATCTTCATTCCTCACTCTGTCTTTCCTTGTCTTTCCTATCATACTTCTTAGGAATTTCATTTCACTGGCTTGGATTCTACTCTCTTGCCTGCTTGTCAGGGTCCAAGTTAATATGGGAACATAGTACACTTTATACATTACCTCCTTGCTTTTCCTTGGTACTTCCTTATCCCAAACAAGTTTTCTTACACTTTGATAGAATGCATTGCTCTGCCAATCTCCATGTCCAACCTACCAGTCTGCATCAATTCACTTCCTAGGTATTTGAACGTGTCCACAATTTCCAAACTCTGACTACCAATTTTCACAGTGCCCTTTCCTTGTCTTTCCCCTCTTGTCATCACCATGGTCTTGCTTTTCTCTATACTGATTTTCAGGCCGTACTTCTGAATATTTTCGTTCAGTGCATCTAGTTGTTTTTGCACTTCTTCTAATACGTGTATAAATTAACTAGAGATAATAAGTTAACAATTTTAAAGATTTTATTTTTAAGTACATTAATTATAGGTACTTTAATTTCCATCTCATCAACTTCTTGATTAGGTTGAAGGTTGCTAGGTAGAATAATCCTAGCATAACTTACAAAATTAAGGCTGCTTGCAAATGCAGGGCCAAAGTCATCGGAGAATAACTTCATTGCTCAATGCGAGCTTCAAAGAGTGACTAGAAATAGAAATATGCCTGGTTAGCATGCATGAAACATCATTAAGATCGACAAGCAAGTCGTTTCAAGAATGCAAAACAATATAACAAACATGCAAGAAAACAAAAAGTAATTGTTTTAACATACCGTAGTTTACACTTAGAGGGCAAGGTACTTGCGTCTACGCTAAACAAATAAGTTAGGTTAAGTTGAACAAGAAAGATACACTTGGCAATTTGGAGGTTAGATTTTGCACTTGACTTGCTTGGGCAGTTCTTGAGAAATTTCCATAACGGGAACACTTGTTGATCACTTTTGTTTCCTTCGAAATGTTGGAGACTGTTTAGCACTGAAGATAAATGTCACCTTGAATAGATGATGGCAAAATAGACGATGGCAGTAGGCCAAATATCGACATCTTGTCGATGTAGAAAAACTCGCTAGCGATGAGAACGTGAATTGGACTAGAAATTTAAGGCAATGTGCCAGCACTTTAGTAGAGAAGCACTTTTGTAGAGTTTGTGCAGAGACCCTTATTTTGAGAAGTTCTTGGAGAATGTCGTCATGTTTGAAGATAGCGATGAATCCGAGTGGATCTTTGACTAGCATGGTCCAATTTCTGCACGTGGTTTCACGCAGATGGCGAAGACGGCCGGAGACAACTGAAGAATGAATGACGAAGACGGCCGTAGACAACTGAAGAGTGAATGGCGAATGATGTAGGCAAGGTTCAGGCTTTATACCAGCGATCACGCGGGTTGCGTGATGCAGACAGGTGACGTCGGCCAATCCGAGAGCGTGGAGAATTCTTGAATGATGCTGATGGCCAATCAAAATAAGGGGCCAACTGAAACGAATCTCATGACCAACATTACTTCCGGTAAAGATTGACAGTATCTTGGAACACGTGCGAGCAAGTACATATCGAAAAAATGGAATGACATACGACAGGTAAGAGGTTATGTTATACATCCAAATAAGTAAACTTTGTAATATTCACTGAAAAGTGAACACAGGTACTATGAATGTATGCAAAGTTGAGAACTGTTAGCCTGTATACTTTCTGATATATTGAGATCAGCATAAAAATGTATAGAGTGCGTTTTTCAACAGTTGGCAGCCCTGTTGGCACTAAAAAACGCATATTCATATCTGCTCCGGTGCACAAATCACATACCAAATTTGGTTGAAATCCAATAGATAGTATGGAAGTTACACGCATTTAAAGATTGGATCTATCAATAGGCATAGAATCATGTTGGCAACACTCTTATGTATTGGCTCCTGTTAATTAGTCTGATGTAATATTGTCTACATGTGTGTCAATTTTGGAACAATTCCCATGCATATCTTCCGAGATATCCAACATAGAGCTCAACTTTCGATTGGGATTTTTCAGCACTTGGTAGCACTGATGTAATTTTCAAATATGGCCGTAAGATATTCAGGCATATGCCTTAACTCGTACCAAATTTGGTTTCGATAGCTGCAGCCGTTTAGGAGTTGATAGGGGTGGGGGGACAGACAGGCACACATTTGCCTGGATCGATTTCATAAGTCTACTGTTTTCTCATTTCTACAAAATGTGAAAAGTAGGCTAAAAATGAAATGTTATATTTGTTGTACACACACATGAGCAGTTCCTTTACACTGTGCAGGTTATATGATTGGCAGACCATGAACAGGAAGGATGTTAGAGACATCATCAAAGCACAAGCAGCCAACACGCAGTTGGAGTTTGAACAGCGAACCAAGGAGACCATTGTTCAGTTTGCAGAACAGGTTTGTAGTAGACTTTCTCTTGCTTTGTTTTGTGTCAGGATGACACTTTTGTTTTATCATGAGTTGTGTTCAATCTTTTACCTTCTTAACTAATGCTAGACTATGGCCAGAGTATTTGAAAAACGTACATGTTCACTGTTTCCGCAAGGTGGTCCTTGTGGACATGGTGGACATCAGTTGAGTGCGTTGTGACGGTTTTATTACCCCATATCACATAAACGAATTATTGCAAGAGAAGTGTGGTATGAGGATAAATAAAAAGAAATCCAAGGTAATGGCATGCACTAGGGATGGCGAGCAAATAGTCAATGTGCTAATGGATGGTGAAAAATTAGCCCAAGTAAAGGATTTCAAATGTCTGGGGAGCTTGATCACATCAAATGGAAAGTGTACGAGAGAAGTAAATGCTCGAATCACACAGGCAAAAGAAGCCAAGGCTGTTTACTTAGAGGTGCGAAAACAGTTTGTGAAAAGTTTTGTATGGAGTATTGCAAGTTATGGCTCTGAAACATGGACTCTGCAACAAGCAGATGTCTCAAAACTTAGGGCATTCGAGATGTGGTGCTGGCGACGACTACTAAAGATACCTTGGACTGATGAGGTCACGAATGAGAATGTTCTCAAAAGAGCAAAGGAGATACGTACCTTGTTTGAATCCTTAAACAGAAGAAGGAATAGTTTTGTTGGCCATTTGATTCGTCATTCTGACTGGTGCACCACACTCTTCGAAGGGAAGCTAGAAGGAAGGAGGAGTCGAGGAAGACCAAGGACAGCATTAAAGGCAAGCACACTTCTTGCCATTTGAAACTCCAGGCCAGAGAAAGAAGACGTGCATGTTACCCACCAACCTAGCGCTTGAGGAGAAGAAGAAGACATTAGTAATCGTCGCCCCAAAATGAAATTTCATTGTTATTTATTTATCTATTCGTGTCAAAAGCCCTTACAATGTTTGAAGAATATGTACAAGGAATCATAATGTTCAGATGTTTTGTGAACAATATAACATTTACTTGACAGATCGTTTTTTAGCATATGCTGCCAATGTGCGTCAAATGCCGCAACATCCGAGCTATCGAGCTCTCCTCAGTACCCAATACCACCAGAGGTACGCCAACCAGCCTCGTACCACTCGCCCAGTTGGTATTAAACTTGATAGCTCGTGTACTGAAATAGGAGTGGCTGTAGGTCCCTGTATGATCCAGACATCTAGCGAGGTGCCTCCGTGGCAAGTCCCGCGTCCGGAAATTCGGTTAGATCTTCACTGAGGTCCTAAGGTGAACACGGATGCCTCCGGTAAACTCCACAGCAGAGTTCACCAATTTACGGACGCTGGTCTTCTCTACACGGATGGTTTGAAAGTGGACGATAAGGTGGGTTGTGCCTACGTTATTGATGGTGCAAATACCAAGATCTCTTTGCCTGAGGCCTGTAGTGTGTTTACTGCGGAGCTCGTTGCCTTCTATGAAGCTCTGCAGTTTGCACTACAGGATGCATGAATCCACTTTCTCGTGTGTACCGACTCTTTGAGTTCGTTGCAGTCAATTGCTACAAGTTCCCCACAACAGCCCCTAGTGCAGCAAATCCACGACCTACTAACCGGGCTGTGCCACGCTAACACTCGAATCACCTTTCTGTGGCTTCCAAGCCACATGGGAATTGCGGGAAATGAGTTAGCGGATCAAGCTGCAAAAGAGGCGGTATCACTACCACCTCGACCAATGGAGGTACCCACTAGAGATATTCGCTCTCAGTTACGCCTACAAGTTCTGGCTTTTTGGGAGAGTCAGTGGCTAGCTGACCCACTGCCCAGTAAACTGAGAGCGATCAAGGGAACTACTCGCTTGTGGCGGAGCTCTTTCCGGTCACGGAGAGAGTCCGTCATTTTGTGTAGGCTAAGGATAGGTCATACATACCTGCCAACTTTTACGGTTTATCCGTAAAATTTACGGAAATTGCAGCATTTTACGGTTTTACGGATGAACGGTGTCATTTTACGATTTCGCGGACAAAAATTTGAAACGATAATTAACATTCGATAATCCCTCCCACTTCCGTACAATCGATTGTTTGCGTGGGTCGAAGGCAAGTCCACGATGTCGATAACTCGTTCTTTGATATGATTCGTACTTTTAACCGTGTGATGTTTGTGTCGTCATTGTAATTGAATTTGAAGCCGGGATAACCGTTCATCCATGTGAATCTTAGGTGTCGACATGCTCTGCTTCGCAAATTCTTTGTTCCGCTACGTTCGCTCGTTGCGATTTAAACCATATTCTTTGACCACGTGAGTTGTTTATTGTTCGCGAAGTTGGCGTTCCTTGATTGTTTTCGTATTTTAAGGTTATGGCATATTTTAATGAAGTGTTCGAGTTTTTGTGCTATATCTTCGTGCTTCGCAGTTTCCTGTATTCCTTGGACTAATTACATTCGTTCCACGTGTGTGTTTTTTTTTTCTCTCTACCATGTGCATATTCTTTCTTCACGAGGTTGGCGTCTTGTTCATTTAATGGTTTAAGACTTTGTGTGCTTTGACTTGTTTTAATGAAGTGTTGGCTGTGTTTTATGTGATTTATGTTATAATTTTATGTCACGTTTAGTGATCCAGGTTCCTTTCGATGTTTTAGTAGATATCGAGAATGAACAAATGCAACAAGAAACAGTACTTCCAGACATTTAAAGAATCATACTCGGTTGATTTTCCGTGCGTACTAAAATCAAGAAAAGGAGAAAAATTTGCCTTTTGCACGGTATGTGCGTGTGATATTAATATTGCACATGGTGGAAAAAACTATTTAAGTAATCATGTGAAGTGCGGTAAACACATAAGTTCTGTTAAATCGAAGGAAGATAGCAAGAAAATCAACACCTTTTTTGCCAAGGCTGGTAACGTTGACAGTGACGTAATTAGGGCCGAGTGTCTGTTTACTTCCTTTTTGGTGGAACACAATTTGCCCTTAAGTGCGGCTGATCATGCTGGTGCTTTATTTAAGAAGATGTTTCCCAAATCAGAAGTTGCAAAGAAATATAGTTGTGGTCGCACGAAAACGACGTGCATTGTAAATAAAATGGCAAAAAATGCATCATCTGAAGTTGTTAAGTGCCTTCAGAACGGACCATTTTCTTTGGCAACGGATGGAAGCAATGATACGAATGCCAAGATGTATCCTATTGTTGTTACATTCTATGATGTTCGGCAGGAAAAAGTAGTGAGCACTGTGCTATCCATACCAGCGTTGGACGGGGACACAACATAGGTAACCTGATGTTATCACAGCTGAGTTCTCATAATATACCAATTGAAAACTGTGTGGCCTTCTGCTCCGACAATGCTCCTGTTATGATAGGACACAAAAATGGGGTTTCAGCAGTTCTGAAGGAAGTTCAATCAGGTATTGCCATCATAGGTTGCATTTATTATTATTATTAAAAGAAAAGCGCACAATGTGCAAATACATGTTTGTACATAAATGATCAATTATGCTAATGCCAGTCTTATTATTGAGGTTGTCCTCATTTTGCAGTTTTGTGCGTGGTACCTTTCACAATGATCGTTGCACAGGTCACACACACAGTCTTCATTCGGTTGGTGGAAATTCTTGGTTTTGCAAAATCTATAGTGAAATCCATGGGTGGCGTAACGTGTTATTACGTGTCGTAGCTCGTAATTAGCTTGCTTCCACTCTTCTGTCATTATGGCATCTGTGGAGTAAAAGTCGGACCAAATGGCATTTCGTTTCTCACTTAAGGTTCGGCGTGCATTCTCATAGGCTTTGGTGTTTGGTAGGTAAAACTGTATTTTGATGTCGTCGATGAAGTAGTCCTCCTTAGTTAATACATATGTCAACCTTGAAGGTGCAGACTTTCCTATGCCTAAAATCCTCTTAAGATATCGGGCCTTGACTTTTTCTATTATCATCAGGTCGCTGAGTGTGAGTTTTTCCCAGGTAATGCTAATCCCATAGGTTGCTATTGGTGATATGGCTGTTCTGAACAGTAGCATTGCTGTACCCAATGATATTTGTTGAGGTTGTTCGATGTGGTAGATGGCTTTTATTGCTGCGGCCGCTCTTTCTTTAACGTGGATATTGTAGGATGTTGGAGTAGTTTGGAGGGTGACTCCGAGGTACTTGAATTTCGGCACTACTTCTAGTGGTTTGTTGTGAAGAGTCATTGTGTTGAAATGTGCAGAAACCTTACTCATGAAGATTATGTTGTTTTGTGGGGGGGTACGAACGATGTAGCGAAAAACGAAGCGAATGGTGCAATACAAACCTACAAAGATAAGCTCCCACTACTTTCAGGTACAAACATTATACTCTTAGGCATCCCACTCAGACATGATCTAATGGAAGAATCGTGTGTCAACAAGGAGGTAAAGAGGACGAACAAAAAGCTTAGAGCACTATCCAGACTATATCAGCATGTTCACTTTCTTGATATTGATGTACCAAGAGAACTGTTTACCCGACATGGTCTTCACTTTAACACCAAAGGAAAGCAACAGATCTGTTCACAAGTAGCGGAGGAAATCAACAAAAAGTTCCACTCCCACGGACCAGTCATCCCACTACCTCATACTGCAAGTCCGACTACTGTAGAATCAGTGAATTCACTCGGTGGCGAGAGTTTTTTAGAACAGAGGTAAGTGCTCCTGCAAGAACTATAATCCCCAAGCTTAACAACAGTACAAATGCACAGAGTTCCTCAATCAGAATATTTCACCAAAATGTACAGTCACTTAATAATAAACTAGTTCATATCGATATGCTTCTACAAACATCACTCAAAGATATCCACATCCTGTGCTTGTCTGAACACTGGATGAAACCTGAACAAATCAATCATGCTGTCATACCAGGGTTTACTTTAGCTAGCTACTACTGTAGATCAACATCAGAGCATGGAGGTGTATGTATCTATATCAAAGGAAACATAGAATTTAAACCTATACCAATTCCCGATGACTTATGCATAGATAAACATTTTGAGGCAACAGCTATTTCTATCCCAAAAGAAAATTTAATTCTCATCTGTATATATCGTTCACCAGGAAATAGTGCAAAGTTATTTCTGAATAAACTAGAAGTGATAATAAATAAAATAAATAAATTTAATAAAAAAATAGTTCTTTGTGGAGATTTCAATATTAACTTTTTAGAGGAAAGTACGGAGAGAAGGGAATTGCTAAATTTGTTAAGCTCCCATCATCTAATTCACACAGTAACAGTACCCACAAGAATAACAAAAACTAGTGCAACCACACTTGACCAGATAATAATTAATGACAATGTGAACTGCAACTCTCTCGAAGTAATCAACACAGGTTTCAGTGACCACCGAGCTCAAATAATAACTCTAAATATTTCAAACCCAGTTTACAATGCTCAGTTTGATAAATGTCGAAGCTTTAGTCAGCACAATATAAACTATTTCAACAACTTGTTAAAAGGAGAAACTTGGGAAGGTGTGTACAAGTCAATAGATACAAACAAAAAATTCCAGGAATTCATTAATATTTTCCTGTATTATTTTGATATTGCATTTCCTTTGAAGAGTATCAGACTGAAAGTTTCTTCTCCATCAAAACAATGGCTTACTCTTGGAATAATTACTTCATGCAAAAGAAAGCGTTTCCTCCACGATTTTCAAAGTAGGCACGAAACCTCCAATGAATTTAACATGTATTTCAAGACCTATAAGACCATACTTAACAAAGTTATAAAATTAGCAAAGAGAATGTCAAATGATAATTATATCCTGGAATCTAAAAATAAAACTAAGGCTATGTGGAATATCATAAAAAATGAAACCAGGCAAACAAAACCGGCAGTAAATAACATAACGTTATCAGAAGACTCCAAGAAGATTAATGACCCACAAAATGTCTCAAGAATTTTTAATGAGCATTTTGCTACCATAGCTGAAAAACTACTAAATGTAAACAATATACAAGCAATAAAATCAACACTCGCGAATATAACATTTAATGGAAAATCAATGTTTGTTGAAAATGTTACAGAAGCAGAAATCCTCAATATTGTAAAGAACCTACAGAATAAACATTGCTCAGGAGTTGATAACATTCCTGATATACTAATTAAAAAATGTATCCAAAATGTAATTACCCCCTTAACACACCTCTGTAACCAATCTCTCATGTCAGGAATATTTCCAGATATCTTTAAAATTGCAAAAGTAATTCCATTATTTAAAGGGGGAGATAGAGAAAACGTAACCAATTATAGACCTATTTCTTTATTGTCGATATTTTCAAAAATTTTAGAGAAGATAATGTACAACCGTCTAATTAGCTTCATAAACAAATATAAATTGTTAACTGACTCTCAACATGGCTTTAGAGAAGGAAAATCAACAATGTCAGCAATTTATGAATTTTTAAATCCTGCTTTTGAGTCACTTGATGAAAGGAAGAGAGTATGTGGCCTGTTTTTGGACCTGTCTAAAGCTTTTGATGTGATAAATCATCAGATACTAATTGATAAACTCCATCAATATGGTATCAGGGGTATCGCTAGTAAGTGGTTTCAGTCATATTTAAATAATCGCCAACAGATCGTCGAACAAAAAAGTTTAGAAAATACCACAAACATATTTAAATATTACCACTCAGATCCTATGTTTTTGAAGTATGGCATTCCGCAGGGGTCCGTTCTAGGGCCACTACTTTTTCTCCTTTACGTAAATGACTTGCCATCTCAGATACCTGCATTTAAAACTGTACTATTCGCAGATGATACAAGTGTTTTGATGAGGGGTGAAAATGACACTGAACTTCAAAAATCAGTAGAGGAAGTAACAGGTCAGCTGTCCTTATGGTTCAACAATAATGGATTCCTTATCAACACTAGTAAAACAGTGGTTCTTAACTTTCACACAGCTCAGAATAAAAGTATTAATTCTCCCTCCATAATCTTAAATGACCTTAAAATTGGTAACGCCTCTTCTACTAAATTCTTAGGCCTTTGGTTGCAGGATGACCTAAAATGGAACTCGCATACCACTAAACTTGCCAAGAAACTAAGCTCAAGTTGTTATGCATTGAGAGTATTAAGACAATCGACTAGCTGGAGAACTGTTCTTAGTACTTATTTTGCTTATTGCTATTCGCTTATGAAATATGGAATCATATTTTGGGGAAATTCACCTGCTGCTCACCAAATCTTTATTATCCAGAAAAGAATAATTAGAACAATGAAAGGAACTACTAGATTGCATACATGTAAGCCTCTGTTTAAACAACTGAAAATTTTACCTTTGCCATGTATTTACATCTTTGAACTTCTATTATTTGTCAAACAAAGCTTAGGAAATGAGGATATCTTTGAGATGAATTCAAATATACATAACTACCAGACCAGACAAAAGAACAATCTTCATGTACATGCTGCAAATACAACACTATGTAAAAATGGTGTATTCCATGCAGCTATAACGCTGTATAATCATTTGCCAAATAATATTAAAAGTACAGCAAATTACATAAAGTTCAAAATAAAAACTAAAGAGTTCTTGCTGGAGCACTGCTTCTACTCAGTTAAAGAGTTTTTAGAATATCAATAGTTATGTTTATGTATTCATAGGACTAAATGATGTAAGGTTATCCTATATTATTATTGTGATTGTAAATTAGTATTAGTATAATTTGTGAATTGACGTGTCCTATATCATTGTACAATGTACATTATATGATTGAATGGATGAATAAAAAATACAAATACAAATACATTCTCAATCCGCGTTTTCATCTCGTCCGCCATTTTCTTCTATTCTATAGGTTGCATTTGCCACCTGATTAATCTAGCAGCTGAAAAAGGTGCTGGAAGATTACCAGTTAAAGTGGATGAGATCCTTGTAGATATATTTTATTTCTTAGAGAAGAGTGTAAAGAGAAAAGAATGCCTTCAGAAATTTCAGAACTTGCAGAATAAAGAGGCATAGAAAATTCTGAAGCATGTATGTACTAGGTGGTTATCTTAGGCAGATGTTTGGATAGACTACTGGACCAGTGGGATCCGCTTCTTTCTTTCTTCAAGGAGGAAGTAATATTATGTACCCAAAACATTTCCACAAGCTTGACATCTTTCAGAATACCTAAAGTTGAACAAAGTGGATCCAAAGAGTATCAGAAGAAGAGAATTCTTGATTCTGCTACTACACATGCCCCTAAAAGATTAGCATATTCTTCCAAATGTGACAAACCCATCCTAAAAAGTAAGACTTCTGCTACAACTCGTGAGGAAAAATTGTTTATTTTCCTGTCCTCAAACTTGAACAAGGCCTTTTGCACTTTCCTTCATGTGACTATTCCTGTATTTGACAAATTGAATGTTGCCCTTCAGACTTCTTCCCCACAAGTTCACTTGTTATTAGAACTTCTAATGGATTTGCTAAAGCAGCTGTTCACCAAGTTTGTTAAGCCCAAAATTGTCAAAAGCTCCTCATTGCTTGAAGTTGAGTACAACTTGATTCAAAATCAAAGAAGTGATGATGAGTTAGTTATTGGCATTCAAACTTCGAACATAGTGAATGATCTCCAGGATACAGATAAATCCCTTTTCTTTTCATCAGTGAGAAACTACTTTTGTACTGCCTGAGACTACATCATCAACAAGTTTCCACTCAAGGATGACGTGTTAAAGAATGCTCAAGTTGCTAGGTTAGACAAAATTGAAGATGCACAGTTTTCTTCCATTCGTTTTTTCTTGGAAAAGTTTCCTATCATGTTATGCAAGGAAGAAAATGAAACTACAGATGAGGTGGTGAATGAGCTTCAGAGGCAGTTCACAGCTCTTCAGGTTGATGACACTTTGGCTGCACATCAAGATGCTGCAAGTGATTCCAGTTGGGCACAAATATCAAGAATTCGTGGAGCCGATGGACTTCTTAAGTATAACCGAATTTCTAGAGTAATGCTCTCTATTCTCACCATACCCCATAGCAATGCAGAATGTGAACGTGTCTTCAGCCTTGTGAAAAAAATAGAACACAGTTCAGGTCATCCATGTCCTATGAATCTCTGGAGTCTATTTCTATTTTGAAGACCAGGAGTTCTGGTCCCTGTTATGGCAAAGCATTTTCTTAAGACTTTTTGCTGGAAGCTAAAAAGGCCACAACCATGAGTTTAAAGTCGAACTAGCATGCGATTTGCAGTGTGTATTATATTATTTCTTGCCTGTGTTACGTTAAACAAGATTTATTGTGTAAAGCCTTTTTCAATTATCGTATATCTGCTTAATTTATCAAGGAAGTCCTGTTATGTCTGCTCCAAACCAATATTCACCACGCCTGCTGCTGATTAACATGGATTCCTTCTGTATTGTTATGTTCATCTACAAATCATGTAAGCAGATATGATTTCATTGAAGTATCCTGTTTAAAGCATGAATTATTGTATTTTGTAGCCCAGAAGTATTATTATTTTCAAGCCGAGGTATGTCGAAAATCGTTAAATTTTTTGTCACGCGTGAGTTTTACTGATAGCCCTTTTCAAAAGGTGGCAGGTATGGGTCATACAAGATCCACCCACTCGTACCTCATGAGAAGGGAAGACCCCCCACTTTGTACCTGTGGAGCCGTATTCACCGTGGCCCACATTTTCACCGAGTGTGTGGATCTTGCTGACTTACGAAGATGACGGTCTAACTTATATTAGCTGATGACGCGGTGGCTGCTGATCGCGTTATCCGCTTTATAAGTGAGCGTGGGTTAGGGCCAGCAATCTAAATTTACAATAGAATATTGACTAAAAGAATTGTTCCTTTTTGAATTCTGAATTTTTTGTTTATTCTGTAACTTTTGTTTATATTATAAATATTAGTTTTCTTTAATTTTTTGTTTTATTAATTTTCGGCCTTTCCAATTAAAATTCCATTCCAAATTTGTATACTTTAATCTGTGTTAAGAGGGGCAGATGACCTTGTAGTTCCGCCCCTTAAAACAATAACTAACTGCAGACCTCTGTGACGACGATATTTTGGACGGGCAAGTTAGACGTCGATAAAGACGATTATGATTTAAGACATGAAAGCTAGGAGGATATTGCAGGGAATTTGACTGTTTTTGAGGAAAACGGAGATCCAGTTGATATAGAGTGCAGGAGTGATATATCGGAAACCCCGTAAGTTTCCCACAGTCAAGCTATAGTCACACTTATGTCGTATATAGAAAATCAAGATGAACTTTCTTTCTCGTATAATGTTTTCTTCGGAAATGTGGAAACGAAAATTAGAATAAACGATCTAAGAAACAAAAAGTGTTGAGTGGTTTATTTTGTGTTAGATATTAATGTAGTCACAGTCCACAAGCCTCTAGTCTAGACAATACAATCATAAAATACAAGTCTATTACAACAAGAAGTGCTTATCTCATAGCATTATAAGTCAGTCACAAGGCCACAAGCCTTATATGTAGGCTTGCCATACGTCCCGGTGTCCCGCCCGGTTTTATCAATGTCCCGGAAAACGACTGTAAGATGTAAAAAGTAATGAATTTATGTGTTTAAGAATCTTTTATGAATCAGTTACTTTTCAACAATCAACAGCGTCAAAAATATGAGTGGTTTGAAAGCAAAGATTAATATTGTTAACTCATTAATTAATTGTCTTTTTAGTTTGACAAAAAAATGTTTTTGTAATTGTTTTTGTAGTCAGACAAAAAGTTGTAGTCTAGTTTTTCAAAAAATAATATGACTTAGTAATTGTTCAATTAAACAATTTTTTGAAGTATTTTAAATTGTATTTTGTTAACACTTCTTTCTAGATGGTAGACCAGAAAAACAAATCATTAAAATGGAAAAATTATATATATTTTATGTAGCAAAAATTCCTTTTATATTTTTAAAAGGTGTGTAGAACTAACAATTTAGGGTGCCAGATTCCCCCCTCCCCTCTCGTCACTTGAGAGGCTTAAGAAAACTTACAATTTTGCTTCTAATTTTTAAGCCCCCTGGTAGGGCCATCCCATATTAATGTGTCCCGGTTTTACTCGCCAAAAATATGGCAAGCCTACTTATATGCCATGTAGTGTCTTTCTTTAAACTGAAGGGGTCTGAAGGAGAAATGGAAATTAGAGAGAGGAGAATTCTCCGAAAGATCCATGGTCTTGTAAAGGTAGATGAAGGATTTTGTAGGCGACATAACTCCGAGGTCTACGAACATATAGAGAAACTCTCTGATTGTGCGGAAAAAAAGAGAATAACATTTTATGGCCATATTGCGAGATTACCTCACACAAGATTGACCAATCGTTTGCTCAGTTTCTGGCACAATAAGAAGGTTCGTACCACGTGGTTGACGGACAGGGAATATCAGACACACAGGCTGTGAGGTGGGCTTTCAAAGAAGTCGATGGATTTCAGGAGAAACTTCGGAAGTAAGGTACCCCTGGACTACTGAAAGAAAGGAGTTATGCCGGCAATACTGGACGAAAACCAATAAACGTGAAGAAAAGTGAAGAAGAAGACTAGCCTATTTCATTAGGCTCAACAAAAACAACTGCAGATAATTCGTGGAAGTTCGTGCATTAATTAGCTCTTCTTTGTGCCTTAGTTTCAATTGTTATGGCCTAGAAGATTATATCTGGCTGCAATGCATAAAATGTGCCCTAAGATGAGTGCTGAATGTTTGTGCTTTTTCATTTTGAACTCCAGACAAATGTATAACTCGTCATTTGGTCATTAAACGTATGCTCTAGGTACAACAATAGCACAGTTAGTTATTGTTGAGGTGATCTGTTCCAATAGCACCACAGAAACACAGGTTGTACAGTGTGACGTTACTTTCAGGGGCTAAACGCAGCACTATTCTACGAGAATCCAGACATCCGCAGCTACGTATCTCTGGTGCCGACGAGTGCCATCACGGGCGAAGGCATGGGCAACCTGTTGGCTCTCATCGTGGAGAGCTGTCAGAACATGCTCGCCAAGCGGCTCATGTACTCCGAGGAATTACAGGTATGTTACACCACGCTCATTTAAAGATATAATGGTGAGATTTTTGTTTAAATTATACGACATAACATTTGCACTACAGTAGGAGAAGTTGGCCCAGATTGAAGCACTTGGACACAAAGGAAACAGTTGTACTATGCCGTTAATTTTTACAGCTTTCGAAGTTTCAATGTTTTTCAGTCAGTCGACATGTTAGGTTATTCCCTAACATACATCCATTACACTTAGGGTGAAGGTATTTACAATATATACACTTCATCATCGGCTTTCTTCCTTCAGTCCAGTTTGTGAATGTGTTTACGGTGACTAAAGAGTCCAATCCTGGCATGGAACAAGCGTCCACACAAGTCACATAGTATTGCTGGAGGAGGACGTGGTTGGGCTTGGCCTCTTCATGTGTGCGTCGATCCCTTTCAAACGTCTTTACAGTATCCGAGATGGTACGGCGCCAAGTTGAGCGGTCTGCAGCCAGCATGTCCCAGGTCTGCTTAAATTGGTCCTTGTAGCGCCTCTTAGGACCACCATGAGGTCTGGTGCCATAACATAACTCACCATATAGCATTTGACGAGGTAATCTCACATCATCCATCCGATGGACATGACCAATCCATCTAAATTGGTGACCTATTATGGATGATTCTATGCTGTTGATTTGAGCCTTTTCCAGAACAGCAATATTGGTAATGCGGTCTTCCCATTTAATCCTCGGGATTGATCGAAGTTTTTGTAGGTGGAAACGCTCAATCTTTCTAAGATCACGTCGGTAAAGGGTCCACGTTTCACAGCCATGCAACAATGTAGAAATGACTACTGCTTTGTACACCATAAGCTTTGTACTCATAGACAGATCTTTATTCATGAAGACCCGGTGCGCTAATCGTCCATATGCTGCATGGGCTGCGCCAATTCTCTTATCCACATCCTGCTCACAGGTACAGCTCACAGAAATGGTACTGCCCAGGTACGAGAAGTGGTCTACCTGCTCTAATGGCAAATTTGAGATGGAGATATTGAACTGAGGAAGAGGTTGTGCCAAGACTTTAGTCTTATTGACATTTATGGTAAGACCAAAGCGATCACATGCACTGTTGTAACAATTAACTGACTCTTGCAGCTCTTCTGGTGTGAGAGTTGGTGACGCAGCATCATCTGCATACAACATGTTAGTAACCTTAGTAACCTGAGTTTTCCTCAAGGAGCGGAGACGAGTTAGGTTGAAAAGCCCTCCATCAAAATGATACTTGACCTCCACACCTGGGATGTTTGTGGGTGAATCATAAAGCATTGCAGCCAAGTACAGCACGAAAAGTGTTGGAGCCAGTACACATCCTTGTTTCAGTCCATGGGTAATGGGAAATTCATCGGACATCTTATTCTGATGGCAAACCTGACCTGTCATGCCATCATGGAGAGCCTTGATTAGATCTACAAAACGCTGAGGGCAACCAAACCGCTTCAGCACTGCCCACATGGCTGGTCTTGGAACCGAATCAAATGCCTTTTCCAAGTCATAAAAGACTAAGAAGAGTGGATTCTGTTGTTCTCTACATTTTTCTTGTAGCTGTCTCACACAGAAAATCAAGTCAATTGTGCTTCTGGAAGTTCTAAATCCGCATTGTGACTCTGAGAGGATCCTCTCAGAGATAACCTTGAGGCGGTTAAGTAGAATTCTTGCAAGAATCTTCCCCACAATTGATAGCAGTGATATACCATGGTAGTTGCCACAAAGACTGCGATCACCCTTTTTAAAGATAGTGACGATAGTGGCATTCTTTAGGTCTCCTGGTACCTTTCTTGATTCCCATATTCTGAGGATAAGGATGAAAATTCTTGTTTTGAGGGAATGACCTCCGGCTTGAATTAGTTCCAGAGGGATGTTATCTGGGCCAGGTGCTTTTCTGGGTTTCAATTGGGTGAGAGCTGCACTGAATTCATGATAAGTAGGAGGTACTGCCAACCACAGTTGTTCAGGTTGTTGCGGCACATCACAGAGGAAGTCTTCAGCAGCTTCTGATGGACGATTTAGGAGATTGGAGAAGTGCTCCTTCCAGCGTTCCAAGATTTCTTGACTATCAGTAAAGGTAGTAGAATTATCAGCACTTTTCAGTGTACCTGGGCCCTATTTCATAAAACTCGACAGGTCCGACAATTGTGACAATTTGACATAATTGTCAACATGTCGCGACACTTCTATCTGACAATATGTCATTGTGTGACAGGAGAAATATTGTAAAATTTACGCCTGTCACAGAGCTCTTTTCATAACCTTGAAAAATTGTCAAATCCACCTGTCGAGGTTATGTACACTTCGATAGTTCCGAGAATCGATAATGTACAATAACCATCGATTCACATGAACTGTTCAACGCGAGATAATCATAATTAAGGATTTACTATTTACTAAAACATTCATTTATTTGAAGAAACACGCACAAACTGTGCAAAATTACTATCTTATTTTATAAACTTGACTGCATAAATGTGACTATCATTACAGCTTCTAATAATACATTACAGGCCAACCATTTACCTTTCTGACAATCACGAATAGCCTATAAGGTAAATGCACCAATGGTCGTCATGTTAAGACAGATTTAGTCAAGAAAATATTAACACCTTATACATTTTGGTAAATGTAATCAACAAAAGCACTGTACCTAACCTCAAACTCTACTCAACCACTAGGAAACTCTCAATATCGCAAATATTCGTTTTAGGAAAAATTAGGCTACGTATTTTTTAAAAAGTCCTCTCGGCACGCCGGAAGGCGGAGGTAGATTTCACCGGACAAACTTGGGGATAGGCGAAAATAGGCAGAATATGCAGATTTTCGTAGAAGGATCAGACCTCATTTAATGCGAGAAGGTATTTTATAATTGGAGCTTAATTAACTTTGTTTTTCGTCATTTTATGCTTATTTTAAACATTTTATTGTCTTATGGGAACGGTAACCTTCTTGTCATTTGGGGTCCATTTTTATACTTGTGGTCACACTGTCCTTATGCTAGGTTTCGACACTGATGTGCAACTATGTAACGGTCTGTTACTTCTTCACGCAAAATTATATCTACCGCAGAGATTTTGGTTGGTTCCTCAGTTTAGGGGCTGCGACAACGCGGTCATGTAACCCCGTGTACTTTGGGATGGCTGTATTAGTCTGTAATTCAGGTAAGGACTGCAGACGGTCAATTTCAAGCAGTAGTTACTAATGTTGCTACCAGGTACTACCGTCAACGACACCTAGCTGTGAACTTGGCTACTAGATGCCACCGCAACCAGCAACTCGCAACGAACGTTGGAACTTCCCCTCCAAAGGAAAGCATACTGAGGGATTTTTGGCGCTCTTAGAAAATCCGACGACTTCGGCCGGCTTTGAACTCGCGACCTTGGGCATAAACATTCAGCATGCTACCAGTTACGTCACCGAAGCCGCTTCACACTTAGATGGAAATCTGAATATGATCTCGTGCAAGTGCGTTATCTTGGCAACGTCTGATGGCTCATCCCTCATCAATTTAGTAGTGTTGCCATGGCAACCACTGATAGGTCTTGGCATTTTCTTATAATTCCGAAATTATTTTTCTCATCCCTTGGCATAATGGTGGGTTATATCAAAAATTCTTTCAGACAAAAGTTTTAGGTAATTATTATGGGAATATTGTCCATTTTGTACGGTTTTGATATTGTGCCTATTAAGAGAGATATGATTAATGTTTCCCGAAAAACCCACTTTTTCCCACCCCTTTGGTCAATGGTTGGTGCTATAAAAAAAACTCTTCAAACATACATTTTTGGGCTTTATCCGACACATAGTATGAATGTTGAACGGATTCGATATTTCACATATTAAGAGAGTTATAGCAATATTTCACTTTTTCGAAAAAAAAAGCCCCCCATTTTCACCCCCCAACGACCGATTTAGCCCAGTAACGAACTCGACCGAGATTTTATAGGTATACGTATTCGGTAAAAAATTCAAAGTGATTGGTACAAAATTACGGCAGTTATCGTGTCCACAATAAACTGATATACATATACATACATAAATTATATATAACTTTTGAACTGACGGTGGTTTTGGGGCCTGGGGATGTGAAACGCGAAGATATGTCGAAATTTTCCGGAAGTCGAAACATGGTACCCATTGCAATAGTTAGCTTTCTAACGAAATCTACCTCTGGTTGGTTCCTCAGTTTAGGGGCTGCGACAACGCGGTCATCTAACCCCGTGTACTTTGGGTGAGTGTAGAATCTGTCTGATACACGGTGTGAATTGTAATGGCTGTATTAGTCTTAATTCATGTAAGTACTGCAGACGGTCAATTTCAAGCAGTAGTTCCTAATGTTGCTACCAGGTACAACCGTCAACGACACCTAGCTGTGAACTTGGCTACTAGATGCCACCCCAACCATCAACTCGCAACGAACGTTGGAACTTCCCCTCCAAAGGAAAGCATACTGAGGGATTCTAGTGCTCTTAGAAAATCCGACGACTTCGGCCGGCTTTGAAACCGCGACGTTGGGCATAGACATTCAGCATGCTACCAGTTACGTCACCGAAGCCGCTTCCCACTTTATCAGGCGGCTTTGGTGGCGTAGTCGGTAACATGCTGAGCTTCTATGCCCAAGATACCGGGTTCAAACCCGGCCGAAGCCGTCGGATTTTTTAAGAGCGTTAAATATCCCTCAGTATGCCTTCCTTCGGAGGGGAAGTAAAGCCGGCTGTCCCATGTCATAGATTTATGGCATGTTAAAGATCCTTCCACTAATTGCACCTGTGTGAAGCTAAATTGGATAGGTTAAGAATGTATACAACGCTCTTAGGTTTCTATGTTCGTTGCCAAGAGCCGACTGCGGCGGCGTCTAGTAGCTCAGTTCTGAACTTGGCCTCGTAGTCGTTGACAGTGGCGCTTGGCGGCAAAAGTAGGAACTATCTGAAAAATTGTTACTTGCAGTACTTAAATTAACAAACAGATAACACACACTAATACAGTCATCACAATTAACACCGGTTATCAGACAGATTCTACACACACCCAAAGTACACGGGGCTACATGACCGCGTTGTCGCAGCCCCTAAACTTAAGAACCAACCAACCAACCACTTAATCAGATGGAAATACTGAATCTGATCTCGTGCAAGTGTGTTGTCATGGCAACGTCTGATGGTCCATGCCTCATCAATTTAGTAGTGTTGCCATGGCAACCACTGATAGCTCTTGGCATTTTCTTATAATTCCGAAATCATTTTTCTCGTCCCTTGGCGTAATGGTGGGTCATATCAAAAATTCTTTCAGACAAAAGTTTTAGGTAATTATTAGGGGAATATTGTCCATTTTGTACGGTTTTGATATTGTGCCTATTAAGAGAGATATGATTAATGTTTCCCGAAAAACCCACTTTTTTCCACCCCTTTGGTCAATGGTTGGTGCTATCAAAAATCTTATTTGACATAAATTTTTGGCACTTATCCGACACATATTATGAACTTTGAATGGATTCGATATTGCACGTATTAAGAGAGTTATAGCGAAATTTCACTTTTTCGAAAAAAGCCCCCCATTTTCACCCCCTTCGACCGATTTAGCCCAGTAACGAACTCGACCGAGATTTTATAGGTATACATCTTCGGTAAAAAATTCGAAGTAATTGGTGCAAAATTACGGCAGTTATCGTGTCCACAAGAAACTGATATACATATATATATACATATATATATACATAAATTATATATAAACTTTTGAACTGACGGTGGTTTTGGGGTCTGGGGGATGTGAAACGCGAAGATATGTCGAAATTTTCCGGAAGTCGAAACATGGGACCCATTGCAATAGTTAGCTTTCTAATGAAATCTACCTAAAATGTGATTTTGCCCCAGACCTCGGCACGATGTCTTTGGTCGTCACCCGTTTGCACCAATTGCCGTCACATTGTTAGTTTTCTTTGTTTGCTGTTTATAATGCATTTCTGTCAAATGTTGCGTAAGACACCGATTCATCGACTTGGAGGCTAACATTTACGAATAATACAGTACCAGTAATTATGTTTTTTTAAATAAAAATATATATATAAAAAAGAAAAGAAGACGGAAGCGGGAATGGTGGGTAGAAGACATACGGGCATGAACATATCGTAATTCTGCTCTAAGCACATTTATTATAGGTTATTTTGTATTAACTTAAAGTGCATCAGAAATACAATAATAATAATTGAAATTCGAACAATATAACCACAAGAACATGTATTGATGTTGGCTTCCCCGACCGGTGTCCAATAGCGAATGGTCATTTTCCGGGCTGTTATGCCGTGATATTTTTTATTAATTTTTTTCTACGGGAGATGGGAGGCGTAGTCACATAAAAAGTGAGACAGACCATGGCATAACATAACGTCTGCGAGGGTCTGACAAGATAGAGTGTAAGTCATTTTCCACCAAATAACAGTAGGTTTTAATTTGATGTTCTGCAGCACGGTTTACTGTAAAATTTATGAATAATAATCGAAATATAATTTTAATAATGTACTACTACCTTAAGCCTACTGTATGAATGAAACCCCCCAGAAAGAATTCCTACGTACGTCACTGATCTTAATCAATCTCTACTACTTCCGCTTTCTAATCGCTCCATTCTAACGATTCTAACGACACTGTAGGCTATTAATGTAACGGGAAACTTCCAAACGCACCGAGATACGAAAAGATAGGTTATGGTAATAATCGACATGTAACGAGGCGCCTGTCGAGTTTTCGATGACAATTTGACAATTGTACAACAGCGGCTGACATATTCATTAGTTCATAAAGAAAAACTGGTGACATATGTGACATATTTGTCAGGTTTCCACCTGTCGCATTACAACTTTATGAAACAGATTTCTGACAATATGTCACGACAATTTACAAAATTGTCGCGACATATTTGTCGAATTGTCATGCTTTGAGAAACGGAAACTTGTCGAACTATCGAATTGTCAGACATTTTATGTCATCAGACATATGTCGACTTGTCGAGTTTTATGAAAAAGGGCCCTGATGATGAGCGAGATGGTCCATATATTTCCTTGAGTACGGCATAGAAGTTGCTCAAGTCTCGAGCATCCGATAGTCTCTGCAGTTCCTGAGCCTTCTGCTGCCACCAAGTATTTTTAATCTGCCTTATCTGCGTCTGGCATTTACCCTCGAGTTCCAGTAGTTTATCTCTCTTTGTGTTGGAATTTGGGTCTTGAAGATGGCCAAGATAGGCATTGATGAGAGACAGAATTTCCTCATTGTTGTCATTAAACCAGTCTTGTCTTTTCCACACTATAAAACCAATGGTTTCCTCAGCTGACCGTGGGATAATCTTCTGTAATGTGGCCCATTCTTGCTGAATATCATTTGTTACTGGGTTTTCTGATAACTGGGTGACGATCCTGTTTCCAAAATGTTTGTACATGGATTCATCCTAAAGTTTGGATGTATTAAACTTCTTTGTTGGCAAATTTTTGATGTTCCTAGGTGGTTTAGGTCTGATGGATATCCTGAGCTTACATATAAGAAGTTTATGATCTGTCCAACAATCGTCTATATTCATTGCTGTTCTGGTAATAAGAGTGTCCTTCTTATCACATTGCCGGGTAATGATATAATCAAGAATGTGCAAGTTTGGAACGAGGATGCATCCACGTGGTTTTGAAGTGGTCAGGTAGCCGGAACTGCGTGTTGGTAATGAAAAGTACGTGTTCTGCACAAAGACCAAGAAGCAACAGTCCATTGGGATTAATTACATTTTCCAAGTTCCTGTTTGCCCATCACATTATTCCATAGCCTGTGATCTTTCCCATCTCTGGCATTGAAGTCACCGAGGAGCAAGAGTTTATCTGCAGATGGTACCTTGGAGATGATTTCACTTTGCTGATTATAGAACTGAGCCTTTACTTCATCATCAGAATCTGAGGTAGGAGCATAGGCAGAGATGAGTGTCATAAAGGAACCTCCTGAGATTGGTATGCGGAGAGTCATGAGCCTTTCGCTGATTGCAATGGGCGTAAGTTGGTGATAATTTACCAGTTTGGTCTTCACAGCGAAGCCCACACCATGAATACGACATTCACCCTCATCCTTTCCTTTCCAGAAGATGGTATATCCTGTTCCAGATTCAGTAATCTTGCCTTCAGCAGACAGCCTAGTTTCACTGAGAGCAGCAATGTCAACGTTGAGTCTTGATAACTCATGGGTTACGAGAGCTGACCTTCTCTCAGGTTTAACGTTATTGTCCAAATCAAGTAAAGTTCTGATGTTCCATGATCCAATAATCAATTTGTGATTCTTTACTGTTTTCGAGTTTCGACCGCATGAGGAGTGACCTGCTGAGTGCGGTTGCCCAGCCGGACCAAGATTGTGACTTCCGATGTTTAGCCCACCTTTTCTAAGGCCTTCCCCGTGTGGGGTGAGCAGCGGTGATTCTAAATAGGCCTGCCCAAACGCAGATGCAGGACCGAATTCCTGAGTAGTCACAGAGTCTCCGGAAGACGACCATCACACATCTGCTGCCAACGTGCAGGTCCGAACTAGGGGCTTCCAGTTACACCCATAACCTGCCCCCACCGTCCATATCCCATCGCCGTTGGACTTTCAAAATTGACGTTTGGAAGAAGTGCCACTGGCGTGAATTTGTTTAGGGTGGATCTCAGCTTGCCAGGACGAGACCCACACACTATTATCTCTGAGCCTTATCCTGCGGCTCACGAAGAATGAGACATGCAGGACCGAACACAGAGACTGCAACGAACCGCCGCATACTCAAATACTACTGAGGTGCGCCTTTACAGCCAGTCCGTCTGGCCTGACCTCTTCCGCCTCTATGACAGTTGGGAGCCATGAGAGTGATTGGCTCCTCCTCCGCTCATTTTGCCGTTGGGCCAAAACCTGCCCTATTAAACCTGAGCAACAATCGTCTACACACTTATATAGTTGCAGTATGGGTTAAAGATAATGCAACTCATCAATATTTGTTAGTTCTAGTGTATGTGATGTTTTGTTAAGATGCTGAAATTGGTGATTGCTTGTTTAGAGTGAATATGTGATTGTAGTTAATTCAGGTTGTATTGTGGAAGCTACTTATCTGGTCGAGTCTTGCACGGTCCTGGTGAGAGTAGTTACCTTGGTCACTATCTGCTCCCAACTGAGGCGAGTTTCCTGTATGTGGCCAAGTGTAGTCTCCCTAATGTGGTGTATGTTACTGTATTCAGGATAATCTTCAACTATTAAAGACCTGGTTTCATCCTCGCCACGCATAAGCTCATCATCATCATCTTCATTTCCCCTTTTCCATCTGACACTGGGTGGAGGCAAATATGTTTCCTCTCCACTTTGTTCCACCATTCCTCTTCCGACACAGTGTTCCAATCCAGGTTCCGTTTACTAATACTATTCTCCACAGAGTCCATCCAACGCATTCTTGGTCTTCCTCGTCCTCTCTTCCCTGTCATCCGTCGTTCCAGTGCTCGTCTTGGTAGCCTTACTTCATTCATCCGTTTGACATGTCCAAACCATCTCAATCGGTTTTGCTCCAGTTTATCATTTAGTTTCTGTACTCCCAGTTATTTCCGTATATCTTCATTTCTCACTCTGTCCCTCCTCGTTTTCTGGACCATACTTCTCAGGAATCTCATCTCAGCTGCTTGTACTCTGCTCTCATCCCTCTTAGTCATTGTCCAAGTTAAAAAGCCTTGTAAGCGCTGCCCAGACTAATTTAATACCAGCCTCGGGTTCCTGAAGAAAACAGATACATCGTACACCCTGATCCAATAACATATTTCCCTTATCGAGCTTGGCTACGTCATTATGTTGGGATAAATAATTAAATAAATATATTTTTTATAGATGTGCAACTAATCTGTTTCAACATCCCAATATCAAGAGAAAAGGATGAAATCCATAATAATGGCAGCCCTGTCTTGTCAATTTATGAGATTTTCTGCTAATTACATGTTTTGCTAGTCCCGTTAATAGTGATTATTTTGTATTGTAGGCCACCGTTCTGGAAGTGAAGGCTATCCCAGGCCTAGGAACCACCATCGACGCCATCCTAGTGAACGGCAAGCTCCGAGAAGGGGACACCATGGTTCTTGCCGGCACGGACGGGCCGATCGTCACTCAGATCAGGTCGCTCTTGATGCCCCAGCCCATGAAGGAACTCAGGGTCAAGGTAAGATCACAACTGCAATCATTCTATTTGTTGACTATTATGACCGTGTTTACCCAGAATTTGCAAAACTGAATACTGCATTTAATTGCTTATAACTTTCCATCGCGTATTGCATGAAAAATAATCCTTGCACATACAGTATAAGTAACTTATGAGGGAAAGTGTATATCATTAGGTTACACACTCTGGAGAGCAAAGCATTATTTTTCTCACATAATATTAATATTTTAAGCAGTCGCGTATGAACATTACAGCTTTATTTCTGCATCATTTCAGGTTTTGTTTAGTTAGTTTTTTATAGGCCTATTAAAAATGAATTAAAACTGTTCTCATGCAACTGAGGTTTCACTGCTACGGAGCACATGTCCATACCACCGGAGACGTGAGTCACACATTTTCTCTGTGATTGGGGGGAACCTTGAAATTCTTCCGCACGGCATCATTCCTAATATGGTCCAGTCGAGTCATACCATTGGACCACCGCAACATGACATGAAGCACCTGTTCGTGCTTCGATGTTGTAGGCCAGCATTCAGATCCATAAAGGGCCACCGGTCTAATCACTGTGCGATATACTTTAGATTTTAAATGCAATGGAATTTTCTTACCGCATAGGACTCCTGTAACTTGGCGCCATTTCATCCATGCGGCAGTGACTCTTGTTTTGACATCGGGAATCGTGCTGCAGTCTGAGGTGATGCATGACCCAAGGTATTTGAATTGGGTCACTTCATTAAGTAGAACCTCACCCACAGTGATCCTGCCATCAGTCTGGTCACCGCATTCCAGGTATTCAGTCTTCTTCAGGTTCAATTTCATCCCAAATTCTTCAAGACGCATCTTCCACTCTTGTACTTGCTGTTCGAAGCGCTCACGGGTCTCGTTAGCTAACATGACATCATTCGCATATAATAATGTCCATGGATGCCTGGTTTGGATGTCATTTGTGATGGCGTTCATGCAGAGTATGAAGAGCAAGGGGGACAAGGCTGATCCTTGATGGACACCAACAGTGATTTGAAAGGTATCGGACATTCCTGCTGCGCACCGCACTGAGCTTGTTGTCTTTTGGTACAGAAGTTTCACCCAGTTTGCATAGGCTTCAGGTGCACTGTCTAGCCTCAGTGCCAGCCAGAAAGGCTAAGTGAACTGTCTTCCTTTTCTCATTGTGTTGTTCCATCAATAGACGACGTGCATGGAGAGCGTCTGTTGTTCCGCTGTTTTTAACAAAGCCACACTGGTTAGATGAAACAGTGATGGTGTTTCGTAGTTTCGCATCAAGAACACGTTCAAAAATTTTCATAGTATGGCATAGAAGGCGGATTGGCATATAATTTGAGCGTTCCAGTATATCTCCTTTTCCAAATAGGAATTGTGATACTGGTCATCCATAATAATTTTGTTGAAGAAGTCAGTAAGCCATACTACACCTTGTTCCTCCAGGAACAACTTCATGCAAAGAGAATGCTTATTTAATTATTGCTTTTTATGAATAATCAGAATATCATTTTAATAATGTGCAATTACCTTAAGTTACTGTATGAATTGAACCCCCAGAAAGAAATCCTGTGTACGCCTCTGATCTTAATCACTATCTACTACTGCCGCTGTTTAATCGTTCCATTTCAACGATTCTAACAACGCTATTAATGTAACGGGAAACTTCCAAACGCTCCGCCATACGAAAAGATAGATTATGGTAGTAATCGATATGCAACAAGGCACCTGTCGAGTTTTCGATGACAATTTGACAATTGTACAAAACTGGCTGACATATTCATTAGTTCGTGAAGAAAACTTGCGGCATATTTTTCAGATTTCTACCAGTCAGCTTTACAACTTTATGAAACAGACTTACAAAATTGTTCCGTCATATTTGTCGATTTGTCATGCTTTGAGAAATGGTAACTTGTCGAACTATTGAATCTGACATATGTTGACTTGTCGAAATAGGGCCCAGTTTGAGAGAAAAACAAGCCACCATTTGCATCAAAGAACATGTTGCCGAGTGTCAGTTATCAAAGAGAATATAAGACAGTCAGTTATTACCAACCTACATCTGCATAACTTAACTCGTCAAGAGTAATTCGCTCTTTGTTCATTGGTGAAGTTCCGGTCAGTGCTCTCTGGGTGCCTACCTGCTGAAACAATGATCAAGGCCATCGGAGTTCCCAAGTACGCGGCATGTGCAGTGCTTAGGAGTTGTTGTCAAACAAAACTGTCTCTTCAGTGACAGTGACCAATATCGATATCTGTTATGACGATCGCCACTTCTTAGTGGAAAAAGTAGCGCTCCCATGCAGCATCACATGATGAAAAATAACACATGACTTCGTCCCGCTTTTTCATTCAATACTCCGTACAATTCGATTCCGTTGAGGTAGCGATAAGCCTCCTGGCATGGCCTGGCGATATTTAAGGTCGTCTCCTGGGCATTTTGTTCGCTTTGTTATATCAAGTAATTATTATTATTATTTAAAATCGGTGTCTTCTCTTTATGTTCGCCGGTCTGTGAATTGCAGGAAATTTAAAATCTCATTAACGTAAAAGCGGCGACCAGATTGCATTGAAAACATAGAAAAATTGAAGGGACCGAGGAAAAGTGTTGTAAATGGTGGGAAAACTTTAAATGCGGGAACGTAAAAGCAGGTTTATACTGTATCTGTCATTAAATTCTGACACCGTCATAAAGATGGTCATAGTCATTTTAAAATTGAACCCCAACCGACTTGACGTCACATGTCTAGCGCGTGATGTTATGTTAGTTTTGGGGGCAGTTGCATACCTTTCTTTCAGGGTACTTGTTGTCTGTCTGTTGTATTGTCGATAAGTATCACGTCTTCCTCTTTTATTAAAAAGAAATAAATATCATGGCACTCCTGTCTAAATGTCTAGGGCAGCTAATGATCGAGTCTCCTATACTTAATGAATAACACTTCACTCAAAAATAAAAATGAGTCACGTGCACTTAATAAATGTCGAAACGTGTCCATATGACGCATCACACTGTTCAATATCGTAGCACTGTCATCATATTTGGATCAAATTTATCACTAATTACCGTATTTGCTCGAATAAGACCCGCACCCTGATTTTGAATAACAAAATAAAAAAAAAAAAAATTACTCAAAATTATTTACAATCTTAACTAAATAAACAGAATAGCATTTATCCAAAATAGTTTCCAACAGTTTTGAAGTCGTCCTAAAATAACACACATCAAACGATTAAAAATACAAATAAAAGTACACAAACACTTCATTCATCGTCATCAGAAGTACCAACTTCGGAACATTTATCACCATCACTTTCCCTCTAAATGTCGTCATCACTGCCATCCATAGCATTCGAAATACATTTCTTGAATCTCTTCCATATGAGATCTCCAGAGATACGATACCATGCCGTCAAAATCCACGAACACAGCTGCTGGACTAAAGGGCGCTGAATACGACCAGTTGGAGTCAGTGTGTGCTTATCGGCCGCCATCCACTCCGTATACAGCTGTTTCAAGGCTGCTTTGAGCGGGCGGTTCACGCAGACATCCAGTGGCTGTAGCATAGACGTCATCCCGCTCAATCACGAATACATGACTCGTCAATATCATATTTCCTACCGGGCACGATTTCCAATAACTTCAGCTTCCCTCACAACTTTCAATTTCTCACTCACAGTAAATGACCGCAAACGCTTCGTAGCATTCATGTTTACACTCGGAGAACGCCGCGTGCTTACGGTAAAACAAAGTTATAGCCGGAAGAAGGCTAGCACCATCTAGCGGATACTCGCAACACCCGATATTGCGCGTGGCGGGCAATTTAAATCTTTAAAATTTGGATGACTCAAATAAGACCTGCACCCCAATTTTTCACGTCCGAATTTGTTTAAAAATGTGCGGGTGGTATTCGAGTATATACGGTAATCATGTTGTCCAATGTTTTATGAAGAATCAGATTTTATCAACAAATTAATAAATAATCTCACTGATTTTACTGTACGTTTAGTGACTGCCTCAACCACGTGTTTGCTTAAATACTGATTTGACTGTAGAAAGCCGTAAGCTCATTATAAAAAGAAAAATACTCCTGGCAATTTACATGAGTAGCATGGGTTTAGCAAGGTCATGACATAAAAATCCAGAAAGCTACACTTTCAAAATACTGTGCATTCATATTCCTCAAGGATATTTGCATAATTCAAAAACACCACAACTTTCCAATACTTTCAAAGACCAACTCCTATTTCACCACCAACACACTCAAGTGATAATTACCATATCTAATATTTCGGCACCATTTCCCCGACATGAGGCTGACACCTACCTCCACTAAATGCAACAAATAAATTTCACGACTGCTCTGGAATTTTCTACTCGAATTATTATTATTATTCATGATTTACCACTTTCATTGCATGTGAGACTCAACTTTAGAATTCATTAGTCATTCAGTTTATATGACACAGGATTTATTTATCAACTCATAAAAATCAGTTATTGGCTGGTATATTACTGATTCGAATCATCTCATTTATAATTGTCATGGACAACTTAATGAAATATTTCATTATCTCATCATTAACTCAATTATATTAAATTCTCACATAAGCATTTATTTATGAAAAATCTCCTATTCAAAAACCACTCAATTTATCCAAAATTACTATTATTATTCACAATAATGGCTATGAATCATGAGGCGCATATAACCCTGTGATGCTCTCCGCAAAATGTCGCATTTGGAAGAAAATCCTAAGAATGAAATTCAAAAGCTACCTATTCAAATAGTAAGCATGACTAAAGTTATTGGAATACACATGACTACGCTATACACTAGACTACCAAGGTATGATCTGGTCTTACTTTATGATTCTGAAGGGTCTTGATCCGGCCTCCTGTATGAGGATGAACAGGTTAATTCCCGTGAAGTATGGTTCCACGACTGCCTCACTGCCTGGATCGAATGGCAGTGATTTCTGCCGCTACTCCATCACATGATTCCTGGTCTCCTAGAACGTTGTCTTCCTTCCGTCTAACCCATCACTGGCATGTTTCATGCATTCCCATAGTCATATTGTCGAAAACTTTAGCAATGTTTATTCGATGATCGTAATATTCCACACACATTCTAGAGTTAACAGTAAAATGGTGCACTTCTATGTCCTTGCACACGCTGGTTGTAGGCCATATGCATAATATATTGCTCTATAAGCATCCTCAAAGAATGATGGGTACAGTATTATTGCTTGGTTCAAATCCTTATTTCATGGCACTACGCGAACAGAGATGGGAAAGTGCCCTACTGCAAGCTCCACAGCATGGGATATAGCTTGCCACGGTGGGTGAGTGGATAGCGTGTCGGTCTACTAACACCAACATTGCAGGTTCGCTCCTGGCCGTGGTAAGTGATTTTTTGAAAGGTGGAAAAAATACGACACGCATGTCATACGATGTTGGCATGTTAAAGATCCCATTTGAATTCAGTAGGCAGTGTTCATAATGGCAAAATTAATCTCGGGAGTTTCCGCTAACACAAAGTTCCTCATTTCTCTTCTAGAAAGCGCTATAGTGTTCAAGGAGATTAGATATCTAACCTCCTTGACTTCCATAGTGCTTCAGGGAACAACGAAATTCGACATGCAAGCTACCCTCAGGGTGTCAAATAACAAAGCTTGCACCAGGCACCCGATAATATTATTATTATTATTATTAGCATGGGATATGCTCCCATCGCAAATACGCCACAGTATAATAGTCCAAGCAATTTATAAAGTATTAGTTGTTTGGCACAAATGCAATGTTCTCAGTTGGGACAGGCGTGGCCTGGCAGCGATCCGCACTGTACTGGAATATTGGCGTATGGTATCACACTCGGCGCACTAGGGGCATGGTATCGCTCACAGAGATTTCACTGGCTGCTTTTATATTGTCCAGCGGTGTGACGTAGTGCGCTTCACCTTCTATTGGTAATATCTCCTCAACGCATTGTGCGATTTACTTGATTCTTTTTGCCAAATACTCATAAAACTAGTGCCTATTTTATAGTGTGGCTCTCTTCCCTGTTATGCAATTAGGTAAGAATCATTAATCTTTCTGATAAGTTGGACTTCTTGCTTCCAAGCGGTGCTTGGCGCTACATTCAAACTTTCAAATGACATGACTGCACCAGGACCACGGGGGCAGTACAATTGAAACATTTATTCATGCGTACGTGTTAGTGCAGTTATGCTATTAAACTAAGGTAAGGCCCGACCAAGGAATGTCTGCCGCGATGCAGTTACACACTTGAATTAGTTGCCACCTCCTCTGGCACACGTGACACGTCCTGACTCCCAGAGTCCCGATGTAGCAACATCGTTCATTCTCTGCTTGGACTTGGCCGTGATAACATAATGCTATGCAATTTAGACGAGAGCTTCGCTCACCCGCTCGTCATTGTGCAACGACTTGGCAACATCACATTGGCTCCCCAACTCACCAGCGGCTAGTATCGAAGCAGTTTGCTCTTTATTTTTAAAATAACATGAAAAGTAAATTACTGGGCGTAGAATTGTGATTCATGTTTCTATATACTCGGTAAAATGCTGCCTTTCATTCTACTTTTATGTAGAAACCGTATTGTCAAACTTGACCCCTCGGTGCGCGTGATATTTCGTTTCCGTCACGCGTGACACGAGCCATCAGTCCCACTCCCCTCCCACTGTTCTAAAGCCACGCTTGTCCTGTCATGTCGCGGCAGAAACCGCTGGGTCAGGCTATAGTACCGTATATACCCGAATGTAAGACGACCCCGAATATAAGACGAGGCCTAGTTATCAACTGCCTCTTACAGATTTAAAAAAAAAAATACTCGCTAACTCATAACTTGCACAATAAATGCCCTCAAGGTCATGCTTTCACTTTTATAACGTCTCATGTTATCGGAAATCCCTCTGCCCGCCTTTCCAAGACATACTCTATAATTTCTTTGTTCAAGAATGGGAGACGTTATTAAATTAAGATACGTTGATCACTCAATTACTGCTCGTAAAACTGACTGGTTGTTCTTGTAAAGATTGTTTTAAAACATATTTCCGTATGCTTTCGAACATATAATTTATCCGCTTAAAATTACGTGTATGCGTAAATCCTAACCTCAAAATGTACGCTATTCGTATATGCATGGTAATTAAACATAACAAACCATATTTTAATCTTCATTAACGCATTGATTTGTTGCGAGTTACAAGATGCCAACACCACATACTACTTTGCAAATAATAATAATAAAAAAAAAAAAAAATTTACTACCCTGAATATAAGACGACCCCAAATTTTTATAACACAAAATGTGGGAAAAAACCAAGTCTTACATTCGGGTATACACGGTAATTATTAGGAAAAGAATTGGATATCTTTACAATTCAATTGAAATTTACTTAACAATTCCTTAATGAATTGTAATTTGAGTATTTTTTCTTCATTAATTGTAGGGTATTCAGAAATCCTCTAAGTGTTGGATTAGTGCTATTTGTATTAGACTATCAAATATTATGAAATTGGTGCATCTAGGTTGTTCCAGCCGAGTTAAGATGTAATGTGGTGAATGTTCTAACATTGAAGGGGAATTGAGGTTTGATGTCGACTAATGCCCAATATATTAGCTTGCTGGCTTGTTTACTTGTCTGCCGATCACAACACACACAGCAAAAGCCTGGGAGATTAATTACTTAGGCATAATGTGGATTTGTAATGAGTAAAAGATATGTGCCCATATAATGGACACATCAGACTGTAGCGTCTGTCCTCCATGTTAGGAGCGGCCTAACAAAGTGCTGGCAGTAGCTCTAAAATGCCTTTGGGTGCGGCAAACCCATCGTACAAATAGCCTAAATATGATAGTGTGTGAGTCGAGTCCTCGGAAACGGCTAGGGCGCGCAGCTCTTGACGTCCTGGGAGAGCTGTGATAAGTGGGCTACCAGAGAATATTAAGACCGACACAAAGATTGCGACCATAAATGTCTTGACCCTTACTGGTAAGGCAGAGGAACTACTGTCGGGGAAATAAGTATAGATACTCGAGTTTAGAGGTCAATAAAATCTTTACCCTTAGTCTTACATAAGAACAACCTACACCAAAATGTTCCTTGTTTTATTTGTCGTTTAACGATATAGAGTAAATATTTGCATTGTATCTCGTTAAAATTTTATACCAGATTGAACAAAAAAAGTACAGGTTTTTCTTACCAAGTTTACGGAGCGCTCACTTAGATAGATCATTACGAAAAAAGTATTGATCTGATCGTAACGAAACTTTAATACGTCTTAAAGGAACTTATTGTTAACGCGTATATGAAGATTTAATCTGATCTGACGTTTCTTAAAATAGTTGTTGTGAATTTTGTAAAACAACTTTTTCTCGGGCCTGGGTGGTCATAACAGTATGAAATATGGCTTGTTATGAGGCTCATAGCAATGCAAGGCTTAACGTAAAACTACATTTTATCTACTTGTGATTATCGATTTTATATGGATTGATTTTTAATAGGACCATTGTGGGCGGCGATAGTACCGTAGCAGCCTCGCAATGTTGCCAGTTGATTACCGTATTTCGAACTCGCTGCGCGCTCGTTCCTACGCACACCAAACTCTGACCTTTGTTCTTCGTTGAGTCATTAGCAACAAGCAGCAACTATCACTGTCTGTATTACCTATTGTTTGCATATCGATCAAGATGCCAGCTAAACCGCAGTTAACGGAGGGAGAATTTGCCATGATTATAAGTGCATTATGTTATTTTTAGAAGCGAGAGAGAAAGTAATAATGATAAGAGGGTTTAGCAAAAAGTATCCAAGTGTATTGGAAGGTCGATAGCCACGGTGAAGAGATGTGCCGCTGCAATGCAAGATATTCCTCTTCCTCCCAGAATCCAAAAGTATGAAAGTATGACATAAGCAGAGCTAATTATTCACGCCAAACCTCACTTCAGTGCACCTAAAAAGAAGCTGGAACAGATAATCAAGAATGTTCGTCCTGACGTTGAACTCGTCTGGCTGCCAGTTGCTCATTGTGAGCTCAACCCCATAGAGCTGGTTTGGTCCTACGTGAAAAATAAAATTGCTAAAGTGAATATGAGTAACCAGGCGGAGAGAGGAAGATCAATGGAGGTGAAACATTACTGGGAAAAGGATGGGCTAACAGAAGACGTCCCCGTTGTGGAGCCACTTGTTATAAACTTAAAGGACAGTTCATCTGATTCAGATGGTTAATAAGGGAGCAGTTTTATAATCTTATAATCTCAAAGTATAAATTACTTCAAACATTTAATCTTATAGACTAATAATAGCTTTTCAGCTGACACACCATTTTTAAACCTGCCAATGGAGGTCCAAAGCCCTCATTAAAAAGGTGTTGGGAAATGTTTAACTTCTTGCGGAAATGAAATAAGACACGTTTCTCTAACTTGTAGGTAAAATTGGCAGAGGATATTAGCGCTGTACATAAGGGACGCATATTTCAGGATATAAAGAAGAATTAATTAGTTAAGTTAAATCATCATCATCATCGGCTTTAACTCGAATCCGAGTATAAATCTTCTTCCTTCAGTCCAGTTTGTGGATGTGTTTACGGTGACTAAAGAGTCCAATCCTGGCATGGAACAAGCGACCACACAAGTCGCATAGTATTGCTGGAGGAGGACGTGGTTGGGCTGCTCGAAGTTTCCTAGCTTGACGCTTGGCCTCTTCATGTATGCGTCGATCCCTTTCAAACGTCTTTACAGAATCCGAGATGGTACGGCGCCAAGTTGAGCGGTTTTCAGCCAGCATGTCCCAGGTTTGTGGATCAAGACCTGTCAATTTCAGGGTCTGCTTAAATTGGTCCTTGTAGCGCCTCTTAGGACCACCATGAGGTCTGGTGCCATAGCATAACTCACCATATAGCATTTGACGAGGTAATCTCACATCATCCATCCGATGGACATGACCAATCCATCTAAATTGGTGACCTATTATGGATGATTCTATGCTGTTGATTTGAGCCTTTTCCAGAACAGCAATATTGGTAATGCGGTCTTCCCATTTAATCCTCAGGATTGATCGAAGTTTTTGTAGGTGAAAACGCTCCAGCTTCCTAAGATCACGTCGGTAAAGGGTCCACGTTTCACAGCCATACAACAATGTAGAAATGACTACTGCTTTGTACACCATAAGCTTTGTACTCATGGATAGATCTTTATTCATGAAGACCCGGTGCGCTAATCGTCCATATGCTGCATGGGCTGCGCCAATTCTCTTATCCACATCCTGCTCACAGGTACAGCTCACAGAAATGGTACTGCCCAGGTACGAGAAGTGGTCAACCTGTTCTAATGGCAAATTTGAAATGGAGATATTGAACTGAGGAAGAGGTGTGCCTGGTGAAGGTTGTGCCAAGACTTTAGTCTTATTGACATTTATGGTAAGACCAAAGCGATCACATGCACTTTTGTAACAGTTAACTGACTCTTGCAGCTCTTCTGGTGTGCATACAACATGTTAGTAACCTTAGTAACCTGAGTTTTCCTCAAGGAGCGGAGACGAGTTAGGTTGAAAAGCCCTCCATCAAAACGATACTTGATCTCCACGCCTGGGATGTTTGTGGGTGAATCATAAAGCATTGCAGCCAAGTACAGCGCAAAAAGCGTTGGAGCCAGTACACATCCTTGTTTCAGTCCATGGGTAATGGGAAATTCATCGGACATCTTATTCTGATGGCAAACCTGACCTGTCATGCCATCATGGAGAGCTTTGATTAGATCTACAAAACGCTGAGGGCAACCAAACCGCTTCAGCACTGCCCACATGGCTGGTCTTGGAACCGAATCAAATGCCTTTTCCAAGTCATAAAAGACTAAGAAGAGTGGATTCTGTTGTTCTCTACATTTTTCTTGTAGCTGTCTCACACAGAAAATCAAGTCAATTGTGCTTCTGGAAGTTCTAAATCCGCATTGTGACTCTGGGAGGATCCTCTCAGAGATAACCTTGAGGCGGTTAAGTAGAATTCTTGCAAGAATCTTCCCCACAATTGATAGCAGTGATATACCACGGTAGTTGCCACAAACACTGCGATCACCCTTTTTAAAGATAGTGACGATAGTGGCATTCTTTAGGTCTCCAGGTACCTTTCTTGATTCCCAAATTCTGAGGATAAGGATGAAAATTCTTGATTTGAGGGAATGACCTCCGGCTTGAATTAGTTCCAGAGGGATGTTATCTGGGCCAGGTGCTTTTCTGGGTTTCAATTGGGTGAGAGCTGCACTGAATTCATGATAAGTAGGAGGTACTGCCAACCACAGTTGTTCAGGATGTTGCGGCACATCACAGAGGAAGTCTTCAGCAGCTTCTGATGGACGATTTAGGAGATTGGAGAAGTGCTCCTTCCAGCGTTCCAAGATTTCTTGACTATCAGTAAAGGTAGTAGAATTATCAGCGCTTTTCAGTGTACCTGATGATGAGCGAGATGGTCCATATATTTCCTTGAGTACGGCATAGAAGTTGCTCAAGTCTCGAGCATCCGATAGTCTCTGCAGTTCCTGAGCCTTCTGCTGCCACCAAGTATTTTTAATCTGCCTTATCTGCGTCTGGCATTTACCCTTGAGTTCCAGTAGTTTATCTCTCTTTGTGTTGGAAGTTGGGTCTTGAAGATGGGCAAGATAGGCATTCCTTTTGGCATTGATGAGAGACAGAATTTCCTCATTGTTGTCATCAAACCAGTCTTGTCTTTTCCGCACTATAAAACCAATGGTTTCCTCAGCTGACTGTGTGATAATCTTCTGTAATGTGGCCCATTCTTGCTGAATATCATTTGTTACTGGGTTTTCTGATAACTGGGTGACGATCCTGTTTCCAAAATGTTTGTACATGGATTCATCCTGAAGTTTGGATGTATTAAACTTCTTTCTTGGCAAATTTTTGATGTTCCTAGGTGGTTTAGGTCTGATGGATATCCTGAGCTTACATATAAGAAGTTTATGATCTGTCCAACAATCGTCTATATTCCTTGCTGTTCTGGTAATAAGAGTGTCCTTCTTATCACATTGCCGGGTAATGATATAATCAAGAATGTGCCAATGTTTGGAACGAGGATGCATCCACGTGGTTTTGAAGCGGTCAGGTAGCCGGAACTGCGTGTTGGTAATGAAAAGTTCGTGTTCTGCACAAAGACCAAGAAGCAACAGTCCATTGGGATTACATTTTCCAAGTCCCTGTTTGCCCATCACATTAATCCATAGCCTGTGATCTTTCCCAACTCTGGCATTGAAGTCACCGAGGAGCAAGAGTTTATCTGCAGATGGTACCTTGGAGATGATTTCACTTAGCTGATTATAGAACTGAGCCTTTACTTCATCATCAGAATCTAAGGTAGGAGCATAGGCAGAGATGAGTGTCATAAAGGAACCTCCTGAGAGTGGTATGCGGAGAGTCATGAGCCTTTCGCTGATTGCAATGGGCGTAAGTTGGTGATAATTTACCAGTTTGGTCTTCACAGCGAAGTCCACACCATGAATACGACATTCACCCTCATCCTTTCCTTTCCAGAAGATGGTATATCCTGTTCCAGATTCAGTAATCTTGCCTTCAGCAGACAGCCTAGTTTCACTGAGAGCAGCAATGTCAACGTTGAGTCTTGATAACTCATGGGTTTCGAGAGCTGACCTTCTCTCAGGTCTAATGTTATTGTCAAAATCAAGCAAGGTTCTGATGTTCCATGATCCAATAATCAAATTGTGATTCTTTACTGTTTTTGAGTTTCGACCGCATGAGGGGTGACCTGCTGAGTGCGGTTGCCCAGCCGGACCAAGATTGTGACTTCCGATGTTTAGCCCACCTTTTCTAGGGCCTTCCCCATGTGGGGTGGGCAGCGGTGATCCTAAATAGGCCTGCCCAAACACAGATGCAGGACCGAATTCCTGAGTAGTCACAGAGTCTCCGGAAGACGACCATCACACATCTGCTGCCAACGTGCAGGTCCGAACTAGGGGCTTCCAGTTACACCCATAACCTGCCCCCACCGTCCATATCCCATCGCCGTTGGACTTTGAAAAGTGACGTTCGGAAGAAGTGCCACTGGCGTGAATTTGTTTAGGGTGGATCTCAGCGTGCCAGGACGAGACCCACACACTATGATCTCTGAGCCTTATTCTGCGGCTCACAAAGAATGAGACATGCAGGACCGAACACAGAGACTGCAACGAACTGCCGCATACTCAAGGACTACTGAGGTGCGCCTTTACAGCCAGTCCGTCTGGCGTGGCCTCTTCCGCCTCTATGACCGTTGGGAGCCATGAGAGTGATTGGCTCCTCATCCGCTCATTTTGCCGTTGGGCCAAAACCTGCCCATCCTAACCATGGACAATAGTTTGCCCTATTAAACCTGAGCAATAGGCTGCCCCTTCCGCCAACCACACTGTGCCAGAGTTCACCTCTTTCACTGCAGTTACCGTTGAGGACTTCACCGTAACCCTGGCAAGGGACCCTAACAAGGTACTACCAGCCGGGCCAGCTGGACCAAGGTTTTTTAAAGAGGTGTTACTCCTCTATCACTCCCTACTTGATCATACTATATATATATATACTGTAACACTGTATAACACTACACTAGGTGCTATTGCACCACACTGTAACACTCCACTAGTAGCAATACCAACACTGTATAACACTACACTAGGTGCTATTGCACCACACTGTGTCACTCCACTAGTAGCAATACCAACACTGTATAACACTACACTAGGTGCTATTGCACCACACTGTGTCACTCCACTAGTAGCAATACCAACACTGTATAACACTACACTAGGTGCTATTGCACCACACTGTAACACTCACCTGGTAGCAATACCAACACTGTATAACACTACACTAGGTGCTATTGCACCACACTGTGTCACTCCACTAGTAGCAATACCAACACTGTATAACACTACACTAGGTGCTATTGCACCACACTGTAACACTCCACTAGTAGCAATACCAACACTGTATAACACTACACTAGGTGCTATTGCACCACACTGTGTCACTCCACTAGTAGCAATACCAACACTGTATAACACTACACTAGGTGCTATTGCACCACACTGTAACACTCACCTGGTAGCAATACCAACACTGTATAACACTACACTAGGTGCTATTGCACCACACTGTAACACTCCACTAGTAGCAATACCAACACTGTATAACACTACACTAGGTGCTATTGCACCACACTGTAACACTCCACTAGTAGCAATACCAACACTGTATAACACTACACTAGGTGCTATTGCACCACACTGTGACACTCCACTAGTAGCAATACCAACACTGTATAACACTACACTAGGTGCTATTGCACCACACTGTAACACTCCACTAGTAGCAATACCAACACTGTATAACACTACACTAGGTGCTATTGCACCACACTGTAACACTCCACTAGTAGCAATACCAACACTGTATAACACTACACTAGGTGCTATTGCACCACACTGTAACACTCCACTAGTAGCAATACCAACACTGTATAACACTACACTAGGTGCTATTGCACCACACTGTAACACTCCACTAGTAGCAATACCAACACTGTGTAACACTACACTAGGTGCTATTGCACCACACTGTGTCACTCCACTAGTAGCAATACCAACACTGTATAACACTACACTAGGAGCTATTGCACCACACTGTGTCACTCCACTAGTAGCAATACCAACACTGTATAACACTACACTAGTAGCAATACCAACACTGTATAACACTACACTAGGTGCTATTGCACCACACTGTAACACTCACCTGGTAGTAATACCAACACTGTATAACACTACACTAGGTGCTATTGCACCACACTGTAACACTCCACTAGTAGCAATACCAACACTGTATAACACTACACTAGGTGCTATTGCACCACACTGTGTCACTCCACTAGTAGTAATACCAACACTGTATAACACTACACTAGGTGCTATTGCACCACACTGTGTCACTCCACTAGTAGCAATACCAACACTGTATAACACTACACTAGGTGCTATTGCACCACACTGTAACACTCACCTGGTAGCAATACCAACACTGTATAACACTACACTAGGTGCTATTGCACCACACTGTGTCACTCCACTAGTAGCAATACCAACACTGTATAACACTACACTAGGTGCTATTGCACCACACTGTAACACTCCACTAGTAGCAATACCAACACTGTATAACACTACACTAGGTGCTATTGCACCACACTGTAACACTCCACTAGTAGCAATACCAACACTGTATAACACTACACTAGGTGCTATTGCACCACACTGTGTCACTCCACTAGTAGCAATACCAACACTGTATAACACTACACTAGGTGCTATTGCACCACACTGTGTCACTCCACTAGTAGCAATACCCACACTGTATAACACTACACTAGGTGCTATTGCACCACACTGTAACACTCCACTAGTAGCAATACCAACACTGTATAACACTACACTAGGTGCTATTGCACCACACTGTAACACTCCACTAGTAGCAATACCAACACTGTGTAACACTCCACTAGGTGCTATTGCACCACACTGTAACACTCCACTAGTAGCAATACCAACACTGTATAACACTACACTAGGTGCTATTGCACCACACTGTAACACTCCACTAGTAGCAATACCAACACTGTATAACACTACACTAGGTGCTATTGCACCACACTGTAACACTCACCTGGTAGCAATACCCACACTGTATAACACTACACTAGGTGCTATTGCACCACACTGTGTCACTCCACTAGTAGCAATACCAACACTGTATAACACTACACTAGGTGCTATTGCACCACACTGTAACACTCCACTAGTAGCAATACCAACACTGTATAACACTACACTAGGTGCTATTGCACCACACTGTAACACTCACCTGGTAGCAATACCCACACTGTATAACACTACACTAGGTGCTATTGCACCACACTGTGACACTCCACTAGTAGCAATACCAACACTGTATAACACTACACTAGGTGCTATTGCACCACACTGTAACACTCCACTAGTAGCAATACCAACACTGTATAACACTACACTAGGTGCTATTGCACCACACTGTGTCACTCCACTAGTAGCAATACCAACACTGTATAACACTACACTAGGTGCTATTGCACCACACTGTAACACTCCACTAGTAGCAATACCAACACTGTATAACACTACACTAGGTGCTATTGCACCACACTGTAACACTCCACTAGTAGCAATACCTACACTGTGTAACACTACACTAGGTGCTATTGCACCACACTGTAACACTCACCTGGTAGCAATACCAACACTGTATAACACTACACTAGGTGCTATTGCACCACACTGTAACACTCACCTGGTAGCAATACCAACACTGTATAACACTACACTAGTAGCAATACCCACACTGTATAACACTACACTAGGTGCTATTGCACCACACTGTGTCACTCCACTAGTAGCAATACCAACACTGTATAACACTACACTAGGTGCTATTGCACCACACTGTAACACTCCACTAGTAGCAATACCAACACTGTATAACACTACACTAGGTGCTATTGCACCACACTGTAACACTCCACTAGTAGCAATACCAACACTGTATAACACTACACTAGGTGCTATTGCACCACGCTGTAACACTCCACTAGTAGCAATACCAACACTGTATAACACTACACTAGGTGCTATTGCACCACACTGTAACACTCCACTAGTAGCAATACCAACACTGTATAACACTACACTAGGTGCTATTGCACCACACTGTGACACTCCACTAGTAGCAATACCAACACTGTATAACACTACACTAGGTGCTATTGCACCACACTGTAACACTCCACTAGTAGCAATACCAACACTGTATAACACTACACTAGGTGCTATTGCACCACGCTGTAACACTCCACTAGTAGCAATACCAACACTGTATAACACTACACTAGGTGCTATTGCACCACACTGTGTCACTCCACTAGTAGCAATACCAACACTGTGTAACACTACACTAGGTGCTATTGCACCACACTGTAACACTCCACTAGTAGCAATACCAACACTGTATAACACTACACTAGGTGCTATTGCACCACGCTGTAACACTCCACTAGTAGCAATACCAACACTGTATAACACTACACTAGGTGCTATTGCACCACACTGTAACACTCCACTAGTAGCAATACCAACACTGTATAACACTACACTAGGTGCTATTGCACCACGCTGTAACACTCCACTAGTAGCAATACCAACACTGTATAACACTACACTAGGTGCTATTGCACCACACTGTGACACTCCACTAGTAGCAATACCAACACTGTATAACACTACACTAGGTGCTATTGCACCACACTGTAACACTCCACTAGTAGCAATACCAACACTGTATAACACTACACTAGGTGCTATTGCACCACACTGTGACACTCACCTGGTAGCAATACCAACACTGTATAACACTACACTAGGTGCTATTGCACCACACTGTAACACTCCACTAGTAGCAATACCAACACTGTATAACACTACACTAGGTGCTATTGCACCACACTGTGTCACTCCACTAGTAGCAATACCAACACTGTATAACACTACACTAGGTGCTATTGCACCACACTGTAACACTCCACTAGTAGCAATACCCACACTGTATAACACTACACTAGGTGCTATTGCACCACACTGTAACACTCCACTAGTAGCAATACCAACACTGTATAACACTACACTAGTAGCAATACCAACACTGTATAACACTACACTAGGTGCTATTGCACCACGCTGTAACACTCCACTAGTAGCAATACCAACACTGTATAACACTACACTAGGTGCTATTGCACCACACTGTGACACTCCACTAGTAGCAATACCAACACTGTATAACACTACACTAGGTGCTATTGCACCACACTGTAACACTCCACTAGTAGCAATACCAACACTGTATAACACTACACTAGGTGCTATTGCACCACACTGTGACACTCACCTGGTAGCAATACCAACACTGTATAACACTACACTAGGTGCTATTGCACCACACTGTAACACTCCACTAGTAGCAATACCAACACTGTATAACACTACACTAGGTGCTATTGCACCACACTGTAACACTCACCTGGTAGCAATACCAACACTGTATAACACTACACTAGGTGCTATTGCACCACACTGTAACACTCCACTAGTAGCAATACCCACACTGTATAACACTACACTAGGTGCTATTGCACCACACTGTGTCACTCCACTAGTAGCAATACCAACACTGTATAACACTACACTAGGTGCTATTGCACCACACTGTAACACTCCACTAGTAGCAATACCAACACTGTATAACACTACACTAGGTGCTATTGCACCACACTGTAACACTCCACTAGTAGTAATACCAACACTGTATAACACTACACTAGGTGCTATTGCACCACACTGTAACACTCACCTGGTAGCAATACCAACACTGTATAACACTACACTAGGTGCTATTGCACCACACTGTAACACTCCACTAGTAGCAATACCCACACTGTATAACACTACACTAGGTGCTATTGCACCACACTGTAACACTCACCTGGTAGCAATACCAACACTGTATAACACTACACTAGGTGCTATTGCACCACACTGTGTCACTCCACTAGTAGCAATACCAACACTGTATAACACTACACTAGGTGCTATTGCACCACACTGTAACACTCCACTAGTAGCAATACCAACACTGTATAACACTACACTAGGTGCTATTGCACCACACTGTAACACTCACCTGGTAGCAATACCAACACTGTATAACACTACACTAGGTGCTATTGCACCACACTGTAACACTCACCTGGTAGCAATACCAACACTGTATAACACTACACTAGGTGCTATTGCACCACACTGTAACACTCCACTAGTAGCAATACCAACACTGTATAACACTACACTAGGTGCTATTGCACCACACTGTAACACTCCACTAGTAGCAATACCAACACTGTATAACACTACACTAGGTGCTATTGCACCACACTGTAACACTCACCTGGTAGCAATACCAACACTGTATAACACTACACTAGGTGCTATTGCACCACACTGTAACACTCCACTAGTAGCAATACCCACACTGTATAACACTACACTAGGTGCTATTGCACCACACTGTAACACTCCACTAGTAGCAATACCAACACTGTATAACACTACACTAGGTGCTATTGCACCACACTGTAACACTCCACTAGTAGCAATACCAACACTGTATAACACTACACTAGGTGCTATTGCACCACACTGTAACACTCCACTAGTAGCAATACCAACACTGTATAACACTACACTAGGTGCTATTGCACCACACTGTGTCACTCCACTAGTAGCAATACCAACACTGTATAACACTACACTAGGTGCTATTGCACCACACTGTAACACTCCACTAGTAGCAATACCAACACTGTATAACACTACACTAGGTGCTATTGCACCACACTGTGTCACTCCACTAGTAGCAATACCAACACTGTATAACACTACACTAGGTGCTATTGCACCACACTGTAACACTCCACTAGTAGCAATACCAACACTGTATAACACTACACTAGGTGCTATTGCACCACACTGTAACACTCACCTGGTAGCAATACCAACACTGTATAACACTACACTAGGTGCTATTGCACCACACTGTGTCACTCCACTAGTAGCAATACCAACAATGTATAACACTACACTAGGTGCTATTGCACCACACTGTAACACTCCACTAGTAGCAATACCAACACTGTATAACACTACACTAGGTGCTATTGCACCACACTGTAACACTCCACTAGTAGCAATACCAACACTGTATAACACTACACTAGGAGCTATTGCACCACACTGTAACACTCCACTAGTAGCAATACCAACACTGTATAACACTACACTAGGTGCTATTGCACCACACTGTAACACTCCACTAGTAGCAATACCAACACTGTATAACACTACACTAGGTGCTATTGCACCACACTGTAACACTCACCTGGTAGCAATACCAACACTGTATAACACTACACTAGGTGCTATTGCACCACACTGTAACACTCCACTAGTAGCAATACCAACACTGTATAACACTACACTAGGTGCTATTGCACCACACTGTAACACTCACCTGGTAGCAATACCAACACTGTATAACACTACACTAGGTGCTATTGCACCACACTGTAACACTCCACTAGTAGCAATACCAACACTGTATAACACTACACTAGGTGCTATTGCACCACACTGTAACACTCCACTAGTAGCAATACCAACACTGTATAACACTACACTAGGAGCTATTGCACCACACTGTAACACTCCACTAGTAGCAATACCAACACTGTATAACACTACACTAGGTGCTATTGCACCACACTGTAACACTCACCTGGTAGCAATACCAACACTGTATAACACTACACTAGGTGCTATTGCACCACACTGTAACACTCCACTAGTAGCAATACCAACACTGTATAACACTACACTAGGAGCTATTGCACCACACTGTAACACTCCACTAGTAGCAATACCCACACTGTATAACACTACACTAGGTGCTATTGCACCACACTGTAACACTCCACTAGTAGCAATACCAACACTGTATAACACTACACTAGGTGCTATTGCACCACACTGTAACACTCACCTGGTAGCAATACCAACACTGTATAACACTACACTAGGTGCTATTGCACCACACTGTAACACTCCACTAGTAGCAATACCAACACTGTATAACACTACACTAGGTGCTATTGCACCACACTGTAACACTCCACTAGTAGCAATACCAACACTGTATAACACTACACTAGGTGCTATTGCACCACACTGTAACACTCACCTGGTAGCAATACCAACACTGTATAACACTACACTAGGTGCTATTGCACCACACTGTAACACTCCACTAGTAGCAATACCAACACTGTATAACACTACACTAGGTGCTATTGCACCACACTGTAACACTCCACTAGTAGCAATACCAACACTGTATAACACTACACTAGGTGCTATTGCACCACACTGTAACACTCCACTAGTAGCAATACCAACACTGTATAACACTACACTAGGTGCTATTGCACCACACTGTGTCACTCACCTGGTAGCAATACCAACACTGTATAACACTACACTAGGTGCTATTGCACCACGCTGTAACACTCCACTAGTAGCAATACCAACACTGTATAACACTACACTAGGTGCTATTGCACCACACTGTAACACTCCACTAGTAGCAATACCAACACTGTATAACACTACACTAGGTGCTATTGCACCACACTGTGTCACTCCACTAGTAGTAATACCAACACTGTATAACACTACACTAGGTGCTATTGCACCACACTGTAACACTCCACTAGCAGTAATACCAACACTGTATAACACTACACTAGGTGCTATTGCACCACACTGTGTCACTCCACTAGTAGTAATACCTACACTGTATAACACTACACTAGGTGCTATTGCACCACACTGTAACACTCCACTAGTAGCAATACCAACACTGTATAACACTACACTAGGTGCTATTGCACCACACTGTAACACTCCACTAGTAGCAATACCAACACTGTATAACACTACACTAGGTGCTATTGCACCACACTGTGTCACTCCACTAGTAGTAATACCAACACTGTATAACACTACACTAGGTGCTATTGCACCACACTGTAACACTCCACTAGTAGTAATACCAACACTGTATAACACTACACTAGGTGCTATTGCACCACACTGTGTCACTCCACTAGTAGTAATACCTACACTGTATAACACTACACTAGGTGCTATTGCACCACACTGTAACACTCACCTGGTAGCAATACCAACACTGTATAACACTACACTAGGTGCTATTGCACCACACTGTAACACTCCACTAGTAGCAATACCAACACTGTATAACACTACACTAGGTGCTATTGCACCACACTGTAACACTCCACTAGTAGCAATACCAACACTGTATAACACTACACTAGGTGCTATTGCACCACACTGTGTCACTCCACTAGTAGCAATACCAACAATGTATAACACTACACTAGGTGCTATTGCACCACACTGTAACACTCCACTAGTAGCAATACCAACACTGTATAACACTACACTAGGTGCTATTGCACCACACTGTGTCACTCCACTAGTAGCAATACCAACACTGTATAACACTACACTAGGTGCTATTGCACCACACTGTAACACTCCACTAGTAGCAATACCAACACTGTATAACACTACACTAGGTGCTATTGCACCACACTGTGTCACTCCACTAGTAGCAATACCAACAATGTATAACACTACACTAGGTGCTATTGCACCACACTGTAACACTCCACTAGTAGCAATACCAACACTGTATAACACTACACTAGGTGCTATTGCACCACACTGTAACACTCCACTAGTAGCAATACCAACACTGTATAACACTACACTAGGTGCTATTGCACCACACTGTAACACTCCACTAGTAGCAATACCAACACTGTATAACACTACACTAGGTGCTATTGCACCACACTGTAACACTCCACTAGTAGCAATACCAACAATGTATAACACTACACTAGGTGCTATTGCACCACACTGTAACACTCCACTAGTAGCAATACCAACACTGTATAACACTACACTAGGTGCTATTGCACCACACTGTAACACTCCACTAGTAGCAATACCTACACTGTATAACACTACACTAGGTGCTATTGCACCACACTGTAACACTCCACTAGTAGCAATACCAACACTGTATAACACTACACTAGGTGCTATTGCACCACACTGTAACACTCCACTAGTAGCAATACCAACACTGTATAACACTACACTAGGTGCTATTGCACCACACTGTGTCACTCCACTAGTAGCAATACCAACACTGTATAACACTACACTAGGTGCTATTGCACCACACTGTAACACTCCACTAGTAGCAATACCAACACTGTATAACACTACACTAGGTGCTATTGCACCACACTGTAACACTCCACTAGTAGCAATACCAACACTGTATAACACTACACTAGGTGCTATTGCACCACACTGTAACACTCCACTAGTAGCAATACCAACACTGTATAACACTACACTAGGTGCTATTGCACCACACTGTAACACTCCACTAGTAGCAATACCAACACTGTATAACACTACACTAGGTGCTATTGCACCACACTGTAACACTCCACTAGTAGCAATACCAACACTGTATAACACTACACTAGGTGCTATTGCACCACACTGTAACACTCCACTAGTAGCAATACCAACACTGTATAACACTACACTAGGTGCTATTGCACCACACTGTAACACTCACCTGGTAGCAATACCAACACTGTATAACACTACACTAGGTGCTATTGCACCACACTGTAACACTCCACTAGTAGCAATACCAACACTGTATAACACTACACTAGGTGCTATTGCACCACACTGTAACACTCCACTAGTAGCAATACCAACACTGTATAACACTACACTAGGTGCTATTGCACCACACTGTAACACTCCACTAGTAGCAATACCAACACTGTATAACACTACACTAGGTGCTATTGCACCACACTGTAACACTCCACTAGTAGCAATACCTACACTGTATAACACTACACTAGGTGCTACTGCACCACACTGTAACACTCCACTAGTAGCAATACCAACACTGTATAACACTACACTAGGTGCTATTGCACCACACTGTAACACTCCACTAGTAGCAATACCAACACTGTATAACACTACACTAGGTGCTATTGCACCACACTGTAACACTCCACTAGTAGCAATACCTACACTGTATAACACTACACTAGGTGCTATTGCACCACACTGTAACACTCACCTGGTAGCAATACCAACACTGTATAACACTACACTAGGTGCTATTGCACCACACTGTGTCACCCCACTAGTAGCAATACCAACACTGTATAACACTACACTAGGTGCTATTGCACCACACTGTAACACTCCACTAGTAGTAATACCAACACTGTATAACACTACACTAGGTGCTATTGCACCACACTGTGTCACTCCACTAGTAGCAATACCAACACTGTATAACACTACACTAGGTGCTATTGCACCACACTGTAACACTCACCTGGTAGCAATACCAACACTGTATAACACTACACTAGGTGCTATTGCACCACACTGTGTCACTCCACTAGTAGCAATACCAACACTGTATAACACTACACTAGGTGCTATTGCACCACACTGTGTCACTCCACTAGTAGCAATACCAACACTGTATAACACTATACTAGGTGCTATTGCACCACACTGTAACACTCACCTGGTAGCAATACCAACACTGTATAACACTACACTAGGTGCTATTGCACCACACTGTAACACTCCACTAGTAGCAATACCAACACTGTATAACACTACACTAGGTGCTATTGCACCACACTGTAACACTCCACTAGTAGCAATACCAACACTGTATAACACTACACTAGGTGCTACTGCACCACACTGTAACACTCACCTGGTAGCAATACCCACACTGTATAACACTACACTAGGTGCTATTGCACCACACTGTAACACTCCACTAGTAGCAATACCAACACTGTATAACACTACACTAGGTGCTATTGCACCACACTGTGTCACTCCACTAGTAGCAATACCAACACTGTATAACACTACACTAGGTGCTATTGCACCACACTGTGTCACTCCACTAGTAGCAATACCAACACTGTATAACACTACACTAGGTGCTATTGCACCACACTGTAACACTCCACTAGTAGCAATACCATCACTGTATAACACTACACTAGGTGCTATTGCACCACACTGTAACACTCCACTAGTAGTAATACCAACACTGTATAACACTACACTAGGTGCTATTGCACCACACTGTAACACTCCACTAGTAGCAATACCAACACTGTGTAACACTACACTAGGTGCTATTGCACCACACTGTAACACTCACCTGGTGGCAATACCAACACTGTATAACACTACACTAGGTGCTATTGCACCACACTGTAACACTCCACTAGTAGTAATACCAACACTGTATAACACTACACTAGGTGCTATTGCACCACACTGTAACACTCCACTAGTAGCAATACCAACACTGTGTAACACTACACTAGGTGCTATTGCACCACACTGTAACACTCACCTGGTAGCAATACCAACACTGTATAACACTACACTAGGTGCTATTGCACCACACTGTAACACTCCACTAGTAGTAATACCAACACTGTATAACACTACACTAGGTGCTATTGCACCACACTGTAACACTCCACTAGTAGCAATACCAACACTGTATAACACTACACTAGGTGCTATTGCACCACACTGTGTCACTCCACTAGTAGCAATACCAACACTGTATAACACTACACTAGGTGCTATTGCACCACACTGTGTCACTCCACTAGTAGTAATACCAACACTGTGTAACACTACACTAGGTGCTATTGCACCACACTGTAACACTCCACTAGTAGCAATACCAACACTGTATAACACTACACTAGGTGCTATTGCACCACACTGTGTCACTCCACTAGTAGCAATACCAACACTGTATAACACTACACTAGGTGCTATTGCACCACACTGTAACACTCCACTAGTAGCAATACCATCACTGTATAACACTACACTAGGTGCTATTGCACCACACTGTAACACTCCACTAGTAGTAATACCAACACTGTATAACACTACACTAGGTGCTATTGCACCACACTGTAACACTCCACTAGTAGCAATACCAACACTGTGTAACACTACACTAGGTGCTATTGCACCACACTGTAACACTCACCTGGTAGCAATACCAACACTGTATAACACTACACTAGGTGCTATTGCACCACACTGTAACACTCCACTAGTAGTAATACCAACACTGTATAACACTACACTAGGTGCTATTGCACCACACTGTAACACTCCACTAGTAGCAATACCAACACTGTGTAACACTACACTAGGTGCTATTGCACCACACTGTAACACTCACCTGGTAGCAATACCAACACTGTATAACACTACACTAGGTGCTATTGCACCACACTGTAACACTCCACTAGTAGTAATACCAACACTGTATAACACTACACTAGGTGCTATTGCACCACACTGTAACACTCCACTAGTAGTAATACCAACACTGTGTAACACTACACTAGGTGCTATTGCACCACACTGTAACACTCCACTAGTAGCAATACCAACACTGTATAACACTACACTAGGTGCTATTGCACCACACTGTAACACTCCACTAGTAGCAATACCAACACTGTATAACACTACACTAGGTGCTATTGCACCACACTGTGACACTCACCTGGTAGCAATACCTACACTGTATAACACTACACTAGGTGCTATTGCACCACACTGTAACACTCCACTAGTAGCAATACCAACACTGTATAACACTACACTAGGTGCTATTGCACCACACTGTAACACTCCACTAGTAGCAATACCAACACTGTGTAACACTACACTAGGTGCTATTGCACCACACTGTAACACTCCACTAGTAGTAATACCAACACTGTATAACACTACACTAGGAGCTATTGCACCACACTGTAACACTCCACTAGTAGCAATACCAACACTGTATAACACTACACTAGGTGCTATTGCACCACACTGTAACACTCCACTAGTAGCAATACCAACACTGTATAACACTACACTAGGTGCTATTGCACCACACTGTAACACTCACCTGGTAGCAATACCAACACTGTGTAACACTCCACTAGTAGCAATACCAACACTGTATAACACTACACTAGTAGCAATACCAACACTGTATAACACTACACTAGGAGCTATTGCACCACACTGTAACACTCCACTAGTAGCAATACCAACACTGTATAACACTACACTAGGTGCTATTGCACCACACTGTAACACTCACCTGGTAGCAATACCAACACTGTGTAACACTCCACTAGTAGCAATACCAACACTGTATAACACTACACTAGGTGCTATTGCACCACACTGTAACACTCACCTGGTAGCAATACCCACACTGTATAACACTACACTAGGTGCTATTGCACCACACTGTAACACTCCACTAGTAGCAATACCTACACTGTATAACACTACACTAGGTGCTATTGCACCACACTGTAACACTCCACTAGTAGCAATACCAACACTGTATAACACTACACTAGGTGCTATTGCACCACACTGTGTCACTCCACTAGTAGTAATACCAACACTGTATAACACTACACTAGGTGCTATTGCACCACACTGTAACACTCCACTAGTAGTAATACCAACACTGTATAACACTACACTAGGTGCTATTGCACCACACTGTAACACTCCACTAGTAGCAATACCAACACTGTATAACACTACACTAGGTGCTATTGCACCACACTGTAACACTCCACTAGTAGCAATACCAACACTGTATAACACTACGATAGGTGCTATTGCACCACACTGTGTCACTCACCTGGTAGCAATACCCACACTGTATAACACTACACTAGGTGCTATTGCACCACACTGTAACACTCCACTAGTAGCAATACCAACACTGTATAACACTACACTAGGTGCTATTGCACCACACTGTGTCACTCCACTAGTAGCAATACCCACACTGTATAACACTACACTAGGTGCTATTGCACCACACTGTAACACTCCACTAGTAGCAATACCCACACTGTATAACACTACACTAGGTGCTATTGCACCACACTGTGTCACTCCACTAGTAGCAATACCCACACTGTATAACACTACACTAGGTGCTATTGCACCACACTGTAACACTCCACTAGTAGCAATACCCACACTGTATAACACTACACTAGGTGCTATTGCACCACACTGTAACACTCCACTAGTAGCAATACCAACACTGTATAACACTACACTAGGTGCTATTGCACCACACTGTAATACTCCACTAGTAGCAATACCAACACTGTATAACACTACACTAGGTGCTATTGCACCACACTGTAACACTCACCTGGTAGCAATACCAACACTGTATAACACTACACTAGGTGCTATTGCACCACACTGTGTCACTCCACTAGTAGCAATACCAACAATGTATAACACTACACTAGGTGCTATTGCACCACACTGTGTCACTCCACTAGTAGCAATACCCACACTGTATAACACTACACTAGGTGCTATTGCACCACACTGTAACACTCCACTAGTAGCAATACCAACACTGTATAACACTACACTAGGTGCTATTGCACCACACTGTGTCACTCCACTAGTAGCAATACCAACACTGTATAACACTACACTAGGTGCTATTGCACCACACTGTAACACTCCACTAGCAGTAATACCAACACTGTATAACACTACACTAGGTGCTATTGCACCACACTGTAACACTCACCTGGTAGCAATACCAACACTGTATAACACTACACTATGTGCTATTGCACCACACTGTAACACTCCACTAGTAGCAATACCAACACTGTATAACACTACACTAGGTGCTATTGCACCACACTGTAATACTCCACTAGTAGCAATACCAACACTGTATAACACTACACTAGGTGCTATTGCACCACACTGTAACACTCCACTAGTAGCAATACCAACACTGTATAACACTACACTAGGTGCTATTGCACCACACTGTAACACTCACCTGGTAGCAATACCAACACTGTATAACACTACACTAGGTGCTATTGCACCACACTGTGTCACTCCACTAGTAGCAATACCAACACTGTATAACACTACACTAGGTGCTATTGCACCACACTGTAACACTCACCTGGTAGCAATACCAACACTGTATAACACTACACTAGGTGCTATTGCACCACACTGTGTCACTCCACTAGTAGCAATACCAACACTGTATAACACTACACTAGGTGCTATTGCACCACACTGTGACACTCCACTAGTAGCAATACCAACACTGTATAACACTACACTAGGTGCTATTGCACCACACTGTGTCACTCCACTAGTAGCAATACCAACACTGTATAACACTACACTAGGTGCTATTGCACCACACTGTAACACTCACCTGGTAGCAATACCAACACTGTATAACACTACACTAGGTGCTATTGCACCACACTGTAACACTCCACTAGTAGCAATACCAACACTGTATAACACTACACTAGGTGCTATTGCACCACACTGTAACACTCCACTAGTAGCAATACCAACACTGTATAACACTACACTAGGTGCTATTGCACCACACTGTGTCACTCCACTAGTAGCAATACCAACACTGTGTAACACTACACTAGGTGCTATTGCACCACACTGTAACACTCCACTAGTAGCAATACCAACACTGTATAACACTACACTATGTGCTATTGCACCACACTGTAACACTCACCTGGTAGCAATACCAACACTGTGTAACACTACACTAGGTGCTATTGCACCACACTGTAACACTCCACTAGTAGCAATACCAACACTGTGTAACACTACACTAGGTGCTATTGCACCACACTGTGTCACTCCACTAGTAGCAATACCAACACTGTATAACACTACACTAGGTGCTATTGCACCACACTGTAACACTCACCTAGTAGCAATACCAACACTGTGTAACACTACACTAGGTGCTATTGCACCACACTGTAACACTCCACTAGTAGCAATACCAACACTGTATAACACTACACTAGGTGCTATTGCACCACACTGTGTCACTCCACTAGTAGCAATACCAACACTGTATAACACTACACTAGGTGCTATTGCACCACACTGTAACACTCCACTAGTAGCAATACCAACACTGTGTAACACTACACTAGGTGCTATTGCACCACACTGTAACACTCCACTAGTAGCAATACCAACACTGTATAACACTACACTAGGTGCTATTGCACCACACTGTAACACTCCACTAGTAGCAATACCAACACTGTGTAACACTACACTAGGTGCTATTGCACCACACTGTGTCACTCCACTAGTAGCAATACCAACACTGTATAACACTACACTAGGTGCTATTGCACCACACTGTAACACTCACCTAGTAGCAATACCAACACTGTGTAACACTACACTAGGTGCTATTGCACCACACTGTAACACTCCACTAGTAGCAATACCAACACTGTATAACACTACACTAGGTGCTATTGCACCACACTGTAACACTCCACTAGTAGCAATACCAACACTGTGTAACACTACACTAGGTGCTATTGCACCACACTGTAACACTCCACTAGTAGCAATACCAACACTGTATAACACTACACTAGGTGCTATTGCACCACACTGTGTCACTCACCTGGTAGCAATACCCACACTGTATAACACTACACTAGGAGCTATTGCACCACACTGTAACACTCCACTAGTAGCAATACCAACACTGTATAACACTACACTAGGTGCTATTGCACCACACTGTAACACTCCACTAGTAGCAATACCCACACTGTATAACACTACACTAGGTGCTATTGCACCACACTGTAACACTCCACTAGTAGCAATACCAACACTGTATAACACTACACTAGGTGCTATTGCACCACACTGTAACACTCCACTAGTAGCAATACCAACACTGTATAACACTACACTAGGTGCTATTGCACCACACTGTGTCACTCCACTAGTAGCAATACCACCACTGTATAACACTACACTAGGTGCTATTGCACCACACTGTAACACTCCACTAGTAGCAATACCAACACTGTATAACACTACACTAGGTGCTATTGCACCACACTGTGTCACTCCACTAGTAGCAATACCACCACTGTATAACACTACACTAGGTGCTATTGCACCACACTGTGTCACTCCACTAGTAGCAATACCAACACTGTATAACACTACACTAGGTGCTATTGCACCACACTGTGTCACTCCACTAGTAGCAATACCAACACTGTATAACACTACACTAGGTGCTATTGCACCACACTGTGTCACTCCACTAGTAGCAATACCACCACTGTATAACACTACACTAGGTGCTATTGCACCACACTGTAACACTCCACTAGTAGCAATACCACCACTGTATAACACTACACTAGGTGCTATTGCACCACACTGTGTCACTCCACTAGTAGCAATACCAACACTGTATAACACTACACTAGGTGCTATTGCACCACGCTGTAACACTCCACTAGTAGCAATACCAACACTGTATAACACTACACTAGGTGCTATTGCACCACACTGTAACACTCACCTGGTAGCAATACCAACACTGTATAACACTACACTAGGTGCTATTGCACCACACTGTAACACTCCACTAGTAGCAATACCAACACTGTATAACACTACACTAGGTGCTATTGCACCACGCTGTAACACTCCACTAGTAGCAATACCAACACTGTATAACACTACACTAGGTGCTATTGCACCACACTGTAACACTCCACTAGTAGCAATACCAACACTGTATAACACTACACTAGATGCTATTGCACCACACTGTAACACTCCACTAGTAGCAATACCAACACTGTATAACACTACACTAGGTGCTATTGCACCACACTGTAACACTCACCTGGTAGCAATACCTACACTGTGTAACACTCCACTAGTAGCAATACCAACACTGTATAACACTACACTAGGTGCTATTGCACCACACTGTAACACTCACCTGGTAGCAATACCTACACTGTGTAACACTACACTAGTAGCAATACCTACACTGTATAACACTACACTAGGTGCTATTGCACCACACTGTAACACTCCACTAGTAGCAATACCAACACTGTATAACACTACACTAGATGCTATTGCACCACACTGTAACACTCCACTAGTAGCAATACCAACACTGTATAACACTACACTAGGTGCTATTGCACCACACTGTAACACTCCACTAGTAGCAATACCAACACTGTATAACACTACACTAGGTGCTATTGCACCACACTGTGTCACTCCACTAGTAGCAATACCCACACTGTATAACACTACACTAGGTGCTATTGCACCACACTGTGTCACTCACCTGGTAGCAATACCAACACTGTATAACACTACACTAGGTGCTATTGCACCACACTGTGACACTCCACTAGTAGCAATACCAACACTGTATAACACTACACTAGGTGCTATTGCACCACACTGTAACACTCCACTAGTAGCAATACCAACACTGTATAACACTACACTAGGTGCTATTGCACCACACTGTGTCACTCCACTAGTAGCAATACCAACACTGTATAACACTACACTAGGTGCTATTGCACCACACTGTGACACTCCACTAGTAGCAATACCAACACTGTATAACACTACACTAGGTGCTATTGCACCACACTGTGACACTCCACTAGTAGCAATACCAACACTGTATAACACTACACTAGGTGCTATTGCACCACACTGTGTCACTCACCTGGTAGCAATACCAACACTGTATAACACTACACTAGGTGCTATTGCACCACACTGTGACACTCCACTAGTAGCAATACCAACACTGTATAACACTACACTAGGTGCTATTGCACCACACTGTGACACTCCACTAGTAGCAATACCAACACTGTATAACACTACACTAGGTGCTATTGCACCACACTGTGTCACTCCACTAGTAGCAATACCAACACTGTATAACACTACACTAGGTGCTATTGCACCACACTGTGACACTCCACTAGTAGCAATACCAACACTGTATAACACTACACTAGGTGCTATTGCACCACACTGTGACACTCCACTAGTAGCAATACCAACACTGTATAACACTACACTAGGTGCTATTGCACCACACTGTGTCACTCCACTAGTAGCAATACCAACACTGTATAACACTACACTAGGTGCTATTGCACCACACTGTGTCACTCCACTAGTAGCAATACCTACACTGTATAACATTACACTATGTGCTATTGCACCACACTGTGTCACTCACCTGGTAGCAATACCAACACTGTATAACACTACACTAGGTGCTATTGCACCACACTGTGACACTCCACTAGTAGCAATACCAACACTGTATAACACTACACTAGGTGCTATTGCACCACACTGTGACACTCCACTAGTAGCAATACCAACACTGTATAACACTACACTAGGTGCTATTGCACCACACTGTGACACTCCACTAGTAGCAATACCAACACTGTATAACACTACACTAGGTGCTATTGCACCACACTGTGACACTCCACTAGTAGCAATACCAACACTGTATAACACTACACTAGGTGCTATTGCACCACACTGTGACACTCCACTAGTAGCAATACCAACACTGTATAACACTACACTAGGTGCTATTGCACCACACTGTGTCACTCCACTAGTAGCAATACCAACACTGTATAACACTACACTAGGTGCTATTGCACCACACTGTGACACTCCACTAGTAGCAATACCAACACTGTATAACACTACACTATGTGCTATTGCACCACACTGTGTCACTCACCTGGTAGCAATACCAACACTGTATAACACTACACTAGGTGCTATTGCACCACACTGTGTCACTCACCTGGTAGCAATACCAACACTGTATAACACTACACTAGGTGCTATTGCACCACACTGTGACACTCCACTAGTAGCAATACCAACACTGTATAACACTACACTAGGTGCTATTGCACCACACTGTGTCACTCCACTAGTAGCAATACCAACACTGTATAACACTACACTAGGTGCTATTGCACCACACTGTGACACTCCACTAGTAGCAATACCAACACTGTATAACACTACACTATGTGCTATTGCACCACACTGTGTCACTCACCTGGTAGCAATACCTACACTGTATAACACTACACTAGGTGCTATTGCACCACACTGTAACACTCCACTAGTAGCAATACCAACACTGTATAACACTACACTATGTGCTATTGCACCACACTGTAACACTCCACTAGTAGCAATACCAACACTGTATAACACTACACTAGGTGCTATTGCACCACACTGTAACACTCACCTGGTAGCAATACCAACACTGTATAACACTACACTAGGTGCTATTGCACCACACTGTAACACTCCACTAGTAGCAATACCAACACTGTATAACACTACACTAGGTGCTATTGCACCACACTGTGACACTCCACTAGTAGCAATACCAACACTGTATAACACTACACTAGGTGCTATTGCACCACACTGTGACACTCCACTAGTAGCAATACCAACACTGTATAACACTACACTAGGTGCTATTGCACCACACTGTGTCACTCCACTAGTAGCAATACCAACACTGTATAACATTACACTATGTGCTATTGCACCACACTGTGTCACTCCACTAGTAGCAATACCAACACTGTATAACACTACACTAGGTGCTATTGCACCACACTGTGTCACTCACCTGGTAGCAATACCAACACTGTATAACACTACACTAGGTGCTATTGCACCACACTGTGACACTCCACTAGTAGCAATACCAACACTGTATAACACTACACTAGGTGCTATTGCACCACACTGTAACACTCCACTAGTAGCAATACCCACACTGTATAACACTACACTAGGTGCTATTGCACCACACTGTAACACTCCACTAGTAGCAATACCAACACTGTATAACACTACACTAGGTGCTATTGCACCACACTGTAACACTCCACTAGTAGCAATACCAACACTGTATAACACTACACTAGGTGCTATTGCACCACACTGTAACACTCCACTAGTAGCAATACCAACACTGTATAACACTACACTAGGTGCTATTGCACCACACTGTAACACTCCACTAGTAGCAATACCAACACTGTATAACACTACACTAGGTGCTATTGCACCACACTGTAACACTCCACTAGTAGCAATACCAACACTGTATAACACTACACTAGGTGCTATTGCACCACACTGTGTCACTCCACTAGTAGCAATACCAACTCTGTATAACACTACACTAGGTGCTATTGCACCACACTGTGTCACTCCACTAGTAGCAATACCAACACTGTTTAACACTACACTAGGTGCTATTGCACCACACTGTAACACTCACCTGGTAGCAATACCCACACTGTATAACACTACACTAGGTGCTATTGCACCACACTGTAACACTCCACTAGTAGTAATACCAACACTGTATAACACTACACTAGGTGCTATTGCACCACACTGTAACACTCCACTAGTAGCAATACCAACACTGTATAACACTACACTAGGTGCTATTGCACCACACTGTGTCACTCACCTGGTAGCAATACCAACTCTGTATAACACTACACTAGGTGCTATTGCACCACACTGTAACACTCCACTAGTAGCAATACCAACACTGTATAACACTACACTAGGTGCTATTGCACCACACTGTAACACTCCACTAGTAGCAATACCAACACTGTATAACACTACACTAGGTGCTATTGCACCACACTGTAACACTCCACTAGTAGCAATACCTACACTGTATAACACTACACTAGGTGCTATTGCACCACACTGTGTCACTTACCTGGTAGCAATACCTACACTGTATAACACTACACTAGGTGCTATTGCACCACACTGTGACACTCCACTAGTAGCAATACCAACACTGTATAACACTACACTAGGTGCTATTGCACCACACTGTAACACTCCACTAGTAGCAATACCAACACTGTATAACACTACACTAGGTGCTATTGCACCACACTGTAACACTCCACTAGTAGCAATACCAACACTGTATAACACTACACTAGGTGCTATTGCACCACACTGTAACACTCCACTAGTAGCAATACCAACACTGTATAACACTACACTAGGTGCTATTGCACCACACTGTAACACTCACCTGGTAGCAATACCAACACTGTATAACACTACACTAGGTGCTATTGCACCACACTGTAACACTCCACTAGTAGCAATACCAACACTGTATAACACTACACTAGGTGCTATTGCACCACACTGTAACACTCCACTAGTAGCAATACCAACACTGTGTAACACTACACTAGGTGCTATTGCACCACACTGTAACACTCCACTAGTAGCAATACCAACACTGTATAACACTACACTAGGTGCTATTGCACCACACTGTAACACTCCACTAGTAGCAATACCAACACTGTATATCACTACACTAGGTGCTATTGCACCACACTGTGTCACTCCACTAGTAGCAATACCAACACTGTATAACACTACACTAGGTGCTATTGCACCACACTGTAACACTCACCTGGTAGCAATACCAACACTGTATAACACTACACTAGGAGCTATTGCACCACACTGTGTCACTCCACTAGTAGCAATACCAACACTGTATAACACTACACTAGGTGCTATTGCACCACACTGTAACACTCCACTAGTAGCAATACCAACACTGTATAACACTACACTAGGTGCTATTGCACCACACTGTAACACTCCACTAGTAGCAATACCAACACTGTATAACACTACACTATGTGCTATTGCACCTCACTGTAACACTCCACTAATAGCAATACCAACACTGTATAACACTACACTAGGTGCTATTGCACCACACTGTAACACTCCACTAGTAGCAATACCAACACTGTATAACACTACACTAGGAGCTATTGCACCACACTGTAACACTCCACTAGTAGCAATACCAACACTGTATAACACTACACTAGGTGCTATTGCACCACACTGTAACACTCCACTAGTAGCAATACCAACACTGTATAACACTACACTAGGTGCTATTGCACCACACTGTAACACTCCACTAGTAGCAATACCAACACTGTATAACACTACACTATGTGCTATTGCACCTCACTGTAACACTCCACTAGTAGCAATACCAACACTGTATAACACTACACTATGTGCTATTGCACCTCACTGTAACACTCCACTAGTAGCAATACCAACACTGTATAACACTACACTAGGAGCTATTGCACCACACTGTAACACTCCACTAGTAGCAATACCAACACTGTATAACACTACACTATGTGCTATTGCACCTCACTGTAACACTCCACTAGTAGCAATACCAACACTGTATAACACTACACTAGGTGCTATTGCACCACACTGTGTCACTCCACTAGTAGCAATACCAACACTGTATAACACTACACTAGGTGCTATTGCACCACACTGTAACACTCACCTGGTAGCAATACCAACACTGTATAACACTACACTAGGAGCTATTGCACCACACTGTGTCACTCCACTAGTAGCAATACCAACACTGTATAACACTACACTAGGTGCTATTGCACCACACTGTAACACTCCACTAGTAGCAATACCAACACTGTATAACACTACACTAGGTGCTATTGCACCACACTGTAACACTCCACTAGTAGCAATACCAACACTGTATAACACTACACTATGTGCTATTGCACCTCACTGTAACACTCCACTAGTAGCAATACCAACACTGTATAACACTACACTAGGTGCTATTGCACCACACTGTAACACTCCACTAGTAGCAATACCAACACTGTATAACACTACACTAGGAGCTATTGCACCACACTGTAACACTCCACTAGTAGCAATACCAACACTGTATAACACTACACTATGTGCTATTGCACCACACTGTAACACTCACCTGGTAGCAATACCAACACTGTATAACACTACACTAGGTGCTATTGCACCACACTGTAACACTCCACTAGTAGCAATACCAACACTGTATAACACTACACTAGGAGCTATTGCACCACACTGTAACACTCCACTAGTAGCAATACCAACACTGTATAACACTACACTAGGAGCTATTGCACCACACTGTAACACTCCACTGGTAGCAATACCAACACTGTATAACACTACACTAGGTGCTATTGCACCACACTGTATAACACTCCACTAGTAGCAATACCAACACTGTATAACACTACACTAGGTGCTATTGCACCACACTGTGACACTCCACTAGTAGCAATACCAACACTGTATAACACTACACTATGTGCTATTGCACCACACTGTGTCACTCACCTGGTAGCAATACCTACACTGTATAACACTACACTAGGTGCTATTGCACCACACTGTAACACTCCACTAGTAGCAATACCAACACTGTATAACACTACACTATGTGCTATTGCACCACACTGTAACACTCCACTAGTAGCAATACCAACACTGTATAACACTACACTAGGTGCTATTGCACCACACTGTAACACTCACCTGGTAGCAATACCAACACTGTATAACACTACACTAGGTGCTATTGCACCACACTGTAACACTCCACTAGTAGCAATACCAACACTGTATAACACTACACTAGGTGCTATTGCACCACACTGTGACACTCCACTAGTAGCAATACCAACACTGTATAACACTACACTAGGTGCTATTGCACCACACTGTGACACTCCACTAGTAGCAATACCAACACTGTATAACACTACACTAGGTGCTATTGCACCACACTGTGTCACTCCACTAGTAGCAATACCAACACTGTATAACATTACACTATGTGCTATTGCACCACACTGTGTCACTCCACTAGTAGCAATACCAACACTGTATAACACTACACTAGGTGCTATTGCACCACACTGTGTCACTCACCTGGTAGCAATACCAACACTGTATAACACTACACTAGGTGCTATTGCACCACACTGTGACACTCCACTAGTAGCAATACCAACACTGTATAACACTACACTAGGTGCTATTGCACCACACTGTAACACTCCACTAGTAGCAATACCCACACTGTATAACACTACACTAGGTGCTATTGCACCACACTGTAACACTCCACTAGTAGCAATACCAACACTGTATAACACTACACTAGGTGCTATTGCACCACACTGTAACACTCCACTAGTAGCAATACCAACACTGTATAACACTACACTAGGTGCTATTGCACCACACTGTAACACTCCACTAGTAGCAATACCAACACTGTATAACACTACACTAGGTGCTATTGCGCCACACTGTAACACTCCACTAGTAGCAATACCAACACTGTATAACACTACACTAGGTGCTATTGCACCACACTGTAACACTCCACTAGTAGCAATACCAACACTGTATAACACTACACTAGGTGCTATTGCACCACACTGTGTCACTCCACTAGTAGCAATACCAACTCTGTATAACACTACACTAGGTGCTATTGCACCACACTGTGTCACTCCACTAGTAGCAATACCAACACTGTTTAACACTACACTAGGTGCTATTGCACCACACTGTAACACTCACCTGGTAGCAATACCCACACTGTATAACACTACACTAGGTGCTATTGCACCACACTGTAACACTCCACTAGTAGTAATACCAACACTGTATAACACTACACTAGGTGCTATTGCACCACACTGTAACACTCCACTAGTAGCAATACCAACACTGTATAACACTACACTAGGTGCTATTGCACCACACTGTGTCACTCACCTGGTAGCAATACCAACTCTGTATAACACTACACTAGGTGCTATTGCACCACACTGTAACACTCCACTAGTAGCAATACCAACACTGTATAACACTACACTAGGTGCTATTGCACCACACTGTAACACTCCACTAGTAGCAATACCAACACTGTATAACACTACACTAGGTGCTATTGCACCACACTGTAACACTCCACTAGTAGCAATACCTACACTGTATAACACTACACTAGGTGCTATTGCACCACACTGTGTCACTTACCTGGTAGCAATACCTACACTGTATAACACTACACTAGGTGCTATTGCACCACACTGTGACACTCCACTAGTAGCAATACCAACACTGTATAACACTACACTAGGTGCTATTGCACCACACTGTAACACTCCACTAGTAGCAATACCAACACTGTATAACACTACACTAGGTGCTATTGCACCACACTGTAACACTCCACTAGTAGCAATACCAACACTGTATAACACTACACTAGGTGCTATTGCACCACACTGTAACACTCCACTAGTAGCAATACCAACACTGTATAACACTACACTAGGTGCTATTGCACCACACTGTAACACTCACCTGGTAGCAATACCAACACTGTATAACACTACACTAGGTGCTATTGCACCACACTGTAACACTCCACTAGTAGCAATACCAACACTGTATAACACTACACTAGGTGCTATTGCACCACACTGTAACACTCCACTAGTAGCAATACCAACACTGTGTAACACTACACTAGGTGCTATTGCACCACACTGTAACACTCCACTAGTAGCAATACCAACACTGTATAACACTACACTAGGTGCTATTGCACCACACTGTAACACTCCACTAGTAGCAATACCAACACTGTATATCACTACACTAGGTGCTATTGCACCACACTGTGTCACTCCACTAGTAGCAATACCAACACTGTATAACACTACACTAGGTGCTATTGCACCACACTGTAACACTCACCTGGTAGCAATACCAACACTGTATAACACTACACTAGGAGCTATTGCACCACACTGTGTCACTCCACTAGTAGCAATACCAACACTGTATAACACTACACTAGGTGCTATTGCACCACACTGTAACACTCCACTAGTAGCAATACCAACACTGTATAACACTACACTAGGTGCTATTGCACCACACTGTAACACTCCACTAGTAGCAATACCAACACTGTATAACACTACACTATGTGCTATTGCACCTCACTGTAACACTCCACTAATAGCAATACCAACACTGTATAACACTACACTAGGTGCTATTGCACCACACTGTAACACTCCACTAGTAGCAATACCAACACTGTATAACACTACACTAGGAGCTATTGCACCACACTGTAACACTCCACTAGTAGCAATACCAACACTGTATAACACTACACTAGGTGCTATTGCACCACACTGTAACACTCCACTAGTAGCAATACCAACACTGTATAACACTACACTAGGTGCTATTGCACCACACTGTAACACTCCACTAGTAGCAATACCAACACTGTATAACACTACACTATGTGCTATTGCACCTCACTGTAACACTCCACTAGTAGCAATACCAACACTGTATAACACTACACTATGTGCTATTGCACCTCACTGTAACACTCCACTAGTAGCAATACCAACACTGTATAACACTACACTAGGAGCTATTGCACCACACTGTAACACTCCACTAGTAGCAATACCAACACTGTATAACACTACACTATGTGCTATTGCACCTCACTGTAACACTCCACTAGTAGCAATACCAACACTGTATAACACTACACTAGGTGCTATTGCACCACACTGTGTCACTCCACTAGTAGCAATACCAACACTGTATAACACTACACTAGGTGCTATTGCACCACACTGTAACACTCACCTGGTAGCAATACCAACACTGTATAACACTACACTAGGAGCTATTGCACCACACTGTGTCACTCCACTAGTAGCAATACCAACACTGTATAACACTACACTAGGTGCTATTGCACCACACTGTAACACTCCACTAGTAGCAATACCAACACTGTATAACACTACACTAGGTGCTATTGCACCACACTGTAACACTCCACTAGTAGCAATACCAACACTGTATAACACTACACTATGTGCTATTGCACCTCACTGTAACACTCGACTAGTAGCAATACCAACACTGTATAACACTACACTAGGTGCTATTGCACCACACTGTAACACTCCACTAGTAGCAATACCAACACTGTATAACACTACACTAGGAGCTATTGCACCACACTGTAACACTCCACTAGTAGCAATACCAACACTGTATAACACTACACTATGTGCTATTGCACCACACTGTAACACTCACCTGGTAGCAATACCAACACTGTATAACACTACACTAGGTGCTATTGCACCACACTGTAACACTCCACTAGTAGCAATACCAACACTGTATAACACTACACTAGGAGCTATTGCACCACACTGTAACACTCCACTAGTAGCAATACCAACACTGTATAACACTACACTAGGAGCTATTGCACCACACTGTAACACTCCACTGGTAGCAATACCAACACTGTATAACACTACACTAGGTGCTATTGCACCACACTGTATAACACTCCACTAGTAGCAATACCAACACTGTATAACACTACACTAGGTGCTATTGCACCACACTGTAACACTCCACTAGTAGCAATACCCACACTGTATAACACTACACTAGGTGCTATTGCACCACACTGTGTCACTCCACTAGTAGCAATACCAACACTGTATAACACTACACTAGGTGCTATTGCACCACACTGTGTCACTTACCTGGTAGCAATACCAACACTGTATAACACTACACTAGGTGCTATTGCACCACACTGTAACACTCACCTGGTAGCAATACCAACACTGTATAACACTACACTAGGTGCTATTGCACCACACTGTAACACTCCACTAGTAGCAATACCAACACTGTATAACACTACACTAGGTGCTATTGCACCACACTGTAACACTCACCTGGTAGCAATACCAACACTGTATAACACTACACTAGGTGCTATTGCACCACACTGTAACACTCCACTAGTAGCAATACCAACACTGTATAACACTACACTAGGTGCTATTGCACCACACTGTGTCACTCCACTAGTAGCAATACCAACACTGTATAACACTACACTAGGTGCTATTGCACCACACTGTAACACTCCACTAGTAGCAATACCAACACTGTATAACACTACACTAGGTGCTATTGCACCACACTGTAACACTCCACTAGTAGCAATACCTACACTGTATAACACTACACTAGGTGCTATTGCACCACACTGTAACACTCCACTAGTAGCAATACCAACACTGTATAACACTACACTAGGTGCTATTGCACCACACTGTAACACTCCACTAGTAGCAATACCAACACTGTATAACACTACACTAGGTGCTATTGCACCACACTGTAACACTCCACTAGTAGCAATACCAACACTGTATAACACTACACCATGTGCTATTGCACCACACTGTAACACTCCACTAGTAGCAATACCTACACTGTATAACACTACACTAGGTGCTATTGCACCACACTGTAACACTCACCTGGTAGCAATACCAACACTGTATAACACTACACTAGGTGCTATTGCACCACACTGTAACACTCACCTGGTAGCAATACCAACACTGTATAACACTACACTAGGTGCTATTGCACCACACTGTAACACTCCACTAGTAGCAATACCAACACTGTATAACACTACACTAGGTGCTATTGCACCACACTGTAACACTCCACTAGTAGCAATACCAACACTGTATAACACTACACTAGGTGCTATTGCACCACACTGTGTCACTCACCTGGTAGCAATACCAACACTGTATAACACTACACTAGGTGCTATTGCACCACACTGTAACACTCACCTGGTAGCAATACCAACACTGTATAACACTACACTAGGTGCTATTGCACCACACTGTAACACTCCACTAGTAGCAATACCAACACTGTATAACACTACACTAGGTGCTATTGCACCACACTGTGACACTCACCTGGTAGCAATACCAACACTGTATAACACTACACTAGGTGCTATTGCACCACACTGTAACACTCCACTAGTAGCAATACCAACACTGTATAACACTACACTAGGTGCTATTGCACCACACTGTGACACTCACCTGGTAGCAATACCAACACTGTATAACACTACACTAGGTGCTATTGCACCACACTGTAACACTCCACTAGTAGCAATACCAACACTGTATAACACTACACTAGGTGCTATTGCACCACACTGTGTCACTCCACTAGTAGCAATACCTACACTGTATAACACTACACTAGGTGCTATTGCACCACACTGTGTCACTCCACTAGTAGCAATACCAACACTGTATAACACTACACTAGGTGCTATTGCACCACACTGTAACACTCACCTGGTAGCAATACCAACACTGTATAACACTACACTAGGTGCTATTGCACCACACTGTAACACTCCACTAGTAGCAATACCAACACTGTATAACACTACACTAGGTGCTATTGCACCACACTGTGACACTCACCTGGTAGCAATACCAACACTGTATAACACTACACTAGGTGCTATTGCACCACACTGTGTCACTCCACTAGTAGCAATACCAACACTGTATAACACTACACTAGGTGCTATTGCACCACACTGTAACACTCCACTAGTAGCAATACCAACACTGTATAACACTACACTAGGTGCTATTGCACCACACTGTGTTACTCCACTAGTAGCAATACCAACACTGTATAACACTACACTAGGTGCTATTGCACCACACTGTAACACTCCACTAGTAGCAATACCAACACTGTATAACACTACACTAGGTGCTATTGCACCACACTGTAACACTCCACTAGTAGCAATACCAACACTGTATAACACTACACTAGGTGCTATTGCACCACACTGTGTCACTCCACTAGTAGCAATACCTACACTGTATAACACTACACTAGGTGCTATTGCACCACACTGTGTCACTCCACTAGTAGCAATACCAACACTGTATAACACTACACTAGGTGCTATTGCACCACACTGTAACACTCACCTGGTAGCAATACCAACACTGTATAACACTACACTAGGTGCTATTGCACCACACTGTAACACTCACCTGGTAGCAATACCAACACTGTATAACACTACACTAGGTGCTATTGCACCACACTGTAACACTCACCTGGTAGTAATACCAACACTGTATAACACTACACTAGGTGCTATTGCACCACACTGTAACACTCACCTGGTAGTAATACCAACACTGTATAACACTACACTAGGTGCTATTGCACCACACTGTAACACTCCACTAGTAGCAATACCCACACTGTATAACACTACACTAGGAGCTATTGCACCACACTGTAACACTCCACTAGTAGCAATACCAACACTGTATAACACTACACTAGGAGCTATTGCACCACACTGTAACACTCCACTAGTAGCAATACCCACACTGATTAGATTAGATTAGATTAGATTTTTATTAATTCCATTTGATCAAATACATGCATTCAATACATTTTTGATATAGGACACGTCAGAATTTACATGCATAAAATAAAAGAACTAACAGGTATATATTACTAAGATTATAACTATTTATAACTTATTATAATAGCAAATCTTAATAGATACAATCTTATTGCACAACTATTTACACCTCACTCTATTATCATAATATGAAAACTTAATTCTATAAATACAACAACATACAGCTAGGTATTAAAATTAAATTAAAAAAGTAAAATATAGTTATAGATTCCATCACTCCTATACGCTAAAATATTCAACTACTGAGTAAAAACAATGGCACTGCAGATAAGCTTTCAACATTCTATCAAAGGTTTTTATTTTTGGGGCCAGTTTTATATACTGGGGTAGTTTATTGTATAATTTAACTCCAGTGTGAAAAGTTCCTTTTTGATATATGCTTGTGTGTGTGTGTGAAATATGAATGTTTTGATTTTGTCTTGTGTTATGCCTATGAACATCATTGTTTGTTTTAAGAAAAACATCTTTATTCATTAAATTCTTTTTAAAAAACATAATACTTTCAAAGATATATATGCAGGGCAGTGGGAGAATGTTTAAATCTTTAAACAGAGGTCTACATGATTCTCTAGAGTTTACATTTGCCATAATTCTAATCGCTCTCTTTTGTATCCGAAACGTGCTTAGTACATCTGGCGACATACCCCAAAATATGATCCCATATCTTAAGTATGAATGGAAATAAGCAAAATAAGTATTTCTTAATGTGTGCATGCTAGTGCAGGTTTTCAAAATACGTAACGCAAAGCACATCGAGTTCAGTTTAGTATTCAGATATTGTATATGTTTATTCCATTTCAAGTCTTGTTGTATCCATAGTCCTAAAAACTTTATTTCTGATTTATTTTCTATTTGATGACCATTTAATGTTATATTGGGCATCGCAGGATTCCTATTCTGTATAGTGTGGAAATTTAGACATACTGTCTTTTTATAGTTTATTATGAGGCGATTATCTTGTGACCATTTGGTTAACTCTCCTGTAACGGAGTCAGCAGACTGCTGTATGACCTGTTTAGTTTCACCTTTTATTACGAGTGTTGTATCGTCCGCAAACAAAATTTCCTTATGTGAATGAACGTTCTGTGTTATATCATTTATATATAGAAGAAAGAGTAGTGGGCCCAAAACCGATCCCTGGGGTACTCCAAATTCAATAATTCCCTCATTGGACAATGTTTCATTAAGTAATTTGGTTCCATCATCCTTGTGTCTCAAGCTTACTATTTGTTTACGCCTTGTTAAGTAAGACTCTATCCATTTATTAGCTAGACCTCTAACACCGTATTGATTTAGTTTGGTAAGGAGGATTTTATGGTCAACTACATCAAATGCTTTCGATAAATCCAAGAATAGGCCAGTTACATGTTCCTTATTGTCAATTAATTTCAGTATACTATTACTACATTCGTAAATTGCTGTCTGTGTAGATTTTTCCGTTCTAAATCCATGTTGTGAGTTTGATAATATTTTATTTTTTTCTATGAAACTTATCAGTCTCTTATACATAATTTTTTCCACAATTTTTGCAATACCAGTTGGTAAGGTAATAGGACGATAGTTATCTAATTCATCTTTTGAACCGTTTTTGTGCACTGGAATTACTTTTGATAACTTCAAAATATCCGGGTAAGTTCCTGAGAGAATTGAACTGTTTATTAAGTGCGTAAGTGGATTTATTATATTTTCTGCACATTTCTTTAAAATTGCATCAGGGATTCCATCAATGCCAGCACAGAATTTATTTTTTAGCTCTTTTATAACTATTCTTACCTCTTCACTTGTGACATGATTTATAAATAAAGAATCACTGCATATATTTATTTTATTATTAGAATTTAGTGTATTTACCTGTGATTTATTTAATAATTTTTGCGGAATTTCCAGAAAATAGTCATTAAAAGTGTTTGCTATTTCCTCTGGATTATTAATCACTTTATTATTTCTGGTCAGTGTAATGTTCCTTTGTATTTTAGCAGATTTTCCAGTTTCTTTCTTTATTACGGACCACATCGCCCTGTTTTTATTAGATGATTGGGAAATAAAATTATCATTATGCATTTTCTTTGCTAGTCTTATTACCTTATTTAATATGCTAGTGTATTTTTTGTAGTATAAATTGAATTCAGGTGTTGTGTGGTATTGTTTATATAATTTGTGTAGAAATTTCTTTCTTTGACATGAATTTATAATCCCTGTTGTTATCCAATTGCTAGTTTTGTTATTTTGAACAGTTCTTCGTTTAAAGGGGAATGCTATTTCAAAATAGTGTTTTAGGGTACTGTTAAATGCATTAAATTTATCATTTACATTTTCTAGTTCATAAATTTCTGACCATGTTTCCTTATTTAATAAGTCATTGAAATATGTAACATTTGATTCAGTGAATGACCTGCACTTTGATTTTACTCCATTATCATTATTATTGATTACTTCGGATACTTCAAAACTCAGTATTTGTCCATGGTGGTCACTAAAACCCAGACAATAGACTTCTATTGAATGGTGATATTTATCTGTATTTATAAAAATTTGATCAGGAGTGGTTTTACTAAATTTTGTTATTCTTGTTGGTGTATTTACTGTAGGTTTCAGTCCATAGGAAATTAGTAACTGGTTTAATAATTCACAATTTCTATCAAGTTTTAAGAAATCCACATTTACATCCCCACAAATTATTATATCGAAATTTACTTTGCTCATGTTATTGAGTAACAATTCTAGTTTATCTATAAATAGAGGAAACTTTCCTGACGGAGAACGGTATACGCATACAATTATTAACTTAAACTGCTGAATTTTTACGGCAGAGAATTCAAAATCCTGTTCCATAATTAGATAATCATAAGCTGTTATCTGTTCATGATCTAAATTATTTCTTAAGAAGATGCAAGTACCACCATGGCTAATATTAGATCTAGAGTATTTACTAGCTTGTATAAACCCTGGGAATTGAATTAATTCGAGTTGTTCCTCTTTCAGCCAATGTTCTGAAATACATAGTGCTGAGATGTCTTTAAGTTCATTTTTAAGCATTAGATTTATGTAATCAATTTTATTATAAAGAGACTGGACATTCTGGTGGTAAATTTTAAATTTGTTACTTTTGCAAGCTTGTGTTGGTGATTTATTTACATTATTATTATCATAATTGTTATTATTATTGTTGCTAGACAAATCCGAAATACCATTGTTGCACTCCGTTAAATTTGACTTTAAAAGATGTGAATGCCAAACCTCACGTTTGGCTTCTTCTACCAGTTTCCCTGCTTCCACTCTAATGATATTACTGTTGAATTATTCTTACCATTTGAATTTACAATTTTGCAGATTTCATCACTAAGATACTCTTTTCCTAATCTATTTAAGTGTAGGCCATGCCGAGTGTGGAACTTCCTGTCTAATTTACTTACATCTACAATTTGGACATTTGGAAAACTCTTACAAATTTTATGAATTTTTCCATTTGTAGCCTCTATTTCTACATTTACACATGACTTGGGAATTAAATCGTGTCTCTGCGGAATGTTTACAATAATGACATTTGTTTTTTGCATGGATGGCAATGTACCCTTTAAATCTTTGATTACCTTTTTACTCTCATTTCTATAGACGTCGTTTGCTCCAGCGATGATCACTGCGTAGTCCTTTGCAGTAAGGGACGCACACTCTCCTATCATCCCGTTCGTGACTTCTGCAATCTGAGCTCCCGGCTTCACTGTCGAAGTGACCTCCATTTCTCGGTTTCTCTCCAAAACGCTTGCTGCTACATCTCGCCCGTGGCTATCCGCAAATATCCGCATCTTCCTGGATTTTCTCTTTATCACTCTCTTCTTTTCTTCTTGAGGAAAGTCATCATTTTCTTCGACAAGCACTCCAAATGAATTTGAGACGGGAATTTCAGTTACATGTACTCCATTTATAGGCCTAGGCTTATTCAATCTTACCTTACCAGCAATCACTGTCGACCAAGTTTCCTTGCTTTCCTCTCTGTTTCCTTTTAATGTATTCAACTCTTCCATTAACTTAGCAATATCTTCCTTTAGCAGCTTTATAATTTCGTCTTTTGAGGACAGTTCGTTTCTCAGGTTATGACATTCGCATGACGGTAGCGGTAGGCCTACATTACGACAATCGGTTTCACTTTTCTCCTCATTCAATTTTACCTGAGATCTTGTGATGATTTTATTTGCATTTTTTACTTTTATTTTGCACGACGAGCATAAATCCGTTACTGTTACACAACCTGACGAGATACTAACACTGTTTACTGTCGTCATACTAGAGATCTAGGTGAGCCTAGATGTTTACACCAAATTACACTAAATTTAATTTAATTATTACTACCTAATAGAATTAATCTAATAACCTACCAATAAAGAAGAATGTGAAATACGTATATCTTCCAATCGGGTGAAGTCTCGTAAAAGCACCACTGCTCTACTTGGTTCAAACAGTGATTGAAGAAGTCACCGAATCTTTGGATACACGTTCCCACAACTTAGTTTAAGTTTATTAAATTATCAACAAGAATTTCTAAATACTATCAATATTCCGTATTACACTTGATCCAAGGAAAGTAACTTTATAGATTTTAAGCCTCTGTTATAATATTTTACCACTTTTATCAAATATTTACACTAGCTGCTATTTCACTACACTTTCACTGTGACGCCATCTTGCCGCAGTAATCAATATCCACTGTGTCACTCCACTAGTAGCAATACCAACACTGTATAACACTACACTAGGTGCTATTGCACCACACTGTAACACTCCACTAGTAGCAATACCAACACTGTGTAACACTACACTAGGTGCTATTGCACCACACTGTAACACTCCACTAGTAGCAATACCAACACTGTATAACACTACACTAGGTGCTATTGCACCACACTGTAACACTCCACTAGTAGCAATACCAACACTGTATAACACTACACTAGGTGCTATTGCACCACACTGTGTTACTCCACTAGTAGCAATACCAACACTGTATAACACTACACTAGGTGCTATTGCACCACACTGTGTCACTCCACTAGTAGCAATACCAACACTGTATAACACTACACTAGGTGCTATTGCACCACACTGTAACACTCCACTAGTAGCAATACCAACACTGTATAACACTACACTAGGTGCTATTGCACCACACTGTAACACTCCACTAGTAGCAATACCAACACTGTATAACACTACACTAGGTGCTATTGCACCACACTGTAACACTCACCTGGTAGCAATACCAACACTGTATAACACTACACTAGGTGCTATTGCACCACACTGTAACACTCCACTAGTAGCAATACCAACACTGTATAACACTACACTAGGTGCTATTGCACCACACTGTGTCACTCACCTGGTAGCAATACCAACACTGTATAACACTACACTAGGTGCTATTGCACCACACTGTAACACTCCACTAGTAGCAATACCTACACTGTATAACACTACACTAGGTGCTATTGCACCACACTGTAACACTCACCTGGTAGCAATACCAACACTGTATAACACTACACTAGGTGCTATTGCACCACACTGTAACACTCCACTAGTAGCAATACCAACACTGTATAACACTACACTAGGTGCTATTGCACCACACTGTGTCACTCCACTAGTAGCAATACCAACACTGTATAACACTACACTAGGTGCTATTGCACCACACTGTAACACTCCACTAGTAGCAATACCAACACTGTATAACACTACACTAGGTGCTATTGCACCACACTGTGTCACTCCACTAGTAGCAATACCAACATTGTATAACACTACACTAGGTGCTATTGCACCACACTGTAACACTCCACTAGTAGCAATACCAACACTGTATAACACTACACTAGGTGCTATTGCACCACACTGTAACACTCCACTAGTAGCAATACCCACACTGTATAACACTACACTAGGTGCTATTGCACCACACTGTAACACTCCACTAGTAGCAATACCAACACTGTATAACACTACAATAGGTGCTATTGCACCACACTGTAACACTCACCTGGTAGCAATACCAACACTGTATAACACTACACTATGTGCTATTGCACCACACTGTAACACTCCACTAGTAGTGATACCAACACTGTATAACACTACACTAGGTGCTATTGCACCACACTGTAACACTCCACTAGTAGCAATACCAACACTGTATAACACTACACTATGTGCTATTGCACCTCACTGTAACACTCCACTAGTAGCAATACCAACACTGTATAACACTACACTAGGTGCTATTGCACCACACTGTGTCACTCCACTAGTAGCAATACCAACACTGTATAACACTACACTAGGTGCTATTGCACCACACTGTAACACTCCACTAGTAGCAATACCAACACTGTATAACACTCCACTAGGTGCTATTGCACCACACTGTGTCACTCCACTAGTAGCAATACCAACACTGTATAACACTACACTAGGTGCTATTGCACCACACTGTGTCACTCCACTAGTAGCAATACCAACACTGTATAACACTCCACTAGGTGCTATTGCACCACACTGTGTCACTCCACTAGTAGCAATACCAACACTGTATAACACTACACTAGGTGCTATTGCACCACACTGTAACACTCCACTAGTAGCAATACCAACACTGTATAACACTCCACTAGGTGCTATTGCACCACACTGTGTCACTCCACTAGTAGCAATACCAACACTGTATAACACTACACTAGGTGCTATTGCACCACACTGTAACACTCCACTAGTAGCAATACCAACACTGTATAACACTCCACTAGGTGCTATTGCACCACACTGTGTCACTCCACTAGTAGCAATACCAACACTGTATAACACTACACTAGGTGCTATTGCACCACACTGTAACACTCCACTAGTAGCAATACCAACACTGTGTAACACTACACTAGGTGCTATTGCACCACACTGTGTCACTCCACTAGTAGCAATACCCACACTGTATAACACTACGATAGGTGCTATTGCACCACACTGTGTCACTCCACTAGTAGCAATACCAACACTGTATAACACTACACTAGGTGCTATTGCACCACACTGTAACACTCCACTAGTAGTAATACCAACACTGTATAACACTACACTAGGTGCTATTGCACCACACTGTAACACTCCACTAGTAGCAATACCACCACTGTATAACACTACACTAGGTGCTATTGCACCACACTGTAACACTCCACTAGTAGTAATACCAACACTGTATAACACTACACTAGGTGCTATTGCACCACACTGTAACACTCACCTGGTAGCAATACCCACACTGTATAACACTACACTAGGTGCTATTGCACCACACTGTAACACTCCACTAGTAGCAATACCAACACTGTATAACACTACACTAGGTGCTATTGCACCACACTGTAACACTCCACTAGTAGCAATACCAACACTGTATAACACTACACTAGGTGCTATTGCACCACACTGTAACACTCCACTAGTAGCAATACCAACACTGTATAACACTACACTAGGTGCTATTGCACCACACTGTAACACTCCACTAGTAGCAATACCAACACTGTATAACACTACACTAGGTGCTATTGCACCACACTGTAACACTCCACTAGTAGCAATACCAACACTGTATAACACTACACTAGGTGCTATTGCACCACACTGTAACACTCCACTAGTAGCAATACCAACACTGTATAACACTACACTAGGTGCTATTGCACCACACTGTAACACTCCACTAGTAGCAATACCTACACTGTGTAACACTACACTAGGTGCTATTGCACCACACTGTAACACTCACCTGGTAGCAATACCAACACTGTATAACACTACACTAGGTGCTATTGCACCACACTGTAACACTCCACTAGTAGCAATACCAACACTGTATAACACTACACTAGGTGCTATTGCACCACACTGTAACACTCCACTAGTAGCAATACCAACACTGTATAACACTACACTAGGTGCTATTGCACCACACTGTAACACTCACCTGGTAGCAATACCAACACTGTATAACACTACACTAGTAGCAATACCAACACTGTAACACTCCACTAGTAGCAATACCAACACTGTATAACACTACACTAGGTGCTATTGCACCACACTGTAACACTCACCTGGTAGCAATACCAACACTGTATAACACTACACTAGGTGCTATTGCACCACACTGTAACACTCCACTAGTAGCAATACCAACACTGTATAACACTACACTAGGTGCTACTGCACCACACTGTAACACTCACCTGGTAGCAATACCAACACTGTATAACACTACACTAGGTGCTATTGCACCACACTGTAACACTCCACTAGTAGCAATACCAACACTGTATAACACTACACTAGGTGCTATTGCACCACACTGTAACACTCCACTAGTAGCAATACCAACACTGTATAACACTACACTAGGTGCTATTGCACCACACTGTGTCACTCCACTAGTAGCAATACCAACACTGTATAACACTACACTAGGTGCTACTGCACCACACTGTAACACTCACCTGGTAGCAATACCAACACTGTATTACACTACACTAGGTGCTATTGCACCACACTGTAACACTCCACTAGTAGCAATACCAACACTGTATAACACTACACTAGGTGCTATTGCACCACACTGTAACACTCACCTGGTAGCAATACCAACACTGTATAACACTACACTAGGAGCTATTGCACCACACTGTGTCACTCCACTAGTAGCAATACCAACACTGTATAACACTACACTAGGTGCTATTGCACCACACTGTAACACTCCACTAGTAGCAATACCAACACTGTATAACACTACACTAGGTGCTATTGCACCACACTGTAACACTCCACTAGTAGCAATACCAACACTGTATAACACTACACTAGGTGCTATTGCACCACACTGTAACACTCCACTAGTAGCAATACCAACACTGTATAACACTACACTAGGAGCTATTGCACCACACTGTGTCACTCCACTAGTAGCAATACCAACACTGTATAACACTACACTAGGTGCTATTGCACCACACTGTAACACTCCACTAGTAGCAATACCAACACTGTATAACACTACACTAGGTGCTATTGCACCACACTGTAACACTCCACTAGTAGCAATACCAACACTGTATAACACTACACTAGGAGCTATTGCACCACACTGTGTCACTCCACTAGTAGCAATACCAACACTGTATAACACTACACTAGGTGCTATTGCACCACACTGTGTCACTCCACTAGTAGCAATACCAACACTGTATAACACTACACTAGGTGCTATTGCACCACACTGTAACACTCACCTGGTAGCAATACCAACACTGTATAACACTACACTAGGTGCTATTGCACCACACTGTAACACTCCACTAGTAGCAATACCAACACTGTATAACACTACACTAGGTGCTACTGCACCACACTGTAACACTCACCTGGTAGCAATACCAACACTGTATAACACTACACTAGGTGCTATTGCACCACACTGTAACACTCCACTAGTAGCAATACCAACACTGTATAACACTACACTAGGTGCTATTGCACCACACTGTGTCACTCCACTAGTAGTAATACCAACACTGTATAACACTACACTAGGAGCTATTGCACCACACTGTGACACTCCACTAGTAGCAATACCAACACTGTATAACACTACACTAGGTGCTATTGCACCACACTGTAACACTCCACTAGTAGCAATACCAACACTGTATAACACTACACTAGGTGCTATTGCACCACACTGTGTCACTCCACTAGTAGCAATACCAACACTGTATAACACTACACTAGGTGCTATTGCACCACACTGTGTCACTCCACTAGTAGCAATACCAACACTGTATAACACTACACTAGGTGCTATTGCACCACACTGTAACACTCACCTGGTAGCAATACCAACACTGTATAACACTACACTAGGTGCTATTGCACCACACTGTAACACTCCACTAGTAGCAATACCAACACTGTATAACACTACACTAGGTGCTATTGCACCACACTGTGACACTCCACTAGTAGCAATACCAACACTGTATAACACTACACTAGGTGCTGTTGCACCACACTGTGTCACTCCACTAGTAGCAATACCAACACTGTATAACACTACACTAGGAGCTATTGCACCACACTGTGTCACTCCACTAGTAGCAATACCAACACTGTATAACACTACACTAGGTGCTATTGCACCACACTGTAACACTCACCTGGTAGCAATACCAACACTGTATAACACTACACTAGGTGCTATTGCACCACACTGTGTCACTCCACTAGTAGCAATACCAACACTGTATAACACTACACTAGGTGCTATTGCACCACACTGTAACACTCCACTAGTAGTAATACCAACACTGTATAACACTACACTAGGTGCTATTGCACCACACTGTAACACTCCACTAGTAGCAATACCAACACTGTATAACACTACACTAGGTGCTATTGCACCACACTGTGTCACTCCACTAGTAGCAATACCAACACTGTATAACACTACACTAGGTGCTATTGCACCACACTGTAACACTCACCTGGTAGCAATACCAACACTGTATAACACTACACTAGGTGCTATTGCACCACACTGTAACACTCCACTAGTAGCAATACCAACACTGTATAACACTACACTAGGTGCTATTGCACCACACTGTAACACTCACCTGGTAGCAATACCAACACTGTATAACACTACACTATGTGCTATTGCACCACACTGTAACACTCCACTAGTAGCAATACCAACACTGTATAACACTACACTATGTGCTATTGCACCACACTGTGTCACTCCACTAGTAGCAATACCAACACTGTATAACACTACACTAGGTGCTATTGCACCACACTGTAACACTCCACTAGTAGCAATACCAACACTGTATAACACTACACTAGGTGCTACTGCACCACACTGTAACACTCACCTGGTAGCAATACCAACACTGTATAACACTACACTAGGTGCTATTGCACCACACTGTAACACTCCACTAGTAGCAATACCAACACTGTATAACACTACACTAGGTGCTATTGCACCACACTGTAACACTCCACTAGTAGCAATACCAACACTGTATAACACTACACTAGATGCTATTGCACCACACTGTAACACTCCACTAGTAGCAATACCAACACTGTATAACACTACACTAGGTGCTATTGCACCACACTGTAACACTCCACTAGTAGCAATACCAACACTGTATAACACTACACTAGGTGCTATTGCACCACACTGTAACACTCCACTAGTAGCAATACCCACACTGTATAACACTACACTAGTAGCAATACCCACACTGTATAACACTACACTAGGTGCTATTGCACCACACTGTAACACTCCACTAGTAGCAATACCAACACTGTATAACACTACACTAGGTGCTATTGCACCACACTGTGTCACTCACCTGGTAGCAATACCAACACTGTATAACACTACACTAGGTGCTATTGCACCACACTGTAACACTCCACTAGTAGCAATACCAACACTGTATAACACTACACTAGGTGCTATTGCACCACACTGTAACACTCCACTAGTAGCAATACCAACACTGTATAACACTACACTAGGTGCTATTGCACCACACTGTAACACTCCACTAGTAGCAATACCAACACTGTATAACACTACACTAGGTGCTATTGCACCACACTGTAACACTCCACTAGTAGCAATACCAACACTGTATAACACTACACTAGGTGCTATTGCACCACACTGTAACACTCCACTAGTAGCAATACCAACACTGTATAACACTACACTAGGTGCTATTGCACCACACTGTAACACTCCACTAGTAGCAATACCAACACTGTATAACACTACACTAGGTGCTATTGCACCACACTGTAACACTACACTAGTAGCAATACCAACACTGTATAACACTACACTAGGTGCTATTGCACCACACTGTAACACTCACCTGGTAGCAATACCAACACTGTATAACACTACACTAGGTGCTATTGCACCACACTGTAACACTCACCTGGTAGTAATACCCACACTGTATAACACTACACTAGGTGCTATTGCACCACACTGTGACACTCCACTAGTAGCAATACCAACACTGTATAACACTACACTAGGTGCTATTGCACCACACTGTAACACTCCACTAGTAGCAATACCAACACTGTATAACACTACACTAGGTGCTATTGCACCACACTGTAACACTCCACTAGTAGCAATACCAACACTGTATAACACTACACTAGGTGCTATTGCACCACACTGTAACACTCACCTGGTAGCAATACCAACACTGTATAACACTACACTAGGTGCTATTGCACCACACTGTAACACTCCACTAGTAGCAATACCAACACTGTATAACACTACACTAGATGCTATTGCACCACACTGTAACACTCACCTGGTAGCAATACCAACACTGTGTAACATTACACTAGGTGCTATTGCACCACACTGTGTCACTCACCTGGTAGCAATACCAACACTGTATAACACTACACTAGGTGCTATTGCACCACACTGTAACACTCCACTAGTAGCAATACCAACACTGTATAACACTACACTAGGTGCTATTGCACCACACTGTAACACTCACCTGGTAGCAATACCCACACTGTATAACACTACACTAGGTGCTATTGCACCACACTGTGACACTCCACTAGTAGCAATACCAACACTGTATAACACTACACTAGGTGCTATTGCACCACACTGTAACACTCCACTAGTAGCAATACCTACACTGTATAACACTACACTAGGTGCTATTGCACCACACTGTGTCACTCCACTAGTAGCAATACCAACACTGTATAACACTACACTAGGTGCTATTGCACCACACTGTAACACTCACCTGGTAGCAATACCAACACTGTATAACACTACACTAGGTGCTATTGCACCACACTGTAACACTCCACTAGTAGCAATACCAACACTGTATAACACTACACTAGGTGCTATTGCACCACACTGTGACACTCCACTAGTAGCAATACCAACACTGTGTAACACTACACTAGGTGCTATTGCACCACACTGTAACACTCCACTAGTAGCAATACCAACACTGTATAACACTACACTAGGTGCTATTGCACCACACTGTAACACTCCACTAGTAGCAATACCAACACTGTATAACACTACACTAGGTGCTATTGCACCACACTGTGTCACTCCACTAGTAGCAATACCAACACTGTATAACACTACACTAGGTGCTATTGCACCACACTGTAACACTCCACTAGTAGCAATACCAACACTGTATAACACTACACTAGGTGCTATTGCACCACACTGTAACACTCCACTAGTAGCAATACCAACACTGTATAACACTACACTAGGTGCTATTGCACCACACTGTGTCACTCCACTAGTAGCAATACCAACACTGTTTAACACTACACTAGGTGCTATTGCACCACACTGTAACACTCCACTAGTAGCAATACCAACACTGTATAACACAACACTAGGTGCTATTGCACCACACTGTGTCACTCCACTAGTAGCAATACCAACACTGTATAACACTACACTAGGTGCTATTGCACCAAACTGTAACACTCCACTAGTAGCAATACCAACACTGTATAACACTACACTAGGTGCTATTGCACCACACTGTGTCACTCCACTAGTAGCAATACCAACACTGTATAACACTACACTAGGTGCTATTGCACCACACTGTAACACTACACTAGTAGCAATACCCACACTGTATAACACTACACTAGGTGCTATTGCACCACACTGTAACACTCACCTGGTAGCAATACCCACACTGTATAACACTACACTAGGAGCTATTGCACCACACTGTAACACTCCACTAGTAGCAATACCCACACTGTATAACACTACACTAGGTGCTATTGCACCACACTGTAACACTCCACTAGTAGTAATACCAACACTGTATAACACTACACTAGGTGCTATTGCACCACACTGTAACACTCCACTAGTAGCAATACCAACACTGTATAACACTACACTAGGTGCTATTGCACCACACTGTGTCACTCCACTAGTAGCAATACCAACACTGTTTAACACTACACTAGGTGCTATTGCACCACACTGTAACACTCCACTAGTAGCAATACCAACACTGTATAACACTACACTAGGTGCTATTGCACCACACTGTGTCACTCCACTAGTAGCAATACCAACACTGTATAACACTACACTAGGTGCTATTGCACCACACTGTAACACTCCACTAGTAGCAATACCAACACTGTATAACACTACACTAGGTGCTATTGCACCACACTGTGTCACTCCACTAGTAGCAATACCAACACTGTATAACACTACACTAGGTGCTATTGCACCACACTGTAACACTCACCTGGTAGCAATACCCACACTGTATAACACTACACTAGGTGCTATTGCACCACACTGTAACACTCCACTAGTAGCAATACCAACACTGTATAACACTACACTAGGTGCTATTGCACCACACTGTAACACTCCACTAGTAGCAATACCAACACTGTATAACACTACACTAGGTGCTATTGCACCACACTGTGTCACTCCACTAGTAGCAATACCAACACTGTATAACACTACACTAGGTGCTATTGCTCCACACTGTAACACTCACCTGGTAGCAATACCAACACTGTATAACACCACACTAGGTGCTATTGCACCACACTGTAACACTCCACTAGTAGCAATACCAACACTGTATAACACTACACTAGGTGCTATTGCACCACACTGTAACACTCCACTAGTAGCAATACCAACACTGTATAACACTACACTAGGTGCTATTGCACCACACTGTAACACTCCACTAGTAGCAATACCAACACTGTGTAACACTACACTAGGTGCTATTGCACCACACTGTGTCACTCCACTAGTAGCAATACCAACACTGTATAACACTACACTAGGTGCTATTGCACCACACTGTGTCACTCCACTAGTAGCAATACCAACACTGTATAACACTACACTAGGTGCTATTGCACCACACTGTGACACTCACCTGGTAGCAATACCAACACTGTATAACACTACACTAGGTGCTATTGCACCACACTGTGTCACTCCACTAGTAGCAATACCAACACTGTATAACACTACACTAGGTGCTATTGCACCACACTGTAACACTCCACTAGTAGCAATACCAACACTGTATAACACTACACTAGGTGCTATTGCACCACACTGTGACACTCCACTAGTAGCAATACCAACACTGTATAACACTACACTAGGTGCTATTGCACCACACTGTGACACTCCACTAGTAGCAATACCAACACTGTATAACACTACACTAGGTGCTATTGCACCACACTGTAACACTCCACTAGTAGCAATACCAACACTGTATAACACTACACTAGGAGCTATTGCACCACACTGTGACACTCACCTGGTAGCAATACCAACACTGTATAACACTACACTAGGTGCTATTGCACCACACTGTGTCACTCCACTAGTAGCAATACCAACACTGTATAACACTACACTAGGTGCTATTGCACCACACTGTAACACTACACTAGTAGCAATACCAACACTGTATAACACTACACTAGGTGCTATTGCACCACACTGTAACACTCCACTAGTAGCAATACCAACACTGTATAACACTACACTAGGTGCTATTGCACCACACTGTAACACTCCACTAGTAGCAATACCAACACTGTATAACACTACACTAGGTGCTATTGCACCACACTGTAACACTCCACTAGTAGCAATACCAACACTGTATAACACTACACTAGGTGCTATTGCACCACACTGTAACACTCACCTGGTAGCAATACCAACACTGTATAACACTACACTAGGTGCTATTGCACCACACTGTAACACTCCACTAGTAGCAATACCCACACTGTATAACACTACACTAGGTGCTATTGCACCACACTGTAACACTCCACTAGTAGCAATACCAACACTGTATAACACTACACTAGGTGCTATTGCACCACACTGTAACACTCCACTAGTAGCAATACCAACACTGTATAACACTACACTAGGTGCTATTGCACCACACTGTAACACTCCACTAGTAGCAATACCAACACTGTATAACACTACACTAGGTGCTATTGCACCACACTGTAACACTCCACTAGTAGCAATACCAACACTGTATAACACTACACTAGGTGCTATTGCACCACACTGTAACACTCACCTGGTAGCAATACCAACACTGTATAACACTACACTAGGTGCTATTGCACCACACTGTGTCACTCCACTAGTAGCAATACCAACACTGTATAACACTACACTAGGTGCTATTGCACCACACTGTAACACTCCACTAGTAGCAATACCACCACTGTATAACACTACACTAGGTGCTATTGCACCACACTGTAACACTCCACTAGTAGCAATACCAACACTGTATAACACTACACTAGGTGCTATTGCACCACACTGTAACACTCCACTAGTAGCAATACCAACACTGTATAACACTACACTAGGTGCTATTGCACCACACTGTAACACTCCACTAGTAGCAATACCAACACTGTATAACACTACACTAGGTGCTATTGCACCACACTGTAACACTCACCTGGTAGCAATACCAACACTGTGTAACACTACACTAGGTGCTATTGCACCTCACTGTAACACTCCACTAGTAGCAATACCAACACTGTATAACACTACACTAGGTGCTATTGCACCACACTGTAACACTCCACTAGTAGCAATACCAACACTGTATAACACTACACTAGGTGCTATTGCACCACACTGTGTCACTCACCTGGTAGCAATACCAACACTGTATAACACTACACTAGGTGCTATTGCACCACACTGTAACACTCCACTAGTAGCAATACCAACACTGTATAACACTACACTAGGAGCTATTGCACCACACTGTAACACTCCACTAGTAGCAATACCAACACTGTATAACACTACACTAGGTGCTATTGCACCACACTGTGTCACTCACCTGGTAGCAATACCAACACTGTATAACACTACACTAGGTGCTATTGCACCACACTGTAACACTCACCTGGTAGCAATACCAACACTGTATAACACTACACTAGGTGCTATTGCACCACACTGTAACACTCCACTAGTAGCAATACCAACACTGTATAACACTACACTAGGTGCTATTGCACCACACTGTAACACTCCACTAGTAGCAATACCAACACTGTATAACACTACACTAGGTGCTATTGCACCACACTGTAACACTCCACTAGTAGCAATACCAACACTGTATAACACTACACTAGGTGCTATTGCACCACACTGTAACACTCACCTGGTAGCAATACCCACACTGTATAACACTACACTAGGTGCTATTGCACCACACTGTGTCACTCATCTGGTAGCAATACCAACACTGTATAACACTACACTAGGTGCTATTGCACCACACTGTAACACTCCACTAGTAGCAATACCAACACTGTATAACACTACACTAGGTGCTATTGCACCACACTGTAACACTCCACTAGTAGCAATACCAACACTGTATAACACTACACTAGGTGCTATTGCACCACACTGTGTCACTCCACTAGTAGCAATACCAACACTGTATAACACTACACTAGGTGCTATTGCACCACACTGTGTCACTTACCTGGTAGCAATACCAACACTGTATAACACTACACTAGGTGCTATTGCACCACACTGTAACACTCCACTAGTAGCAATACCAACACTGTATAACACTACACTAGGTGCTATTGCACCACACTGTAACACTCCACTAGTAGCAATACCAACACTGTGTAACACTACACTAGGTGCTATTGCACCACACTGTGACACTCCACTAGTAGCAATACCAACACTGTATAACACTACACTAGGTGCTATTGCACCACACTGTAACACTCCACTAGTAGCAATACCAACACTGTATAACATTACACTAGGTGCTATTGCACCACACTGTAACACTCCACTAGTAGCAATACCAACACTGTATAACACTACACTAGGTGCTATTGCACCACACTGTAACACTCCACTAGTAGCAATACCAACACTGTGTAACACTACACTAGGTGCTATTGCACCACACTGTGTCACTCCACTAGTAGCAATACCAACACTGTATAACACTACACTAGGTGCTATTGCACCACACTGTGTCACTCCACTAGTAGCAATACCAACACTGTATAACACTACACTAGGTGCTATTGCACCACACTGTAACACTCCACTAGTAGCAATACCAACACTGTATAACACTACACTAGGTGCTATTGCACCACACTGTGTCACTCCACTAGTAGCAATACCAACACTGTGTAACACTACACTAGGTGCTATTGCACCACACTGTAACACTCACCTGGTAGCAATACCCACACTGTATAACACTACACTAGGTGCTATTGCACCACACTGTAACACTCACCTGGTAGCAATACCCACACTGTATAACACTACACTAGGTGCTATTGCACCACACTGTGTCACTCCACTAGTAGCAATACCAACAATGTATAACACTACACTAGGTGCTATTGCACCACACTGTGTCACTCCACTAGTAGTAATACCAACACTGTGTAACACTACACTAGGTGCTATTGCACCACACTGTAACACTCCACTAGTAGTAATACCAACACTGTGTAACACTACACTAGGTGCTATTGCACCACACTGTGACACTCCACTAGTAGTAATACCAACACTGTGTAACACTACACTAGGTGCTATTGCACCACACTGTAACACTCCACTAGTAGCAATACCAACACTGTATAACACTACACTAGGTGCTATTGCACCACACTGTAACACTCACCTGGTAGCAATACCAACACTGTATAACACTACACTAGGAGCTATTGCACCACACTGTAACACTCACCTGGTAGCAATACCAACACTGTATAACACTACACTAGGTGCTATTGCACCACACTGTAACACTCACCTGGTAGCAATACCAACACTGTGTAACACTACGATAGGTGCTATTGCACCACACTGTAACACTCCACTAGTAGCAATACCAACACTGTATAACACTACACTAGGTGCTATTGCACCACACTGTAACACTCCACTAGTAGCAATACCAACACTGTATAACACTACACTAGGTGCTATTGCACCACACTGTGACACTCCACTAGTAGCAATACCAACACTGTATAACACTACACTAGGTGCTATTGCACCACACTGTAACACTCCACTAGTAGCAATACCAACACTGTATAACACTACACTAGGTGCTATTGCACCACACTGTAACACTCCACTAGTAGCAATACCAACACTGTATAACACTACACTAGGTGCTATTGCACCACACTGTAACACTCCACTAGTAGCAATACCAACACTGTATAACACTACACTAGGTGCTATTGCACCACACTGTAACACTCCACTAGTAGCAATACCAACACTGTATAACACTACACTAGGTGCTATTGCACCACACTGTAACACTCACCTGGTAGCAATACCAACACTGTATAACACTACACTAGATGCTATTGCACCACACTGTAACACTCCACTAGTAGCAATACCAACACTGTGTAACACTACACTAGGTGCTATTGCACCACACTGTGTCACTCACCTGGTAGCAATACCAACACTGTATAACACTACACTAGGTGCTATTGCACCACACTGTGACACTCCACTAGTAGCAATACCAACACTGTATAACACTACACTAGGTGCTATTGCACCACACTGTAACACTCCACTAGTAGCAATACCAACACTGTATAACACTACACTAGGTGCTATTGCACCACACTGTGTCACTCCACTAGTAGCAATACCAACACTGTATAACACTACACTAGGTGCTATTGCACCACACTGTGTCACTCCACTAGTAGCAATACCAACACTGTATAACACTACACTAGGTGCTATTGCACCACACTGTAACACTCACCTGGTAGCAATACCAACACTGTATAACACTACACTAGGTGCTATTGCACCACACTGTAACACTCCACTAGTAGTAATACCAACACTGTATAACACTACACTAGGTGCTATTGCACCACACTGTAACACTCCACTAGTAGCAATACCCACACTGTATAACACTACACTAGGTGCTATTGCACCACACTGTAACACTCCACTAGTAGCAATACCAACACTGTATAACACTACACTAGGTGCTATTGCACCACACTGTGTCACTCCACTAGTAGCAATACCAACACTGTATAACACTACACTAGGTGCTACTGCACCACACTGTAACACTCACCTGGTAGCAATACCAACACTGTATAACACTACACTAGGTGCTATTGCACCACACTGTAACACTCACCTGGTAGCAATACCTACACTGTGTAACACTACACTAGGTGCTATTGCACCACACTGTAACACTCCACTAGTAGCAATACCAACACTGTATAACACTCCACTAGTAGCAATACCCACACTGTATAACACTACACTAGGTGCTATTGCACCACACTGTAACACTCCACTAGTAGCAATACCAACACTGTATAACACTACACTAGGTGCTATTGCACCACACTGTAACACTCCACTAGTAGCAATACCAACACTGTATAACACTACACTAGGTGCTATTGCACCACACTGTGTCACTCCACTAGTAGCAATACCAACACTGTATAACACTACACTAGGTGCTATTGCACCACACTGTGTCACTCCACTAGTAGCAATACCATCACTGTATAACACTACACTAGGTGCTATTGCACCACACTGTAACACTCCACTAGTAGCAATACCAACACTGTATAACACTACACTAGGTGCTATTGCACCACACTGTGTCACTCACCTGGTAGCAATACCAACACTGTATAACACTACACTAGGTGCTATTGCACCACACTGTAACACTCCACTAGTAGCAATACCAACACTGTATAACACTACACTAGGTGCTATTGCACCACACTGTAACACTCCACTAGTAGCAATACCAACACTGTATAACACTACACTAGGTGCTATTGCACCACACTGTGTCACTCCACTAGTAGCAATACCAACACTGTATAACACTACACTAGGTGCTATTGCACCACACTGTAACACTCACCTGGTAGCAATACCAACACTGTATAACACTACACTAGGTGCTATTGCACCACACTGTAACACTCACCTGGTAGCAATACCAACACTGTATAACACTACACTAGGTGCTATTGCACCACACTGTAACACTCCACTAGTAGCAATACCAACACTGTATAACACTCCACTAGGTGCTATTGCACCACACTGTGTCACTCCACTAGTAGCAATACCAACACTGTATAACACTACACTAGGTGCTATTGCACCACACTGTAACACTCACCTGGTAGCAATACCAACACTGTATAACACTACACTAGGTGCTATTGCACCACACTGTAACACTCCACTAGTAGCAATACCAACACTGTATAACACTACACTAGGTGCTATTGCACCACACTGTAACACTCACCTGGTAGCAATACCCACACTGTATAACACTACACTAGGTGCTATTGCACCACACTGTAACACTCCACTAGTAGCAATACCAACACTGTATAACACTACACTAGGTGCTATTGCACCACACTGTGTCACTCACCTGGTAGCAATACCAACACTGTATAACACTACACTAGGTGCTATTGCACCACACTGTAACACTCCACTAGTAGCAATACCAACACTGTATAACACTACACTAGGTGCTATTGCACCACACTGTAACACTCCACTAGGTGCTATTGCACCACACTGTAACACTCACCTGGTAGCAATACCAACACTGTATAACACTACACTAGGTGCTATTGCACCACACTGTAACACTCCACTAGTAGCAATACCATCACTGTATAACACTACACTAGGTGCTATTGCACCACACTGTAACACTCCACTAGTAGCAATACCAACACTGTGTAACACTACACTAGGTGCTATTGCACCACACTGTGACACTCCACTAGTAGCAATACCAACACTGTATAACACTACACTAGGTGCTATTGCACCACACTGTAACACTCCACTAGTAGCAATACCAACACTGTATAACATTACACTATGTGCTATTGCACCACACTGTAACACTCCACTAGTAGCAATACCAACACTGTGTAACACTACACTAGGTGCTATTGCACCACACTGTGTCACTCCACTAGTAGCAATACCAACACTGTATAACACTACACTAGGTGCTATTGCACCACACTGTAACACTCCACTAGTAGCAATACCAACACTGTATAACACTACACTAGGTGCTATTGCACCACACTGTAACACTCCACTAGTAGCAATACCAACACTGTATAACACTACACTAGGTGCTATTGCACCACACTGTGACACTCACCTGGTAGTAATACCTACACTGTATAACACTACACTAGGTGCTATTGCACCACACTGTAACACTCCACTAGTAGCAATACCAACACTGTATAACACTACACTAGGTGCTATTGCACCACGCTGTAACACTCACCTGGTAGCAATACCAACACTGTATAACACTACACTAGGTGCTATTGCACCACACTGTAACACTCCACTAGTAGCAATACCAACACTGTATAACACTACACTAGATGCTATTGCACCACACTGTAACACTCCACTAGTAGCAATACCAACACTGTATAACACTACACTAGGTGCTATTGCACCACACTGTAACACTCCACTAGTAGCAATACCCACACTGTATAACACTACACTAGGTGCTATTGCACCACACTGTAACACTCCACTAGTAGTAATACCAACACTGTATAACACTACACTAGGTGCTATTGCACCACACTGTGTCACTCCACTAGTAGTAATACCAACACTGTATAACACTACACTAGGTGCTATTGCACCACACTGTAACACTCACCTGGTAGCAATACCAACACTGTATAACACTACACTAGGTGCTATTGCACCACACTGTAACACTCCACTAGTAGCAATACCAACACTGTATAACACTACACTAGGTGCTATTGCACCACACTGTAACACTCACCTGGTAGCAATACCAACACTGTATAACACTACACTAGGTGCTATTGCACCACACTGTAACACTCCACTAGTAGTAATACCAACACTGTGTAACACTACACTAGGTGCTATTGCACCACACTGTAACACTCCACTAGTAGCAATACCAACACTGTATAACACTACACTAGGTGCTATTGCACCACACTGTGTCACTCCACTAGTAGCAATACCCACACTGTATAACTCTACACTAGGTGCTATTGCACCACACTGTACCACTCCACTGGTAGCAATACCAACACTGTATAACACTACACTAGGTGCTATTGCACCACACTGTAACACTCCACTAGTAGCAATACCAACACTGTATAACACTACACTAGGTGCTATTGCACCACACTGTAACACTCACCTGGTAGCAATACCAACACTGTATAACACTACACTAGGTGCTATTGCACCACTGTAACACTCCACTAGTAGTAATACCAACACTGTATAACACTACACTAGGTGCTATTGCACCACACTGTAACACTCCACTAGTAGCAATACCAACACTGTATAACACTACACTAGGTGCTATTGCACCACACTGTAACACTCACCTGGTAGCAATACCAACACTGTATAACCCTACACTAGGTGCTATTGCACCACACTGTAACACTCCACTAGTAGCAATACCAACACTGTATAACACTACACTAGGTGCTATTGCACCACACTGTAACACTCACCTGGTAGCAATACCAACACTGTATAACACTACACTAGGTGCTATTGCACCACACTGTAACACTCCACTAGTAGTAATACCAACACTGTGTAACACTACACTAGGTGCTATTGCACCACACTGTAACACTCCACTAGTAGCAATACCAACACTGTATAACACTACACTAGGTGCTATTGCACCACACTGTGTCACTCCACTAGTAGCAATACCCACACTGTATAACACTACACTAGGTGCTATTGCACCACACTGTACCACTCCACTGGTAGCAATACCAACACTGTATAACACTACACTAGGTGCTATTGCACCACACTGTAACACTCCACTAGTAGCAATACCAACACTGTATAACACTACACTAGGTGCTATTGCACCACACTGTAACACTCACCTGGTAGCAATACCCACACTGTATAACACTACACTAGGTGCTATTGCACCACACTGTAACACTCCACTAGTAGCAATACCAACACTGTATAACACTACACTAGGTGCTATTGCACCACACTGTAACACTCACCTGGTAGCAATACCCACACTGTATAACACTACACTAGGTGCTATTGCACCACACTGTGTCACTCCACTAGTAGCAATACCAACACTGTATAACACTACACTAGGTGCTATTGCACCACACTGTAACACTCACCTGGTAGCAATACCAACACTGTATAACCCTACACTAGGTGCTATTGCACCACACTGTAACACTCCACTAGTAGCAATACCAACACTGTATAACACTACACTAGGTGCTATTGCACCACACTGTAACACTCCACTAGTAGCAATACCAACACTGTATAACACTACACTAGGTGCTATTGCACCACACTGTAACACTCCACTAGTAGCAATACCAACACTGTATAACACTACACTAGGTGCTATTGCACCACACTGTGTCACTCCACTAGTAGCAATACCAACACTGTATAACACTACACTAGGTGCTATTGCACCACACTGTGTCACTCCACTAGTAGCAATACCAACACTGTATAACACTACACTAGGTGCTATTGCACCACACTGTGTCACTCCACTAGTAGCAATACCAACACTGTATAACACTACACTAGGTGCTATTGCACCACACTGTGTCACTCCACTAGTAGCAATACCAACACTGTATAACACTACACTAGGTGCTATTGCACCACACTGTAACACTCACCTGGTAGCAATACCCACACTGTATAACACTACACTAGGTGCTATTGCACCACACTGTGTCACTCCACTAGTAGCAATACCAACACTGTATAACACTACACTAGGTGCTATTGCACCACACTGTAACACTCCACTAGTAGCAATACCAACACTGTATAACACTACACTAGGTGCTATTGCACCACACTGTAACACTCCACTAGTAGCAATACCAACACTGTATAACACTACACTAGGTGCTATTGCACCACACTGTGTCACTCCACTAGTAGCAATACCAACACTGTATAACACTACACTAGGTGCTATTGCACCACACTGTAACACTCCACTAGTAGCAATACCAACACTGTATAACACTACACTAGGTGCTATTGCACCACACTGTGTCACTCACCTGGTAGCAATACCAACACTGTATAACACTACACTAGGTGCTATTGCACCACACTGTAACACTCCACTAGTAGCAATACCAACACTGTATAACACTACACTAGGTGCTATTGCACCACACTGTAACACTCACCTGGTAGCAATACCCACACTGTATAACACTACACTAGGTGCTATTGCACCACACTGTGTCACTCCACTAGTAGCAATACCAACACTGTATAACACTACACTAGGTGCTATTGCACCACACTGTGTCACTCCACTAGTAGCAATACCAACACTGTATAACACTACACTAGGTGCTATTGCACCACACTGTAACACTCCACTAGTAGTAATACCAACACTGTATAACACTACACTAGGTGCTATTGCACCACACTGTAACACTCCACTAGTAGTAATACCAACACTGTATAACACTACACTAGGTGCTATTGCACCACACTGTGACACTCACCTGGTAGCAATACCTACACTGTATAACACTACACTAGGTGCTATTGCACCACACTGTAACACTCCACTAGTAGCAATACCAACACTGTATAACACTACACTAGGTGCTATTGCACCACACTGTAACACTCACCTGGTAGCAATACCAACACTGTATAACACTACACTAGGTGCTATTGCACCACACTGTAACACTCCACTAGTAGTAATACCAACACTGTATAACACTACACTAGGTGCTATTGCACCACACTGTAACACTCCACTAGTAGCAATACCAACACTGTATAACACTACACTAGGTGCTATTGCACCACACTGTGTCACCCCACTAGTAGCAATACCAACACTGTATAACACTACACTAGGTGCTATTGCACCACACTGTGTCGCTCCACTAGTAGCAATACCAACACTGTATAACACTACACTAGGTGCTATTGCACCACACTGTAACACTCCACTAGTAGCAATACCAACACTGTATAACACTACACTAGGTGCTATTGCACCACACTGTGTCACTCCACTAGTAGCAATACCAACACTGTGTAACACTACACTAGGTGCTATTGCACCACACTGTGTCACTCACCTGGTAGCAATACCAACACTGTATAACACTACACTAGGTGCTATTGCACCACACTGTAACACTCCACTAGTAGCAATACCAACACTGTATAACACTACACTAGGTGCTATTGCACCACACTGTGTCACTCCACTAGTAGCAATACCAACACTGTATAACACTACACTAGGTGCTATTGCACCACACTGTAACACTCCACTAGTAGCAATACCAACACTGTATAACACTACACTAGGTGCTATTGCACCACACTGTAACACTCCACTAGTAGCAATACCAACACTGTATAACACTACACTAGGTGCTATTGCACCACACTGTAACACTCCACTAGTAGCAATACCAACACTGTATAACACTACACTAGGTGCTATTGCACCACACTGTGTCACTCCACTAGTAGTAATACCAACACTGTATAACACTACACTAGGTGCTATTGCACCACACTGTGTCACTCCACTAGTAGCAATACCAACACTGTATAACACTACACTAGGTGCTATTGCACCACACTGTAACACTCCACTAGTAGCAATACCAACACTGTATAACACTACACTAGGTGCTATTGCACCACACTGTAACACTCCACTAGTAGCAATACCAACACTGTATAACACTACACTAGGTGCTATTGCACCACACTGTAACACTCCACTAGTATCAATACCAACACTGTATAACACTACACTAGGTGCTATTGCACCACACTGTAACACTCCACTAGTAGCAATACCAACACTGTATAACACTACACTAGGTGCTATTGCACCACACTGTAACACTCCACTAGTAGCAATACCAACACTGTATAACACTACACTAGGTGCTATTGCACCACACTGTAACACTCCACTAGTATCAATACCAACACTGTATAACACTACACTAGGTGCTATTGCACCACACTGTAACACTCCACTAGTAGCAATACCAACACTGTATAACACTACACTAGGTGCTATTGCACCACACTGTGTCACTCCACTAGTAGCAATACCTACACTGTATAACACTACACTAGGTGCTATTGCACCACACTGTAACACTCCACTAGTAGCAATACCAACACTGTATAACACTACACTAGGTGCTATTGCACCACACTGTGTCACTCCACTAGTAGCAATACCAACACTGTATAACACTACGATAGGTGCTATTGCACCACACTGTAACACTCACCTGGTAGCAATACCAACACTGTATAACACTACACTAGGAGCTATTGCACCACACTGTGTCACTCCACTAGTAGCAATACCAACACTGTATAACACTACACTAGGTGCTATTGCACCACACTGTAACACTCCACTAGTAGCAATACCAACACTGTATAACACTACACTAGGAGCTATTGCACCACACTGTGTCACTCCACTAGTAGCAATACCAACACTGTATAACACTACACTAGGTGCTATTGCACCACACTGTAACACTCCACTAGTAGCAATACCAACACTGTATAACACTACACTAGGTGCTATTGCACCACACTGTAACACTCCACTAGTAGCAATACCAACACTGTATAACACTACACTAGGAGCTATTGCACCACACTGTGTCACTCCACTAGTAGCAATACCAACACTGTATAACACTACACTAGGTGCTATTGCACCACACTGTGTCACTCCACTAGTAGCAATACCAACACTGTATAACACTACACTAGGAGCTATTGCACCACACTGTGTCACTCCACTAGTAGCAATACCAACACTGTATAACACTACACTAGGTGCTATTGCACCACACTGTAACACTCCACTAGTAGCAATACCAACACTGTATAACACTACACTAGGTGCTATTGCACCACACTGTAACACTCACCTGGTAGCAATACCCACACTGTATAACACTACACTAGGTGCTATTGCACCACACTGTAACACTCCACTAGTAGCAATACCAACACTGTATAACACTACACTAGGTGCTATTGCACCACACTGTAACACTCCACTAGTAGCAATACCAACACTGTATAACACTACACTAGGTGATATTGCACCACACTGTAACACTCCACTAGTAGCAATACCAACACTGTATAACACTACACTAGGTGCTATTGCACCACACTGTAACACTCACCTGGTAGCAATACCTACACTGTATAACACTACACTAGGTGCTATTGCACCACACTGTGTCACTCCACTAGTAGCAATACCAACACTGTATAACACTACACTAGGTGCTATTGCACCACACTGTAACACTCACCTGGTAGCAATACCAACACTGTATAACACTACACTAGGTGCTATTGCACCACACTGTGTCACTCCACTAGTAGCAATACCAACACTGTATAACACTACACTAGGTGATATTGCACCACACTGTAACACTCCACTAGTAGCAATACCAACACTGTATAACACTACACTAGGTGCTATTGCACCACACTGTAACACTCACCTGGTAGCAATACCTACACTGTATAACACTACACTAGGTGCTATTGCACCACACTGTAACACTCCACTAGTAGCAATACCAACACTGTATAACACTACACTAGGTGCTATTGCACCACACTGTAACACTCACCTGGTAGCAATACCAACACTGTATAACACTACACTAGGTGCTATTGCACCACACTGTAACACTCACCTGGTAGCAATACCCACACTGTATAACACTACACTAGGTGCTATTGCACCACACTGTGTCACTCCACTAGTAGCAATACCAACACTGTATAACACTACACTAGGTGCTATTGCACCACACTGTAACACTCCACTAGTAGCAATACCAACACTGTATAACACTACACTAGGTGCTATTGCACCACACTGTAACACTCCACTAGTAGCAATACCAACACTGTATAACACTACACTAGGTGCTATTGCACCACACTGTGTCACTCCACTAGTAGCAATACCAACACTGTATAACACTACACTAGGTGCTATTGCACCACACTGTAACACTCCACTAGTAGCAATACCAACACTGTATAACACTACACTAGGTGCTATTGCACCACACTGTGTCACTCACCTGGTAGCAATACCAACACTGTATAACACTACACTAGGTGCTATTGCACCACACTGTAACACTCCACTAGTAGCAATACCAACACTGTATAACACTACACTAGGTGCTATTGCACCACACTGTAACACTCACCTGGTAGCAATACCCACACTGTATAACACTACACTAGGTGCTATTGCACCACACTGTGTCACTCCACTAGTAGCAATACCAACACTGTATAACACTACACTAGGTGCTATTGCACCACACTGTGTCACTCCACTAGTAGCAATACCAACACTGTATAACACTACACTAGGTGCTATTGCACCACACTGTAACACTCCACTAGTAGTAATACCAACACTGTATAACACTACACTAGGTGCTATTGCACCACACTGTAACACTCCACTAGTAGTAATACCAACACTGTATAACACTACACTAGGTGCTATTGCACCACACTGTGACACTCACCTGGTAGCAATACCTACACTGTATAACACTACACTAGGTGCTATTGCACCACACTGTAACACTCCACTAGTAGCAATACCAACACTGTATAACACTACACTAGGTGCTATTGCACCACACTGTAACACTCACCTGGTAGCAATACCAACACTGTATAACACTACACTAGGTGCTATTGCACCACACTGTAACACTCCACTAGTAGTAATACCAACACTGTATAACACTACACTAGGTGCTATTGCACCACACTGTAACACTCCACTAGTAGCAATACCAACACTGTATAACACTACACTAGGTGCTATTGCACCACACTGTGTCACCCCACTAGTAGCAATACCAACACTGTATAACACTACACTAGGTGCTATTGCACCACACTGTGTCGCTCCACTAGTAGCAATACCAACACTGTATAACACTACACTAGGTGCTATTGCACCACACTGTAACACTCCACTAGTAGCAATACCAACACTGTATAACACTACACTAGGTGCTATTGCACCACACTGTGTCACTCCACTAGTAGCAATACCAACACTGTGTAACACTACACTAGGTGCTATTGCACCACACTGTGTCACTCACCTGGTAGCAATACCAACACTGTATAACACTACACTAGGTGCTATTGCACCACACTGTAACACTCCACTAGTAGCAATACCAACACTGTATAACACTACACTAGGTGCTATTGCACCACACTGTGTCACTCCACTAGTAGCAATACCAACACTGTATAACACTACACTAGGTGCTATTGCACCACACTGTAACACTCCACTAGTAGCAATACCAACACTGTATAACACTACACTAGGTGCTATTGCACCACACTGTAACACTCCACTAGTAGCAATACCAACACTGTATAACACTACACTAGGTGCTATTGCACCACACTGTAACACTCCACTAGTAGCAATACCAACACTGTATAACACTACACTAGGTGCTATTGCACCACACTGTGTCACTCCACTAGTAGTAATACCAACACTGTATAACACTACACTAGGTGCTATTGCACCACACTGTGTCACTCCACTAGTAGCAATACCAACACTGTATAACACTACACTAGGTGCTATTGCACCACACTGTAACACTCCACTAGTAGCAATACCAACACTGTATAACACTACACTAGGTGCTATTGCACCACACTGTAACACTCCACTAGTAGCAATACCAACACTGTATAACACTACACTAGGTGCTATTGCACCACACTGTAACACTCCACTAGTATCAATACCAACACTGTATAACACTACACTAGGTGCTATTGCACCACACTGTAACACTCCACTAGTAGCAATACCAACACTGTATAACACTACACTAGGTGCTATTGCACCACACTGTAACACTCCACTAGTAGCAATACCAACACTGTATAACACTACACTAGGTGCTATTGCACCACACTGTAACACTCCACTAGTATCAATACCAACACTGTATAACACTACACTAGGTGCTATTGCACCACACTGTAACACTCCACTAGTAGCAATACCAACACTGTATAACACTACACTAGGTGCTATTGCACCACACTGTGTCACTCCACTAGTAGCAATACCTACACTGTATAACACTACACTAGGTGCTATTGCACCACACTGTAACACTCCACTAGTAGCAATACCAACACTGTATAACACTACACTAGGTGCTATTGCACCACACTGTGTCACTCCACTAGTAGCAATACCAACACTGTATAACACTACGATAGGTGCTATTGCACCACACTGTAACACTCACCTGGTAGCAATACCAACACTGTATAACACTACACTAGGAGCTATTGCACCACACTGTGTCACTCCACTAGTAGCAATACCAACACTGTATAACACTACACTAGGTGCTATTGCACCACACTGTAACACTCCACTAGTAGCAATACCAACACTGTATAACACTACACTAGGAGCTATTGCACCACACTGTGTCACTCCACTAGTAGCAATACCAACACTGTATAACACTACACTAGGTGCTATTGCACCACACTGTAACACTCCACTAGTAGCAATACCAACACTGTATAACACTACACTAGGTGCTATTGCACCACACTGTAACACTCCACTAGTAGCAATACCAACACTGTATAACACTACACTAGGAGCTATTGCACCACACTGTGTCACTCCACTAGTAGCAATACCAACACTGTATAACACTACACTAGGTGCTATTGCACCACACTGTGTCACTCCACTAGTAGCAATACCAACACTGTATAACACTACACTAGGAGCTATTGCACCACACTGTGTCACTCCACTAGTAGCAATACCAACACTGTATAACACTACACTAGGTGCTATTGCACCACACTGTAACACTCCACTAGTAGCAATACCAACACTGTATAACACTACACTAGGTGCTATTGCACCACACTGTAACACTCACCTGGTAGCAATACCCACACTGTATAACACTACACTAGGTGCTATTGCACCACACTGTAACACTCCACTAGTAGCAATACCAACACTGTATAACACTACACTAGGTGCTATTGCACCACACTGTAACACTCCACTAGTAGCAATACCAACACTGTATAACACTACACTAGGTGATATTGCACCACACTGTAACACTCCACTAGTAGCAATACCAACACTGTATAACACTACACTAGGTGCTATTGCACCACACTGTAACACTCACCTGGTAGCAATACCTACACTGTATAACACTACACTAGGTGCTATTGCACCACACTGTGTCACTCCACTAGTAGCAATACCAACACTGTATAACACTACACTAGGTGCTATTGCACCACACTGTAACACTCACCTGGTAGCAATACCAACACTGTATAACACTACACTAGGTGCTATTGCACCACACTGTGTCACTCCACTAGTAGCAATACCAACACTGTATAACACTACACTAGGTGATATTGCACCACACTGTAACACTCCACTAGTAGCAATACCAACACTGTATAACACTACACTAGGTGCTATTGCACCACACTGTAACACTCACCTGGTAGCAATACCTACACTGTATAACACTACACTAGGTGCTATTGCACCACACTGTAACACTCCACTAGTAGCAATACCAACACTGTATAACACTACACTAGGTGCTATTGCACCACACTGTAACACTCACCTGGTAGCAATACCAACACTGTATAACACTACACTAGGTGCTATTGCACCACACTGTAACACTCACCTGGTAGCAATACCCACACTGTATAACACTACACTAGGTGCTATTGCACCACACTGTGTCACTCCACTAGTAGCAATACCAACACTGTATAACACTACACTAGGTGCTATTGCACCACACTGTAACACTCCACTAGTAGCAATACCAACACTGTATAACACTACACTAGGTGCTATTGCACCACACTGTAACACTCCACTAGTAGCAATACCAACACTGTATAACACTACACTAGGTGCTATTGCACCACACTGTGTCACTCCACTAGTAGCAATACCAACACTGTATAACACTACACTAGGTGCTATTGCACCACACTGTAACACTCCACTAGTAGCAATACCAACACTGTATAACACTACACTAGGTGCTATTGCACCACACTGTGTCACTCACCTGGTAGCAATACCAACACTGTATAACACTACACTAGGTGCTATTGCACCACACTGTAACACTCCACTAGTAGCAATACCAACACTGTATAACACTACACTAGGTGCTATTGCACCACACTGTAACACTCACCTGGTAGCAATACCCACACTGTATAACACTACACTAGGTGCTATTGCACCACACTGTGTCACTCCACTAGTAGCAATACCAACACTGTATAACACTACACTAGGTGCTATTGCACCACACTGTGTCACTCCACTAGTAGCAATACCAACACTGTATAACACTACACTAGGTGCTATTGCACCACACTGTAACACTCCACTAGTAGTAATACCAACACTGTATAACACTACACTAGGTGCTATTGCACCACACTGTAACACTCCACTAGTAGTAATACCAACACTGTATAACACTACACTAGGTGCTATTGCACCACACTGTGACACTCACCTGGTAGCAATACCTACACTGTATAACACTACACTAGGTGCTATTGCACCACACTGTAACACTCCACTAGTAGCAATACCAACACTGTATAACACTACACTAGGTGCTATTGCACCACACTGTAACACTCACCTGGTAGCAATACCAACACTGTATAACACTACACTAGGTGCTATTGCACCACACTGTAACACTCCACTAGTAGTAATACCAACACTGTATAACACTACACTAGGTGCTATTGCACCACACTGTAACACTCCACTAGTAGCAATACCAACACTGTATAACACTACACTAGGTGCTATTGCACCACACTGTGTCACCCCACTAGTAGCAATACCAACACTGTATAACACTACACTAGGTGCTATTGCACCACACTGTGTCGCTCCACTAGTAGCAATACCAACACTGTATAACACTACACTAGGTGCTATTGCACCACACTGTAACACTCCACTAGTAGCAATACCAACACTGTATAACACTACACTAGGTGCTATTGCACCACACTGTGTCACTCCACTAGTAGCAATACCAACACTGTGTAACACTACACTAGGTGCTATTGCACCACACTGTGTCACTCACCTGGTAGCAATACCAACACTGTATAACACTACACTAGGTGCTATTGCACCACACTGTAACACTCCACTAGTAGCAATACCAACACTGTATAACACTACACTAGGTGCTATTGCACCACACTGTGTCACTCCACTAGTAGCAATACCAACACTGTATAACACTACACTAGGTGCTATTGCACCACACTGTAACACTCCACTAGTAGCAATACCAACACTGTATAACACTACACTAGGTGCTATTGCACCACACTGTAACACTCCACTAGTAGCAATACCAACACTGTATAACACTACACTAGGTGCTATTGCACCACACTGTAACACTCCACTAGTAGCAATACCAACACTGTATAACACTACACTAGGTGCTATTGCACCACACTGTGTCACTCCACTAGTAGTAATACCAACACTGTATAACACTACACTAGGTGCTATTGCACCACACTGTGTCACTCCACTAGTAGCAATACCAACACTGTATAACACTACACTAGGTGCTATTGCACCACACTGTAACACTCCACTAGTAGCAATACCAACACTGTATAACACTACACTAGGTGCTATTGCACCACACTGTAACACTCCACTAGTAGCAATACCAACACTGTATAACACTACACTAGGTGCTATTGCACCACACTGTAACACTCCACTAGTATCAATACCAACACTGTATAACACTACACTAGGTGCTATTGCACCACACTGTAACACTCCACTAGTAGCAATACCAACACTGTATAACACTACACTAGGTGCTATTGCACCACACTGTAACACTCCACTAGTAGCAATACCAACACTGTATAACACTACACTAGGTGCTATTGCACCACACTGTAACACTCCACTAGTATCAATACCAACACTGTATAACACTACACTAGGTGCTATTGCACCACACTGTAACACTCCACTAGTAGCAATACCAACACTGTATAACACTACACTAGGTGCTATTGCACCACACTGTGTCACTCCACTAGTAGCAATACCTACACTGTATAACACTACACTAGGTGCTATTGCACCACACTGTAACACTCCACTAGTAGCAATACCAACACTGTATAACACTACACTAGGTGCTATTGCACCACACTGTGTCACTCCACTAGTAGCAATACCAACACTGTATAACACTACGATAGGTGCTATTGCACCACACTGTAACACTCACCTGGTAGCAATACCAACACTGTATAACACTACACTAGGAGCTATTGCACCACACTGTGTCACTCCACTAGTAGCAATACCAACACTGTATAACACTACACTAGGTGCTATTGCACCACACTGTAACACTCCACTAGTAGCAATACCAACACTGTATAACACTACACTAGGAGCTATTGCACCACACTGTGTCACTCCACTAGTAGCAATACCAACACTGTATAACACTACACTAGGTGCTATTGCACCACACTGTAACACTCCACTAGTAGCAATACCAACACTGTATAACACTACACTAGGTGCTATTGCACCACACTGTAACACTCCACTAGTAGCAATACCAACACTGTATAACACTACACTAGGAGCTATTGCACCACACTGTGTCACTCCACTAGTAGCAATACCAACACTGTATAACACTACACTAGGTGCTATTGCACCACACTGTGTCACTCCACTAGTAGCAATACCAACACTGTATAACACTACACTAGGAGCTATTGCACCACACTGTGTCACTCCACTAGTAGCAATACCAACACTGTATAACACTACACTAGGTGCTATTGCACCACACTGTAACACTCCACTAGTAGCAATACCAACACTGTATAACACTACACTAGGTGCTATTGCACCACACTGTAACACTCACCTGGTAGCAATACCCACACTGTATAACACTACACTAGGTGCTATTGCACCACACTGTAACACTCCACTAGTAGCAATACCAACACTGTATAACACTACACTAGGTGCTATTGCACCACACTGTAACACTCCACTAGTAGCAATACCAACACTGTATAACACTACACTAGGTGATATTGCACCACACTGTAACACTCCACTAGTAGCAATACCAACACTGTATAACACTACACTAGGTGCTATTGCACCACACTGTAACACTCACCTGGTAGCAATACCTACACTGTATAACACTACACTAGGTGCTATTGCACCACACTGTGTCACTCCACTAGTAGCAATACCAACACTGTATAACACTACACTAGGTGCTATTGCACCACACTGTAACACTCACCTGGTAGCAATACCAACACTGTATAACACTACACTAGGTGCTATTGCACCACACTGTGTCACTCCACTAGTAGCAATACCAACACTGTATAACACTACACTAGGTGATATTGCACCACACTGTAACACTCCACTAGTAGCAATACCAACACTGTATAACACTACACTAGGTGCTATTGCACCACACTGTAACACTCACCTGGTAGCAATACCTACACTGTATAACACTACACTAGGTGCTATTGCACCACACTGTAACACTCCACTAGTAGCAATACCAACACTGTATAACACTACACTAGGTGCTATTGCACCACACTGTAACACTCACCTGGTAGCAATACCAACACTGTATAACACTACACTAGGTGCTATTGCACCACACTGTAACACTCCACTAGTAGCAATACCTACACTGTATAACACTACACTAGGTGCTATTGCACCACACTGTAACACTCCACTAGTAGCAATACCAACACTGTATAACACTACACTAGGTGCTATTGCACCACACTGTAACACTCCACTAGTAGCAATACCTACACTGTATAACACTACACTAGGTGCTATTGCACCACACTGTGTCACTCCACTAGTAGCAATACCAACACTGTATAACACTACACTAGGTGCTATTGCACCACACTGTAACACTCCACTAGTAGTAATACCTACACTGTATAACACTACACTAGGTGCTATTGCACCACACTGTAACACTCCACTAGTAGCAATACCAACACTGTATAACACTACACTAGGTGCTATTGCACCACACTGTAACACTCACCTGGTAGTAATACCAACACTGTATAACACTACACTAGTAGCAATACCAACACTGTATAACACTACACTAGGTGCTATTGCACCACACTGTGTCACTCCACTAGTAGCAATACCAACACTGTATAACACTACACTAGGTGCTATTGCACCACACTGTGTCACTCCACTAGTAGCAATACCAACACTGTATAACACTACACTAGGTGCTATTGCACCACACTGTAACACTCCACTAGTAGTAATACCTACACTGTATAACACTACACTAGGTGCTATTGCACCACACTGTGTCACTCCACTAGTAGCAATACCTACACTGTATAACACTACACTAGGTGCTATTGCACCACACTGTAACACTCCACTAGTAGCAATACCAACACTGTATAACACTACACTAGGTGCTATTGCACCACACTGTAACACTCCACTAGTAGCAATACCAACACTGTATAACACTACACTAGGTGCTATTGCACCACACTGTAACACTCCACTAGTAGCAATACCAACACTGTATAACACTACACTAGGTGCTATTGCACCACACTGTAACACTCCACTAGTAGCAATACCAACACTGTATAACACTACACTAGGTGCTATTGCACCACACTGTAACACTCCACTAGTAGCAATACCAACACTGTATAACACTACGATAGGTGCTATTGCACCACACTGTAACACTCCACTAGTAGCAATACCTACACTGTATAACACTACACTAGGTGCTATTGCACCACACTGTAACACTCCACTAGTAGCAATACCAACACTGTATAACACTACACTAGGTGCTATTGCACCACACTGTAACACTCCACTAGTAGCAATACCTACACTGTATAACACTACACTAGGTGCTATTGCACCACACTGTAACACTCCACTAGTAGCAATACCAACACTGTATAACACTACACTAGGTGCTATTGCACCACACTGTAACACTCCACTAGTAGCAATACCAACACTGTATAACACTACACTAGGTGCTATTGCACCACACTGTAACACTCCACTAGTAGTAATACCTACACTGTATAACACTACACTAGGTGCTATTGCACCACACTGTGTCACTCCACTAGTAGCAATACCAACACTGTATAACACTACACTAGGTGCTATTGCACCACACTGTGTCACTCCACTAGTAGCAATACCAACACTGTATAACACTACACTAGGTGCTATTGCACCACACTGTAACACTCCACTAGTAGCAATACCAACACTGTATAACACTACACTAGGTGCTATTGCACCACACTGTAACACTCCACTAGTAGCAATACCAACACTGTATAACACTACACTAGGTGCTATTGCACCACACTGTAACACTCACCTGGTAGCAATACCTACACTGTGTAACACTACACTAGGTGCTATTGCACCACACTGTGTCACTCCACTAGTAGCAATACCAACACTGTATAACACTACACTAGGTGCTATTGTACCACACTGTGTCACTCCACTAGTAGCAATACCTACACTGTGTAACACTACACTAGGTGCTATTGCACCACACTGTAACACTCCACTAGTAGCAATACCTACACTGTGTAACACTACACTAGGTGCTATTGCACCACACTGTGTCACTCCACTAGTAGCAATACCAACACTGTATAACACTACACTAGGTGCTATTGCACCACACTGTGTCACTCCACTAGTAGCAATACCTACACTGTGTAACACTACACTAGGTGCTATTGCACCACACTGTAACACTCCACTAGTAGCAATACCAACACTGTATAACACTACACTAGGTGCTATTGCACCACACTGTAACACTCACCTGGTAGCAATACCTACACTGTATAACACTACACTAGGTGCTATTGCACCACACTGTGTCACTCCACTAGTAGCAATACCAACACTGTATAACACTACACTAGGTGCTATTGTACCACACTGTGTCACTCCACTAGTAGCAATACCAACACTGTATAACACTACACTAGGTGCTATTGCACCACACTGTAACACTCCACTAGTAGCAATACCAACACTGTATAACACTACACTAGGTGCTATTGTACCACACTGTAACACTCCACTAGTAGCAATACCAACACTGTATAACACTACACTAGGTGCTATTGCACCACACTGTGTCACTCCACTAGTAGCAATACCAACACTGTATAACACTACACTAGGTGCTATTGCACCACACTGTAACACTCCACTAGTAGCAATACCAACACTGTATAACACTACACTAGGTGCTATTGCACCACACTGTAACACTCCACTAGTAGCAATACCAACACTGTATAACACTACACTAGGTGCTATTGCACCACACTGTAACACTCCACTAGTAGCAATACCAACACTGTATAACACTACACTAGGAGCTATTGCACCACACTGTAACACTCCACTAGTAGCAATACCAACACTGTATAACACTACACTAGGAGCTATTGCACCACACTGTAACACTCCACTAGTAGCAATACCAACACTGTATAACACTACACTAGGTGCTATTGCACCACACTGTAACACTCCACTAGTAGCAATACCAACACTGTATAACACTACACTAGGAGCTATTGCACCACACTGTAACACACCACTAGTAGCAATACCAACACTGTATAACACTACACTAGGTGCTATTGCACCACACTGTAACACTCCACTAGTAGCAATACCAACACTGTATAACACTACACTAGGAGCTATTGCACCACACTGTAACACTCCACTAGTAGCAATACCAACACTGTATAACACTACACTAGGTGCTATTGCACCACACTGTAACACTCCACTAGTAGCAATACCAACACTGTATAACACTACACTAGGTGCTATTGCACCACACTGTAACACTCACCTGGTAGCAATACCCACACTGTATATCACTACACTAGGTGCTATTGCACCACACTGTGTCACTCCACTAGTAGCAATACCAACACTGTATAACACTACACTAGGTGCTATTGCACCACACTGTAACACTCACCTGGTAGCAATACCAACACTGTATAACACTACACTAGGTGCTATTGCACCACACTGTGTCACTCCACTAGTAGCAATACCAACACTGTATAACACTACACTAGGTGCTATTGCACCACACTGTAACACTCCACTAGTAGTAATACCAACACTGTATAACACTACACTAGGTGCTATTGCACCACACTGTGTCACTCCACTAGTAGCAATACCAACACTGTATAACACTACACTAGGTGCTATTGCACCACACTGTAACACTCACCTGGTAGCAATACCAACACTGTGTAACACTCCACTAGTAGCAATACCAACACTGTATAACACCACACTAGGTGCTATTGCACCACACTGTAACACTCCACTAGTAGCAATACCAACACTGTATAACACTACACTAGGTGCTATTGCACCACACTGTAACACTCCACTGGTAGCAATACCAACACTGTATAACACTACACTAGGTGCTATTGCACCACACTGTGTCACTCCACTAGTAGCAATACCCACACTGTATAACACTACACTAGGTGCTATTGCACCACACTGTAACACTCCACTAGTAGCAATACCAACACTGTATAACACTACACTAGGTGCTATTGCACCACACTGTAACACTCCACTAGTAGCAATACCAACACTGTATAACACTACACTAGGTGCTATTGCACCACACTGTAACACTCACCTGGTAGCAATACCAACACTGTATAACACTACACTAGGTGCTATTGCACCACACTGTAACACTCACCTGGTAGCAATACCAACACTGTATAACACTACACTAGGTGCTATTGCACCACACTGTAACACTCCACTAGTAGCAATACCAACACTGTATAACACTACACTAGGTGCTATTGCACCACACTGTAACACTCCACTAGTAGCAATACCAACAATGTATAACACTACACTAGGTGCTATTGCACCACACTGTGTCACTCCACTAGTAGCAATACCCACACTGTATAACACTACACTAGATGCTATTGCACCACTCTGTAACACTCCACTAGTAGCAATACCAACACTGTATAACACTACACTAGATGCTATTGCACCACACTGTAACACTCCACTAGTAGCAATACCAACACTGTATAACACTACACTAGATGCTATTGCACCACACTGTAACACTCCACTAGTAGCAATACCCACACTGTATAACACTACACTAGATGCTATTGCACCACACTGTAACACTCCACTAGTAGCAATACCAACACTGTATAACACTACACTAGGTGCTATTGCACCACACTGTAACACTCCACTAGTAGTAATACCAACACTGTATAACACTACACTAGGTGCTATTGCACCACACTGTAACACTCCACTAGTAGCAATACCAACACTGTATAACACTACACTAGGTGCTATTGCACCACACTGTAACACTCCACTAGTAGTAATACCAACACTGTATAACACTACACTAGGTGCTATTGCACCACACTGTAACACTCACCTGGTAGCAATACCTACACTGTGTAACACTACACTAGGTGCTATTGCACCACACTGTAACACTCACCTGGTAGCAATACCTACACTGTATAACACTACACTAGGTGCTATTGCACCACACTGTGTCACTCCACTAGTAGCAATACCAACACTGTATAACACTACACTAGGTGCTATTGTACCACACTGTGTCACTCCACTAGTAGCAATACCAACACTGTATAACACTACACTAGGTGCTATTGCACCACACTGTAACACTCCACTAGTAGCAATACCAACACTGTATAACACTACACTAGGTGCTATTGTACCACACTGTAACACTCCACTAGTAGCAATACCAACACTGTATAACACTACACTAGGTGCTATTGCACCACACTGTAACACTCCACTAGTAGCAATACCAACACTGTATAACACTACACTAGGTGCTATTGCACCACACTGTGTCACTCCACTAGTAGCAATACCAACACTGTATAACACTACACTAGGTGCTATTGCACCACACTGTAACACTCCACTAGTAGCAATACCAACACTGTATAACACTACACTAGGTGCTATTGCACCACACTGTAACACTCACCTGGTAGCAATACCCACACTGTATAACACTACACTAGGTGCTATTGCACCACACTGTGTCACTCCACTAGTAGCAATACCAACACTGTATAACACTACACTAGGTGCTATTGCACCACACTGTAACACTCCACTAGTAGCAATACCAACACTGTATAACACTACACTAGGTGCTATTGCACCACACTGTAACACTCACCTGGTAGCAATACCCACACTGTATAACACTACACTAGGTGCTATTGCACCACACTGTAACACTCCACTAGTAGCAATACCAACACTGTATAACACTACACTAGGAGCTATTGCACCACACTGTAACACTCCACTAGTAGCAATACCTACACTGTATAACACTACACTAGGTGCTATTGCACCACACTGTGTCACTCCACTAGTAGCAATACCAACACTGTATAACACTACACTAGGTGCTATTGCACCACACTGTGTCACTCCACTAGTAGCAATACCAACACTGTATAACACTACACTAGGAGCTATTGCACCACACTGTAACACTCCACTAGTAGCAATACCAACACTGTATAACACTACACTAGGTGCTATTGCACCACACTGTAACACTCCACTAGTAGCAATACCAACACTGTATAACACTACACTAGGTGCTATTGCACCACACTGTAACAGTCCACTAGTAGCAATACCAACACTCTATAACACTACACTAGGAGCTATTGCACCACACTGTAACACTCCACTAGTAGCAATACCTACACTGTATAACACTACACTAGGTGCTATTGCACCACACTGTGTCACTCCACTAGTAGCAATACCAACACTGTATAACACCACACTAGGTGCTATTGCACCACACTGTGTCACTCCACTAGTAGCAATACCAACTCTGTATAACACTACACTAGGTGCTATTGCACCACACTGTGTCACTCCACTAGTAGCAATACCAACACTGTATAACACTACACTAGGTGCTATTGCACCACACTGTAACACTCCACTAGTAGCAATACCAACACTGTATAACACTACACTAGGTGCTATTGCACCACACTGTAACACTCACCTGGTAGCAATACCCACACTGTATAACACTACACTAGGTGCTATTGCACCACACTGTGACACTCCACTAGTAGCAATACCAACACTGTATAACACTACACTAGGTGCTATGCACCACACTGTAACACTCCACTAGTAGCAATACCAACACTGTATAACACTACACTAGGTGCTATTGCACCACACTGTAACACTCCACTAGTAGCAATACCAACACTGTATAACACTACACTAGGTGCTATTGCACCACACTGGAACACTCCACTAGTAGCAATACCCACACTGTATAACACTACACTAGGTGCTATTGCACCACACTGTAACACTCCACTAGTAGCAATACCCACACTGTATAACACTACACTAGGTGCTATTGCACCACACTGTGTCACTCCACTAGTAGCAATACCAACACTGTATAACACTACACTAGGTGCTATTGCACCACACTGTGTCACTCCACTAGTAGCAATACCAACACTGTATAACACTACACTAGGTGCTATTGCACCACACTTAACACTCCACTAGTAGCAATACCTACACTGTATAACACTACACTAGGTGCTATTGCACCACACTGTGTCACTCCACTAGTAGCAATACCAACACTGTATAACACTACACTAGGTGCTATTGCACCACACTGTGTCACTCCACTAGTAGCAATACCAACACTGTATAACACTACACTAGTAGCAATACCAACACTGTATAACACTACACTAGGTGCTATTGCACCACACTGTAACACTCACCTGGTAGCAATACCAACACTGTATAACACTACACTAGGTGCTATTGCACCACACTGTAACACTCACCTGGTAGCAATACCAACACTGTATAACACTACACTAGTAGCAATACCAACACTGTATAACACTACACTAGGTGCTATTGCACCACACTGTAACACTCCACTAGTAGCAATACCAACACTGTATAACACTACACTAGGTGCTATTGCACCACACTGTGTCACTCCACTAGTAGCAATACCAACACTGTATAACACTACACTAGGTGCTATTGCACCACACTGTAACACTCACCTGGTAGTAATACCAACACTGTATAACACTACACTAGGTGCTATTGCACCACACTGTAACACTCACCTGGTAGTAATACCAACACTGTATAACACTACACTAGGTGCTATTGCACCACACTGTGACACTCACCTGGTAGCAATACCAACACTGTATAACACTACACTAGGTGCTATTGCACCACACTGTATAACACTACACTAGTAGCAATACCAACACTGTATAACACTACACTAGGTGCTATTGCACCACACTGTAACACTCACCTGGTAGCAATACCAACACTGTATAACACTACACTAGTAGCAATACCAACACTGTATAACACTACACTAGTAGCAATACCAACACTGTATAACACTACACTAGTAGCAATACCAACACTGTAACACTACACTAGTAGCAATACCAACACTGTAACACTACACTAGTAGCAATACCAACACTGTATAACACTACACTAGTAGCAATACCAACACTGTATAACACTACACTAGTAGCAATACCAACACTGTAACACTACACTAGTAGCAATACCAACACTGTATAACACTACACTAGTAGCAATACCAACACTGTATAACACTACACTAGTAGCAATACCAACACTGTAACACTACACTAGTAGCAATACGAACACTGTAACACTACACTAGTAGCAATACCAACACTGTATAACACTACACTAGTAGCAATACCAACACTGTATAACACTACACTAGTAGCAATACCAACACTGTAACACTACACTAGTAGCAATACCAACACTGTATAACACTACACTAGTAGCAATACCAACACTGTATAACACTACACTAGTAGCAATACCAACACTGTAACACTACACTAGTAGCAATACCAACACTGTATAACACTACACTAGTAGCAATACCAACACTGTAACACTACACTAGTAGCAATACCAACACTGTATAACACTACACTAGTAGCAATACCAACACTGTATAACACTACACTAGTAGCAATACCAACACTGTAACACTACACTAGTAGCAATACCAACACTGTATAACACTACACTAGTAGCAATACCAACACTGTGTAACACTACACTAGGTGCTATTGCACCACACTGTGACACTCACCTGGTAGCAATACCAACACTGTATAACACTACACTAGGTGCTATTGCACCACACTGTAACACTCACCTGGTAGCAATACCAACACTGTATAACACTACACTAGGTGCTATTGCACCACACTGTAACACTCCACTAGTAGCAATACCAACACTGTATAACACTACACTAGGTGCTATTGCACCACACTGTAACACTCACCTGGTAGCAATACCAACACTGTATAACACTACACTAGGTGCTATTGCACCACACTGTAACACTACACTAGTAGCAATACCAACACTGTATAACACTACACTAGTAGCAATACCAACACTGTATAACACTACACTAGGTGCTATTGTACCACACTGTAACACTCACCTGGTAGCAATACCAACACTGTGTAACACTACACTAGGTGCTATTGCACCACACTGTAACACTCCACTAGTAGCAATACCAACACTGTATAACACTACACTAGGTGCTATTGCACCACACTGTGTCACTCCACTAGTAGCAATACCAACACTGTATAACACTACACTAGGTGATATTGCACCACACTGTAACACTCCACTAGTAGCAATACCAACACTGTATAACACTACACTAGGTGCTATTGCACCACACTGTGTCACTCCACTAGTAGCAATACCAACACTGTATAACACTACACTAGGTGCTATTGCACCACACTGTAACACTCCACTAGTAGCAATACCAACACTGTATAACACTACACTAGGTGCTATTGCACCACACTGTGTCACTCCACTAGTAGCAATACCAACACTGTATAACACTACACTAGGTGCTATTGCACCACACTGTAACACTCACCTGGTAGCAATACCAACACTGTGTAACACTCCACTAGTAGCAATACCAACACTGTATAACACTACACTAGTAGCAATACCAACACTGTATAACACTCCACTAGTAGCAATACCCACACTGTATAACACTACACTAGGTGCTATTGCACCACACTGTAACACTCACCTGGTAGCAATACCAACACTGTGTAACACTCCACTAGTAGCAATACCAACACTGTATAACACCACACTAGGTGCTATTGCACCACACTGTAACACTCACCTGGTAGCAATACCAACACTGTGTAACACTCCACTAGTAGCAATACCAACACTGTATAACACTACACTAGGTGCTATTGCACCACACTGTAACACTCCACTAGTAGCAATACCAACACTGTATAACACTACACTAGGTGCTATTGCACCACACTGTAACACTCCACTAGTAGCAATACCAACACTGTATAACACTACACTAGGTGCTATTGCACCACACTGTAACACTCCACTAGTAGTAATACCAACACTGTATAACACTACACTAGGTGCTATTGCACCACACTGTAACACTCCACTAGTAGTAATACCAACACTGTATAACACTACACTAGGTGCTATTGCACCACACTGTAACACTCACCCGGTAGCAATACCTACACTGTATAACACTACACTAGGTGCTATTGCACCACACTGTGTCACTCCACTAGTAGCAATACCAACACTGTATAACACTACACTAGGTGCTATTGCACCACACTGTAACACTCCACTAGTAGCAATACCAACACTGTATAACACTACACTAGGTGCTATTGCACCACACTGTAACACTCCACTAGTAGCAATACCAACACTGTATAACACTACACTAGGTGCTATTGCACCACACTGTAACACTCCACTAGTAGCAATACCAACACTGTGTAACACTACACTAGGTGCTATTGCACCACACTGTAACACTCACCTGGTAGCAATACCAACACTGTATAACACTACACTAGGTGCTATTGCACCACACTGTGTCACTCCACTAGTAGCAATACCAACACTGTATAACACTACACTAGGTGCTATTGCACCACACTGTAACACTCCACTAGTAGCAATACCAACACTGTATAACACTACACTAGGTGCTATTGCACCACACTGTAACACTCCACTAGTAGTAATACCAACACTGTATAACACTACACTAGGTGCTATTGCACCACACTGTAACACTCCACTAGTAGCAATACCAACACTGTATAACACTACACTAGGTGCTATTGCACCACACTGTAACACTCCACTAGTAGCAATACCAACACTGTATAACACTACACTAGGTGCTATTGCACCACACTGTAACACTCCACTAGTAGCAATACCAACACTGTATAACACTACACTAGGTGCTATTGCACCACACTGTAACACTCACCTGGTAGCAATACCAACACTGTATAACACTACACTAGTAGCAATACCAACACTTTATAACACTACACTAGGAGCTATTGCACCACACTGTAACACTCCACTAGTAGCAATACCAACACTGTATAACACTACACTAGGTGCTATTGCACCACACTGTAACACTCCACTAGTAGCAATACCAACACTGTATAACACTACACTAGGTGCTATTGCACCACACTGTAACACTCCACTAGTAGCAATACCAACACTGTATAACACTCCACTAGTAGTAATACCAACACTGTGTAACACTACACTAGGTGCTATTGCACCACACTGTAACACTCCACTAGTAGCAATACCAACACTGTATAACACTACACTAGGTGCTATTGCACCACACTGTAACACTCACCTGGTAGCAATACCTACACTGTATAACACTACACTATGTGCTATTGCACCACACTGTAACACTCCACTAGTAGTAATACCAACACTGTGTAACACTACACTAGGTGCTATTGCACCACACTGTAACACTCCACTAGTAGCAATACCAACACTGTATAACACTACACTAGGAGCTATTGCACCACACTGTAACACTCCACTAGTAGCAATACCAACACTGTGTAACACTACACTAGGTGCTATTGCACCACACTGTAACACTCCACTAGTAGTAATACCAACACTGTGTAACACTACACTAGGTGCTATTGCACCACACTGTAACACTCCACTAGTAGCAATACCAACACTGTATAACACTACACTAGGTGCTATTGCACCACACTGTAACACTCACCTGGTAGCAATACCTACACTGTGTAACACTACACTAGGTGCTATTGCACCACACTGTAACACTACACTAGTAGCAATACCTACACTGTGTAACACTACACTAGGTGCTATTGCACCACACTGTAACACTCACCTGGTAGCAATACCTACACTGTATAACACTACACTAGGTGCTATTGCACCACACTGTTAAATAGAAGTGAATGATAGTGCATTTTATTTTTTATTTATTTTTTCTTAGTCGTATTACCCTCCAGGGTTGGACTCAGCGATGGGTCCCACATTTACCGCCTCCATTTTGAAACTTCAGGATCGGGGATACAACTGGGGTGTGTGACCAGCACCTCGCCCAGGGGGCCTCACCTGCAAAGCGAACAGAGACCTTATGAGGGATGGGAAGATTGGGAGGGATAGGCAAGGAAGAGGGAATGAGGCGGCCGTGGCCTTACGTTAGGTATCATCCCGGCATTTGCCTGGAGACGAAGTGGGAAACCACGAAAACCACTTCGAGGATGGCTGAGGTGGGAATAGAACCCCCCCTCTACTCATTTGGACCACCCGAGGCTGAGTAGACCCCGTTCCAATCCTCATACCACTTTTCAAATTTCGTGGCAGAGCCGGGAATCGAACCACGGACCTCCGGGGTGGCAGCTAAGCACGCTGACCACTACACCACGAAGGCGAATATATATTATAATATTTGTATTATAATTCGTCAAATCAGTGTAGAAATGATAAAGGCTGCTGGACCTGTTGGTATGCAATGGTTGTATCGACTGCTAAAGTGTGTGTGGAAACGGAAATGTGTACCAACAGACTGGGAGAAAGGGCTAATAATACCAGTGTTTAAGAAAGGGGACAAGAAAGTGTGTGATAACTATAGAGGGATCACCCTCATATCACAGATAGTAAAAATACTGGAAAGGATATTAGAAGAATGAGAAGAAAGCTGGAAGGAGAGTTGCAAGAGGAACAGTATGGCTTCAGGAGTGGAAGATCCACAGTGGACCCAATCTTTAGCTTGAGGCAGGTGATGGAAAAGAACTGGGAATATGGAGAGGATTTGATCATGACTTTCATAGATCTGGAAAAGGCATATGATAGTGTCCCCAGAGAGAAGGTATGGGAAACCATGGTTAAGAAGAGACTGGGAAGAGAAATGTTGGAAATGGTGCAAGCAATGTACAACAACTGTGTTAGCAGGGTACTGACCCCAGTTGGAAAGACAGATTGGTTTAGGAACAAGATTGGACTAAGACAGAGGAGTGTGCTGTCACCTCTTTTATTCATAATGGTAATGGATGAAATTGTAAAGGATGTAACAGTGGCCTCATCCCCCCCTTCCCTTTTGATAACCCAAGATGTGATAATAATAATATTAGCATATCAAAATTATCATTTAATTACTCGCTAGGTCAGCTGAGTTCACAGCAAAAAAACCTAGGAGCGAATGTTCCGATTTGCTTGGTATTCAAGAACACCCTGATTTAATTTAGGAAAAGAGATCAGGCGGGACGAAGCTAATGTCAAGACCAGCTTGTTGAGTGGAAGGCTGGATGCGTACCTCAGCAGCCCGTATTAAAATGACCCTGCCAAAGATGAAGAAGGAAAAGGAGGAATAATCTTCCTAGTGACTTCATGCAATAAATAACATGACAAATCAAAATAAGCTAACATGTATTGAACATTAAGATCAAACAAATTACAAGATAAACCTTCCACCACTAAAATTAACCATCTGACAAATATGATCTAATTAAACACCAATGAATGACTTAACCTAAACCAACCAGACACTTGCCCGCTTGGCAAGATTACACACATCTACATTTGTGATAGAAATGAATTTGATTAGAAAGATTCCCCTGACGACAAAACTAAAGGAATAACAACATGAAGTTAGACTCTGTGCCACTTCTAAAACAATGTTACATAAGCAACTTACGCGTTCCTTAGTGAACGAAAGCGTCTGAGAAACTTCAGAGTCCAGCACTGACTGTCTTCTGAAGCCTATCTGACCAAAGTTAAATCCACGAGGTTCCCATCCAGCTAACGGGAAATAGGGCAATAATAACCCACCCTGCAGTAATTACATATAAAGGTATCACCAAACTATACCAACCCTTCCAAAATATTACTTACTAAAGTGCTAAAATAAAATGTCAGTCTATATCTAATTAAGTTGATGGTCCACCGACACATGGCCTTAAAATAACACTACCAAATGACACTGTTTAATGTTCCATCGAACGGTTGCCCCTTCTAACAAATTGAGTTCATACCACCTGGTGTATTTCAGTCCTCCGGAGAACTGCCCTCAGTTCCCCGGAGGCGATCGCTTAAGAGCCCTTCCGTCAGCAAGGTTCCTCTCGCACTGTCTCTCCAGTCACAGATCGCACCCTTGTATATTCCAGCGTACCCCCCACCACAACCCTCCAGTAGTACCAACTGCGACCAGTGGCACAACCGGCCAAAACAAAGCCAGAGTTCAAGGTTTTGAGTGGGTACTATTGAATATCTCCCCACACAGGTTACTGCCTAGAAACCTTCCAGGAGCTGAGGCGTTACACCATGTTCTTGCAAGGGTGTTCTTAGAATAAGGGCTTGGCGAATGTAGCTGACAAGAAATGTTGCTTTTCCAATGTTCACAGACACAAAGCTCGATTTATCTCCCTTTACAAGTGTCTATCAGCGATAAGCCTATAAGTGACAGGACACACAAAGGCACAAATCCTGGCAGAAAGGCTTGGCGAATGAAGCTGACAGGAAATGTTCACCTTTCAAAAGTTCACGGATCAAAGCTTGACTTATCCCTCTTTTCCATTTACGATAAGCCTTTAGGTGACAGCACACACAAGGGCACAAATCCTGGCAGAAAGGGCTAGGCGATCCCATTTCACCAGTAGCCAGGCGCCAGCTTGGCGAAAGGAATTCTCAGAAGAGGCCTGGTGTATGCTCTCATGATAATCCGGCCAGACCTGGAGCTCCTGCTGCGTCTCGAAGATAAGATGAACATGTACCGATTTGCAAAATTGGTACAAAGGAAACAAAGGAAGCATATGGACATGAAGAAATGAAGTTACTGTTATTTGCAGATGATATTGTGGTCTGGGGAAGGAACACCGAAGAAGTGCAAAAACAACTAGATGCACTGAACGAAAATATTCAGAAGTATGGCCTGAAAATCAGTATAGAGAAAAGCAAGACCATGGTGATGACAAGAGGGGAAAGACAAGGAAAGGGCACTGTGAAAATTGGAAGTCAGAGTTTGGAAATTGTGGACACGTTCGGAAGTGAATTGATGCAAACTGGTAGGTTGGACATGGAGATTTGCAGGAGGGTACAGCAGAGCAATGCATTCTATCAAAGTGTAAGAAAATTTGTTTGGGATAAGGAAGTACCAAGGAAAAGCAAGGAGGTAATGTATAAAGTGTACTATGTTCCCATATTAACTTATGCAGCTGAGACTTGGACCCTGACAAGCAGGCAAGAGAGTAGAATCCAAGCCAGTGAAATGAAATTCCTAAGAAGTATGATAGGAAAGACAGAGTGAGGAATGAAGATGTTAGGAAGGAAGTTGGGATGGGAAAACTAAATGAGAGAACTGAGAAGAATAAACTAAGGTGGTTTGGACATGTAAAGAGGATGGAGGAAAATAGAATACCAAGACAGATGCTGGAGGCCAAGTGCAAGGGTAAGAGAGCAAGAGGAAGACCTAGAACAAGGTGGATTGATTCAGTGAAGAACAGCATGAGAAAAAGAAGTCTGGACTGGGACAAGATCGTGGAAGAAGAATTGTGGAAGGAAAGAGGAAAGTGGAGAAGTGCCATAAATACCCCGACCCGGCAGGAGCTGGATAAGGGGAAATGATGATGATGATCGTCAATTTTACTTATGGTTTTTAATTTATTTTAATTAATGTCATTTTTCAAGTCCTCGTACCGCAGCTCCTTCACCAAGATTTTACTCATATAAAATAATATTTTCCTTGTCACGTGAGCGACCCATGGTTTAACCCATAGACATTCACTTTATCTTTCCGTTTCTTTTATATACCGGTATTGCCACCACAGAATTCAACTACCGTAATATAGTTAAGTGAACAAGGAACTGTCCTTCATCCATTTTGCAGAACTATGATAAAATATTTGATGTAGTGTAATGGTGTGATGATTGCTTTGTATAACTTTGATAAAAGTTCAGTTTTATGAAATATTTGATAAAATTTATTTGACAAATTTCTTTGGTAGTGTAATACCGGCCTAACACAAATTACAAAACAACAACAACAGAAATTCACAGACCTTACGTCTTGGAACGCGCGCATATTATGTTTTACAGGGCAACGTCGCACGAGTTTCCTCGACCGAGCTCTTTGTTCCCGTCGCTTGCTACGATACATTCTTCTCACATAACCACCTGATTAAATATCAATCGATATAAAAGCAATTATCAAAAGTAGATAAAATGTAGTCTTACGTTAAGCCTTGCATTGCTATGAGCCTCATAACAAGCCATATTTCATACTACTATGACCACCCAGGCCCGAGAAAGAGTTGTTTTACAAAATTCACAACTACTATTTTAAGAAAAGTCAGATCAGATTAAATCTTCATATACGCGTTAACAATAAGTTCCTTTAAGACGTACTAGAGTTTCGTTACGATCCGATCAATACTTTTAACGTAATGATCCTTCTAAGTGAGCGCTCCGTGAACTTGGTAAGAAAAACCTGTACTTTTTTTGTTCAATCTGCTATAAAATTTTAACGAGATACAATGCAAATATTTACTCTATATCGTTAAACGACAAATAAAACAAGGAACATTTTGGTGTAGGTTGTTCCTATGTAAGACTAAGGGTAAAGGTTTTATTGACCTACAAACTCGAGTATCTATACTTATTTCCCCGACAGTAATTGAGTACATGGTAAATAAAGATATTGCACTGATGGGTCTGAGTGAAACCAAGTGGTGAGGAAAGGGGCAGAAGAAACTGAGTAAAGGATTCCAATTGCATTGGAATGGTGGTAGCAGCAGTAAAAATGGTGTTGCCCTGATTCTAAGGAATGATCTTGTCCGGTATGTTGAGAAAGTGAATCAGGTTAATGACCGAATAATAAAAATTAGACTTGGCCTCAAAAGTGGGGTTAAAGATATCATTCAGGTCTATGCACCCCAGACAGGGAATGTGGAAGAGAGTCTAGAGGATTTCTTGGAGGAAAGAGAGAGGTGCATTGAAGAGAAGGAAGTGGTGATAATGGGAGATCTAAATGCCCGCATTGAAATAATTGGTCCTTTCTGTTATGGAAACAAGAATGCTGAAGGAGGGCTTTTAATAGCATTTTGCGAGAGAAATGGACTAATTGTAGGAAATATTTGGTTCAGAAAGAAAAATAGCCAAAAAATAACTCTGTATGGATGAGGAGAATGCAAAACGAAAACCATGAAAGATATCTTCCTTATTAAGAAAATCGCCGGCAACTAATTGATGTCACAGCTATGCCTAGAGAGGATTTTGAAGGTGATCATAAAATTGTAGAAGCTAAATTAAGGCTTGGAAAAATCGTCCAGTTAAAGGAGACAAGAGAAAGAAAAATAAAAGTATGGCGATTAAAAGAGAAGGAAATACAGGAAAATTTCCAAGACAGTCTGAAGAAATTGCTCCCATTAGATGAGGTAGGAAGTCTGGAAGAAGAATGGGCAAAGTTCAAAGAAAGAACCATCCACTGTGCTGAAGATCAATGTGGTAGGGTATCTGGTAAAAAGAAGGACAAGGAGACTCCTTGGTGGAATAACAGAGTAAAAGAGGCAGTGAAAGAAAACCAAAAGGCCTGGAGGAAGTGGATAGTAGGCAACAAGGTTGAGAATAAAGGAAAGTACCAAGCGGCAAAGAAAAAATGCCAGAAGGTGGTGCAAGAAGAGAACAGGAAGTTCTGGGAAAACTTCACAGAAACTTTGCAGGAAGATGCTAAGGGAAGCCAGAAGGTGTTGTATGGATTGGTTAGGAAAAAAGTGAAAAGCAGAGAAGAAACACAATTTGTGAAGACTGAGACAGGAAGGGTTTTGACAAAAAAAAAAAGAAGAAATACTGAAACATTGGGAAACTATTTTGACAAATTACTGAAAGTCAAATGCAAAGTATTGATAGAGGAAAGAAAGGAGGATGAAAGGACTGTAGAAATTCAAGGTGAAGATATAACAGTGTTAGAGATAGAAAGTGCCATAAAGAAGATGAAGAGTGGATGAGGTAGCTATAGAGATGATTAAGGCAGCTGGACCCATAGGGCTGCAATGGTTGTACAGATTGTTTCGGGTGATATGGAAAGTGCCAGAAGGTCTAATAATCCCGGTCTTCAAGAAGGAAGATAAAAAAGACTAACAACTACCAAGGAATCACCCTCATCTCACATGTGGCAAAGGTATTGGAACGGATACTCGAGGGACGACTGAGGATGGTAGTGGAAAAGGAAATGGAGGAAGAACAATATGGATTTCGAAGAGACAGATCAACTTTTGATCTTATTTTTACGATGAGGAATGTGATGGAAGAAAGGTGGGAATACAGGAAGGATTTGGTGATGACCTTTATAGATATTGTGAAGGCATATGATAGTGTGCCAAGACAATGGGTTTGGGATGCATTGATAAAGAAAAAAGTAGGTAGAGCTGAAGTGGAAATGATTAAAGCCATGTATCGTCAGTGTGTCAGTAGCATGAAGACCAAGATTGGACAAACAAACGGGTTCAATGTAGAAACAGGTCTCCGACAAGGGAGTGTATTGTCCCCCTTACTTTTCCTCACTATCATGGATGGAATCCATAAACGAGTGAAACTGAAAATGGGAAGTAAAGGTACGAAGGCTGATGACATAGTGATATGGGGGGACGATGAATTGGAAGTCCAAGAACAAGTAAATGTTTGGAACCAGGAGATAGAAGAGCATGGAATGAAAATCAGTGTGGGGAAGAGTCAGACGATGGTGATGACAAGAAATGTGCGAGATGGTAGGGAGAATATTGCAGTAGATGAAAAACCATTACAAGTTGTGAAAAGCTTCAAATACTTAGGGAGTGTCCTAACTAACGATGGAAGGATAAGTGAGGAAGTTGGTAAGAGGATCCAACAAGCAAATGGGTTTTACCAGGAAGTTTCCGATCTTGTATTCAACATATTACACAGGCACGTGGACAACTAAACGGGAGGAAAGTAGAATCCAGGCAGCTTTATTGGTGATTCAGAGTATAGGAGATAGCCAGGAACTAGAGGTAGACTAAGTAAGGTGTCAGGGGTTTATCCCTTTTTATCAATAATATTATTGAAGGAAGGAAGGAAGCTTGTAGACGGTCACGTTAAACTACAAGCTTCCTTCCTTCAATAAAATTTTCATTTAATTTAGGATTTGAAGGAAATGAAATACTTGTAAAAATAGACCCAGATATTGATATCACGCCAGGAGATGGCAGTTGGGTTTAAACTGCAGATGTCTTCCCTCTCACTGCGTATTGTGCAATCCAAAAACATTCAGTTGGTCACTACTTGCTTCACTCACTCAGTACATTCCTTCTTTCACTGGCAGCGTGTCGTCTGCTGTGATATCAACCATTGGCATGCGGGAAGGTTTGGAATAGGCGGGCCCCGCGCATGCGTACTGCAGCGTGTTGTACTGGCATCTCCTGGAGCGATGACAGTAGTTCAACCTTGGTTGCCTGCATTTCGTTTTTGTGTACCATTGGGCTCATCAGTCGGTATGGTACACAGTCCTGTTCTACCACTCTGCCAATATGATTGGCTTTATGCTTGCCACGGTGGGTGAGTGGTGAACGTGTCGGTCTACTAACCCCCAAGCTTGCAGGTTCGCTCCTGGCCGTGGTAAGTGATTTTTGAAAGGCGGCAAAAATTACGACACCATGTCATACGATGTTGACATGTCAAAGAACCCATTTGAATTCAGTAGGCCGTGTTCATAATGCCATAATTAATCTCGGGAGTTTCCACCAACATAAAGTTCCTCATTTCTCTACTAGAAAGCGCTATAGTGTTCAAGGAGCTTAGATATCTAACCTCCTTGACTTTCATAGTGCTTCAAGGAACAACGAAATTTGACATGCAAGCTTCCCTCTGGGTGTCAAATAACAAAGCTTTCACCCGGCACTCAAGGCCATACGACATTATTATTATTATTATTATTGGCTTTATGTAATTCAATTTCTTGGGTGCATATTGTTAATCCTATTTTATACGTATTACATGTATTGACTATGCTGAACAATATTCACTGAATACCTTCATTGATTTCTGTGTTGGGCAAGTTCCTGCCAGTCATCTCACTCTTCCAATTATGTGACACTGAGTCGTAATTGATGTTCCACTTGATGTGCTGTTGCAGAATGCGTATGTGGAGTACAAGGAGATCAAGGCTGCCCAGGGAGTGAAGATAGCTGCCAAGGAGTTGGAGAAGGCGATAGCTGGTGAGTGTACTCCGTAAAAACAAACAGTATTTATGTATAGGTGAATATCGCTGTGTATGTCGCTCTAGCAGTCATCTTTTTATTGATTATGTTAGTATTTTAATAGGTATCTCTCTTTAGACTGCTTGATATGTGAATCAAATCAAACATGAACTAGTAAAGCTAAAGCTAGAACTATATTGCAACAGATACAAATGCATGGAGGTCCACAAAGTCTGTCAAATGTTTCATGGTTAGGTTACTCCTAGATTCCTACTGCAGTTATATTCCTATCACTCCCTGACCTTTATCATTATCTGGCAAATGAGTGGAATAGCTTATTACTCAGGATATTCCTAGCTTGTGGGTTTATTAAACATTTTCAAAACAGTGGAATTATCCTCTCACCTTGAAGGTGTTCCTGTTATTGATATAGGCCTGTAGGTTACAAGTTAGAAGTGAATACTGAAGTGTGCGTGTGATTGCAGGCCTGAACCTGCTGGTGGCACAGAAGCCAGACGAGGTGGACATCCTGCGAGAGGAGGTGGCTCGCGACCTGCGCAAGGCTCTGAGCACCATCAAGCTGCAGGAGAGGGGAGTGTACGTCCAGGCCTCCACGCTGGGGTCGCTCGAGGCTCTGCTGGAGTTCCTGCGCAGCTCCAAGATTCCTGTGAGTTAGTCTTGTGATCTAATGCGTTTATAGCGTCCTGCCACTGTAATTCAGGTCTCCCACGCTGACTCTGGCCGTTGACTGCTAGACAATCCTCGGACGATGTGTCCATACCAACGCAATCTCCATTTCTGCATTTTCTCATTGATTGGCGCCACACCCCGTAGTTGTCGGATCGTTGTGTTATGAATATGATAGAGCAGAGAAATGTTTAACGATCTTCTCGGCGTCCGCATTTCCATGACGTGTAGCGAGTGCTCAGCAGATGTAAGAGCTGGCCATATAATGCAACTGGTCTCGCCATCGTGCGGTATGTCTTTGATTTTAGGCAAATAGGCATCTTCCTATGACAACGAACACCGGTGACATCCAAGTCACTTTGATTCTTGCTAGCACATCTTCATTCACTATGTAATCGAGAACCTAGATATCGGAATGTACCCACCATTAATTCCTATATTTCCAGGAGATGGAATCGTTTGGAGGTATTCAGTCTTGTGGATGTTCAAATGAAGACGAAACGTTTGCAGACGATCATACTTTAATGTTTAGGGGCTGCAAATTAAAATGTTTTGTATTAACCAAGTATGAGTCTACTGAGAGTGGTTCAAGGTCAAGCAGGGGGAGGCCACGTATTAAGGGTTGGGGGAGAAGCAGTCCCAGTGCAAGTGCAACTACAGTATTTTGAATGTGGTTTAAATATTTGTCATGATATAAATAAACAAGTGACTACAGATCTTACTTTGCTAGAAGAGGTCTGCAAGAAAGACTCTTCACCACAAGATCTAAAACAACTGGCCCTCTGTACAATAGAAGAAAGATATCCATCTAATCAATGGCTAAAAATATTTACAGATGGCTCACAAGACAAAGAAAATAGAACTGGAGCAGGAATACATTCATCTCTCTTCTCACTCTACTTCCCAGTAGGCCAAAACAAAACAAACTTTGATGCTGAGATAAGAGCAATTTCACATGCACTCCATCAGAACAATGGTTATCAAAAATGCTTTATCATTACAGATTCAAAAGCAGCCATCCAAGCCGTCTCGTCAAATTATAAGCCTCAAAATAAAGAACTGAAAGAAATTTTTTGTATGATAAAAACCCTTCAAAGACTCCACAAACAGATCTCATTTCAGTGGATCCCTTCTCATGTTGGAATAGCAGGAAATGAAGAGGCAGACAGATTAGCAAAAAAAAATTCCTCTCGGCACGCCGGAAGGCGGAGGTAGATTTCACCGGGCAAACTAGGGGATAGGCTATAATAGGCAAAATATGCAGGTTTTCGTAGGAGGATCAGACCTCATTTATTGCGAGAAAGTATTTTACAATTGGAGGTTAGTTAACATTTTTTCGTCTTTCTATGCATACTTTTAACATTTTACTGTCTTATGGGGATGGAAACCTTCTTGTCATTTGGGGTTAATTTTTATACTTGTGATCACACTGTCCTTATGCAAGGTTTGGAACTAATGTGTAACTATCTAACAGTCTGTTACTTCTTCACGCAAAATTTTATCTCCCGCAGAGATGTTGGTTGGTTCCTCAGTTTAGGGGCTGCGACAAGGTGGTCATGTAACCCCGTGTACATTGGGTGTGTGTAGAATCTGTCTGATAAACGGTGTTATTTGTGATGACTGTATTAGTCTGTAATTCAGATAAGGTCTGCAGACGGTCAATTTTAAGTAGTAGTACCTAATTTTGTACCAAATACTAACGTCAACGACACCTAGCTGTGAACTTGGCTGCTAGATGCCACCGCAACCAGCAACTTGCAACGAACGTTGTAACTTCCCCTCCGAAGGAAAGCATGCTGACGGATTTTTAGCGCTCTTAGAAAATCCGGCGACTTTGGCCGGCTTTGAACCAGCACCTTGGGCATAGAAGTTCAGCATGCTACCAGTTAGCCGCTTCCCTCATAGTCAGATGGAACAAGAAGTTCCGTGACGAACTAAAGAGCCTACTTTTCTTAAAATTAAAGTTCATGCCATAGATTAATCTACAGTATATGAACCTATCTAGAATAATGACGAAATTAAGTGGGTAATATCGAAATGTCTTAATTAGTTCGAAATAAGGTATACTAGGCATAATGTAGCCTAATAGAGCAATACAGTTGGCAGCTCTGGTGACTGAATATATTCTTACTTCCATCTCCTAAGGTACAGAATACAAAATGTGGTTGAAGTCCAAAGGACGTTACATGGATTTAGACATTGGATCTATTAGTACACGTAAAAGCATGTTGGCAACAATGTCATGCGAGTGCTGGTCAGAAATAATCTGAAATATTATATATTTTTGTGCCAATTTTGGATGAAATCCATTTGTTGGTATAGAAGTTACATGTATTTAAAAATTGGTCCTATCAGCAGGCTTAGAATCATGTTGGTAGAACTGACGTATATAAGTTACTCCAAATTAATGTAAAATGTCGGGTAATTTATGTGTGCATAGTTTAAAGCTGTCGGCTTGCATACTTTCTGATATATTTGGATTCAAAATAGAGAGCAATTATTAACAGTTGGCAGCCCTGGTGGCTCTTAAGAATACACTCAGTCATATATGTTTATGTACACATATTACATACAAAATTTGGTTGAAATCCAATTGATTGAGTAGAAGTTATATGCATTTAAAAATTGGACTTATCAGAAGGCTTAAAATTATTTTGGCAACGCTGTCATGAATGGCCACCTGGAAATTAAACTGAAATAGTATTATCTACATGTGTGCCAATTTTAGAATAGCTTCCATGTATACCTTCCAAGATATCCAACATGGAGCTCAAATTTCTAGTGCGTTTTTTTAGCAGTTGGTAGCACTGGCATCTTTTTCAAATATGGGCCTGAGATATTCCGGTATACATCTTTACTCATACTAAATTTGGTTTCGATTGATGCAGCCGTTTAGGAGTTGATAGGGACACACACACACACACACACACACACACACACAGCCAGACAGACAGAAGGACAGACAGACAGAAGGACAGACACATTTTCCCGGATATATCTTATAAGTCTACTTTTTCCTCATTTTTGAAAAGTGTGAAAAGTAGGCTAAAAATGAATGTGATCTCGTCAATGGCGTTGTCTTGGCAACCTCTGATAGATCATCCCTATTATCAATTTAAAAGCGTTGTTATGGTAACCTCTGATGGCACTTGGCATTTTTTTAAAATTCCGAAATCATTTTTCTCATCCCTTGGCGTAATGGTGGGTCATATCAAAAATTCTTTCAAACAAAAGTTTTAGGTAATTATTAGGGGAATATTTTCCATTTTGTACGGTTTTGATATTGTGCCTATTAAGAGAGATATGATTAATGTTTCCCGAAAAACCCACTTTTTTCCACCCCTTTGGTCAATGGTTGGTGCTATCAAAAAACATATTTGACAGAAATTTTTGGCACTTATCCGACACAAATTATGAACTTTGAATGGATTCGATATTTCACGTATTATGAGAGTTATAGCGAAATTTCACTTTTTCGAAAAAAGCCCCCCATTTTCACCCCCTTCGACCGATTTTGCCCATTAACGAACTCGACCGAGATTTTATAGGGATACATATTATATAAATAATTCAAAGTGATTGGTGCAAAATTACGGCAGTTATCGTGTCCACAAGAAACTGATATATATATATATATATTATATAGATAGATAGATACATATATACATAAATTATATATAAACTTTTGAACTGACGGTGGTTTTGGGGTCTGGGGGATGTGAAACGCGAAGATATGTCGAAATTTTCCGGAAGTCGAAACATGGTACCCATTGCAATAGTTAGCTTTCTAATGAAATCTACCTAAAAGTACCACACTACAACAACCTGTCAGTCAGACTGATTTTATGTCAGCAAAAAGGATCTTGAAGAATTCTATCAAAAACAGGTATGAAGAAATGGCAAAGAAAACAGCAGAAACATTGATGCTAAATGGGATCAATATAAATTAACACCAAGAAGAGAAGCTATAGCCTTCTTCAGACTTAACACTGGCCACGACTGCCTTGCAGCTCATCTGAAACGAATCAACATCCTGAGATCTGAAGAATGCACACTTTGTCACGAACCTGGAAGTAAACTGGATAAGGGGCACCTGCTGCATTGCAACAAACTTGATGTGACTGCTAGAACTTCTGGAAACCTCACACAACTCTGTTGGAACGCAAGAAAGCTGATGGATTGGAATCCGGGCTAGCCATAGGAAACAACAACAACAACTACTTTATAGAATTGTTATCGTGGAATATTTTTGTAATAGCGTATATCTATTCCTTAGTCAGGAACATGGCAGCAAGAAAGATTGGTGGGAAGATTATTTACAGCCAGGCAAGAGAGCTTACAGTGGAATCTCGTTAGTACGTTTTTCAAGGGACTGAAAAATTTGGACGTCATATGCGGGAAAACGTACTACCGAAATACGCCATACTGCATTTACAACGTATAAGAAAGAACGTGGCGTATATATGGACGTTAAATCACCGACCTTAGTAAGTGATTGTATGCACTACTACAGTCACGACATAAACATAGGTTATCAGTTACTTACACGGAATAAATAACATAAAAATGAATTACTGTACCTCTACACCACAGTATAATACAGGGTCTTTATTTTTGCTTAGCAAGGAGATTTTCGCTCTCGCGCTCCGCCAGTGACGGCTCAGTTACCGGCGACCGCGCACGCATATGTAGGCCTACAGCAGAATACGGTGCTTAAAATCAGTAGCCTACCATGCAGTTTTACTGGCCATGATTTACAGTAGATGCTGAAAATGTTCCCCATCCGCTTCCAAACACGTATAATACAGGGTCTTTCTTTATATTTGATCAGCAAGGACATTCTCGCGCTCGCGCTCCTCCAGTGACGGCTCAGTTGCCGGCGACCGCGCACGCATATGTTTGAAGCACGGGCTTGCTTGATCCATTTCAATAAAGCGCTTTCTAGTTCAGGAAACTGTCCCTCTTGCACACGTTTCCTTTTGCCGCTCATTCCTTCGTCAAATGCACGTTCGATTTCCTTCCTTTTGCCGAGAATCGTGTTCAGTGTAGACGGAGGAATGTTCCACTTTCGCGCTATATCCACACGCTTCATGTGAGGATCGCAGTCCAAGTCTCGAATGTATCATCTTCTCATCATTAGTTATCTGCCGTACTTTCTTCTTATCCATTATGAAACACGCAATAAAATAGGTCATAACTGGACGTGAACACTAAGAACTAGAAGACAATAGTGCGGAACACAAAGCCAATGCGCCTAGGTGAGAAATAAACAAAGGGAAGGGGGTGAAGGGCAGCGGGAGAGAGACACGTCACCTGTGTTGCGTCATAGCTATAGCCACTTCTACGCCGTCAAACACAATGAAATCATCTACACTGTCAATAACTATCAGGGAATATGAGGCAATATCGCATTGTGTTTTCCAGAAGCCGAATTTTATAATGAAATAAGAATAAAATGCGGTTCGCTTACAAATAGTACAACGGAAATTTGATCGTCGTAAGCGGGAATAGAGAACGTATTAAGGGGATATATCAACATGTATTTTGTAGAATTGGGACTGGGACTTGAGAAAATCATCGCGCTAAACGGGAAAACGTCGTAACCGAGAACGTGCTAACGAGATTCAACTGTATTTGCAATATATATATCTGGAGCGAGGTGCTCTATGGAAGAGGTATTAAGACTAGTGGGAGAGGAGAGATGTTACTGGTGACTGCTAATGAAGAGAAGAGATAGGTTGGTAGGACACCTACTAAGACACCCAGGAATAGCAAGCTTAGTTGTGGAAGGAAGGGTCGAGGACAAGAACTGTAGGGGTAGACCAAGGTTAGAATATGTTAAACAGTGCCTCGGATATAGGGTGTGGTAGCTATGTAGGGATGAAACGATTAGCTCAGGACAGGGAGGCATGGAGAGCTGCATCAAACCAGTCAAAAGACTGAAGACTCAAACAACAACAAAAGATCAAAAGCACATAAATATAACGAGGATAATAAAATAAGTAAATCATATGGCGTTATTACATTAACGTTTGTTTCCAATTAGATGGATGAAAAGTGTTTATTCCAAGACAAGTTCAAGAATTAAATTAAATTGTTCAGAAACTAAAGTACAAAAAAGCAGTATTGCTTCATTTGTGCTGAATGAAATAAGAATTACTTTTAGACGTACTCTCGTCTCACTTTACATTGCACATAAAGGAAACCTCAAAATACCTTTTGACTAGTCTGGTTTTTGCCGTAATCGTAGTTGAATACGAAAATGAAAAGTATTGTAATTATTATGTAAATCGTAACAAAGTACAAATCATTATTGAATGCCAAACATTCCAGGTAATTAAGTATCTTGAAAAAGCATTGGGCTATTGTAGAATCCCTCTTATATAACCCGATGGGAAACATCTGATGCAAACCGTTTACTGTGGCGGAACACTACATCGACTGCTGTCAACTTATTTGTAGAAGAACGTCCCAGACATGAAGAGGCCAAGCGACAAGCAAGAAAGCTTTGTCAGTTACAACCCCGCCCTCCCCCGACCATTGAGTGCAATTTATGTGGTCGCATGTTTCATGCCGGGATTGGCCTGTTTAGTCATCAGAAGCACATCCACAAGCTGGTCTGAAAAGCAGGAAGAAGTGTGTGTACTCGGAATCGAGTTACAGCCGACAATGACAAGTTAAATCTATGTGTTAGTTGTTTTCTGTTTCCATAATGAATTTAATGGCTTGGTGTAAGATTGCGGGTATCCACATATCTACTCCAATGAACAATACCTTGTGCGGAATGTCCTTCAAAGAATTTGTTCCCCAAATTGTTAACGAATACATTGGCAAATAGTCCGCTGAGTGGTGACCTCGTAGCTAAGGCTGTTGGTTGGTGGTTCTTGAGTTTAGGGGCTGCGAAAACGTGGTCATGTAGCCCCGTGTACTTTGGGTGTGTGTAGAATCTGTCTGATGGCTGTATTAGTGTGTGTTATCAGTTTTTAATTCAAGTAAGGACTGCAGACATTCAATTTTCAAGTAGTTCCAACCTTTGCAGCCAAACGCCACCGTCAACAACTACTAGTTCAAAACTTGATTACCAGATGTCGGAACCTAAGAAATTTTGTCGAATGTTTAACCTTTATTTAGCTTCACACAGGTGTAATTAGTGGAAGGTTCTTTAACATGCCATAAATCTATGACATGGGACCGCCGGCTTTACTTCCCCTTCGAAGGAAGGCATACTGAGGGATTTTTAGCGCTCTTAAAAAATCCGTCGACATTGGCCGGAATTTGAACCGGCGATCTTGGGCATAGAAGCTCAGCATGCCTCTGAAGCCGCCCTAAGCCTGTTCATTGTTCGTATATTACGTTCTGGCTGAGTGCGACTTTAAGTAATTCTACTATTTCTTTCTCTGAGTTATTCTCTTGAGTGTCCCCTGTTACTTTTATCACATCTTTTACCGATATGTTGGTGTGCATATTCGTGATATCGAAAGAAATCATTCTCATGCTTGGTTTTATGTTTATGGACTTCATTTTATTGACTAATTGGGTTGTGTTTTTACTGGGATATCATTTTGGTAATTAACCTATCCCTCAAAATCTATCTATTTAAAACACAGCTGATTTTTGTAACATCGAGATTGAGAAAACGACTTTGTAATTCAGAGCTCTTGGCTTGTAGATTTGCAGAGTCTCTTAAAAGGTAGATATATGTTAGGGTATATTTTTTAATGATTAAAGAAAAATGTAATATTTGTGACGACTGCGCGTGCACACAATGGCATTCTTTCACGAGATAAATTGCGGATAAAATACCCACCACATCGTGGTGTGATCTTTGTTTATGAGAATTAAAAAGAGGGAAAATATCGCATTATGATGTTCTGATTATATACTGGAATAGATACATAAAGGAAGGGATATATTGAAGAACTTCAACAGGCCATTGGAGTGCGTTTGATGTTTAGGTAACTTAATATTGCTATCGAAGTCTGTTGCCTGGGTGGCTCAGGGGTAACGTTGTGGACCCCGGAGTGAATTCTTGCATAGTCGGAACAGTTCGAGTCCCACCTCAGACATGTATTTTTATTTCCCAATTATTATTTCTGGCTATTGGTAACACACTGTATTAACACATTTTGATTCTGTTATTCCCGTAAAGTAAGGAATACTCCACGATTTACATTGTCATCTATATATTTAAACACAAGGCGTTTTCTTTTGTAAATCGCCAACAACTCGCCAAAACGCCGTTTGAATATCTGCAATCAGTTCCAGTAACTGACAGCAGATGGCAGTACCTTGCCCATATAGTTCGAGTAACTGACAACAGATGGCAGCAGCATTGCATCGATATATTTAAAACACAAGACATGGCGCGTTTTCACGTGATAGTTATTTATGAGAATTATTATTATATTTTTAATATAAAGGAGGGGAATATTTTCTATGATGTTTCTACAATATGTATACTGGAATAGAGTTATAAAAGAAGGCAAATGATGAAGAACATTAACTGACAGTTGAATGTGTATATTGTTTAATATTGCAATTTCTTCCCAATGCTTCAGCGATCAAGTTGGTAGCGTCCTAGACTAAAAGTTATAATTATGCATCGTCGATATACACTTATATTATTAAAGAAAAAAGTAGTTTTCCAGGCACTCGCGCGTGTCCACAATTGCATTCGCCATGAAAGACACTTGGCAAACATAATTCGTTTGAAGGGCTCCGACATCGTGGTCACTCAGCCCCGTGTACTTTGGTGTGTAGGCTGTGTGTAAACTTTTCTCTGTAACCTGTGTTATTGTGGTGGCTGCATTAATGTGTGTATTTTTAATTAAGGTGGGGCATGGCAAGGAGACGGCCGAGGCCTTAAGTTAGGAACCATCCCGGTATTTATTTGCCTTGAGTGGAATTGGGAAACCACGGAAAACCACATCCAAGATTGTTGAGGTAGCAATCGAACCTTCCTCTTATTAGTTATACTTCAAGAGACTGAGTGTGCCCCGGTTTTGCCCTCAGACCAGAATTAAATTTCTTGGCAGAGCAGGGAATGTAACCCGGGATCCGGGGCGATAGCCAAGAATAGGTGGGCTTCCATGTGTTAATACGATTTTGGACATGCACGGGACATAGAATTCTATAGGTAAAACTGCCTCCATTAGGGTGACTGCTGAAGTGAGTATTGAGTATAGGCCTATGCTCATTCCAGTAGTTGGCGAAGTGATTCTACGTTCCCCTGCAAAATGTACTGCCATATCCTATAACAGGTGATGGAAATTGCTGATTTAGAGCAGTTTCGTACTGTTTACATCAAAATGAAGAACGTCATTCTGAGCTGCGTTTTCAAGCTATTGTAAAAAAATTCGCTGGCAGGAACAATTATAAGGATTTTATTATAGGCGATCAGTCTCATCGCATTCTCCTCAGCAACCAACTTGAGTATGAAAGTGTCTGAACGGAGAAAACACTGGTCATGTAGAACTTCATTGTATAAGACAATTGTTTAATGATTATTTGTTTAGAATAATGAGTCTAACTATGCTGTTGATTTCAGCAATGGAAGTATTATTTGCCATTTAATATTTAGCGGCTCCGTTGATGCAGGACACTATAGTGTTATCGAATAATACGAAGCCACTTTTAAAATCCAATATAAATAGACCCTTTCAGAAACAATTCAGATATTATGCAGTACAGTGTAAGGTCCTTGACGATCAAATGTAAACATTGTTCTACATGGTATTTCTCTTGCGTAAAATCTACGCGTGGTTACTTTGGCCTTTACTATTGTGATGGTAAAATCGATCTGCTGGAATATAAAATATTTGATAGGCTGCAACAATGTAATGATATTAATTTAAAAGTCATTGAACTTATATCCAGTAGTTCAAACACATACATCAGCGTTAACAGATTTGATACTGAAGATGAAAGCCAGCTACTTCATTTCCCTACTCTAGAATTCTTCAATTCCTTGGAATTAAGTGATTCGCCTCCACATACTCCGAACGTTTGAGCCATAGTTATGCTCCTTAGAAATCTTTTAGTTTCCCAAGGACTCCTATATGGAAACATATTAATTGCTTGGATTCGGATATAATAGGTGCAGTAATATTAAGCAAAGAGCTGAAATCCTACAACTTGATTTAACACCTTCCGATAAAACACTTACATGTACAGTACATTTCCTTTTAATAGGCAACAATTTCCTATTCGCTCTGCATGCTTTATCACAATCAATAAAGCTCTGAAACGTATTGGTCTATTTACTTCATCACGTTTTCAGTTCTGACCAACATTATGTTGCAATGTTTAGTGTGCTATCTTTTGACGCCCTTAAAGTTGCAATAGTGCCAAAAAGTAATCGTACAAAGAATGTAACTTATATAAGAAGCTTCTTCAGTAAATATTTTTGCCATTGTCCGTCATGTTTTGACGGGTTTCAACTAGTATTTATTCATTCTTTACTTACTTTGTAGCCTGGCGCATCTCTACAATTCACGATTTGTCCAATGGGCCAATTATTCTTATGGATCTTCGGCAGTGCCGTTAGCGTCGGTAACTGCGGATTCATGTCGATGATTTTAGTTTTCTCCACCTTCGTGAGAATGTACTCTGCTTTGTTTAGTACATTTTTGATGTGGGTTTGAAATTTTTATTCATGATTACTGTTGTGTTTCTTTTGTCAGCTTTTGTTAAAATTAATTCCTCTTTATCTATTTTTTCCTTTAACGATTTCACTAACGCTGTTTGAGTTGTGCAATGACCCTCGTACCTCTCCTCGTTATTTAACTATGCTGTGTCATTATTCAGGTTATGAATTACTAATGTTTTCTGTTTAATTGTTTTTCTTTTCTTCTTCCTCTTTATAGTGGTTCAGCAGGTAGCCGATATGGAGAAAGCTGTACAGCGTTGCAAGGATGGAGCCCATCACGCGTCATAGTGCGCCTCGCTCGGAAGTGATGGGCTGCATCTCGGCAACACTGTACAGCTTTACCCATATCTGCTAGCTGCGGAACCATATCTAATTTTCCCGTACAAATACAATCCAATATAAAATAAGTGAATTAATTTACGTGTTTCAGTCATACAGCGTAACCTTTTGATATGTAAGGATTACATCGCAACCAGGAACTACATTTTCCAATCACCCCGAGCCGAGAAAAAGTTACCTTACAAAAATGATAACAACTTTGTTTCTTGGACACACAAAATTTTGAAATTAATAAACCAGTTATACAACATTCCAATGTATAACTTATTGTGTTAAAATTTGGATTCGATCTGATGACGGGTTTTTGAGATAATAATTCTTAAATGTGACACATGATTGAAACACGCTTAAAAACGTGCACTTTTTGTGTTTCAACTGCGATAAGAAATATTAAAATATAAATTAAAAATTCCAAACCTACATGAACTAACGTAAAATAGAACAACGAAAATGATGATGTTATTGGATTTTATGTAGGTTTATTGGTTACTTCACAAATAACCTTCAAACTCGAGTACACATGATATTTTGGTCGACAGTAGATGGGCTGATGACAAGATTCAAACTGACGATCAAGTTAAAAAACCGTTGCCATGAGGGACCGCAATAATGATTTTGGGAAAGTTCCATTAGTTGCCTCAAATGGGCATTGCTCTTGCTCAAAGAGACATCATTCAGAGACGGAGGAGGCAAATTTACAACAGATTGAACTCACAGTTTTTGTTGTTGCTTTTGACAAAGCCCTGTCGCATCTAAGTAAATTCTGCAGTAGATACATTTTTTAAGTCGGTCACAACCATAAGAGCAGTTATGGTACAGATTCCATTGTCACCAAAGCAGAGAAGGTTTGATTTTTGTAAAGGGCAAAAGTACATTAATTGCTTTCTTCGTTAGGTTAGGTTACTCCTCTCGGTCGAAGCTGAATGGCAGACATTGACACCTTACTTCTGGTGAACTTAACCTTACTTACCTTTGAATGTGGAACCGCTGCAAAGATCAAGAAATTAATTTAGTTTGCAAGCAGTGAAATCTATTTCCTCCAAACTGTGTATGAAATCAAATGGTGAGACAGCCTAGTAGAGGTTCACAGTGGAAGTAAATGGAAAGTATCCTGCAATCTCAAAGTTATCAGAAATGCAGTCTTTCAGCTTACCTAGATATTTATCTCCTGGAAAGGTTGACAGATCTCCTTTCTGAACTGCATACTTCTAAGAACTAAGTTTTCTTTTTAACCCTTTCATTTTATTGGTTGAGGAAATTGTTTCTTGGCGACCCGGCATTGGAACAGTTAATGAAAAATCCGCGAGATACGGCAGTTCCAGCCCTGGGACTGGTTTGCAGCACCTCGCCAATCTTCTCTATTCTCCGCCATCCTGTTCAATTCACGATATGATTTTGTGTTCGTGTGTGTCATTATCTGTGTGATGTATGCAAGTGGTGGTCTTCCTCTTGTGTTTTTCCCTTCTAACATCCCTTCGATGACTCTTGCTAGCAGGCTATTATGTCTGAGAATATGTCCCAACATATTATTTGCTCTTCTTGTTTTCAGACTCTTCATAAAGCTCCTACTCTCTCCTTTCTCTTCTGAATATGTCTTCATTTGTCATATGTTGTATCCAACTGATCTTAAGCATTCTTTTCCAGCAACAAGCCTCAAAAGCCATCAACTTCCTCTCTTCTGACTTCCCTATTGTCCAGGTCTCACTACCACTACGTCTCCAACAGTATTCCTTATTTTTAACTCTATACTTCTGGATGTGAAGAGATTCTTCTTTCTATAAAAGGCGTTCTTTGCCTGAATACTTCTACTCCAAATTTCTCGTTTGCTGGTTCCATCATACGTTATCAAGCTTCCCAGATACTTATATTCCTTCACATGTTGTATTCTATCATTCTCGTTATAAATTGCTGGTGCGCTTCTATGATCTTCCTGGTTCCGACTGCATACAAATATTTTTGTTTTATTTTTATTCATCTCCATGTTAAATTCGTTTTTAAGGATGTTATTCATTACATGAAGTATCTGTTGAAGAAAGTAACAGCTCATGAAATGTGTCTTAAAGACAGTTTTCACGTGTCCCTCGAGTTGGAGAAACTGGTTCCAAACATGACCTCGCGACCTTCTGTGTGAAACAGCAAAGAAGTGCATGGCATAACTAGTAAATAATCCTGGACTTTAAAGGTCGAAACTTGTTCACCATTTTCACAACACTGCAGCAAAATCTTCATTTCACGCTTTCACAACTAACGGTGAGTTATAATAATGGATGGATTGTCATTGAGCTCTGACAGTAAAACATTTAAATTTTCCGGACATACGTATACCATAACAGTCTTTCCATGAAATATGGTCATTGAGGAAGGTTAGTTAGTTATTGGACAGCGAGGTCATCTGCCCCTACATTGAGAAAGGAATGAATAGAAATGGAAATATCATGGCCCGTGGTGGTAGGTTCCAGCGTTCTACAGAATAGAAACTGCTCACTTCGTCATCAATACGAATGTTGGTTTATTTGTTTGTCTGTGATTTATACAAATCTACACCGTTTCACCGATCTGAACCTAATTTTACGTACTCTTTTATAGATTTCAAGAAAGCCTATGATAGTATTCATAGACTGACACTGCTAAAAATCGTCAGATCATACGGCCTCCATCCTAAATTGATAAAAATCATTGAATTAACATTAACAAGCACAAATTCTAAAGTTAAATTTAGGGGAGAAATATCAACAGCTTTCACAGTAAAAACTGGTCTCAGACAAGGTGATGGATTATCCCCTCTGCTTTTCAATGTGGCTCTTGATTATATCATGAAGGTTTGGCAAAACAAAAACTCTCCTAAGATCAAAATTGGAACAAAACCATCAATAAAAATAAACTGCTTAGGATTTGCAGATGATTTGGCTCTTTTAGCACTAGACAAGGAAGATCACTAGTCTCCAAGAAATTGCTCAAGGGATAGCATTACAGATATCCTTAAAAAAACTGAGATCATGCCTATGAAACCCTTAGATATAAATGAAGTCTATATAAATGATCATAAAATTAACCTAGTTCCTCAATTTAAGTATCTTGGAGAAATTATTACACATAACTTAAAAGAAAAAGTAACTTGGTTAAATAGAACAAATAAAATGAAAAAGGCACAATCTCTAACCTGGTCAACATATAATAAAAAATGCCTATCAATAGCTACTAAGATCCAACATTATAAAACTGTAACTCTCCCAGAAGCCACTTATGCTTGTGAAACACTGTTCCAAATTAAAAATGAACAAAGAACTGATCAGCTCCCCAAAACGGAAAGAAGAATCATTGGAACGTGCATAAATAAAAAGTATCAGGTTGAGGGAGTCTGGAGGATTCTCCCAAATGAAACTGTCCATCGTGAGATTGATCCAATCACCAGCACAATAAAAAAGAAAAGAATTTCGTATTTTTTTTCACATCTTACGGCTTTCAGAAAACAGAATTGTATGCCAACTAGTGGTGAGAAATCTAGGAAAGAAAACCGGAGAAAATGGATCCAAGAAATCCAACAAGATCTCAAAGCAGTTGGACTCAAGATAACAGATGCCGAGGAGAAAAATAAAATTAACACCATTTTTAAAACTCACAAATTTTCTGCAGAAATGACACATAGAAAGCCTATGGAGATTTCAGATGAGAAAATCCAGATCTGAAAGAATGAAAAAGTACTGGAAAGAGCGCAAGAACCAAGCAGTACTACCTTCAAAGAAGAAGTGATTGTGGAACGACTCAAGTGATCCAATGTGACCCATCAAGATTAATAATAATAATATGATTCTAATATTGAAAAATCTTACGTGTTAATGCATGCGTTGGTTTTAAAGAAGGGGCATGGAAGATAATGCAATGCGTTTAGAATTTAGTTAAGAATGTTGCTAGACACATTAAATAGATATTCACCATATGCACAATATACATTGCCACTATGGTATTCTAATGATAACATGATTACGTTCACATTCATTAACAAATCTATAAAATACATGCTTTACATTTACAAGTTTTCTTCACAATTAGAGCTATTTCAAGTTACTGTGGTAGCATGCAGTATGAGTATGAGTGCCCAATCGTATTCCATAGCTGGGGAAAGCACACAAAAATTATTGTAAATAGATATGGACATACAGACACTGTCAGGAAAGGTGGAGGAGATTGTTGATTTGATGGAGAGAAGAAAACTGGATGTACTGGGCTTGGCAGAAACAAGATGGAAAGGAGAAGGTCGCAGAGAACTCTGGAAAGGGTACCGGTTGTACTGGAGTAGGAACAGTGAAGGAAGGAGCAGCGGAGTAGGAGCAGTTGTGAGAGATGAAATGAAGGTAGAGGTAAAGGGAATAAGTGACAGGATCATGAAGATCAGAGTTACTGTAAAGGGAAGAAGCCTGGAGATAGCCCAGGTATATGCCCCTCAAGTTGGATGTACAGCTCAAGAGAAGGAAGACTTTGAGGAGGAGCTACAACAGCAGTTGAATGGTCAGAGCATCATTGTCATGGGAGATTTGAATGCACATGTAGGGAGTGAAAGGCAAGGATATGAAAATGTAATGGGAGCAGAAGGATGGGGTAGCAGGAATGAAGAAGGGAGAAAGTTGCTGGATTTTTGCAAGAGAAACGGTTTAGTGGTAGGCAACTCCTGGTTCCGGAAGAAAGAAAGCCACAAGGTAACGTGGTACAGCAGTGATTTAACAAAGAAATCTTTGGTAGATTACATGCTGTACGACTGGGAAATGAAGAGAAGTGTCAGAGATATAAAGGTAATACCATCAGAGGCCTTAGATAGCGACCACAGAATACTTGTAATGAACCTGGGAGTTGTTAAGGATAGCAAGAGGACTGAGTACCAGGAAAGGAGAATCAAAGTATGGAAACTCAAGGAAAAGCAAGTCGAGGAAGAATTCCAGAAGATAATAAGGGAAAGGATGCCAACAGACAATCCTAAAACAGGGGAAGAGGAATGGAAGCAATTCAAAAACACAATGGTGGAAGCTGCTGTGGCAGTATGTGGAAGAACAAGCAACAGAAAGCGGTGCAAAGAGACACCATGGTGGAATGAGAGAGTAAAAGAAGCTGTGGGAAGGAAGAACAAGGCTTTCAGAGTGTGGTTCCAAGAAAGAACTGATCTGGCAAGGGAAGATTATAAGATAAAGAAGAAAGAAGCAAACAAGATTGTCGCAGAGGAGAGGAAGAAGTGGATGGTAAAGTGGTCAGAGATGATGGAGGAAGACAGCGGAGGAAATAAGAAAGTACTTTATGGGATGGTCAAAAGTAAGAGAAGAGGTCTGCGAGAGGATGTGGTAATGATGGACAAAAACGGAAATGAGGTACGCAACAAAGAGACACTCAAGACAGTGTGGAAAGAGTACTTTGAGGAGTTGCTGAATCCAAATGGTCATAGGGAGGAAGACAATGCATTGGAAGATGGAGAAGACAACACAGGAATGGAAAAGGACCTGACTTGGAGAGAACTGGAGATGGCTATAGACAAGATGAAAGGAGGAAGGGCACCAGGTGTGGATGAAGTGAGTGTTGAAATGGTGAAGGCAGCAGGAGAGGTTGGGAAACAGGGGCTGTACCGTGTGATGAGGGTGATATGGAAGGAGAAAAAGACCCCAGAAGATTGGAAGAAAGGATTAATTGTCCCAATATTTAAGAAAGGAAGCAGAAAGGAGTGCAGAAATTACAGGGGAGTCACACTCATATCTCACTGTGCCAAGATATATGAAAAGATATTAGAAAGTAGAATACGAGCCAAAGTGGAGAGAAAATTGAGAGAGGAGCAGTATGGATTCAGACCTGGGAGATCAACAGTGGATCTCATATTTTCAGTGAGACAGCTTCAGGAACACCACTACGAATTTGGAGAGGATCTGTTGATGGCCTTCCTGGACATCGAAAAGGCCTATGATAGTGTGTGTAGGGAGAAGGTTTGGAAAGCAATGGAAAACATGGGAGTGGAAAAAGGGACTGTAGGCAGAGTGAAGGAGATGTATTGTGGAAGTGTGAGTTGTGTGAAAGTTGGAGGGGAAAGTACAGACTGGTTCAGACAAATGAGTGGCCTGAAACAGGGTAGTGCGCTGTCACCCCTCCTCTTTATTGTGGTTATGGACGAGGTAATGACACGGATAGCAGGAAAGATAGGAGAAGATAAGATGAAAGCAATGGTGTTTGCAGATGATCTCATGGTCTGGGGAAACAAGGAGGAGGAAATTCAGGAGCAACTGAAGGCTTGGGAAAAACAGTGGGAGAGTACGGATGGAAGTTCAACCCCAGTAAATGTGAGATCCTGTTAACGACCAAGAAAAAGGACAGACCAATGAGTGGGATAACACTTGGAGGTGGACAGCTGAAGAAGGTGGAAAGTCTCGAGTACTTGGGAAGTATAGTGGAGGAAAATGGGAGAAATGACAAAGAGATTACGGAACGTGGCAGACAGGCAGAAGCATTTCTGAGAAGCATTAGGAGCTTAGCGTGGAATAAAGATGTCCCACAAAAAAGCAAGGAAGTGTTATACAGAAGCTACTATATCCCGATACTGACCTATGCTTCAGAAACGTGGACAATGAAGAAAAGAGACATAAGCAGAATACAGGCAGGTGAAATGAAGTTCCTGCGAAGTAGGATCGGAGTAACAAGAAGAGACGGGTGAGGAATGAAAAGGTCAGGGAAATGGTGAAAGAGGAGCCCTTGCAAGGTAGGATTGAGACATCAAGACAGGTGGTATGGACACTTAAAGAGAATGGATGAGAAGAGGATTCCCAAGAGGATACGTGAGATGCAGATGCAGAAGAAACGACCAAGGGGAAGACCAAGAGATAGATGGCTGAAAGGAGTGGAGAAATTTGTCAAGAAGAGAGGCGAGGACTGGACCAGAGTGATAGCGGAGAGGTGGTGGGAAGAAAGGACTAAGTGGCGAGGCTTATGTTCCAAACAGACCCAGCCTGGGGCTGGAAACTGTACAAGATGATGATGATGATGAGAAATGGACATGTGAAACATTAAGGTTACCTTAGCATGTTTGTGCCTTGCCTTGGCTTGCCTGCCACATTCAAGTGGCAAATGCAATTGAAGGTCCTGAGGGTGTATTTCAGGATATTTCTCTCCCAGAACCTACCACAAATCAATATTTTTTTGGAATTTTTGGCCAGTGTGTTGTGATGGAAGTTGGTGAAGACAATCTCGAATTGTTTAACTTTATCGAACCAGTGTTCAGGTGGATTTATCAAAATACCTTGAGAAAGCTTTTCAGTCGAACCATTGTCATCTTAGGATAGTCTACATATAAACACAATACTGGTAACTATGCACTACACTGCCTAAGAAGAGATGGTTTAGTGAAATGTGCATTTGAAGGGACAGTCCAAGGGAAAATCCGAAGAGGAAGAAGGTTTCAGATGCTGGATTCCATCAAGATTGATAAATCTTATGAGCTGATGAAACACGCTGCTGACCATGAGGCAGATAAACTAATGATGAATACATTTTTGAAAATGAAAACTGAAATGTTTTTGGAAACAAAATATTTTTTTGATTTTCTGTCTGGTATGTACATGAATAAATCGCAACGCTTTCCGACGCGTGAGCAGGCCACAAACAGCTGTCCATGTGAGAAGCATGGATTTTCCAAATTTAGCCCATATACTCGTAGGGATCGTCCCTGTGCTTTGTTGATGGTCATCGCAAGTGCGAGTCTCAAACGAAACGAAACTGCAAACGTTCGGAAACACAACAAATTGCCAGTATGTATGAAATACACTCATTTTAGTCTATTTTCATTTATGAAAAAATAGGCTTATGAGATCAGCTTTTGTCCGTGTGTGCGTCCCTAATAAAATCTGAACAGCTAGAGCTCGGTAAGGACATAGTACTATTCATCCGACCACGACTCTGCGTCTCACCCACATGGCGGCTGTGCGAAATATTTCACCGGCATTCTGTATCCCCGAAGCTATTACTTATATCACCCTGAAATTTTGTAAGTTCACCTATGAGACTTTCAAAAACCTGTTAAGTACAAAACGAACGTGGCGGCCAAGTGAAGTTGAAACATTTAAATACATTGTTCTAGCAATATAACCATAGGAGTGCAGTGAAACATGGTACAGCAAATTGTAATGCACTGACATCTAATTAAGTTCAATTGTTTAAATAACCTCAAGATGGTGCCTGTGCAAAATTTTAAAATTAAGTTTTTATTTCTTGTGCCCTAATCATACGGTCAAAGTCATCGTTTGAATAATGAACCTACGCAAAAATGGTCATCTAATAATACAGTACATAACTTTATCGCCTACATATACAGAATAAAAATCCAACATGGCGACCATCCGAAATATCTACTAAGCTATGACAGCAATCAAACTGAAATTTTGTATGTTGATAAAGGTTATGAACGTAAGTTTACCTTTGGGACGTTCAATAACCTGGTGAGCACAAATCCAACGTGGCGGTGATGGGAAACTGAGATACTGTATTTAAATGGATGTTTCTCGCGATTTAACCATCCGAGTGCAGTGAAGCTTGGTATGGTAAATGTTTATGCACATTTTAATCCACTGGCATCTAATTTATTTCAATTGTTTTCATAACCACAGGGTGGCTGCTGTGCGAAATTTCAAAATATCGTGGTTTTTTTTTTTTCTTGTGTCCTAATCATGTGATTGAAGTTTGAATTATACACCTACGCAATAATCTTCATGTAATAGTAACTCCATGACCTACATGTATAGATATTGAACATGGCGACGATCCGAAATATTCAGACGGTTCTCAATATCCATAGAGGTCACAGAGTAGGATCATATTTTCCACCACTGACAATAACGGAGTTTCTACTGTCAGTAACCAGAGAATAAAAGATTTGGCTATAGCCGTGCTTAGCGAGAACAAGATGGAAGCTATCAAGTGTAAGTCCTGCAAACACCCGATAACAGATAGTAAGGAAGCATCAATTCAGTGTGTATAGTGCCTAGGATGGACCCATAAACGCTGTTCAAACGTCAAAAATAATGAATATGCGAAACTCGAGGGAAAGTTTATCTGTCGCGAATGTAAACATAACCCCCTCACCCGAAAACAAAAAACACACGCCTGCTGAAATTTTAGCTTTACTAAAGACACTTAGTTCACAATTCATAACTATAAGAAGCTCAGAAAAAAACTACAGGCGGACTTAACGTCGACAATGAAAAAGACTGAAAACATCTTCACCAAGTTCGAATCTATAGATGCTTCAATGATAGAACTTAACCAACGTCTCCACGAACATGACTCCAAAAGTATCGTGTTAACCAACAGATTAGACGAATTCAACAGGGAACAAAATGACTTAATCAAGTCGGTGGACTATTGTTCAGCCAAATTCGACGACTATGAAAAAGCCCTGAGGAAAATTGACCAACTTGAAGCCAAGGTAACCCAACTCCAGAAACTAGAAATAGAAGTGGAAAACCTACATCAATACTCCTGACTGAACAACATAGAGCTTCACGGTATCCCTGGCAACGACTTTGGAACACCTCTCAACATTGTATCAAAACTAGCAACTGCCATCGGTATAGATCACATTGATGCTACACACAGAATCCCTACATACAACCAAGCCCTATAATTCTGTGATTCACCTCTCGCACAAAGAAAGATGAATTTATTAAAGCTGCAAGAGGACACCCTAACCTCTCTACAGGACTGATAGGCCAAATCTCCAACCCCCGACGTATCTACGTCAATGAAAATTTAACCCCCAAGAAGAAGCTACTCCACAGAAAAACGCATGATCAGCTGAAACCCTCTGGAGTCAAGTTCATCTGGATTTGAAACGGAAACATCTTCGTGAAAATCATTCATTCATTCATTCATTCATTCATTTATTTGCAATGGGGGGTGTGTCCCCCGGTGGCAAATTGGTTATACATAACAATTCAATAACAATTATACAACAATTAAACTGGAGTATTTACACAAATAGTCAGTCTTTTCTTAAACACACCTATATGTTTGGGAAAAGGCTCTAAGACTGCAGCAGGTAGAGAGTTCCAGTTATCAATGGCACGGTTTACAAAATAATATTTACCATAATTTGTTCGCTGTGGTCGGCCCTTAACTTTGAAAGGATGATCGCTCCTACCCATGTAAGTGGGCTTTCCCAATCGTTTGCTAAGCTCACCCCATGCTGGTTGATTTGTATACGTGTTGTACATAGCGCAGAGTCTAGATTTCATCCTCCTAGCCTCCAGTGATTCCCACCCAAGTTTCTTTAACATACGGCTCACACTGCTCCTGGGATTAAAGTCACTGAGCACAAATCTAGCGGCCTTTCTTTGTACCATTTCCAACTCATATGGATCCCAAACCGCCGAGGCATATTCCAGAATAGGTCTTACAAGTGACAAATAGCCTAATTCTTTAGCAGAGGTACTACTTCCTTTTAATACCCTCATTACAAAGTGCAGGGATTTGTAAGCTTTTGAAACTACACATCCTACATGACTACTCCATTTCATATCATTCCTTACGTGAACGCCCAAATATTTGCAAGAATCTTCTTCTACAAGTATTTCCGAGCCAATGTTATATTGAAAATCCTGCCTTCGCACTTTCCCTATTTTTAAGAGACTACATTTTCTTGTGTTTATTTTCATTTTATTTACAATCGCCCACTTATAGACCAGGTTCAGGTCCTCTTGAAGCACTGCATTGTCTTGTGAGTCATGTATCTTTCGATATATTACACAATCATCCGCAAACAATCGACAGTCACTGCGAATCCCATTTGGTAAGTCATTTATAAACGCCAAAAATAACAAAGTTCCGATTACGCTGCCCTGAGGGATACCCGACGTTACGGTAATTACATCCGAGAATATGCCTTCGACTTTCACTTTCTGGGAACGACCCGTCAAAAATTCTCGGATCCATAAAATTACTCTTCTATCAATCTTCGTCGAAGCTAATTTATGGAGTAGCATGTCATGCGGCACGACATCGAATGCCTTCGCAAAATCTATAACCACGGCGTCGACTGAAACTCCATGGTCTAACGATTCGCTAATGTCTTGAAAAAGTGATAGCATCTGACTCTCGCATGAGTAACCTTTCTGAAATCCGTGTTGCCTATTATTAAACCATGATAATGTTTCCCACTGTTCCCTCAAGAAGTCGCAAATGAGATGCTCCATCTGTTTACAAACGATGGACGTAAGGCTAACCGGCCTGTAGTTGCCCAATTCAAGTCTGCTCCCTCCCTTAAATATTGGGACTACCGTGGTGGCTGTTTTCCAGTCATCTGGGATTTGCGCATTGTTTATGGACACATTAAAAGTCACCTCCAAGTATCGTGCCACGGCCCTACCTCCTAGTTTAAGTACTTCACTAACAATATTATCAGGACCCTTTGATACATTGAAACATAGTTTTTGTATTAGCTTTACAATTGCTGACTGGTTTATTTGGAACCGGGGAGCCCCTGATTCGTCGTTAAGGTCCAACACACAGCTATTTTATTTATTGAACACACTACCGTAAAAGACATTTAATTCATTAGCAATGGCCTGTTTCTCAGTAATTAATTTACTGTCACCGGACATTATCATCGACAAATTATTTGAATTTCCCTTTCTTCTCCTAACATAACTGTAAATTTTTTTCCATCCATCACCTCCCGAACCAAGTAAACCTTGCATATAACTGTCATGAGCAGCCCTCTTTTTTAAGAGGAGCTCTCTCGATAAGGACTTAAATTTCAACATATACTTGTCACTCTCATGTCTTTTATTGTATAATTTCCTAATTTTCCGTTTAAGACTCCTAATTTCTCGTGTGTAATACTCAGGATCTGGGTTTTGTTTCAGCAATTTAAATGGGACAAATTTATCAACGGCGCTATTTATAATGTTCAAAAAGTTAGTCCACAGGATATTAATGTGATTTCCTTCCGATGCCCATCCTACAAATAGCTCATTCAAATACCCCTGAAATTTGCCCTGATCCGCCCTGCGATACTGGAATATGATCTTTTTTGCTACATCAGAGTCTAATTTTGTAGTGTCACCGTATTTAATATTTAATTTAACCCCAGAATGGTCACTAATTCCTGGAACTTTCAGACAGTTAATATACAGCTCTACAGGCCTTACGAGATAAACATCTAAGGTATTATTGTCTCTAGTTGGGAAGTCAACTACTTGGGAAAATCCCCCCCTCCCTTAAGAATTTATTTGCAGCGCCCTGAGCTTGACCACAGCTAGTCGACTCACCAGACCAGTCTACTTTGGGGAGGTTTAAATCTCCAGCAATTATTATGCTCTTTTTCATAGCATTACCCGTACAAGTTTTATCGTACAGTGTTTCGAGGAGAGAAAAGTTATCTTTCGGTGCTCTATACTCCCCTATCACCTGAAGAGGGAATTTATTTCCTTTATCCGAAATTTGTGCACATAACATTTCATGATTCATATCAGCCCACTTTAAGAAACTAGCTATATTTTTGCGCACACAAATAAATAGCCCACCACCTCGCTTCCCCCGATCCCTTCTGTACATTTCGTAGGTCCCTTGAATTATTTCGCTACTATTTATGTCCTCATATAACCAAGATTCAGTTGCAATGACAATGTCCGGAGAATACGTCTCTACAAGATTCCAAAATTCAATTAATTTATTTCCTAAACTCTGACAATTAACCTGCAGTAATCTTAGAGTCTTACCTCCGCAGCAAATATCTCGAAATAGCTCCTTCTGTTCCCATCGGCTGGCAACCTCTGGACCTGCTCCTCCTTACAAAAGCCGACACGAACCGATGACCCTGTCATGTAGGCTCCCTAAGTTGAAAGCGCCCCGTCTCGGGCGAAGTCACGGCCACCAATCCAGCAGTCGGCTTCTACGTACACTAATCCCAGTAGTGCACATACCCAGTCCATGCGGTCATTTACAGTCTTAACTCGCCTTGACGGAACATCTCCTCGCCGAACAATGCCACTCATTATAATTTTTGCATTTCTAAACTTGCTTTTAGCTTTTCTGCCTAGTTCGTAGAGCTCCCCCATGATGTAATCAGCTGTAGCCCTCTTCTTCAAATCGTTCGTCCCAACATGGAGCAACAACACTTTAACTTTGTCACAGTCCTCTACATTTGCTTCTTCCACTTGCTGAGCAAGCTGGTCAATTTTAATCCCCGGATAACACCGCACTTTCGCACCTGATTTCCTTGAGATATTCGTACTCCATCGTATCATAGAATCACCCATTATGATAACGTCATCCTCAGTTTGTTCCTGCACGCCCTCTTCCACACTGATCCCAGTAGAAAGCCGTTCAGTCACATCCTTCACCGTTTCTTCTGATTCACGAAGCATTGCTCTAAGTTCCTGTATTATTTGATCCCTTGCTTTGATTTGCACCCTCAAACAGTCCGGCGTATCACATACTTTACAAAACCAATTTCCGACATCACAATCCTCCTTCTTGACCTTAATACAGCCGAAGTGAAACCATTTCTCACATAGTTCACACTCAACACCATTCTTCAATGTTTTACTGCACGTCGAACACTTTAAAGCTGCCACTGGTTCATTTGCCTGATTCACATTTGGAGTAACAGGCCCTGGATTCACTTCCACTCCACCAATAACTAGCAATGCAGCTATCACTAGGGCTATGAACCACAAGTTGCTAGGTCCCGTACGCACACATAAACACCGGAAATCCCGACTACCCTTCGCATACCACAGTCCGATCCTCGCCCGATAACACTCCAGAGAACAACCCATTTCAGCACACCTGAGAGCTCGGGAAAAACACGACCTTTCACTTTGACTGCCAACTGATAACTCCAAGTAGAAAGAACCATCGTACTTCCAAAATTGAAGATGAGGACATCAGTGCAGTCGTTCAGTGCTCCTCATCGTAATCATTCTGATTAATAATCAGCTGTAGGTTTTTGTTTTTTCCATTTCATTTATGGAAAGAAGTTATAACACCATATCCGACTATAACCTTGATAATGATGCTAATAAGGATCAGTTCAGGATCTTATATCTGAATGCGCGCAGCTTAAGAAGTGAAGGAAAATTTGATTATTTTAAGTTAATTATCAGTCAATTGTGTTTCCCTGATGTTATAGGAGTTCCAGAAAGCTGGTTTTCAAATGAAGAGGTAAAGTACTACTTGCTAAACAATTATGACCTACTCCATACAGTATATCCAGGAATGAGATTAGAGGAGGCGGTATATGCCTCTACACTCATAAAACTTATAGTACCAAACTGATACATACACAGTATTCTTGTTTCAAGTCTTAAAGTAAAAAATATGCACATAAACATTGTCTCTGCTTATAATCCACATACCACCAATGCATCAAACTTCCTCCCTGATCTGGAACCTGCCCTTTCTAAATTTAACTCTAACAAAGTCATTTTGTTTGATCACTTTAACTTCAATATACTCCGCAAAACAGATCATTATACTGTACAGTACCTGGATATGACACTCAGCAAAGGTTATACTTGTATTAATCCCAACCTACCAACTAGGCCTAGCAGTAAGTCTCTTCTTGATCATTTGTTTCTGAACTGCAATGCTGACACCAAGGTGCCTAATATTATTAATGATTTTAGTGACCACAACATCTTAATATTACATCTGAAATCACCTAGCGTTCAAAAAATAAGGGATAATATTGCTACTTTTTATTAAAGAATATCATGTGATAACGTGTATCACTTAATGTTATCAAATCCGTTTCAGTTTTCAGCGGATGATATTGTAGATACTTACTTACTTATCCGGCACTACAGCCCATGTGCCGACCACATATCTTCTCCAGTCATCTGTTGAGTTGACCAGTCTCCTCGCTGTTCCTCCATTCCCAACCAGCGTAATCTTCTCGCCCCAACTCTCACACCAGAAGAGCTGCAAGAGTCAGTTAATTGTTACAAAAGTGCATGTGATCGCTTTGGTCTTACCATAAATGTCAATAAGACTAAAGTCTTGGCAGAACCTTCACCAGGCACACCTCTTCCTCAGTTCAATATCTCCATCTCAAATTTGCCGTTAGAACAGGTTGACCACTTCTCGTACCTGGGCAGTACCATCTCTCTGAGCTGTACCTGTGAGCAGGATGTGGATAAGAGAATTGGCGCAGCGTATGGACGATTAGCGCACCGGGTCTTCATGAATAAAGATCTATGAGTACAAAAGCTTATGGTGTACAAAGCAGTAGTCATTTCTACATTGTTGTATGGTTGTGAAACATGGACCCTTTACCGACGTGATCTTAGGAAGCTTGAGCGTTTCCACCTACAAAAACTTCGATCAATCCTGAGGATTAAATGGGAAGACCGCATTACCAATATTGCTGTTCTGGAAAAGGCTCAAATCAACAGCATAGAATCATCCATAATAGGTCACCAATTTAGATGGATTGGTCATGTCCATCAGATGGATGATGTGAGATTACCTCGTCAAATGCTATATGGCGAGTTATGCTATGGCACCAGACCTCATGGTGGTCCTAAGAGGCACTACAAGGACCAATTTAAGCAGACCCTGAATTTGACAGGTCTTGATTCACAAACCTGGGACATGCTGGCTGAAGACCGCTCAACTTGGCGCCGTACCATCTCGGATACTGTAAAGACGTTTGAAAGGGATCGACGCACACATGAAGAGGCCAAGCGTCAAGCTAGGAAACTTCGAGCAGCCCAACCACGTCCTCCTCCAGCAATACTATGTGACTTGTGTGGTCGCTTGTTCCATGCCAGGATTGGACTCTTTAGTCACCGTAAACACATCCACAAACTGGACTGAAGGAAGAAGATTTATACTCGGATTCGAGTTAAAGCCGATGATGATGATGATGAATCTTCTCGCCTCTATGTCTGTAGAGATTGATGGGTTCTTATAAAGTTCGTATATCTCTGAATTCATATTCTCCATGCACCATTCTCACATACTGCACCATGTATTTTCCGTAATACTTTGCGTTCCCATGTCTTCTTCTTCCTCCTCGTGGGGTCGGCTTTCTTAATCCTGAGGCGCCAGTCATTTCATTGTAAAGCATCATCAGCAGATGGCCCAATACTCTCATGTCCCTTTGGACATTCGTCATCCATGTTGTTTGAGGTCTGCCGCTCCCTCTCTTTTGCGTAGCCATGGAAAGACACTTCTTCACTACATGATTCTCCGGTCTTCGTATAACGTGTCCATACCACCTTAGCCTGGTTTCTAAAAGTTTCTCGGTTATAGGCGCTACTTTGAAGCTGCCCCGCACATGTTCATTACGGATTTTTATCTTTGAGAGTAACTCCACCTGCCCAACTTAAGATACGTATTTCAGTGGTATGTAGCTTTTGTAGTAGCCCATGTTTCACTACCATAGAGTAGGCAGTTTTATAAACTTTCCCCTTCGTTCTTATGGGTATTTTCGGATCACATAAAACTCCTGTTAGTTCGCACCATTTGTTCCACCGAGTCATGGCCCTATGGATTATCATCATCATCTTGCACAGTTTCCAGCCACTGGCCGGGTCTGTTTGGAACACAAGCCTCTCCAACGTCTTCTGTCTTCCCACCATCTCTCAGCCTCCACTCTTGTCCAGTCTTCTCCTCTCTTCTTCACGCTTTCTTCCACCCCCTTCAGCCACCTCTCTCTCGGTCTCTTTCCTTCCCACTTCGTCTCGTGTACTCTCCTGGGTATCCTCTTCTCCTCCATTCGTTTTACATGTCCATACCATCTAAGTCTAGATTTCTCTATACCATCCTGTAATGGTTCCTCCTTCATTAATTCTCTGGTCCTCTCATTTCTTATTCTGTCCATCTTTGTAGCTCCAATACTGCTTCTCAAGAACCTCATCTCACTTCTCCCTTCCTTTCATAACCAAGGTCTCCGAGGCATACGTCAGGATAGGGATATAGTACGCCCGATATATGATCTTTTTGCTGTTCTGAGGGACATCCTTGCTCCATAACATGCTTCTCACACTCCTCCAAAATGCTTCTGCCTGCCTCCCCCGCTCATTTATTTCTCTATCGTTTCTTCCATTATCTTGTATCAGACTTCCCAGATACTTGAAACTCTCCACTTTCTTCAGCTGTTCCCCACCAATTGTTATTCCCGTTGTGGTTCTTTCCTTCTTCCTGGTTGTAATCACCATCTCACTCTTATTTAAGCTAAATTTCACCCCATATCCTTGTATTATTCCTTCCCACACGTCCAACTGTTCCTGTACCTCCTCCTCCTCGTTCCCCCAAATCATCAAATCATCTGCAAACACCATTGCTTTCATCTTTCCTTCCCCAATTACTTGTGCCACTCAGGTCATTATGTCATCCATCACCACAATGAAAAGTAACGGTGACAGTGCACTTCCTTGTTTCAGGCCGTTTCTCTGTTCCAACCAGTCCGATCTCTCTCCTCCCACTTTCGCACAGCTCACGCTTCCCTTATACATCTCCTTTATCCTCTTTATAGTCCATTTTTCTACTCCTCTATCCTCCAGGGACTTCCATACTTTGTTTCTGCATACACTGTCATATGCTTTCTCAATGTCCAGGAAGGCCATCAGTAGATCTGTTCCATACTCATAGTGCTGTTCTTGTAACCGCCTTACAGCAAAAATCAAATCCACTGTGGACCTTCCTGCTCTGAAGCCATGTTGTTCTTCCCTCATCCCTCCTTCTATCCTTGTCCTAATTCTTCTTTCCAAAACTTTCTCAAACATCTTTGCACAATGACTAATCAGTGTTATTCCCCGATAGTTTCTGCTTTCTGTTCTACTACCTTTCTTGAAGATCGGGACAATTATTCCTTTTTTCCAGTCCTCTGGGGCCTTCCTTTCCTTCCATGCTGTCCTCATCACTCGGTACAACCACTGTATCCCCACCTCTCCTGCTGCTCTCACCATCTCCACACTCAACTCATCCACACCCGGTGCCTTCCCTCATTTCATCTTGTTCACTGCATCTTCCACTTCTTTCCATGTTAAGTCCTTTTCTGTTTGCAGTTCATCTTCCTCTTCCCCGATTTCTTCCTCCTCACCATCTTTTCCATTTGGGTTCAGTAGTTCTTCAAAATATTCTTCCCACATTTTCTTCAGTTCTTCCCTATTTTCTATCTCTTGTCCCCTTTTGTTCACCATTCTAACATAATCCGTAGGATCCTTCCGCCTCTTATTTTTTACCATCCCATACAGGACCTTTTTTGTACCTTCACTATCCTCCATCATCTTTGTCCATTCTTCCATCCACTTTCTTCTCTCCTCAGCCACTACTCTCTTCGCCTCCTTCTTTCTTTCCTGGTACTCTTCCCTTGTCTCTACCGTCCTATTTTGATACCACCTCCTAAAGGCTCCATTCTTTTCCCTTAATATATCTTTTGTCTTCTCATTCCACCATGGTGTTTCCTTCCACCTCTTCTTACTACTTGTCCTCCCACATACTGCTTCTGCTGCACCTACTAGTGTCTTCTTAAATCTAGCCCATTCCTCTTCCACCCCTCTTTCTTCATCTGTTGGAATTCCTTCCTTTACCATTTTGAGGTACTCGACCCTTCTATCTCCTTCTTTCAGTTTCCATATCCTTATACGTCTTTCCTGGTTCTCAGTCCCTTTCTTCTCCTTACTCCCTCTCAGGTTCATTACCAGCAATCGATGGTCGCTATCCAGGTTCTCCGATGGTATAACCTTGATGTCCGTGATGTTCTTATTTAGTTTTTTCTCATACAGTATATAGTCGACCACCGACTTCCTGGTCAAGTCATCACTGTACCATGTGATTGTGTGGCTCTCTCTTTTCTTAAACCAGGAGTTCCCAACTAGCAGGCTGTTCCTCGGGCAGAAGTCCAACAGTCTCTTTCCTTCCTCATTTCTTCTGCCCCAACCCTCTGGTCCTAGAACACTCTCATAACCTTGTCTTTCTCTTCCTACATGGGCATTCAGATCCCCCATAACAATCATATTTCTTCCTACCAGCTGCTTCTGCAATTCCTCTTCAAACTCCTCCTTCTCTTCAGAAGCGCAGCCTACTTTTGGAGCATACACTTGCACTTTTTTTACGGTCTCTCCCCTCAGTGCTACTTTCACTTTCATCATCCTATCACTTATTCTCCTCACTTCTTCTGTTAAACCATCTCGTACTACTACTCCCACTCCATTCCTCTTTCCCTCTTCATTCCCACTCCAGTACAGTCTATAGCCTTTTCTCAGTTCTCTCCTTCCTTCCCCTTTCCACTTTGGGGGCCGATAACCTCGATGTTAGGCCCCTTAAAACAACAATTATCATCATCATCATCATCATCATCATCATCTTTCCACTTTGTTTCTGCCAATCCCAATAAATCCAACTTCCTTCTTTCCATCATATCCACTATCTCCTCCACCTTCCCCGTCAGCGTTCTTAGGTTTAAAGTTCCAAATCTTAGTCCGTGTGTACAGCCCTGTCGTCGTCTATTATATCCATCATGTCCGAGGCTCGTTCCATTCTTGAAAGCATTTGGTTTCATCCACTACTGGCTTGCTGGGCCTATCGTAGCTTCACCAGAGCCCCGTTAGCCATCACTTTTCAGGGTTCCTGTAGGACCTTCACAGCTACCGTAACGGTTCCGGGGCACACGAAGTCCCCACTGTACTTCGCCCCTACAGGCGATCCCCTACTTTGTGCCGTTGCCCATCTCCCACGACGTGGACGAGGGGTTGGACTAATGGATTATATCGGTGGTTATTGTGCCATCTTCAGCAATGCGTTCCCATGTCTCCAAAATATTTCTGGTTTGCAGTGTTACGGTCCAGGTTTCAGACCCATACATGACCACAGGTTTTATAATTGAATCGGTCATTGTTACAAGGCAATAAGCCAGTTTTTGTTGAAATTGCGATTTCCATGGATACGTATAGTATGAATGTCGACACATCTAGCTATGTTAAAAGGAACTAAGTCTGCCCGCTCAGTAGGCTGTTTCGAGAACTAAGTCATTGACTTAGTTCCAGACTTTTTTGCTTCTATTTCCCCACTACTGCATTGCTAGCATTGACAATATAGTAAAATGCTGTACTGGGGTCTATAAATCTGTATATCTACTATATAAAGCTCAGATACCACTGACTGACTGACTGACTGACTCATTCATTCATCACGAAATCTCAGAAACCACCGAACGGATTGGATTGAAATTTGGTATGCAGCTTCCTCAAGGGCCGCAAACACCCACTAAGAAAGGATTTTTGGATATTCAGGTTCTAAAGGGGTGTTAAGGGGGTAGACCTGCATTTCATTGAATAGCAATATCTCCCGATTGGTTTCATTGGGGGATGTGATACTCGGCATATAAACTCATCATTAAAAATAAGAAAACATGTGTCTGAGGGTTTTTCGATGTGGTGTATATTATGAGGTAAAAGGGGTGAAAAGTGGGGGTTGAAGGATTCCTAACGGAGCGGGTATCTCTTAAACGACATAGGCGAGGAGTTTGGAACTCAGTGGGGAAAAAATAAGTAAATAGGTGTTTGACTGGTTTTTTTTTCATAAATCCAATTTAAGGGGCCCTTGGGGAGGGGTGAAATTAGAGGGGGGGGGGCTTAATATGTCTGAGTGTAAAATTATACATGGCGTATGTTGTAGACAATAACACATTACATCTCTTTTGTCTCTTGCTATTTCATCATACGACGAATACTTAGGGAGTTATTAATGATTTTGTACTCTTTGGCCGGAATTTTCTATCCCAGGAATGACATAAAAATTGATTCGAATGAAATTTCAAAAAATAGTTTTTTTAATACTTTTATTATATTTTTCACGTCTTTTAGGGTCCGAAACCAATATGATATTTTGATGTTTTTTTCGTCCCATGCATTTTTGGTTTCAGGTGATCGAATTATTTTCCACTAGGACCCATGCTTATCTATCTATCTATATAACTAATGTTATAACGGGATTCCAAATGTTAATGCGGGCAAAGCCGCGGGTAACAGCTAGTTTGTCATAAAAGTGAACTAACTACTTTTTAACGATCTGATTCATTGTTAAAGGGAACTAAGTCATGAATTTCTTTTTCTATTTTCTCCCTTTTTAAAAGGATAAATCCGTTCAAATAGACCTCTCTAGAACAGTATTATTGCGGGCAATGATACTTACACGTGACAGCTATTATGCTTTACAATTAAGTGAGAGAAACGGTTTTTGTCAATTATCTCAATTCTTACAAAAATGACTTAGTGCCTTCTCACAATGACCGATTCAATTGTTTCATTGACTATCATCTTCGGGATCGCAACATGTTAATAAAACTATAGTAGCACCTATTATCAGCAGCTATTCTTGCCTTTATCTCTGTTGGCACTGTATTAACTTCAGTGACAATTCCTCCCAAATACTTAAACTGATTTACCCTTTCGAACCCCTCAAACTGGTCAGTGCCTCTCCACCTTGTTTTATTTCTGGTGTTGATCATATATTTAGTTTCTTCCTTATTTATAACCAAGTCAAGTGTAGCCTCTTCTCGTTCCAAAGTTGCATAGTTCTCGCGCAGATATTCTCTATTCCTCCCAAGCATGGATAGTACCATCTGATTTACTTGGTAACTTCCGTATGACCCCCTCCAATGCCAAATGAAACAGTGACAAGGCATCCCGTTGCTGAGGCCTTGGTTGATTGGAAAATCTACCATTAACTTTAATTTTACTGTTCGTGTTGTTTAGTCATTTTCGCACGTCTTACTAACTTCCGAGGTATCCCCAGATCCCGCAGCACCTTGAAGAGGCCATTTCTCTTAACACTATCATAGGCTGCTTTGAAGTACCGTTATATTGAACTTGTAACATTTCTCCATTATTATCCTAAGGGTGAACATCTGGTCTGTTGTTCCTCTCTCCTCCCTGAACCCACACTGATACTCGCCTATAGTGCCTTCAGCATATGGTCGTAATCTCTTATTCAGTGAATATTGTAGATATGTACGCTGAATTACCTGATTATGTTAAAAATGCCTGTGCATTGTCATGTACAGAAACTATTATACAACCAAAAATAAGTAATTTTCCACCTTGGGCTGCAGAGGAATTCATTAACTTAACTCACAGGAAAAGTGTCCTATATGCAAAGACACTAAAACCTTGGTGTCATCCACTCACCATAGAAGAGTATAAGAAATGTAATAATAAAGTAACAAAACCAGCAATCAAAATTGTGAAAGGAATGTCACTACTCGGCACTGCTTTTTACGTTCATAAAAATAGAGTAGACAATGTAACAGAATTCAAATCTAGTTCAGAAAGAACTTCTCTCCTTACAATCAAATGCAAGAATAAACAGTATGAAAAATGAAAATCCACAGCCTGCTTCCAGTCTCCGACCGGGTCAGGAATGGAATGAATGAAGCCCCCATCTAGCGGCGAGGATATGAACTGTGCCGGCTGCCGAGGCCTGACGCACTCCTCCGGGGCAATGATTAAATGAATGACAGATGAAATGAAATGATAGTGGAGAGTGTTGCTGGAATGAAATTTTGACAGGGAAAACCGGAGTACCCGGAGAAAAACCTGTCTGCCTCCGTTTTGTCCAGCACAGATCTCACATGGAGTGACCGGGATTTGAACCACGGACCCAGCGGTGAGAGGCCGGCGTGCTGCCGCCTAAGCCACGGAGGCTTCTAAGAATAAACAGTATACCTTTGTTAATTGCCATGCACCCATAAATGAAGACAATAAAAAAAAACAAGCAAAGTAGAAGGATTCTGGGAACTTTTAGAAGAGGAAATATCCAAAATTCCAAAATCGAATGTTGTTATACTTTTGGGTGATTTCAATGCGCAAATAGGGAAGGAAAGAGCTTATCGAAAAACAGTCGGGGAATATCCAGCCCATAAAAGGACTAATACAAATGGCATGAGACTAATTAATCTCTGTAAAACCTTTCGGTTCAAATTAATGTCAACTTCATTCAAGAAACAACCAAGAAAAGTTAAAACATGGATATCTCCAAATCCAATGTTAGGAGAATTCCAATTGGATCATGTTGCTATTTCTAGAAATAATATTAAAGAAATTACGAATGTAAAAGTAATCAGAAGTAGAGAATTTGACTCTGACCACTATCTCTCAAAAATTAAGCTCAACCTTCTCCCTCATAGAAACCAAAGAAGACAACAAAAATTAATTAAATATAACACAGACAGACTCAACATCACACAAGAAGCAATAAAACATTTTCAAGAAAAAATTCAAATAAGTAAACTAGGTAACTGGCAAGAATTATCCAAAGAAATCAATTGTGCAGCGAAAAAAGTATTTGGGCCAGCAAAAATGAAAAAAAAAAAAAAGATTGGTGGAATGAAACTTGTGAAGAATCCCTAGCAGAAAGAACAAAATTATGGAAAACATGGAAATGCTCTGGAAAGAATGAACACTTTGAACAGTTTAAACAACAAAGAAAGTAAACAGCCAGAATAATTAAGAGTGCTAAACGCTCCTTTGAAAAGTCACAACTTGTTGACATGCAGGATGATTTTGTTGAAAATAACTCCCGGAATTTCTATCAGACCTTTAAAAATAATTTAAAGGGGTATCAAGCTCCAAGTATTTGCTTCACAGATGAAAATGGCAGAATGGGTCTATCTGATGAAAAGAATTGTGAAATACTAGCAAAGCACTTCAATCTGAACTGTGAAGAACCAAACAAGAAGTTAGAATTTCCCGAAATTCATGACAACATGGAAGCAGATCCACCACCTACTCTTGAAGAAATTGAAAAAGCAATTAACACCCTAGAAAACAACAAAGCTAGTGGAGAAGACTCCATCACAGCTGAACTTATAAAATGGTCTCAACCCAAAATCATAGATGACCTTAAAAGCATCTTTGAAGAAATCTGGAAAACGGAAAAGATCCCGGAAGAATGAAAGTGGCTCTTATACATCCTTTGCATAAGAAAGGTAATAAGCAAGATGTCAATAACTACAGAGGTATATCCCTATTGGCAGTGGCTTATAAGATATTCTCAACAATATTACTAAACAGGATACAAGCAACACTCGACAGTCATTTAGGTGAATATCAGAGTGGGTTCCGAAAAGGCAGATCTTGCGCAGAACAGATATTCAACCTGAAGTCCATAATCCGTCACAGGATAATAAACTCCAAGACCATAGTAGTGACATTTATAGATTTAAAAAAGCTTTCGATTCCGTTGAAAGGGAAACTCTAGATAAAGTAATTCGAGAATTTGGAGTTGGCTAATCTAATCCGTGAAACCCTCACAGACACCATATCAAAAGTAAAATTTCGGGGAAGAATATCTAAACCATTCAAAATGAAGACAGGTGTAAGGCAAGGTGATGGTTTATCTCCACTGCTATTCAACTGTGTCCTGGAGAAAATAGTAAGAATTTGGAATCAAAAACTGAGGGAATACAAGATATCACCCATAACACTAGGGAATAAAAACAGAGGTATTGAAATAAACTGTCTGGCATTTGCAGATAATTTTGCCATACTTTCTGAAAATCTGACTGATGCAACAGTGCAAATTAATCTCTTAGAAGAGATAGCCAACAGAACAGGTTTAAGAATTTCCTTAGAAAAAAACAAATTTATGACAAATATAAAAAATGCTCCAGAAATCCTAGTCACAGAAATTGGTAAAATTAAGAGGGTAAAGAAATTCAAATATTTGGGAGAAATCATTCAGGAAAATGGTTTAGAAAAATCTGCTGTAGAAGAAAGAGTACACTGAAAGAGCATATGGTATAACTAGGAACACCTACAACAACAAATGTTTATCTAGAAACTTGAAAATACAGCACTACAGAACAGTAATCAAACCAGAATGCCTATACGCAAGCACTGAATTATAAGTTAGATAAATTGGAAGTATTAGAATGACGAATTGTACGGAAAATATTAGGTCCGTTAAGAATTACAGAATTCTGGAAATTAAGAAGTAATGATGAAATATACTGCAACATTGAAAGTATAACAGACACAATAAAAAAGAGGCGATTGCTATTTTTTGGACATTTATATAGAATGAATGACGACAGGTTAACCAAACAGTTATTCAAATATCTTTGGAACAAGAAATTAACAACAACTTGGATTCAAGACGTTAAAAAGGATTTGGAAAGAAACAATATATAAGAGAAGAAGATGCAATAGAGAGAGAAATGTTTAGGAAAAAAGTGTTGGGAATGGAAGGGTTCCAAGGAAGAAAGGAAAAGAAAAGAGGCTCAAAATGGTCCGAAGAGAGAAAGAAGATGCATAGTGTGAAGATGAAGGAGTCCTGGAGGAAGGAGAAGGAGACCTGGGGGAAGAAGAAAGAACACCAAAGGACTAAACATTGAAATTGGCTCGTGGTCCTTAGAAGACCGTAACGGAGAAAGAAAGAAAGAAAGTTACAAAACTCCGAAGAGAACTTAAACAAGATTACTTTAACAATAAGTTAAAAATAAATATAACAATTCAAGAAAAACATGGCAAGTCATAAATGAAGCACTAAATAACAAAACAAAACCAGAGTCTATATTATGTAATAAACTAACAATTGATGGCAAAAATATGATCGAATCAGAATCAATAGCTAATGAATTTAACAAATTCTTTACAAATATAGGAACCAACCTAAGGCCAGTAGACCCACACAGTCCCAAAAGATCTATGATAAACAATGCAGGTAGACTATAATTTTACTCCTTCATCAAAGGAAGAAGTAATAAAAATAATTGATTCTCTAAAATCCAAAAATAACCCAAATGATGATATAAACAGCATGGTACTAAAAAAGTGCAAATAGATACTAGCCAAACCTATCTCAGATTTGATCAATAAGTCTTTGGAAACTGGCATCTTACCAGATCCTTTGAAAATTGGTAAAATAGTTCCTGTTCATAAGAAGGGATCTAAAGATGATCCAAACAACTATAGACCTATAACTATATTGCCTGATCTGTCAAAAATCTTTGAAAAAAAATATAAAAAGCAGGCTGGTGAATTTTTTCTTTCAATGCAACTACTTCTTTAAACACCAGTATGGTTTCCAAGACTCTAAGTGTACTTGATGCTTTATTTGATATTGTCACAAATTTAGAGAAATCGTTAGACGAAGGCAATATATCAGCAGGTCTATTTGTGGATCTACAGAAGGCATTTGACACTGTCGATCATAATTTATTATTGTATAAGCTGCGTGATGCAGGCGTCCGAGGAGTAGCGCACAGTTGGATCAAAAATTACCCAAGTAACAGATATCAGTATGTACAAATAAACAACATTAAAAGCTCTCTTACTAAGAGCGTCAGTGGTTTACCAAAAGGATCAGTTTTAGGCCCTCTACTTTTCATAATTTATGTGAATGATATCAATAATTGTTTGCTACAGGGCCACTTAACACTATTTGCTGATGACATCAGTTTAATATATAGCGCAAAATCCAAACAAGAACTTGCAACAAAAGTAAATGATGATTTGAAAGTCCTGGACAACTGGTGTAAATTAAATGGATTGCTGCCTAGTACAAAAAAGACAAACTATATATATTTCACTAAACCTAGCAACAGCAAAGAAACCATGATTCTTGTAACACTACATAATACACTAATTGAAAGGGTCTCATCAATAAAATATCTCGGCCTGAATTTTGATGAACATCTGAGCTGGCAATAAGAGATATACAAAGTAAAGCAAAAAATTCTTCCTGCAATAGGAGCAATATAGACTACAAATTACAACATGTTCTTCCATCTCATATGTTAAAAACACTGTATTACAGTCTAGTACATAACCATATAACATATATGTGCAGTATTTGGGGAAGATGCACTACCACATTATTAAATCAAGTAAGTACACTCCAGAAAAGGGCAATTAAAGCTGTTTATTCCCTTCCCTTACTCACCCATACAGCAGATTTAATTCTAATCTCAGGAATCCCCCTTTTGGAAACCTGTATAAAAGTATCTGCTTCTCTGTTCATACATAAAAGTGGAGAACTTTCATATAAAGGCACAATAAAGTTTCCTCTACAAGGACAAAACTATGAGTAAAACACCAGAAATTCCAAGAACCTTGCAATTCCCAGGGTCTACACCTCTAAATATGGCACCAAAAGCATATTTACCTAGGCTATAAAGGATTATAATGCTCTCTCAGCACGTATAAAATCAATAAATCCTGTCTTAAAATTTTAAAAAAGCCTGCAAACGATTCTTCATAACTACACTCTGATACTTATATTAATTTAAAAACTTAATAAAACATTGAATAGTACTGTCATTGTGAAATGTACTGTATATTGTAAAATATTTTGTAACTTCGTTTAGTAACTTTGTTTTGTAACTTTGTCTAGTCCTACTATAGGGCCTCTAGGACATCCTCTCTATGAAAATAAATAAATAAATAAATAAAAATATATCTACGAATCTATTACAGCAATCAAACTGAAATGTCGTTTTTTGATAGAGGCAATTAACAGGATATATGAAAATAGGCGATTTAGTTCTTCACGGAACTACTTCTTTGTAACGTCTTATGAGCCACCTATTGTGAAGTGGATTACGTAGTTCATAAACCTTTGCGTGCTTGCACACCAGCTGACAAAGTTCATTTGTTCAAACGACTCGCGCGCCATCTATTGTAAAATTGATATTGTAATTCAGACATCATGGCGGGCGTGCGCACAACTCCACACCAAACTTCATTTGTTCAAACGATTAGCGCACCAAAACTAAATTTTATACGACTCGCGCGCCACATATTGTGAAACGAATTTACTTGTTAAGGAACTTTCGCGGGCGCAGAAACGACAAATAACCAACGTTCATTTGTTGAAACTACTCGTGCCGCAGAAACCTTCGCGCGAGTGGTCACAACAGTTCACCAAAGTTTCATCGCAATAGGATGAATGGTGTATTAACGCGTACGGGACGAACTATTACGTAACATGCATTTTTATATAGAGAGATTGTAAAAGAAAAATAAGTAGTTCCGTGACGACTAAAGAGCCTACTTCTCTTAAAATTATAGAGACCATACATCAACAGTTGGCAGACCTGGCGGCTCTAAATATATTCCTAGTTCCATCTCTTAAGGCCCACAATGCACATGCACAATTTGGTTGAGGTCCAATGGATAGTATGCACGTTACTTGTATTTAAATATTGAATTGATCAGCAGGCGTAAAATCAGGTTGGCGACACTGCCATAAATGGAATGCCCAAACTGAATTTGAAATATTATGATCTGTATGTGTGTCAATTTTAAAAGAACTTCATTTATTAGTATGGAAGTTACATGGGATTCAACATTAAACATATCAGCATGCGTAGAATCATGTTGGCAGCTCTGTCGTATATCGGTTACTGAAAATTAACCTAAATTTGCAGGTACTATGAATGTATGCAAAGTTTAGAACTGTTGGCTTGCATACTTTGATATATTGAGATCAGGATAAAAATGTATGGAGTGCATTATTCAACAGTTGGCAGCCCTGTTGACACTAAAAAAATGCATATTCATTTCTGCTCCGGTGCACAAATCACATATCAAGTTTGGTTGAAATCCAATAGATAGTATGGAAGTTACGTGCATTTAAAGATTGGACCTATCAGCAGGCATAGAATCATGTTGGCAACACTCTCATGTATGGGCTCCTGTAAATTATTATGATGTAATATTGTCTATATTTGTGTCAATGTTGGAACAATTTCCATGCATATCTTCCGAGATATCCGTCATAGACGTCAACTTTCAACTGGGATTTGTCAGTAGTTGGTAGCACTGACGTCATTTTGAAATATGGCCGTGAGATATTCACGCATGGGTCTTGACTCATACCAAATTTGGTTTCGATAGATGCAGCCGTTTAGGAGTTGATAGAGGGGTGGGGCGACGACGACACACATTTGTCTAGATCGATCTCACAAGTCTACTTTTTCCTCATATTTACAAAATGTGAAAAGTAGGGTCACGCATTATGCATAGCTTACTTTTCTCCCACAATAATGACAAGTATTATGTAACGTAACTCAATCTTTCAGGCGCCAAACCTTTCTAAAGAAAGTGAATTCCTGTTGTTGTATCGTGGTCATTTCGTGAGTGTGAGGATTGTTGCCTCATAACCTGCGTTGTTTTAGTGTGTGCATTTGTAATTGAGGCGAGGATTGGGAAGGAGGCGGCCGTGCCTTGCCTCCCGGTATTAACCGTGAGTAGAAGTGGGAAACTACGGAAAACCATTTCCAGAATGTCTGAAATATCCCACTTTTGCCTCACGAGGCTGAGTGTAGTCCGTTCCAACCCTCAGACCAGAATTAAATTTGGCTAAGCCGGGAATCGAACCTGGACCTCCCGGGCGATGCTAGCCGCTGCACCAAGAGGTGGTATGATTCAGAATTCCTCTAGATAAAGAGACTTTCTAAACAAGATGTAAATACACCAAGGTTACAAGGACTTAACGTACCTTAAGGATGCTGGGAAGTTCATTATAATATTTTAGTAAATATATTTTCTCCACTACCATGTGGTAACTCGAAGCCCGCTTCCTTCCACATCCTTGCCCAGTTTCATTCATTCATCTTCATCCATTCCATCTCTCATCCCGACGCGCAGGTCGCCCACGGGTGTCGACTAGAAAGACCAGCACTCGGCCTCTCAGAAGGCTACACGACAACAACAAAACACTCGAAGCCCGTGATGTTCTCTGTCTGTAACCTACACTTTTTTATTTTATTTTCGTTCTTTCAGTTGCCATAGGACGCGCCACATAACCAGCTTCAGGTTTAGTAGTGAGGTGATGGAAGCAATGAGATCTGTGTAGTACATGTGAAAATGAAAATCCACAGCCTGCTTCCAGTCTCCGACCGGGTCAGGAATGGAATGAATGAAGCCCCCATCTAGCGGCGAGGATATGAACTGTGCCGGCTGCCGAGGCCTGACGCACTCCTCTGGGGCAATGATTAAATGAATGACAGATGAAATGAAATGATAGTGGAGAGTGTTGCTGGAATGAAATTTTGACAGGGAAAACCGGAGTACCCGGAGAAAAACCTGTCTGCCTCCGTTTTGTCCAGCACAGATCTCACATGGGGTGACCGGTATTTGAACCACGGACCCAGCGGTGAGAGGCCGGCGTGCTGCCGCCTAAGCCACGGAGGCTACGTGTAGTACATGTAACTAGGCAAATTATTATTGTTAGGAGAAATGAAAGTTTTACAATAGCTGTGTACAATGAGAAAGCTATGCATGTGTTTATTCCTTATACATGAATGATGAGTTGTGCTGCATACAACACTCGTAGTCTCTAAATGTTGCACATTTCCCCGTCAATTTACAACTGATTATGTTTGAAGTTTTTTTAAAGATCGTGACGAAGAAAGTGTTTCTCCAAATGGAAGATTGTATTTAACTGCATGCACGTCGTATAATCTAGGCTAGTTTTTTTTTCTACACAGAAACTTGACACCGTAGTACGTACGCACCTTTTTGTATTTAGTTTTAGGGGCGTGGTGGCGCTGCGGTCAAGCTCTTGGCCTCTCACCACGACAGACCGGGTTCGATTCCCGGTCAATGCATGTGAGATTTTCAAAGTGAAATGCCATGTCCTGTGGTTCGGATTCCACGTAAAAAGGAGGTCCCGTGGCTTATGATCTCGAGATTAACGGTCAAGTTAAACTACAATCTTCCTTTTGTATTTTGTTTTCTGGCAACTTGTCTTAAGTTATTGACTAAAATATTTCTCCAGTGGAAGGTTTCGGGCTCTATTATTCATCCAAAATAAGGTTCGTTAGTTTGTGAAATTGGGGCCATAAACCCTTCGAGTGATTACCGTATGATACTTTAGGTAGACTGGGGAGAAGATGGAAATGAGTATTCTTTTAAAATCTTTGTCGCCAGTTGTTTAGTCTAGTAACTTAAAATTTACCATGTTTTCCATACTGAAAACTGGGCACGGTACGTTGGAACCGCATGTGCTATCAAATATCGCTTTCTTGCAATACCTGGATAATGTATAACGGTGGGCGAGTGGTTATCGTGTCGGATTACCAACCCCAAGCTGCAGGTTCGCTCCTGTCCGTGGTAAATGATTTTGAAAGGCGGCAAAAATCACGACATGCATGGTATACGATGTTGGCATGTTAAAGAATCCATTTGAATTCAGTAAGCTGTGTTCATAATGGCAAAATTAATCTCGGGATTTTCCGCCAACACAAATTTCCTCTTTTCTCTACTAGAAAGCGCTGTAGTGTCAAGGAGCTTACATATCTAACCTTCTTGACTTTCATAGTGCTTCAAGGAACAACAAAATTCGACATGCAAGCTGCCCAATAACAAAGCTTAGATCCGGTACCCGAGGCCATACGATATTGTTGTTATTTATAAATATAATAGCCCCTGGCACTATACAGCCCAAGGCCGACCAAGCAACCGCTACCCAGCCATTTGGCCTGCAGATATTGGGGTGACGCGTCATCAACGCATCGGGTGCCCTCGGCCGTTAATCTTGGTTTTCGTGATCGGGACGCTGCCTCACTGTCAGACTCAATTGTCCTCACGAGGCTGAATGCACCCCGTTCCAGCCCTCACGTCAGTTTTTAGAATCTCTGATGGAGCCGAGAATCGAACCCTGGGCCTTTGGGTGAGAGGCAGGCGCGCTACCCCAACACCACGGGGTTACCGTTAATACATAGAGTATTATAATTAAAGACCTAGCTTGCCACGGTGGGTGAGTGGTTCTAGTGTCGGACTACCAACCTCAAGATTGCAGGTTCGCCCCTGGCCATGGTAAGTGATTTTTGAAGGCGATACTCATGTCATACGTTGTTGGCATGTTAAAGAACCCATTTGAATTCAGTAGGCCGTGTTCAATGGCAAAATTAATCTCGGGATTTTCCGCCAACACAAAGTTCCTCCATTCTCTACTTGAAAGCGCTGTAGTGTCAAGGAGTTTAGGTATCTAACCTCCTTGACTTTCATAGCGTTCAAAGGAACGACGAAATTCGACATGCAAGCTACCCTCTGGGTGTCAATTAACAAAGCTTGCACCAGGCACTCGAGGCCATACGATATTATTATTATTATTATTATTATTATTATTATTATTATTATTATTATTATTAAAGACCTGAATAATAAGGCTCTAAACGCAAAGTTACACATTTTGAGATACCGTATTGTGTGAAATAGAATCTACACGCAAGCCTAACAATGTATAAAAGGCTCGAACTGCCACTAATGATGGTGTAGCAACAATATCTATCAGCAGATGGCATGCAGTTTATCTGCCGCTGCTCTTAACATAATGAAAGACTGATTTTCCTCAAAACTATTATTTTGAAACTTAGAGCCTTCTTTATTTCAAGTCTTCAATGATTAAATAAATATTAACGAGGAAAGAATGAGTTATTGGTAAATGTTAACGGTACGGCGTATAGCTTATAACTCGCAACTTATGCCACATTTTAGCATTTAAACGGGTCACGTTTATGCATAATATACCAATATAACAACCGGATAGCTACTGACTATAATATTCTTGCTTATAACATTTCATTGGCACCAAATTCATGCAATTATAGTCCAAGATATGCTAGACCAGTGACATTTGACGTGTGCAAATCGCACATTTTGTAGGCAACCTGTTTGTTAGGGGCCTTTCTGTTGTGAAGTTTTACTAACTACTCTTTCAAGAGACACTTGTGTTTGGAATAATCAAGAAAGGCCAACCCTCTAGTTCTTATTTCATAAGTTGAACACTTAAAAACAAATCCACAGTCCGAAATAATAATAATAATAATAAACATAATCACGGACGATTCATTGCCAATGAAAATCAAATGGAGATTCGCGGACCGGATGATCGCTATGCATAAGCTTCATGGGAGCTCTTGAGCCAGAAGGGAGAACATGTGATAGAAAGGTAGTGGCGTCCAGCTTTGTTGCCGTGTGCTCTACCTCCCTTGGTCGCGACATCAGCGCCATTGTATGGTCCACGTTGGGTTTGCTTAAACCTCTCCAGAGTATAAGAGTAACCGAGTATTCACACACCTCATCAAAACCAATAAGATTTGTATAAATATATGGAAATAAACCTACATTCAGCTTGCCACGGTGGGTGAGTGGTTATCTTGTCGGACTACCAACCCCAAGCTTGCAGGTTCGCTCCTGGCCGTGGTAAGTGATTTTTGAAAGGCGGCAAACATCACGATACGTATGTCATACGATGTTGGCATGTCAAAGAACCCATTTGAATTCAAAAGGCCGTGTTCATAATGGCAAAATTAATCTCGGGAGTTTCCGCCAACACAAAGTCCTCGTTTCTCTACTAGATATCTTACCTCCTTGACTTTCATAGTGCTTCAAGGAACAACGAAATTCGGCATGCAAGCTAACCTCTGGGCGCAACTAACAAAGCTTGCACCCGGCACCCGAGGCCATACGATATTATTATTATTATTATTATTAACCTACATTGAATACATTCTATTGTTGAACACGTGCGCTACGTAGAATGGTGCAGAAATATCCAAAGTTTTGTAGAATTTTGATAAAGATATATATATTTATACAGTAGTTCGAGAATTGAGATGTAAATGTAACGAAAGCAAAATTATTCCAAGAGCCCCAAACCATATCACTCTTTGGATCCAACAATCGATATCAAGCATACACATTCCGCCATCTTCAGAACAATTGCTAAACTACTCTTTCAAAACATTGTGTGCAGCGCTCTAGTCTATATCGTCACGGGGAGATAGCGATTTGCGAACAGTTGACTTGAAGGAGCGAATGGTTCCAAATGACTGCAGTAATTTATGGCTGAGCCAACATCGTTCGGAAGTGCAGTGGATTACTCCCGCCCTTTAAATATTCGACATGCTTGGCCAGGTTTCGAACATCCGATCTAGAGATAAGAAGGCCATTTGACACCGTTGGCTCCACTGAGAATTCTTCCTGGGGAAGGCCCGATTGCCAAAGGCCTTGGCTCTTCAATACATGCTGCCTCTACTCCATAGATCTTAGAACTGCAAGTAGAATAATACTAAAACTAATATTAGGTGGTATCGTGTGTTTGTTTTGTGATGAAGGAAGTGGGTTCCTGGCGCCCCCCACTGTTCTGTCACACGCAATGAAGGACTTCCTCCTTAGTGCAGGATACAGCTCGTTGGCATTACGTGGCAGGGAAGCTGTCCATTTGGATGTCTACCCCGCTAATGGCAGGGAACCTGCAATATCTAGCTTGGAACCACATCTCTCCCATGGCTGCTAGGGAATATCTAGCTTGGAACCACATCTCTCTCACGACTGTTAGTACAGCTGGAATATCTAGCTTGGAAAGACATCTCTCCCATGGCTGCTAGGGAATATCTAGCTTGGAACCACATCTCTCCCATGGCTGCTAGGGAATATCTAGCTTGGAACCACATCTCTCGCACGACTGTTAGTACAGCTGGGATATCTAGCTTGGAACCACATCTCTCCCATGGCTGCTAGGGAATATCTAGCTTGGAACCACGTCTCTCTCACGACTGTTAGTACAGCTGGGATATCTAGCTTGGAACCACATCTCCCTCACGACTGCTAGGGACAGCTGGAATATCTAGCTTGGAACCACATCTCTCCCATGGCTGCTAGGGAATATCTAGCTTGGAACCACATCTCTCTCTCACGACTGTTAGTACAGCTGGAATATCTAGCTTGGAACCACGTCTCTCTCACGACTGTTAGTACAGCTGGAATATCTAGCTTGGAACGACATCTCCCCCATGGCTGCTAGGGAATATCTAGCTTGGAACCACATCTCTCCCATGGCTGCTAGGGAATATCTAGCTTGGAACCACGTCTCTCTCACGACTGTTAGTACAGCTGGAATATCTAGCTTGGAACGACATCTCCCCCATGGCTGCTAGGGAATATCTAGCTTGGGACCACATCTCTCCCATGGCTGCTAGGGAATATCTAGCTTGGAACCACATCTCTCTCACGACTGTTAGTACAGCTGGGATATCTAGCTTGGAACCACATCTCTCCCATGGCTGCTAGGGAATATCTAGCTTGGAACCACGTCTCTCTCACGACTGTTAGTACAGCTGGGATATCTAGCTTGGAACCACATCTCCCTCACGACTGCTAGGGACAGCTGGAATATCTAGCTTGGAACCACATCTCTCCCATGGCTGCTAGGGAATATCTAGCTTGGAACCACATCTCTCCCATGGCTGCTAGGGAATATCTAGCTTGGAACCACATCTCTCTCACGACTGTTAGTACAGCTGGAATATCTAGCTTGGAACCACGTCTCTCTCACGACTGTTAGTACAGCTGGAATATCTAGCTTGGAACGACATCTCCCCCATGGCTGCTAGGGAATATCTAGCTTGGAACCACATCTCTCCCATGGCTGCTAGGGAATATCTAGCTTGGAACCACGTCTCTCTCACGACTGTTAGTACAGCTGGAATATCTAGCTTGGAACCACATCTCTCTCACGACTGCTAGGGACAGCTGGAATATCTAGCTTGGAACGACATCTCTCCCATGGCTGCTAGGGAATATCTAGCTTGGAACCACATATCTCTCACGACTGTTAGTACAGCTGAGATATCTAGCTTGGAACGACATCTCTCCCATGGCTGCTAGGGAATATCTAGCTTGGAACGACATCTCTCCCATGGCTGCTAGGGAATATCTAGCTTGGAACCACATCTCTCTCACGACTGTTAGTACAGCTGGGATATCTAGCTTGGAACGACATCTCTCCCATGGCTGCTAGGGAATATCTAGCTTGGGACCACTTCTCTCCCATGGCTGCTAGGGAATATCTAGCTTGGAACCACATCTCTCTCACGACTGTTAGTACAGCTGGGATATCTAGCTTGGAACGACATCTCTCCCATGGCTGCTAGGGAATATCTAGCTTGGAACCACATCTCTCTCACGACTGCTAGAGACAGCTGGAATATCTAGCTTGGAACCACATCTCTCCCATGGCTGCTAGGGAATATCTAGCTTGGAACCACGTCTCTCTCACGACTGTTAGTACAGCTGGGATATCTAGCTTGGAACCATATCTCCCTCACGACTGCTAGGGACAGCTGGAATATCTAGCTTGGAACCACATATCTCCCATGGCTGCTAGGGAATATCTAGCTTGGAACCACATCTCTCTCACGACTATTAGTACAGCTGGAATATCTAGCTTGGAACGACATCTCTCCCATGGCTGCTAGGGAATATCTAGCTTGGAACCACATCTCTCCCATGGCTGCTAGGGAATATCTAGCTTGGAACCACATCTCTCTCACGACTGTTAGTACAGCTGGGATATCTAGCTTGGAACGACATCTCTCCCATGGCTGCTAGGGAATATCTAGCTTGGAACCACATCTCTCTCACGACTAGGGGCCGATAACCTCGATGTTAGGCCCCTCAAAACAACAATTATCATCATCATCATCTCTCACGACTGTTAGTAGAGCTGGAATATCTAGCTTGGAACGACATCTCTCCCATGGCTGCTAGGGAATATCTAGCTTGGAACCACGTCTCTCTCACGACTGTTAGTGCAGCTGGAATATCTAGCTTGGAACCACATCTCCCTCACGACTGCTAGGGACAGCTGGAATATCTAGCTTGGAATCACATCTCCCTCACGACTTTTAGGCACAGCAGGAATATCTAGCTTGGAACGACATCTCTCCCATGGCTGCTAGGGAATATCTAGCTTGGAACCACATCTCTCTCACGACTGCTAGGGACAGCTGGAATATCTAGCTTGGAACCACATCTCTCCCATGGCTGCTAGGGAATATCTAGCTTGGAACCACGTCTCTCTCACGACTGTTAGTACAGCTGGAATATCTAGCTTGGAACCACATCTCTCTCACGACTGTTAGTACAGCTGGAATATCTAGCTTGGAACGACATCTCCCCCATGGCTGCTAGGGAATATCTAGCTTGGAACCACATCTCTCCCATGGCTGCTAGGGAATATCTAGCTTGGAACCACATCTCTCTCACGACTGTTAGTACAGCTGGGATATCTAGCTTGGAACCACATCTCTCCCATGGCTGCTAGGGAATATCTAGCTTGGAACCACGTCTCTCTCACGACTGTTAGTACAGCTGGGGTATCTAGCTTGGAACCACATCTCCCTCACGACTGCTAGGGACAGCTGGAATATCTAGCTTGGAACCACATCTCTCCCATGGCTGCTAGGGAATATCTAGCTTGGAACCACATCTCTCCCATGGCTGCTAGGGAATATCTAGCTTGGAACCACATCTCTCTCACGACTGTTAGTACAGCTGGAATATCTAGCTTGGAACCACGTCTCTCTCACGACTGTTAGTACAGCTGGAATATCTAGCTTGGAACGACATCTCCCCCATGGCTGCTAGGGAATATCTAGCTTGGAACCACATCTCTCCCATGGCTGCTAGGGAATATCTAGCTTGGAACCACGTCTCTCTCACGACTGTTAGTACAGCTGGAATATCTAGCTTGGAACCACATCTCTCTCACGACTGCTAGGGACAGCTGGAATATCTAGCTTGGAACGACATCTCTCCCATGGCTGCTAGGGAATATCTAGCTTGGAACGACATCTCTCCCATGGCTGCTAGGGAATATCTAGCTTGGAACCACATCTCTCTCACGACTGTTAGTACAGCTGGGATATCTAGCTTGGAACGACATCTCTCCCATGGCTGCTAGGGAATATCTAGCTTGGGACCACTTCTCTCCCATGGCTGCTAGGGAATATCTAGCTTGGAACCACATCTCTCTCACGACTGTTAGTACAGCTGGGATATCTAGCTTGGAACGACATCTCTCCCATGGCTGCTAGGGAATATCTAGCTTGGAACCACATCTCTCTCACGACTGCTAGGGACAGCTGGAATATCTAGCTTGGAACCACATCTCTCCCATGGCTGCTAGGGAATATCTAGCTTGGAACCACGTCTCTCTCACGACTGTTAGTACAGCTGGGATATCTAGCTTGGAACGACATCTCTCCCATGGCTGCTAGGGAATATCTAGCTTGGAACCACATCTCTCTCACGACTAGGGGCCGATAACCTCGATGTTAGGCCCCTCAAAACAACAATTATCATCATCATCATCTCTCACGACTGTTAGTACAGCTGGAATATCTAGCTTGGAACGACATCTCTCCCATGGCTGCTAGGGAATATCTAGCTTGGAACCACGTCTCTCTCACGACTGTTAGTGCAGCTGGAATATCTAGCTTGGAACCACATCTCCCTCTCGACTGCTAGGGACAGCTGGAATATCTAGCTTGGAATCACATCTCCCTCACGACTTTTAGGCACAGCAGGAATATCTAGCTTGGAACCACATCTCCCTCAGGACTGTTAGCACAGCAGGAATATCTAGCTTGGAACCACATCTCCCTCAGGACTGTTAGCACAGCTGGAATATCTAGCTTGGAACCACATCTCCCTCAGGACTGTTAGCACAGCAGGAATATCTAGCTTGGAACCACATCTCCCTCAGGACTGTTAGCACAGCTGGAATATCTAGCTTGGAACCACATCTCCCTCAGGACTGTTAGCACAGCAGGAATATCTAGCTTGGAACCACATCTCCCTCAGGATTGTTAGGGACAGCTGGAAGTCCTCAGATTGAAAGTTGGTATCACGGATCTGCCAGCTGCCGCTCCGTTATTAGCACATAAGACGTAATTAGCAACTCTATTACAGTCAAGTAATTAAGTACGTATAAAATACAAATTGTTTGCGCCATTTTGTTTTATATGTTTTTTTAAACCAAATGGCCAGGGATCATTTGAAATGTAGTCAGTTCGAAACCATTCACCACAGAGAAGAGTATCGAGTGCCCGTTCCGATAGCTTGTCCTTCGTCCTGCTTTTAACCTGCTAGGACTGGCGCTTTTTTATTTTTTACTCTAGGTTTTAAATAATGCTCTATAGTTTCGTTTTGTCAGCCCTTATTTGCTGTCGCTTACTGTATCTTTCTTCCTAGCCTTTGAACTTCACCCTGCAAAAAAAGAAACATGTTCCCCCGGGGCCTCACATCTAGTGGGACGTGGGTTGGTGACCACGGGACCCCAGCTGAGTGCGGCATTGCTCCCACTTACTTGTGCCGGGCCCCTCTCCGTCTTCTTTCCTGTCGACCTCCGTTATTCAACTCTTGTTCATTTCCGACCACGACGGTATTAGGGTATAAGAGGCCTAGGGAGTCTTTCACTTTCCCGCCTTAATTGGCCCTTGTCTGATCTTTCCTGGAATCAGACCCCTTGTTTTCTTTTCGTTATATTTCCTTTTCTCTTTAAGATTCCCGCACTGTTTTTTTTTTTTGCTCCCCGTATAACTGAATTCCATTTAGCGATTTCTTTTTTGCATCTACACTCTTTTTGTAGGTGTTTTCAGTCTACGTTGCATTTTGTAAGTCTTTTCGATACAGTAAATTGCATTTTGCGAGTGTTTTCAACCTCAATTGCATTTTGTACAGATTGACAATCTAAATTGCTTTTTAGTAAGACTTTCAATATAGGAGCTGGGACTTTTTTGAGTATTTTGAATTTCAATCGCATTTTGTATTTTCAACCTAAACCGCTTTTTGCAAGTATTTTCAATCTAAATTTCATTTTGTAAGTATTGTCCATTCAATTGAGTAGTTTGAATCTAGCGTGCATTTTGTAGGCATTTTCAATTTCAATTGCGTTTTATAAGTATTTTGAATTTCAATTGCACTGTGATTTTTTGGAATCTGAATTCGCGTTTTTCAATCTGAATTGTATTGTGTATTTTCCATCCCATTTGCATTTTGTAAGTAAAGTATTTCGACTCTGCATTGCATTTTGTACGTATTTTGAACCTGACCTACATTTTGTGCGTATTTTTCAATCTTTTCCATCTGTGAGTATTTTCGTTTTAAATTCCCTTTGGCAAGTATTTCCGCTCTCCATTTCGTGAGTAGTTTCAATCTGAGTTCCTTTTTGTAAGTAATTTCCTTCTCACTTAATTTTCGTTCTGGTTTCCTCTTCATTGTCATTTTCGCTATCACCCAGACCATTAGGGACCGATAACCTAGATGTCAGGCCCCTTAAAACAACAATTATCATTAGGGCTCGGATCGATATGCTCGATAAAATCTCCAGATATGCTCGAAAACCATGTGTTTTATGCTCGATAGATATGCTCGAAAAAACCATTATATGCTCGAAAAACCATTATATGCGGTTAAATATGCAGAATATGCTCGAAAAACACCGTTAAAACTATAGAAAGGAAAGTGAAACGAAAAAAACAGTAACATATCTTTATACGGGCTTTATTTTCTAATTGTATGTATGATACACTGCAATATACTCGCATTCAAGTTTTTCAAGTATATATAAGAGAAGTTTTCTTATAAAAGTTACAGTTTAAAAGTTCATTTACAAAATGTTCAGAATTAGGCGAGTCAATGAAGTAGATCTGCATTGGTCTGTACAACAAGAATTTTTTCTATGTTTTCAGTTTTGAATGATTTTCTTAAATCAGTCAATAAAAGTTTCAATGACGAGAACGACCTCAATAAAGGTTAAAAACCTGCGGTTCTATTATTCGCAAAAGATAGGCTTTTCAATAATTATTTCTGTTTTCGAACCATAAGGATGGTCAGGGTCCAAATTGGGGGGGGGGGAATTCGAAGAAAAACAAACTATTTAGACGAAAACCACAAGAATATGCATTCATATGCTTCTATTCTGAAAACCGCGGTTTTATGCATTTATGTGCTCGATAAATTTCAATTCTGTTGGTCCCAGAAAGGTGAAAACACCACCGGAAGGCTTCTTTCAATGAGTACTATTCAGGAGGGGGAAAAAATGCAAATATGCTCGAATCCGAGCCCTAATTATATAATAATAGAAGAAACATGTCCATAGGTTTTGGAACACTCGAGTTATTTCTATATTATTTACGGTCGGGTCAGATTTACCCATGGCGCAAGTCCTCGCGTGACAATTTTCGCCTTACGTTAGTTGGAACAATCTTTAAACAAGTAGTTCCGTGAAGAACTATACAGCCTATTTTCATATATCCTGCTCATGTTAATTGCCTCTATCAACATACAAAATTTCAGTTAAATTGCTGTAACAGATTCGTAGATATTGAGAACCGTCTAAATATTTCAGATGGTCGCCAGGTTGGATTTTTACTTTTGTACTATTACATTAAGATTGTGTACGTGTGGTATTCAAACTTCAATCGCATGATTAGAACACAAGAAGTAAGAACGAAATTTTAAAATTACGCACAGCAGCCATCTTGTGATTATGCAAACAATTGAAATAAATTAGATGCCAGTGGATGAATATTTGTATAAGCATTTAACGTGCAACGTTTCACGGCACTCGGATAGTTAATTCGCGAGAAACGTCCATTTAAATATTTATACTTCGCGTCGCCGCCATGTTGGATTTGTGCTCACCAGGTTACTGAAAGTCCTATAGGTTAACATATGTTCATAGTCTCTATGAACATTAAAAATTTCAGTTTGGTTGCTGTAAAAGATTCATAGATATTGAGAACCGTCTAAATATTTCGGAAGCTCGCCATTTAGGATTGTTATATGTATAGGCCATAGAGTTATGTACCATTCAAGGACAATTATTGCCTAGGTTCATTATTCAAACTTTCACTTCGATCGCATGATTACGACACAAGAAATAAAAACTTAATTTTAAAATTTCGCACAGCCGCCATCTTGAGGTTATGTAAACAATTTAATTAAATTAGATGGCATTGCATTACAATCTGCAAAATCATTTACTGTACCACATTTCACTGCGCTCAGAGAGTTAAATCACGAGAAAAGTCTATTAAAATATTTCAAATTCGTTTGGACGCCATGTTCGTTTTGTACTTTACAGGTTTATGAAAGATACATAGATAAATCTCTATTAGTACCCTTTTTCACCGTACAAAATTGCAGGGTGATATCTGTAATAGTTTCGGAGATATAGAATGTCAGTGAAATATTTCGCACAGCCGCCATTTTGAGGTTATGTAAACAATTGAACTAAATTAGACTCCAGTGCATTACAATGTGTATAAACAATTGCTGTACCGAATTTCATTACGTTTGGATAGTTAAATCGTGAGAAAAGTCAAAGTCTCAACTTCGCTTGGCCGCCATGTTGGTTTTGTAGTCACCAGGTTTTTGAAAGTCTCATAGGTGAACTTCTAGTAGTGCCCTTTATCACCGTGCACAATTTCAGGGCGCGGTAATAGTTTCGGAGATATTGAATGCTAGTGAAATATTTCGAACAGCCGCCATGTTGGATTGGTGAGACGTAACAAAATTTGAAGGGCACGGTCGAGGTCGCCGGGAATAGCGCGATGAACTCACTGAGTTTCATTGAAATCGCTCCAGCCGTTTAGATTTTATTAAGGGGGGACACACACACACCTCACACACACACACACACGCACACGGACAAAAGGTGATCTCATAAGCCTACTTTTTCAAAATTGAAAATAGGCTAAAAATAAGGGGGAAAATCCAACTAGTTTGGTGCAGCAGTAGCACATAGCTCGCGTTCTTGTTGATCCATGCTTTGTCGCCGCCACTGTCAAGGCCAAGTATACTGTATATTGTCATTCTTCTGCATGTTATATTTCAACAAGAAGTTCCGTGACGAACTAAAGAGCCTACTTTCTTAAAATTTAAGATTCATGCCAATGATTAATCTATATGGATCTATCTAGAATAATGACGAAATTAAGTTGGTAATATCGAAATTTCTAATTAGTTGGAAATACTGTATACCTGGCATAATGTAGCCTAATAGAGAACTACTACACTTGGCAGCCCTGGTGACTGAATATATTCTTAGTTCCATCTCTTAAGGTACAGAATACAAAATTTGGTTGAAGTCCAATGGATAGCATGGACGTTACATGCAGTTCGGCATTGGATCTATCAGCGCATGTAAACTCATGTTGGCAAGAATGTCATGCATGTGTTGATCAGAAATAATTGGAAATAGTATGATGTATTGTTGTGCCAATTTTGGATGAAATCCATTTGTTAGTATAGAAGTTACTGTAATTTTGAAATTGAACCTCTCAGCAGGCTTAGAATCATGTTGGTAGCACTGACATACATTAGTTGCTCCAAATTAATCTAGAATGTCAGGAACTATACGTGCGCAAAGTTTAGAGCTATTGGCTTGCATACTTTCTGATATATTGATATTAGGGTAAAATATATAAACGCCATTTATTAACAGTTGGCAGCCCTGAGTGCTCTAAAGAATATGCACAGTCATATCTGTTATGGTACACATAGCACATACGAAATTTGGTTGAAATCCAATTGATAGTATAGAAGATACATGCAATTAAAAATTGGTCTTTTCAGCAGGCTTAGAATCATGTTGGTAGCACTGACATACATTAGTTGCTCCAAATTAATCTAGAATGTTGGGCACTATACGTGTGCAAAGTTTAAAGCTGTGGGCTCGTATACTTTCTGATATATTGGTATTTGGATAAAAAAAAAATAGAGAGAGCATTTATTGACAGTTGGCAGCCCTGGTGGCTCTTTAGAATACGCTCAGTCATATCTGTTTATGTACATATAGTACATAGGAAATTTGGTTGAAATCCAATTGATAGTGTAGGAGTTATATGCATTTAAAATTTGGACCTATCAGTAGGCTTAGAATAATTTTGGCAACACTGTCATGCATGGCCTACTGAAAATTAAACTGAAGTATTATTATCTATATGTGTACCAATTTTGGAATAGTTCCCATGTATACATTCCAAGATATCCAACATGGAGCTCAAATTTCAATTGCAATTTTTTAGCAGTTGGTAGCACTGACATCATTTTCATGTATGATATTGAGATGTCTCAGTATAGATCTTTACTCATACCAAATTTGGTTTCGATAGCTGCAGCCGTTTAGGAGTTGATAGGGGGAAAGACAGAAGGAAAGACAGACAGACATTTTCCCGGATCGATCTCATAAGTCTACTTTGTCTTCATTTTTGCAAAATGTGAAAAGTAGGCTAATAATATAAATAAACCTCATTTGATATTGCGAATAGTTCATAGGAATACCCCAGGTGTAAAATTACTTCATTAAAATCCGTACGACTACAACAAAAAGTGAGTGATACACTATGGGTCAAAATGACCCGGCGCGAGTCCTCACGCCAGTTCTCAAGGGTTAATAGCGGTTCAATTTATCACTGAAGAGCGGGACAACAAAATATATACTGGGACGTTTGGTTCCTTCACTTCGGTTGGTTTTCATATTCGGTTGGCGACCAGGGGACCCCAGCTGAGTCTGGCATTGCCTGGGCTCCTCTGTCTTCTTTCCTGTCGACCTCTCTTGGTCAACTCTTGTTCTCTTCCGACCCCGACGGTATTAGGGTATCCGAGGCCTAGGGAGTCTTTTCCTTTCCCGCCTTCATTGGCTCTTCTCTCATCTTTTCTGATCTCTCATTCTTCGTGGGATCAGCCTTCTTTTCATTATAGTTCCTTTTCTCTTTAAGATTCCCTCCCTGTTTTTATGAATTGGCTCCCGGTATCTCTAAATTACTTTTTTCTTTACTCAACCACATTTTGTAAGTTTTTTCAATCTATATTGCACTTTGTAAGTGTTTTGGATCTAAACTCCATTTTGTGAGTATTTTCAATCTATATTGCACTTTATACGTGTTTTCGATCTAAACTCCATTTTGTGAGTATTTTCAATCTTAATTGCATTTTGTAAGTACAGTATTTTGAATCGCGGGCTTCCACATATTGTGAGTATTTTGAATCTACCATACATTCTGTAACCAATTTCAATTGCGTTTTGTAAGTATTTTGAATTTCAATTGCACTTTCAGAGTGTTTTGAATTTGAACCGGCTTTTTTCAATCTCACTTGCATTGTGTATTTTCAATTTCATTGCATTTTGTAAGTATTTTGAACCTCAATTGCAGTTTGTACGTATTTTCAATTTCAATTCCATTTTGTAAATATTTTGAATTTCAATTGCATTTTGTTGAGTATTTCGAATCTACATTGCATTTTGTAAGTAATTTGAACCTAAACTACTTTTTGTGAGCCATTTCAATCTGAGTTCCATTTTGTAAGGACTGTATTTTCGTTCTGGTTTCCATTTCATTGTCAATTTCGCTATCACCCAGACCATTAGGGGGCCGATAACCCAGATGTTAGGCCCCTTAAAACAACAATTATCATCATCATATTCACGTAATCAATTGAGGAATGTCGTGAAGGAGGTGAAATGTCCCTCACTAGATCCCGAGGACGGCTGCGTGTTGAAACTGCGGGCTCAGCCGTTATCATTTGAGCGAGCGTAGATTTACGGACATACAAGCCTTGTGTTAATTCGAATTTTGAGATCTTGAATGGATGTCGTGAACCTTCCAACTCAACAGGAGAATCGTGGCTCTCCGAATAGAAACATGAAACTGAATTAAGTCAAGTAGCTGCTATTTTTAAGAAACTCTTTTGTACTTAACAGAATGTCAACGTAATTGGAAGAGAGCAGTATCTGGGTTGGCGACTGTATTATGAAGTAGGCCTACATTTCGTTATTAAATAAAATGTACCGCACGGGGTGCGTGATCTCCACAACAGTTGGATGTGACTGTGCTAGTGGGATGATACAATAGGGTCTTCCTCTTAACAAGGTCATAGTGCCCCAGCAGATGTCGAGGCATCGTAAGCCGCTTGCCGGTGGAAATCCTTTCCGGCTTAGTGTGGCATTCCGCACGACTTCCTCTACCACATGGTCTTCTACCTGCCCTCAAATGCTGAATGAAATGACTTCCTGTTTGTGCTTCCTCCCATACAGTCACAGGGTGGCAATGTTTGTAACACTAGCAATTAGAATTCGTCTATTTGAAGAAATCATCACAGTTCAACATTTTGATCTGCCTAATCCTTCAACTTGTTCTCACATTATAAAGTAAGTGAAGTCAGAGAGTTCCTTATCCTTTATAACTTGTGGGGACGGTGTGAGAGCCTTCAGTAATATTACAGGGGGCGATGTCCCCCCTGGAATCTAACAAAATAAAACGATATGACGATCACACAGAGAACAAACTTTTTTTTTTGCAAAAGCGTTTACAGTATTCTAATTATTTTTTTGCTAAATATAAATACTTCAGATATGTATCCTTCCATCGGGCGCAACATTAAATATAGTGGCTGTGGGCGCATTAAACCTGTCTGGCACACCTTCGAAAATTGAATTTCAAAAAACTACGTGCTGAAGAACAGTTTAGTAAATAGGCCTACACTCATTCGTTCTCTACATATTACGTAATGGTGCTCGATCAGGCGCAATCTGCTAGGCAGATCACTTTTGCAACAACACCAAATGTGTAGGAGGGTCATTGACTAACTGGCCGATATGGACTTGCATGTCATGTCGAAAGTGGTAACTGCTGAAAGGTGGAAGTACCTTCGCCCCGCGAATGACGAATCTATCTATCTATCTATCTATATATATAAAGCTCAATGTCTGTCTGTCTGTCTGTCTGTCTGTTATGTATACAAATCCACACCGTTTCACCGATCTGAACCAAAATTTCTATACATACCCTTCGGAACCCTGCGGGTAACCCTGTCCACTTGAAATTTCCGACAGACCACCCCATTTCCTGCATTTAGGCCCTTTGTCCCAAATCTACACCGTTTCACCGATCTCAACCAAAATTTGCATACTTACCCTATGTAACCCTGTGAATAATACTGTCCAGTTAAAATTTCAGACAGACCACCCCATTTCCTGCATTTAGGCCCTTTGGCAAACTTCTACACCGTTTCACCGATCCGAACCAAAATTTGTATACCTACCCTTTGCAAACCTGCGGGTAACCCTGTCCACTTGAAATTTCGGACAGACCACCCCATTCTCTGGATTTAGGCCCTTTGGCCCAAATCTACACCATTTCACCGATCAGAACCAAAATTTGTATACTTACCCTTTGGTACCCTGCGCGTAACACTGTCTGCTTGAAATTGCGGACAGACCACTCCATTCCCTGCATTTAGGCCCTTTGGCCCAAATCTACACCGTTTCACAGATCGCAACCAAAAGTTGTTATTTACCGTCTGGAACCCTGCGAGTAACACTGTCTGCTTGAAATTTCGGACAGACCACTCCATTCCCTGCATTTAGGCCCTTTGGCACAAATCTACACCGTTCGACCGATCAGAACCAAAATTTGTATACTTACCCTTTGGTACCCTGCGAGTAACACTGTTTGCTTGAAATTGAGGACAGACCACTCCATTCCCTGCATTTAGGCCCCTTGGCTCAAATCTACACCGTTTCACCGATCTGAACCAAAATGTGTATACTTACCCTTTGTAACCCTGTGAATATCACTGTCCACCTAAAATTTCGTACAGACCACCCCATTTCCTGCATTTAGGCCCTTTGCCAAAAATCTATATCGTTTCACCGATCCGGACCAAAATTTTTATACTTACCCTTTCGAACCCTGCGGGTAACCCTGTCCACTTGAAATTGCGGACAGATTACCCCATTCCCTGCATTTAGGCCCTTTGGCACAAATCTACACCGTTTCACCGATCAGAACCAAAATGTGTATACTTACTCTTTGGTACCCTGCGAGTAACACTGTCTGCTTGAAATTGCGGACAGACCACTCCATTCCCGGAAAGAGGACAGGGTCCGTCCCAAAGGCAATGGAAAAAAGGGGTAAAACCGGACCCGCTCTGGAAACCCTCAGGGTTGCCAGCTACCGAACTCACCAGCCATGAGCCCTTGAGGATGTAGCACTATCCAGGGTGCACCAGAAGTGGTGGGGCTACACACACCCTGCCTCCTTGAGGGTCCTGAGCAGAAGACATGAGATATTAAGAAGAGAAAAAGAAGGCTGACACCTCGAAGAATGAGGCTATCAGGAATGATTAGACAAGGGCCAATTAAGGCGGGAAAGTGAAAGAGTCGCTAGGCCTCGAATACCCTGATACCATCGGGGTCGGAAGAGAACAATAGTTTGAACAAGGGAGGCTGACAGGAAAGAGAACTGAAAGGAGCCCGGCACCAGTAAGTAGAAGCAATGCCGGACTCAGCTGGGGTCCCGTGGTCGCAAACCCACGTCCCACAAGTTGTGAGACCCTGGGGGGAGGAGGGGGGCAGGTGTGAGAATAGCTTGCTGATTCATTGTGAGGTGACATGGGAGAAATGTCCAGACCCCGGCGTGTTACCTGGTATTGCTGACTACGCTGATGTTCATACAGGGTCTTTGCTCAAACCACTGTAGTGTTACGAAAGAATGAGTGATTCACCGGTCAATGTGAATAGGACCGGGACCCCCCCCCCCCCCCGAACGTCTGTCATCATATATCGTCATCATCTGCGATATCCTCAGGTTCATGCAGCTTGGACCCGAGCAGTACTCGATAAGCTCTTTCTCTACACGCATCGAGTATAGGCCTAAGCCAGAAAATAACGTTCAGACTTCGGTAGACATCGAAGGTAAGAGATCTGAATTACCTATATCAGATTTAAAATTACACCATGTTTGTTTAGTAGTCATTTTTCATTACCTTATTATTATCATCATAAGGGCAAATGACCTAGATGTTACGCCCATTATACCACTAATCACCACACACAATAAGTCTTCATCGCCTGTGAATTTTGAAATATTTCTTTCTATCACGGTAGTTTGTAAGTTTGTCGTGTCAATTCAACAGTAGTTTTCATTACCATCCTCATCAAAAGGGTAAATGACCTAGATGTTACATCCATTATACTACTAAGTAACACCACAGCCTTCATCGCCTGTGATTTTTAAAATGTGTATTTCCATTAGTTTGTAAGTTTGATATACCCGTTCAGTAGAAGTCGTCTTCATTATCATCCTCATCAAAAGGGCCTATGACCTAGATGTTACGTCCATTATACAGTACTACTAAGCAACACCACAGTCTTCATCGTCTGTGATTTATAAAATGTGTATTTCCATTAGTTTGTAAGTTTGATATACCCGTTCAGTAGTAGTAGTCTTCATTGTCATCCTCATCAAAAGGGCCTATGACCTCTCATTCCTTTAAAGTATCAATTTTTCCCATTCGTTGATAAGTTACATGTGCCAGTAGTCGCTTCTATGTTCAGCATCACTATGTAGAAGATGTTTTGCGTCAGAAGAAAAGACAACTGGATGCTCAGGAACGTTAACGATATATCGACTGCGAAATCTGGAAGCTCCACTTGGAGGAATTGCTTCAGACATTTATCGTACAGTTTAAACCTTAACAAGACGAAACTTTTAACCAGATAGCGATCTAAGTGGGAGCTCTTTGGAAAAAAAAAATCAAGTCTTTCCCGAAATGTGAGTCCTAAAAATAACTTTTTCTATTATTTTCTCAGTTTCATATGTCAGTTATGTAGTAATTTTCAATATCATCCAGATCAGTAGGGCAAATTACCTAGATGTTATTGGGGGCAAATGACCTAGATTTTAAGTCCATTATATTTCTAATCACCACCACATAAAGTCTTCTACGACTGAGATGTCATGAATTCTGGGACCGCTAACGACATATCTCGACTCGGACTGAAGACAAATATCACGAGAATGATCATTATTTTACAGAGCCTTCCCATAGTGACTTAAGTATAAACATTGTCACTGGGTTTGATAAAGTAAGAAATGAATACATAAATAAATATTATTTATGACGTTGAGTGTTAAGGAGACTGAAATATTATCATCATTCCACCGGGCGAAGCCGGGTGCTACTGCTAGTATGAGATAAGAATTAACTCGTGTGCCTGTCGGATCAGTTGCATCCACCCTACACTCAGTTATGCAATGCTGCTGGTGTGTTTTCGTTTTATATGAGACACTTGAGTAATATTACAAAGGACTATTGTAATTTATACGCGCGTACATTCCATTCGTGTGTATTGTTTACTATGGACGGCCGCCTAGACTGTGTTTGTGTGCTTATAGTATTATTTACTTATTTCGTGTGCATCGTCTACGAATGGATTTATATTTCATTTAAAAGTAAGTAGGCCTAATGAAATCTTATCTTTTTCTTTGTCGTGTGGCCTCCAGAGAGGCCGAGTGCAGGTATTTCTAGTCGACGCCCGGGATGAGAGATGGAATGATGAACTGGCCAATGATGTGGAAGGAAGCGGCCGTGGCCTAACACTGCGCTTTAGCCAGCGTAGCAACTGCTGTCGGTATCTTATCTTATTATACAGGGTGTAACAAAAAGGTACGGCACAAAATCCAGGACACATTCCTCACACGTAGACGAAGAAATTATGTTATATGAACATGGGTCCAGAAACGCTTTGTTTCCAAGTTATACCTCATTATTTCCAACTCGTTAATCATGGGAACACACAAGAACGGAACATACCAGCATACCACATGCAACTCTTTCTCACAGGAGATGTTCAATATGCCCTACGTGCATCATCCCACCGCCTTAGTGAATCTCGGATGTGCTGATGTATCCCTGGAGTACTGCGTATTGTGTCGTAGCCTTCCATAATACGGGCACGGAGACTCTAAACATCTTGTACTGAAGTTCGATACACAAGAACTTTCAAATGCCCTCACAAATAAAGTTCAGTGATTTTAGGTCCGGAGAACGTGGAGGCCAGGCAATTGCTCCACCTCTACCTATCCATCTGTCACCAAATCTGTTATTCAGAAGCCGACGGACATTAGCACTAAAATGAGGAGGTGCTCCATCGTGCATGAAGTACAGGTTTTATCGCACAGCTATGCTATGCCGCTGGTGTGCTTTCGTTTTATATGAGGCACTTGAGTAATATTACAAAGTGGTGGAGTTAGATGTTTTTTGACTTCCGGAGTGTATAAAATATGAAATAGGCAATAAATATGACAGAATTGGTACTAATGTATCATAACTACCGTATGAAACGATAGAATATGAAATTTTATTATGAAAATTAGCATTGTATATTTTTTAATTTAAATTTTAAAGGTACAGCGTGAGTCTGAAATCCAGTCTAATCTAAATCATTCCAAAATGCAGAAATAAAACCACAAATGAACTTCATACTTTCATCACTCTGATTCGTGGTACAGATATTCTATTTCAATTTCACTCTCTTGTTCAGTCTGTGACTCAGGGTCATAACTGCCAGCAAATAGAGTTTTGTAATACATCCGACTTTCCTCAGAAATGAACTTCATTAAATTTTGCAAGTCCTTTTGCTTTTCTATTTTCAGTGTGAAGTGTGAGTTGTACTTTTGTTGAGTGGGAAAAGATGCAGTTGTATTGGGTCTCTGCATGTTAAATCGACTCCATATTGTACCTTTCACAGTTTTACTCACATGGATTTTATTTTTGTGGGATGCCGAATATCGTATCACTTTACTTTCTGATATGAGGAATTCCTCGGTTGGACTATGCTTAGTTTCTTTAGTACTTAGGGGCCGATAACCTAGATGTTAGGCCCCTTAACACAACAATTATCATCATCATCATCTTTAGTACTTGGGTTTCTCTTGAATATTTTGGAGAAATGTTGAGGGTAGTCATATATCATACCTTGTTTGACCTGTACAACATATCCAAATGAACTTCTTACAATGTCAAACCACTGGTTGGTGTTTCCTCAGTTTCTTGTTTCTTTTTGTGACTCTCAATTTGACCAAAATCACGGTCATTGGTAAAAAACGTTGTCCTCTCGTGGGATAATGTTGCTCTATTAAATGAAAGCGCCCTTACTGTATCAAGGTGTACAAGAAACTGACCATCAATCTCTACTCGCCTGGTTAAGCGATGGTGTTGCCATCTACCGGTAAATAAAGCATGGAAAGCAAGAACACACTTATTCCATGGAATAAGAGGTGTTTTGATTTCCCTGGATTTTAAAACAACCTCCTGTATGCAGACAAATGACGGAATAGGGATGTATAGAACTAGCACCGATAGAGCGCACTGCTATTGTTCTGGGTAAGCGCAAGGCGCTCTTCATTTGTCTCCTGTGTTCTCATGCCACTAATATCCACGAATTTAAGTTGTTTAAATTGCTATTTTCGTGACTATGCCGAGCTATTGCAGCGTTCCTCTTTGCAAAAATCAGGGAATCCCGTTTTCTTGTCACCAATTTTCACAAAATAAAGAAATGAGGAAGAAATGGTCACATGCTATTAGAAGGAAACATTTCGGTGAAGAAAATCTGACCGAAAATATTAAATTGTGTTCCCATCATTTTCAACTCGATGAGTTCACGAAAACTGTATTGGGCAAGTGTGATTTACAAAGGGAAATAATTCCTACCTATAAAATGATTAGACATTTCGATAACAACCACTGAATGTATGCGTTTGTATTTGAAGGTGAGAGAGCAAGATTAAAACCGGGCACTGTTCCATCGCTTTTTCCGTGGACCACGAACACAATCAAAATAAGGAAGAGGCCATACACAAGTAAATTGCCGGTTTACCACGATAAGCCTACAATATCGGAATCGGCATAAATTATCTCCATTGAAGTACGGGAAGAAATCGTCAATATAGGTACAGGAAGAAGTGAATGTAACATTTATGACTCCCATTTTCAAAGGCATCAATACTCGAACAAATAGGCTACTTCAAGAATAAATGTCGCAACATTACCAGTCACAAACGTACTACGGTTGGTTTCTTGAAATCAGAATTAATCGTCAACTTCCATCTGCCCGACGGAGAATGTGGTACCGGTAGCGACTGACTTCTACATTCTTGAGGCATAAGTTAGCCAGGTGAATGGAAACAGTTCGTGGCCTTAAAGCAGGGATTCTCAAACTTTGTAAATACTGTACCCCTAAGTCGTTTCCAAGAGGTACGGAAACGATTCGTATTAAGAAATTGACAAAATTGCATAAGAACCAAACGTTGCGATGCATTTTGAGGTATACAATACCGGTAACAACTTTCTTTGATTATGTTTACCTTAAAACATGACAGTTTCATGTAAGCTATCAACCAAAAAGACATGCATCGAAGTCTATAAGCAAGGGGAGCAAGTGAATATTTAAATCTCTATTTATAAACGGAAGATTGTAGTTTTACGTGACCGTTAATCTAGAGATCATGAGCCACAGGACCTCCTCTTTACGTGGAATCCGAACAACAGGACATGGCATTTCACTTTGAAAATCTCACATGCATTGACCGGGAAATCTCTATTTAAGATTTAAGCCTTATGGAGATATATTTATCAATATAGGCAGGCCTACAATACTCAAGCATTCTGACTCCTATTCATTATTTGAATAATAAAGCGTGTTCGAATTTTGTTATTACCGCTGTAGCCTATTAATTCTTCCTTCCTCCCACTTGTTTTAGCACCTTTAGTCCGTAGCTCATTTTGCAGCTGTTTAACGCTTAAACGCTGAAAATCGTTCATATTATATTAGAGGATATAGCTATAGAATTAATTAATATAGTCTTGGAGTAAAATTAGAGAAGATATAATTTACTTTAGCTTAGAAAACTCGGTCAGAATCTATACATTCCTCGCAGCTGACTGGGGGAAACATAGGACGATCGCCTTGCGCTTACCCAGTACTACACGAGCGCTATCTGGCGCGAACTTTCTCAGGCTACATCACTAGAGTAGTATTGCCTTCCATCCATGCGGAACAACCTAAAAATTCCCACCCAGCCCAAAACTCCATTTCGCCAAAAATTGGATTTAATGGGTTTTTGAACTCCCTGCCTCAATTTGTGGCGTACCTGTTTGTTACACCCTGTTTACCGGTATAACTGACTCGTTAATCATCGCTGTGCTCACTAAGAAATGTTCTTAGAATATTGAAGTTTCAAGTGGGTCTGTTCGCCCATTTGGCGCCTTCTCCCCTCCTGGATTTCCGAGAATGTTCAAATTCGATTGTTCATTGTCACACCAGTTTAGCGAACTGACAATTGTTACAACAACAAAATTGTGTAATGTTGCTGACGTAATATGAATTTACAATTTTTTAAAAAATATGGTTCTAATGATATCATGCACTCAGCCACCAATGGACGATAATGATAATAATTGTTGTTTTAAGGGGCCTAACATCTTGGTTATCGGCCCCTAACCACCAATGGAAACATAGCTCCAATTTTCAACATGGTTATGCCTATTGTTAAATACCGTATGTTTCCCCAACACTATCTCGAGTGGCTACTACTTCGGCAGTGGCGATATGAAAGCACATTCTGGAGATACTTTTAGACATTGCAACATCGCTAGCGGATCCTATGCTGTCTAGTTAAACACTGGTTCTGTAAGGTCGTGCTTACAATATTGGATAATTTACTGTATTCAGGCCCGTATTTACGGGGAGACAAACTTGGCAACTGCCCAGGGCGCAGATTTTAGGGACGGCAAAATTTCTGGAAAACTGCACAAAACTGCCTGGCCATTAAACGTCAAGTTATTAAAGTTTAAACCCTCCACAAGAGAATATACTTTGGCAATGTTGATTATTTAAGGACATTAATAAAGAGATCGTCTTAGTCACCTTGGTGTTCTTGCTGTTAATCTGACGTGAAAGTGAAATTGTACTAATGTGGAAATCCTAAAGTTGTTACCGGTATTTAAATAATTTTTTTGCACATTGGTTATATAGGATATCTATTAACATTTAATGTAAATTCTTTGTATTAAGTATTTTTATTTGTAATCTCTGGCCCCCTAGTCATATTTCTCGATTTGCAGGAAATAGTATCAACTTAACAGCCTAAAAACACTTTCTTTGTAAACAAATTTATTAAGTTTTATGACCAGGTGTTAGACAAACATGGTTCGATAACAATGGTCCAAAATGTTTGGACCTTTTGACATATTGCCTGATTTGCAGGCAACTTAACAACCAAAAAACACTTTTTTGTTAACAAGTTTGCTAACCATGTGTAGAAACAGCCTCATATGTTATGGAAACGTCAATAAATCAACATATTCCAAGTCGGGGGCAACAAAGTTGTCTTTTTGTTTGCCCAGCGGCGTCAAGAACCCTAAATATGGACCTGACTGTATTATATTCACGCCATTTTTTAAGCCAGCTTGTCTTTCCGCGATCATTATTCGTGCCGCGAAATGCTGTACATTTTAATTTTTAAGGTGTGCAATAATACAGTGACTCATTTCTTGAGAGCAAAGCGATTATTGCTACGAATGAACAGCAAAATACCATTGTAGTTGTATATTCGTAACCTGCAGTGTTACATTTTCTACAATCCATGCAATTTATAATACAATGGTTAAATTGTCCTGCAATGTTTGTGCCGTTATCAAAGCGACTAAGATTCGCACTCTCATTCGAATGTAGACAAAATGGTAAATTCAATGGTGCTAGACTTCGTAATGTTGTATAAGATTTCAATGGAACCCTCTTGCAAGGCAGACAATTTTGGATGCGTAACATGTACTTATGAGACATGAATAGGCCTACATAAATTTAAAAAACTCAAGAGTATTTGCATTAGATTGGTTGGACAGTATATTATTCACATAATAAAGATTGCGCTCGAGTTGATGCTTAATCGTAACAACCAGCAATTTGAAGTTGTATAGTACTTCAACATTCAAAAAGGTCGCCTTATCATACATAAATTTAAAAGACTCCAAAGTATTTGTATTAGATTGGTTAGACAGTATATTATTTTCGTCACAGTGAAACGGTTTCCATTGGCCTCACTGTTGGGTGACAAATGTAACTGTTTCACTGGCCCTCACTGTTGGGGTGTACAAATGTAATGTTTTCTACTAGCCCTCACTTGTTCTTTGAAATATTTACTCTGGCTAAGATATGTTGTATTAATGGGCGCCAAGACCTCAACGCTATGTTGAAATCTAAATTTATATTTAACAACACCTAGCTCTGGTAGAACACCTTCAAGAATCTTTACACTCAGATCGTGGTATGATTTGATCATTAACCCAACTAACAATTGTATCAGGAGAAGGAATTTGGTCTATATCTAATGCTACCTACTGAAAGCAAAGATTGCATGGTTCAAAGAAATGAATTTATTATATAAAACAAGTATGGCAAAATTAATAATAATAATAATAATATATTTTAAATTTAAATTGGAGCGTTGCGATTTGAATATTACCGCTAGAGAATTACGTGAAAACGGAGTCTGATGAATTACTGATTTTACTATTATTCCCAAGCTATGAAGTTACTGAAATACTGAATATGAAACAAAGAAACGAGAGATTATGTAGTTCTGAGTCATTCGCGCTTACCATTGGAAATTGCCGTGCCATTTCCCTCGTACTGGATGTTGAAGAGAGCTTCCCACAGCCTTCTGGACGTCGTCATCATCTTCGTTAGTTGAAGAGATACTTGTAGAAGTGTTATATTATGGTCCGGTCACACCGGAACCAACCACTCGAGCAACCACAACGGTCAAGTTTTACAAAGTTAATCGCCCTGTCACCTCGGCGCGCAAACCATATATGCACTCCTCGCCTCCCCTCTCTGGTGCCGTCTTCTTCTCGCCCGCTCTCCACTGATTGGCTGAGCCACCACGCGATACTCTCCACCTCAGGGTCATTACACTCGGCGCGGTGATGATGTCGATTACCGGTCCAGGCCATTTCGCCTTTTCTTGAAGCAGCAACCCCGCTTGCGTCATGCTTCTCGACAAGAATAAGCCTGTAGCCGAATTCCCAGTGACTCATCTCTCTCAACAAACTCTAACTGACAAAAATCCGTAAAATTCCGTAATCATATAATTTTCCGCGATAATGTTGTTCGTAATAATTCGCTTGATAGTGTTTTCTATAACATTGAAAACCTATCTGTATACTTATAATCTTATAAAAAACGCTCCAAATATACCTTAATAATAATAATAATAATAATAATAAGTTACATGAAAACTTCTCTTGGCTGAACAATTTGCCGCGTTAATAAATATTAAATGGCTTCCTACTGACTTATGTCAGTGGCGTAAAATACCCTCGAAAAACACGTTACATATTCGCCTCGGATCATCGGATGATTTACCGTGACGACGGTCTATCATGCGATTATCCCAGACACGTTAATAAAACCCCATCCAAAATACATATTACATAAATTAAATCACCCTAAATTACATATATATACACTCATAATTTTCTTTACGCACTTTGCGTCAAAGTCTGTTGTCATTTTGGATTGCCCTGTGCAACCAGTCCAATGTTTCTCATTTAGATTAATGTTCCACGGATATTTCCGCCTCTCAAATATCTCTGTTGGGAAAGATATACATAAATAATGTGTGAGCACTGTGTATATAGGATGTCACATCCCACGCATCAAAGGTGTTCAGATATATTTATATCACCACAGAACTTCCTAATTTCACTGGAGGTCGCTTCCTTCTGGTGAAACTTAATCTCACTGATCTCACTGAGCACACGATCACACTATTGTGGCAGCGCATCGTGACCATAATACTTAATCTCTCTGTAGATGAGACAAAATTAATATTGACTTCTGAAAAAACAAAACAAAAACTTGCATATTAAGGCTTTCACGGCCCGGATTATTTATATAAAAAAACAGTAAGTGCGCATTACATATATCACCAAATATTTCTGTGCCGTAATCGCCCTGTCTTCTTAAGTTCCCGTAGACCATATTCTACTTAATACTAGTTCTCAACTCAGACCAGTTCTCCTCACTCAAATAATACCTTTGTACTAATTACCTTAAATTACATTCCTCCACCCCATCTCCGCAGGTGTAATATCCTGGTCAAAACATACCAAAAGATACTTCAAAATCAGGATCTCCCTATTCATGTTGATATACCTGCTGCTTGTCTACCCAGACTTCGCTCAAGGCAGCCGCCTGTGAAGACAGCTATGAGACTTATGAATGAGAACTTTGACATAGTCCAGCAGTGGTCTCATGATTGGAAGATTTTTGCTCCACAGGAGTGCCGAGACATGCCATCTGTCACTTCCAAAGTACCTGGCTTTGATCTTCCTCGTCGGATATGGTCGAAATTAAACCGTATCAGGACCAATTCTGGTGTTTGTACGGACTCTTTGTTCAAGTGGAACAGGTTACCCTCTCCAAAGTGTGACTGTGGAGCCGATAGACAAACGGTGAAGCACATCATTCACGACTGTCCTCTAAGATCCTACGGAGGCAACATATTGGATTTTCTCTCAGCGACTCCTGCATCAGTGGACTACATTTTGAATTTAGATATAAAATTATGAGCCTATCTGTTCTCTTTATTTTATTTTCATTTTTTTCTTTTTCATTAAGATGTATTTTGATGTACTGTAAGTGTGTACCATACCATACGATAAATAAAAAATAAAACCTTAAATTACACATCAACAACTCTTACATGGCGAGGCCGTAAACAGAAATCACGTGTCCTGTTATGTATGAGTTTCATGAAGGACTGTCTCGCCTTCTGATGGCCCATCTTTTGTCTCGTGGACGCCTTAAGCAAAAATACCCTGTTCAAGCGCTCACCCATCTCTAGGAGACAAATGGGAATTCACCAGCGCTACCAAATTTTGGCCTTGGTGTATCGAGACATTTTAGTGCTCAAGAGCATCCGACAATCCCGTCATATTACCCTGTACCTTAAAAACTCTCAATTACTTACATACTACCCCCCTGTGTGACTTCTGATACGCCTGCCTGGAAGACCAGATTTTCCCCGCACCAAATACCACACTTACTCATTTGATAGGCTGGCTCGCCAGCTAAACACACTTACTTTATGACACATACTTTCGTAGCCTATGTATATTATACGTTCCGTATAATCTGTTTCCCTTACTATCCTCCAGCACATATGCTGTTTTCCCAATACGTTTGGAGACTATAAATGGGCCCTCGTAGAGATAAAAGAACTTGGACATGACTTTCTCTAGCTTATTTGACTGTTTCGGCACTCTAAGTAAGACTCTGTCCCACGGCTCGAATAGGTCAAATTTAGTTTCTTTTTGTTGGCGAATTCTCTTTTGTGCTGATTTAGATAAATTCTGTTTCGCCAACTGGACAATGTGATCCATCCCTGGTTGCTTTCCCTCATTTAAACCCAACACCCTCGCTAATTCATTTTGTGGTCTCTTTCCGAAGTGAACTTCGTATGGCGTCAATTTCGTGCTTTCATGCTGGACAGAATTCAGCCAAGTCTCGACTTTGGGAAGATGTCCAACCCAGGCCGTATGCTCGTCATGCACTCGAGTCCGAAAAAGACGATCCACTTCCCTTAATGGACGCTCTGCAGAATTACCCTGAGGGTACCTTACAGAGGAATGAACGTGTGCAATACCAGCTTCCTGCATACTGGTTCTCCATTTATTTGCAGTAAACTGTGGTCCACTGTCAGATAGTATCCTGAGAGGAAGGCCATACTCAGGTACATACTTATTAATGATCAGACGGCTACACGCTAGTCCCGTGGCTTTCCTTAGCGGATATAGCTTGACATACTTACTAAAAGCGTCAATAACTATAAAAATGTACTCGTAGCCGTACTGTCCTTTAACGATCGGGCCAAATAAATCCACACACAGTAGTTCGCCGGGACTACTGGTGAGAACTACAGATCTCTCTCCCACTAAATATTTAACTGGATATTTGCTCCTTTGACAGGTGTCACACTTAGCTAAAATCCTCCTAACATCCCTTCCCATTTTACTTCAAATGAAGTCACGACCAATTTCATAGAAGACCTTGGCAGCACCAAAGTGTCCTAATTCCCTATGAATGAACCAAATTAGCACCTCCCGCAAAGTGGCAGGAACACATATTGCCCACCGATTATTCCTACATTTCCGTGCAAGAAGCCCATCCTGCATCTTGTACGTGAACCGTCCTACTTTCACATACTCTTCTTCACTTATTTCCAACCTAGCCAGTGGCTCCCTTAACTTAACGTCATCACGTTGCTCCACCAGCATATTTCTCAGTGTCAGTAACGATGCCCTGTTGCTACTGTCCACACATGCACATAATAAAATACCGTCCTCTGCTTTAACCACAGGATAATCCCTACATAAATTAGTGTCCCTTGATAGCATGTCCGCAAGAATGTTATCTTTACCTTTAATATATTTTACTGTGAATTCGTATTCCTGCAGAGCAAGAATCCACCTACTAACTCTGTTAGAACTGAGTTTACAAGTCCTCATATACAGTAATGCATGGTGATCTGTATGGATCTCAAATTTCTCCCCTACTAAATACATTCTAAATTTCCCCAAACTGAAAACAATACCTAAAAGCTCTAACTCAGTAATCGTGTATCTTTTCTCTGCTGCTGTCAGTCCTCGCGAGGCTAAAGACACAATGCACAGATTACCCTCATCATCTTTCTGACATAATACTCTAGCAATGCCTATATGTGAAGCATCTGTCATAACCACATATTCCTTATCTTTCAAAGGATATTTCAGCACTACAGCTTTCTCAAAACCTTCCTTCAGCGCTCTAAAAGCCTGATCATGCTTGGACTCCCATCTCCACCGAGTCCCACTTTTAAGCAATTCCCTGAATGGTTCTACCAACCCTGAGTATTTAAGAACGAACCTCCTGAAAAAGTTGCAAATTCCCATGTATGTTTTTAACTGTTTTACATTCTGTGGCACCTCTGCTTTAAGTATCTTATTAACCCTACTTTCTTCTGATGTTACACCTCTACTCGACACTCTATGACCTAAAAATGTCACTTCTGACTGACAGAATGACGACTTAGACAGCTTCAAAGTGAACCCTGCCTGATCTAACTTCTGAAAAACTATATCTAAATGACGTAGATGCTCCTCAAAACTGCGTGAACTAATTACCATATCATCAATGTAAATGGTTACAAACTCGCCGGTGTCATCCCCTAATTCGATGTTTAAAGCCCTAATTAAAGCTGCTGGAATACAGACCGAGATGATCCAGGAAGGAGGAGAGAAACTAACAGAAAAACTGCACAGGCTGATACAAGCAATCTGGATCAAAGAAGAACTACCGTCAGAATGGAAAACAGCTCTGATTTGTCCAATCTATAAGAAGGGTGACAAATTGAAATGTGATAACTATCGAGGAATCGCCCTGCTTAACGTCTGCTACAAGATCTTGTCCAACTGCCTCATAGATAGAATTCAACCAGTGGCAGAATCAGTGCTTGGTGATTACCAGGGAGGCTTTCGGCTGGGGTGTTCCACAGTAGATAATATCTTCGTTCTCCGACAGCTTACTGAAAAACTGGGTGAATATGGCAAAGAACTCCACGTGCTATTCGTAGATTTCAAGAAGGCCTATGATTGCATACACCGAAAGAGCCTACTCAGTTGCCTAAGAGAGTTTGGAATGGCCGAGAAACTCATCAACTTGGTAGCGATCTGCCTGAGCGAAATACGCGGTAAGATAAAAATGGGAAATCGAGTGACGGAGGATTTTGAAATTTTGACGGGCCTCAGGCAAGGAGACGGGTTATCTCCTACACTGTTCAATTTTGCCTTGGAGAAGATCATACGCGAGACCTTTCGAGAGAATTTTGAAGGAATCCAAGTCGAAAGGAAGAACCTAGCATACCTTGCCTACGCAGATGATATAAGTTTACTCTCCAGCTCTCAGGAAGAGTTGAGGCAAATGACCAGAGCACTCAAGGCAGCTGCCAACAAATTTGGGCTAATCGTGAATGAAACCAAGACGGAGTACCTCAATATGACTCGCGGGCAAGGCCACGTTTTTGGGCAACTACAGTCACTCCGGGTAGGGGACCAGTCCTACAAGAGGGTCCGTGAATTTAAGTACTTAGGATCGCTTTTCACGGAGAACTCATCATGTGAGGCAGAAATCAACGCCAGGATCCAAGCAGGAAACCGAACTCTCTACAGCTTAACACAGCTTCTTCGGTCCAAAAGTCTCTCCAGACAGTTCAAAATTCGTCTGTATAAAACTCTGATCCAACCCGTTGCACTATATGGATGTGAGACATGGAGTATCCGAAAACAGGACTTTTATAAACTACTCGTTTTTTGAGAGAAAAGTTCTTCGGAAGATCTTCGGACCGGTGAGGGATGTACACACGGGTGAATGGAGGATTAGACACAATCATGAAGTAGAAGACCTGTACCATGATGCCAACATAGCTGGAACCATCAAAACCAGAAGACTGCAGTGGGCTGGACATGTAGCCCGGATGGAAGACCACCGATGGCCACGGAAGCTACTGGATTTCAACCCCACAGGAAGAAGACCACCAGGGAGACCAATGAAGCGGTGGAGTGATGGACTCCATGAGATCTGCAACAGGCAGCGATACGCGTAGACACTTGGCGGATGGCAGCTATGGATAGGAGACGATGGAGAAGGAAACTTGTAGCAGCGCGCGGTCCACTGGGCCTGATCGCGTAGAAGAAGAAGAAGAAGAACTACTCTTTAACCCATAAGGTGTTCTACAAAATTGATAAAGGTTATATTTATGACTAAAAGCTGTAAATGGTCTATCTTCGTACATAAGTGGCACTTGCCAAAAACTGGAACTCAAATCTACACAAGTGAAATACTTCTTCCCCTCAAATGTTTGCATTAATTCCTCTATTGACATAGATTTCAGCTGATCTGAACTAATTCTACTGTTAACCAAACGAGCGTCTAAACAAATACGAACTGTGCCGTCGGTCTTGGGTACCGTGATCAAAGAATTAACATATGGACTGTTAGAGTGCTCAATAATCCCATCTTCAAGCATCTGGTTAATTTGTGCCTCAACTGCACCCTGATAAGCGAAAGGTACAGGATGTCTATGTCCTGTGAATACTGACCTATCAATAACGTTCAATGAATGTGTATAGCAATTGGCCATACCAATGCGATCCTCAAAAACTCTCCTATTACACAATAACACATCATAGAGCCGAACACACTGTTCCACCTCTATATTTCCCTGAAATGCAGCATCACGTAACGAGTCCTCTAGACTACCGTTCGTAATCACACTGCCCACAAAACATGGAGAACCCCGCTCTACGGCTGGCGATATCTCATTTAAAGTACAAATCACACCTACAACACTACTCTGAATATGGTCATTGAACGCTACTTCTACTTTAGAATCACCCCATTTAAATTTCAAACTCCCTACATCATAACATAAGTTACCAGACACTCTACTTAGCCACTCTGAACCCAAGATAACACTGAATACTAAATTTGGAATTACAAGACAAATCTGCTTTTCTACATGATTATTAATTTTAATGTCTACTAAAACTTGCTTAGAAATTACTTTAGACCTCTTCCCAACAGCTGTGATAACAAAAGTGCTTTTAATTGGCATCTCCTCAAAATTTACTCCAGTTCCTTTCATTTTATCATAAAATGCACTACTTATGCAACTCTTCATACAACCACTATCAATTAAAACATCTGTGTACGCCTCGGACACGTTAAATTTAACTATGGGGCTCTTACTAACCACCTCCTGAATAATACCTTCATCATTTAGTTCACGTAATAATTCATTTCTTACATTTAGGTCATAGGGTTCCTGTATAAGTGTATGGACAGGGCAAGTTACAGACTGAGATTCTGACCTTACATCGCAGCCTGGTTCGTGTTTAAAGCATTGCTACCGCTTGGTGTAGTACTACTCACTACTGTACTGGTCTGGTTGTTCTGGGTTGTGTTAACGGTATCTCTCGGTCCGTTATTACCATTGGGCTGATTCCCTCCTTGACCCATGTTCTGGTTATAATTATTATTGTTATTATACCTCCCTTGGTTACCCCTATAATCATTATTTCGGCCTTGATTTCCCCTGAAATCATTATTCCTACCTTGGTAGTTCGTACCATACCCATTTCCTCTGTACTGGTTTTGCTGATTATTATTATTATTATTATTATTATTATTTTGGTTCCCCCTATTTTGGACGCTGGCCCCTTCGCCACTGTTCCCTTGAACTTCCTGATTCCTATTCTCATTAGGCCTGTTATTATGGTTACCCTGGTTCCTACCGAAATTCTCCTCGTAACCACCTCTTCCCAGAGCATCGAATGTACTTAATAAATTTTCCACTTGTGAAATAGATTTAACATGTTGTATACAGGCAGCTTCTTTGATTCTATATGGAAAATGTCTTAGTAATAGCCTGACTACATCACTTTCCTCCTTCAAACCATCCAGATATTTACACGTCAATACCTGTCCTAAAAAGTACTCGGTCATAGTGTAGTTTCCTCTCGGGTTATATTTCCCACACACAATTCCCTCACGATGCTGAGACTGAATTACCTCATTCCAAATTTCTCACAAAATTTAACTTTAAAATCTGAAATATTCTCGAAATTGTCTCTGTAGACAGCAAACCAGTTTCTTGTCTCCCCTACAAACGCTTGCTCTAAAATCTCAACTACCTGGCACCACTCAATACTACCATCTTCCAACCTCTCCCCGAATTTATTTTCTATTGTATTCATGAACTCCATTGGACAACCCTGCCGATTACTGAATTTGCCTAGTTCTATTTCCCTGTGTGTGCTATTCACATAAACTGGCCTACTCTGACTATTTTCCTGCCTAATTCTAGCTTTCACCTTCTGTTCTAATTCAGCAATTTTCTCCTCAGCTTTTCTTTCAATATTAGTTACAGTTAACCTAATGCTCCCTTCCGATGCTTCAACTTTACCACTTAACTGAGCTTGTTTCTCATTAATCTCATTAATGCTTTCCTTATCCCTCTCCCTTAAAGCACTAACTTCAGTGATTATTTCTGCATGTACTTTATCAATTCTTCCCCCCAGCTGTTCTTTAACCTCTTTAGTTGCTACCTGAATCTTATCAATTTCTCCCCCCAATTGCTTTTTGACCTGCTGTGTTTCAAGTTGCACTAGTCCTTTTAAATTTTCAGCCTGTGTACTGATTCTAATTTCTAACTCCTCCTGTACTTTTCCTAATTTTCTGTCTACATCTGCAACAATTTCTTTAGCCTTCTCTTCCATCACTCCTCTTCCATCACTAATCTGCTCAAATTTTTTATCTAATTTTAAATTGTTCTCCTCAAATTTCTCACTTAATTTATTGCTCATTTGTTTACTGTTTTGTTCTAATTTAGCATTTAAACTATCACTCAGCTCCCTATTACTCTCTTTATTTTCCCTACTATTTTGTTCAAGTTTAGCATTATTTTGTTCGAGTTTAGCATTTAAAGCGTCTGTGCTAATTTTATTTTGTTGTATAAATTGAAGAAGCAAGCTCTCTAACCCTGCTTGACTATTTTGATTACCCCCCTCAGTATCGGGATTTTCCTCCGACATCCCTGTACTGCTTTCATTTCCAAGACTAGCCATACTGCTCGTATCTTCACTATCCAACTGGTGACCACTACGCAACTTCATCTCTTCCTCAACACTACCCATGCTGATACACATCGATAAATGAAAAACCCCCAAAATACAGGCACAGAAATATATACCCTTCTCCTTCCACAAATGTTATTAGGTTTTCGGCCCCATGTTGGTAGCGACAAGTGAAACGGGTTTTACTGGCCCTCCACGTTGAGCGTACAAGTGTAACGTTTTCTACTAGCCCTCACTTGTTCTTGGAAATATTTTCTCTGACTAAGATATGTTGTATTAATGGGCGCCAAGACCTCAACGCTATGTTGAAATCTAAATTTATATTTAACAACACCTAGCTCTGGTAGAACACCTTCAAGAATCTTTACACTCAGATCGTGGTATGATTTGATCATTAACCCAACTAACAATTGTATCAGGAGAAGGAATTTGGTCTATATCTAATGCTACCTACTGAAAGCAAAGATTGCATGGTTAAAAGAAATGAATTTATTATATAAAACAAGTATGGCAAAATTAATAATAATAATATATTTTAAATTTAAATTGGAGCGTTGCGATTTGAATATTACCGCTAGAGAATTACGTGAAAACGGAGTCGGATGAATTACTGATTTTACTATTATTCCCAAGCTATGAAGTTACTGAAATACTGAATATGAAACAAAGAAACGAGAGAGTATGTAGTTCTGAGTCATTCGCGCTTAACATTGGAAATTGCCGTGGCATTTCCCTCGTACTGGATGTTGAAGAGAGCTTCCCACAGCCTTCTGGACGTCATCATCTTCGTTAGTTGAAGAGATACTTGTAGAAATGTTATATTATGGTCCGGTCACACCGGAACCAACCACTCGAGCAACCATAACGGTCAAGTTTTACAAAGTTAATCGCCCTGTCTCCTCGGCGCGCAAACCATATATGCACTCCTCGCCTCCCCTCTCTGGTGCCGTCTTCTTCTCGCCCGCTCTCCACTGATTGGCTGAGCCACCACGCGATACTCTCCACCTCAGGGTCATTACACTCGGCGCGGCGATGATGTCGATTACCGGTCCAGGCCATTTCGCCTTTTCTTGAAGCAGCAACCCCGCTTGCGTCATGCTTCTCGACAAGAATAAGCCTGTAGCCGAATTCCCAGTGACTCATCTCTCTCAACAAACTCTAACTGACAAAAATCCGTAAAATTCCGTAATCATATAATTTTCCGCGATAATGTTGTTCGTAATAATTCGCTTGATAGTGTTTTCTATAACATTGAAAACCTATCTGTATACTTATAATCTTATAAAAAACGCTCCAAATATACCTTAATAATAATAATAATAATAATAATAAGTTACATGAAAACTTCTCTTGGCTGAACAATTTGCCGCGTAAATAAATATTAAATGGCTTCCTACTGACTTATGTCAGTGGCGTAAAATACCCTCGAAAAACACGTTACAACAGGTACAAAAGAATACTCACTGGCCTGGAAAAACTAATCATCCTATGTAAAACGCCGATATGCGTATTTATTCGACAAGACGCACTCGATCTTACAATGTCTTACATTTAGGAAAAATAAAACGGCGAAATATCACTTGTTAATTTTAGAAAACTCTACGGAATTGTACGAGGGCTGTTTTTTAAGTAAGGGCCGCTATTTTTTAAGCCCGTAGTTCGCACGCCGCAACAAGCGTGGGCGCTACCTCCCGGCATCCTTTGCGAACAAGAAGGCGTCAGTTGCAGCTGTGTAGCTAACCTGTACGCTGAACTGTGCATCTTTACAATGTTCAAGATTATTGTTTCGCCCACCGCGTGTGAGGTACGATCGGTGATACGTTTTTTGAGTGCAAGAAACAAGTCGGCTGCAGACATTCATCGTCAGCTTTGTGAGGTGTATGGTGATAATGCAATGACGGAAGGTAAAGTGAGAAAATGGGTACGCGAGTTCAAAAGTGGTCGTGAAAATGTTCATGACGATGAACGCTCGGGTCTGTGATCACAGATGACTTGGAGACTGCAATTGACACGAAAATTCACGAGGACCGGAGATTCATGATAACCACTCTGTCAATGGATTTTCCTCAAGTGTGAATTCTTGGTTGTCAGAGCAGGCGGCGAACTTTTATGCAGAGGGATTTCAGAACTTAGTTTTAAGGTATGGCAAGTGCCTAAATAAACAAGGCAACTATGTAGAAAAATAGAGGAAGGTATGTAAAACCTAAAAATAAATGTGGTTTCAAAATAAAATGTTCGGTTAATTAAAAAAACAGCCCTCGTACAATATCTGTTAGTTTATTTTTATCGTCTGATAATATCATAAACAGAGAAAAGCTTGAACATAGCGGTCAATTACACATTGAAAGCAGTGGATACCATTCCTCCTGTTTCAGACAAGTGGTAGCACCGCCACGAATGCGAATTCCGGTAGTAAGAATCACGTGATATAGTGGTTTTTATCTATTTTACTTAGTGGTTAGTAATAATGAGGTGAAATAATTTATTGCCAAAACTAATTTTTACTAAAACCATAGGCTCACGCTACGAGTTTTCACTTCGTAGGCTACAAGTGTGCTATGATCCTAATAAGAGCAATGCGAAGTATTTCCGATTGGTTGTGTAGACGAAGAAAACGTGACGATCTTCTGTAACGGCCAGTACAAACTAAATAGATACCGTGCCGTATTTGGGAAAGTGCTATTTAAATAATTGGTCTGATTCAGATTTTTTAAATTACTGTAGGGATATTTCCACAGTTTAATTTAACTTAGTACTTTGGGATTATCTGGAAATATGACCAGTTATTTAGAAAAATATAGTATTATTACGCGATCGGTGCCGCTTGCTGTCAGTTTGACAAGTATCCAGTTGTCATTGAATGCGGAGAAATATCGCGATGTATCGCAATCGCAGCCGCACTCGGTCTGTTTACGAGATTCACGTTGTCGTCGCGGTTGGACACTGAGAACGCGATATTATGTGAGGGCACAGAGAGTGCCTTACCCTGAGAGTTAAGCAATATTTGACGTGGTCAGAAGTGGGGTAAATGAAGTGACACTGCTCTGTTTTGTTACAGTACGCCAACATCCGCATTGGGCCTGTGGTCAAGAAGGATGTCATGAAGGCTTCTACGATGTTGGAACATGACAGCCAGTAAGTACAATCCCTTTGTGTCTCACATTTGGGTCCATGCCAGTACGACAGTGTGTCTGTGTGATTCTAGAGGTTCCACTACTAGAATCTCTCTATACCCATACTGCACTTCACCTTGCGCACTTGCTGACATGCGGGACGATGCTCCATACTGGCTATTGTGTGAAATGTTACATAATTATCTAGACTTATCTTTTATAATTGACTGTAACATAAAAGTACTTTTTTTATTTTTACACGCGGATCTCAAAAATGGAGACAGCATATGGCTTGACAAAAAACATGTACAATAAAAAGTGCCTATCCTGGAATGCCAGGATCACGCTACAACTTCATTTCTTTTTCTTGGTGCGAAGTTTTCTCTGCACCCAATAGACCTTCATGCGTTAGCTGGCCTGTTTACGTTGTTCTTCTGTCCAGGCTATTCCGGTCTTCTTTGGACTTCTTGCGGCTTGAATCCCTTCCAAATTATTCAGTATGTTCCTAAATCTATTTCTGTCTAACAGTTGGTCTTCTGAGATGTTCAATCTTTCCATATCCGCCTTTGTTTCCTTAATCCATGCTGTTGTGGTCTTCTTTCTCCAGAAGTAATCAAATATCTGTTAGGTGAGTCTATTTTGGTCCATTCTGTATAGATGTCCGAGAGACTTCAACCTCCTCTTCTCAGAGATTCTTTCTACTTTCTGGTAAACTTCTTCATTACTTCGAAGTTTCCATCCATTTTCGGTTTGAACAGCACCCATAATTCTTCTGAGGATTCTCCTTTCCAAGACCTCAAGTTTATCCAGCTTGTAGTTCATAGACAGACATTCACTGGCATAGAGACATTCTGTCTTCACCCCGGTGTTGTAGTGTTTTATTTTGGCATTCCAGGATAGGCACTTTTTATTGTACATGTTTTTTGTCAAGCCATATGCTCTCTCCATTTTTGAGATCCAATCTTCTATTGCATCTTTCTCTAGTCCATTCGCTTGTATGGTCTCACCAAGGTACTTGAACTTTTTGACCTTTTGATTGGCCCTATCTCTGTTTCCAGAAATTGTGGTCCATCTTTGGAGTTCATCAGGAATTTTGTCTTCTCTGTTGAGATCCTCAGTCCTGTTTGGATAGGAATTCTTTCCAGAAGGTTAATTTGAATCGTTGCGACCTCTGGACTTTCAGACAGAACAGCAAAGTCATCAGCAAAAGCTAGGCGGTTGACTTTAATCCCTCTTGATTTTCTTCCTAGGCAGATCGGAGTTATCTTTTGGCGTTCAAGTTCAGAATTCCAAATTCTCACAATCTTTTCTAAGACACAGTTGAATAGGAGTGGTGATGGTCCATCACCTTGCCTCACGCCTGTCTTGATTTCAAACGGTTGTGACAAATGCTCCAAGAATTTCACCCTGGAAGTTGTATCTGTTAGGGTATCTTTGATTATGTTTGCCAATTTTGTTTTGACTCCAAATTCTTTTAATGATCTTAAGCAAGGTTTCTCTGTCCACTGAATCGAAGGCTTTCTTGAAGTCTATAAACGATACAACAATTTTCTTACCACTCAGCATTCTGTGGCGGAGTATTGACTTCAGGTTGAATATCTGTTCAATGCAGGAGCAGCCTTTCCTAAACCCTGCTTGGTATTCCACCAGTTGTTCATATAAAGTCGTCTCTATTCTATTCAGAAGCAATTTTGAGAGGATCTTATAGGCGATCGGTAGTTGTTGTCCCCTTTCTTATGTAGCGGATGTATGAGTGCTGTTTTCCACTCTTCAGGTATTTTCTTCTTCTCCCAAATTTCACTGACGATATGGTGAAGATCATCTAAGATTTCTGGTTCTGCCCATTTCAACATTTCTGCCGTTTCTACATATTAAGTATTAATTGTGCAGGCCAATTGGAGTAACTCTCTCAAATGGAGATATATTTGAATCAAATAGTTAGGACCGTAGAGCACAAAGTGGCAAATTGGCATAACCCTCAACAACTTCCTTCAATGTGAAATTAAAAAGTAGCCATGGTGATGTAACCCCACTCATGGCAAAAGTCAAGCAGGTCACTTGGGGTAAGCCATTTCAATGGCTGCCCAGCATGAGGCACATCGTTGTCAGCTTTCCACCGTAGCCACTGAGAGCAAGCGGCTAGACTGTGCAACACTGGACACCTGATACCTGCGTGTGACACGAGCTAGCCGCCAGGGCGGGACATTGGAGTCAAAGACCTCTGCTCTATTTGAATCGGCACATGCTAGAAGGACCTCGGTCACAAGAAATGGCAAACTGAGTTAAGCATAAGAATTGCTTGATATAGGATAGCCTCAACCATGTTTGTTCAAAGGGATTGAGCCACACACGTGGGATACGCAATATTAGCTAGGGAAATTCTTAACGTACGCTAAAAGGTTCTCAGTCCATTGCTTAGACACAGTTTTGTTCATGTTTCTCTCAAAACTAGGTTGCTTGGACTGAGGCCCTTCTAGCATGTGTCGATTCATTTATTGATTTGTCCTCCGCCTATGATACTGTGTGGAGACAGTGCTCCGTATCATACCCTGCTGAAGAACAGCAAGACTCTTGATCAATATGCTGACAAGGTGATCTGGGATCACCGATGCTGTTCAACTGTGTCTTGGAAAAAATTATAAGAGAATGGTTAACAATCTTACCAAATAATTATGGTATTCGAATTGGTTATAAAAAAGAAGACCTGAATATAAACTGTCTCGCTTTTGCAGATGATATTGCTTTGTTCGCTAATTCAATGGAAGAGGCCACTGATCAACTTAATAAACTACAAACCATAGCTGCTAAAACTGGACTTAAAGTGGCCTTCCATAAAACTAATTTTATCACAAATGTCAAAGATCCTCAAAATTCATCACGATTGGTCTGCAAAAAATCAAAAAAGTCCGAAAATTTAAATACCTAGGGGAATGGATTACCCCTAATAATTCAGAAATAGCTGCCATTGAGAGCAGATGTAACAAACTGGAAGGTGCCTTTCAAACCTGCAAAAACATTTACAAAAGTAAAAGCTTGTCCCGGAATGTCAAACTTTGTCATTATAACACAGTAATTAGGCCGTCAGCACTGTATGCCGCAGTATGCTTACAGATGACAAACAAAGGTCCATTGAGAAAATTAGAACTTAAGGATCAGAAAATTCTAAGGAAAATGATAATGGTACTTACAGAAGAAGACATAACAATGAATTATTTGAACATATAGAAGATTTGGTGAGTGTGATGAGAAAAAGGAGAATGTCTTTCTTTGGACATTTGGAGCGGATGGAGCATCATCGACTTTCATATCGAATCCACTGATCAATCTCTAAAAAACATTCCTATTGTAAATGGTCGATGCAAGTTAAAAAGGACCTAACAGAAGCTTGAATCAATCAAGCTCTGGTTTGGGATAGGAACCTGTTCAGAAAGGCGGTTAAATCAACCAGTAATCTACACCCTTTAACATCTGTGATGCCTCGCCCTCATTGCAAGTGGCCGGAAGAAAGGAGAGCTGAACATTCGTCAAGAATGAAGATCTACTGGCAGACAAGAAAACAAGCATTACAGTTATCATATAAGTGAAGAACATCGTGGTCCATTGATGGCCGAAACGTCTCAAAAAAAAAAAAAATGCTGACTGATACACCATAGGCGATGCCATTAGTGACCCGAAAACTCTTTAACAACGGACTACCCCAAGGCCCAGTCTCTATATAGCTGATATGCCAAACACCCTGTCCAGGAAGTTTGGCTGGGTGTTAGCAACTCAGCACAAACACTGGAGACATATTAATGAAGGACTTAGTGAAATGATTCAATACTTCCATAAATAGGGACTTCAACCGTACACTAACAAAACTGAATCCACATGCTTTCATCTGAGCAACATCCTAGCAAACCATGAACTAAACATATATTTTGAAAGTAAACGTCTGTTCCATAACAAATACCCGAAGTACCTTGGAGTTAACACTTGACAGAACGCTGTCATTTAAACAGCATCTAACAAAGACTTGAGCCAAACTGTGATCAAGAAATAACATCCTACAAAAGCTGTGTGGTACAACTTGGGATTCCACTGCTTCTACCCTTCGTTCAACTGCCCTAGGTCTTGTATACTCGGCAGGAGAATATTGCAGCCCTGGTTGGTTAAACAGTAGCCACACAAAGCTGAGCAGTATCCTCCTGAGAGAATATAACAAAATCAGCAACAATCCATGAGGACATACCTGCCATCCTGCAATCAACCTGGCAGACCATAACTTCAATCTTCATGAAGCCTGGTATAATAACACTCCACCAGAGCCACATACTTTTCTCCAAAGCAACAACAAATCATGGGAACTTGATTTGCCCCGTAGGATATGGTGTACGTACCAACCATGGGAGATGTGGTGATCTTTTTCACAAATGGGAAAGATCGCCTCTCCTGAGTGCACCTGTGGACAATCAGACATATAGTCGAAGAGTGCCCTCAGAACTTGTTTTGTGGTAACCAACTGGACTTTTTGCATGCGAAGGACTATGTAAATAATTTATCTGTACATTTTTAAATCTTGTATATCTTTTTCTTTGTGTTCCAAAAGTGATGTGTAAATGTCATACGATTATTAATAATAATAATAAGCTCATGCAACAGTACAAATCAATCTATTAGAAGAGATAGCCAATAAAACAGTTTAAAGCTCTTGAGAAAGTTGTCAGAGAATGGAGGAAAGCAGGTGCACCATCTCACCGCCTGGGCCCAAAGATTAAGGGTATTGACTTAGATTGTCTAGCGTTTGCTGATGATTTAGCACTAATTGCCAAAAACGTCGCTGATGCACAGAAACAGCTTGTTATACTGGAGGAGCAAGCAGCCAAAATAGGACTAAAAATCTCCTATGAAAAAACTAAATTTATGACAAATATTAAGAATGGTCCACCTGAAATTGTCATTGGTGTCAATAAGATTGCAAGAGTGAAAGAATTTAAATACTTAGGTGAATGGATCACGGAAAATGGCAATGAAAATAAATCTGTAGCATCACGAATTCAGAAAATGGAAATTGCTTTTCAACACACAAAGAATGTTTATAACAAAAAAAGCTTGTCCTGGAACAACAAAATTCGTCATTACTGTACAGTGATTAAACCTGAAGCTCTTATGCTTCAGAAACGCTCGGTTTACATCGTAAGACCTTAAAGAAAAAATTAGGGATTAAAGAAAGGAAAATCATGAGGAAAATCTTAGGGCCCAGAATTGTAAATGGCATACACTACCCCAAACACAACTCTGAAATTTATAAAAGAGTTTCTAAATTAACTGATACAATGAGATTGCGACGAATTCAGTTTCTGAAAGAATGAATCCTACCAGACTCACTTATCGAATCCACAAATTTCTGCAAATCAAACGCACAAGACCAAAATGGTATAAACAAGTAGAGAAAGTCCTTAATGAATTGGGTTCACCAAATTTACAAGATAGAAATATGATCCGGAAAATTGTTCACACAAGGGGATTTGAGGAAGATGAGAAGAAACCACAGCGACGTACCTGGTCGGAGGAACAGAAATTACAGCAATCAGTGAAAATGAAGAACTATTGGGCAAGGAGGAAAGCTCAGAAAATGTTGATTCCGCGTGGTCCTAAGTGACCCATTCGCGAAGAAGAAGAAGAAGAAGAAGAAGAAGAAAACAGTTGAAAGATTTCTGTAGAAAAAATAAAATTTATGACAAATACGGTACTAAAAATGCTTCATAAATCCTAATAACAAGAATTGGTCAAATTAAGAGAGTAGATAAGTTCAAATATTTGGGGGAAATAATTCAGAAGGATGGCTTAGAAAAATCTGCTGTAGAAGAAAGAGTCCATAAGATTCAAAGAGCATATGGTATAACCATGAATATCTATAACAAGAAATGTTTGTCTAAGAAATTGAAAATACAGCACTACAGAACAGTAATTAAACCAGAATGCTTGTATGCCAGCGAATGTCTAATACTAAATTATAAATTGGATAAATTAGAAGTATCAGAAAGAAAAATTATATGCAAAATTCTCGGTCCATTAAGAACCTCAGAGTTTTGCCAATTAAGAAGTAACGAAGAAATATATCGGAACATTGAAAACATAATGAAGACGATAAAGAGGAGGCGATTGTTATTTTTCGGATATTTATATAGAACTAGCAGTAGTACCCGGCTTCGCCCGGTGGAATGGTGATAATATCTCAGTCTCCTGAACACTCAACGTGATAAATTTTATTTATGTAGACGACTACTACTGAACGGGTATATCAAACTTACAATCTAATGGAAATACATATTTTAAAAATCACAGGCTAGGTAGACTGTGGTGTTGCTTAGTAGTATAATGGACGTAACATCTAGGTCATTTTCCCTTATTATGATAATAATAAGGTAATGAAAAATGACTACTAAACGAACATGGTGTAATTTTAAATCTGATATAGGTAATTCAGATTTCTACCTTCGATGTCTTCCAAAGTCTTAACCTTATTTTCTGGCTTAGGCCTATACTCGAAGCGTCTAGTGAAAAAACTGATGAAGTACTGCTCGGGTCCAAGCTGCACGAACCTGAGAATATCACAGTTGATGACGATATATGATGACAGACGTTCGGGGGGGTTCCCGGTCCTATACATTGGCCGGTGAATCACTCACTCTTTCGTAACACTAAAGTGGTTTGAGCAAAGGCCCTGTATGAACATCAGCATAGTCAGCAATACCTGGTAACACGGCGGCCTCCGGACACTCCTCTCATGTCACCTCGCGATGAATCAGCAAGCTGTTCTCACACCTGCCCCCTCCCCCCACCCTCCAACCCCCAGGGTCTCACAACTTGTGGGACGTGGGTTTGTGACCACGGGACCCCAGCTGAGTCCAGCATTGCTTCTACTTACTGGTGCCAGGCTCCTTTCAGTTCCCTTTCCAGTCAGCCTCCCTTGGTCAAACTCTTGTTCTCTTGTTCTTGTATCAGGGTATCCGAGGCCAAGCGACTCTTTTCACTTTCCCGCCTTAATTGGCCCTTGTCTAATCATTCCTGATAGCCTCATTCTTTGAGGCGTCAGCCTTCTTTTTCTTTTCTTAATATCTCATGTCTTCTGCTCAAGGCACTCAAGGAGGCAGGGCGTGTGTAGCCCCACCACTTCTGTGGTGCACCCTGGATAGTGCTACATCCTCAAGGGCTCATGGCTGGTGAGTTCGGGAGCTGGCAACCCTGAGGGTTTCCTGAGCTGGGTCCGGTTTTACCCCTTTTTTCCATTGCCTTTGGGACGGAGCCTGTCCTCTTTCCCTTTCCTATCTGCATTTCGTGGCTCTCCTTCCTTCCAAGTCCTCAATTCTCATTTATCTAGGGTTGATGGCATTTCATTTCCTCCTGTCTTTTATTTCCCGTATTCCTTTCTTTTGTCCTTATCTTCTTCTAGCCCATAAGTTTTGTAGTTAGTTTTAGTATTAGTTTCATTTTCACGATCCCCCAAACCATTAGGGGTGATAACCTCGATGTTAGGCCCCTTTAAACATCATCATCATCATCATCATCATCACAACTGGCATTGTGCAATTGGGTTACTGGGGCATTTGAAACTTCCTGTTAAGTCCCTCACCCTTTCGTGTTACATTCATAATTTGTAGCTAGAATCCTTCCCTGGAATCCACACAACAACAGACCCAAGTATCATCGCAATCGGATGAATGGTATATGAACGCATAGGGGACATACATACACTACAACTATTGAATTGGCACGTCAAACTTACAAACTATCGTAATAGTAATAATGAATCACAGTCGAGCAAGAACAAAATTTGGTTGAGATGGGTGAAACGGTGTAGATTTTTAGCAAACGGCCTAAATGCAGGTAATGGAGTGGTCTGTCTGAAATTTTAAGTAGACAGTGTTACTCGTCGGGTTCCAAAAGGTAAGTATGTACAATTTGGTTGAGAAGGGTGAGACGGTGTAGATTTTTGCCAAAGGTCCTAAATGCAGGGAAAGGAGTGGTCCGTCCAAAATTTCAAGTGGACAGTGTTACTTACAGGGTACCAAAGGGTAAGTATCCGAATGTTGGTTCTGATAGGTGAAACGGTGTAGATTTGTGTCAAAGGGCCTAAATGCAGGGAATGGGGTGGTCTGTCCGAAATTTTAAATGGACAGTGTTACTCGCAGTGTTTCAAAGAGTAAGTATACACATTTTGGTTCAGATCGGTGAAACGGTGTGGATTTGTGCCAAAGGGTCTAAATGCAGGGGATGGAGTAGCCTCTCCGCAATTTCAAGCAGACAGTGTTAGTCGCAGTGTTCCAAAGGGTAAATATATAAATTTTGGTTGAGATCGGTGAAACGGTGTAGATTTGGGCCAAAGGGCCTAAATGCAGGGGATGGAGTGGTCTGTCCGCAATTTCAAGCAGACAGTGTTACTCGCAGGGTGCCAAAGGGTAAGAATACGAATTTTGGTTCTGATCGGTGAAACGGTGTAGATTTGTGTCAAAGGGAATGGGGTGGTCTGTCCGAAATTTTAAAAGGACAGTGTTACTCGCAGTGTTTCAAAGGGTAAGTATACACATTTTGGTTCAGATCGGTGAAACAGATTTGTGACAAAGGGCCTAAATGCAGGGGGTGGAGTAGCCTCTCCGCAATTTCAAGAAGACATTGTTAGTCGCAGTGTTCCAAAGGGTAAATATACAAATTTTGGTTGAGATCGGTGAAGATTTGGGCCAAAGGACCTAAATGCAGGGAATGGAGCGGTCTGTCCGCAATTTCAAGCAGACAGTTTTACTCACAGGGTTCCAAAAGGTAAGTATACAAATTTTGGTTCAGATCGGTGACGGTGTAGATTTGTGCCAAAGAGCCTAAATGCAGGGAATGGAGTGGTCTGCCCGCAATTTCAAGCAGACAGTGTTACTCGCAGGGTACCAAAGGGTATGAATACGAATTTTGGTTCTGATCGGTGAAACGGTGTAGATTTGGACCAAAGGGCCTAAATGCAGGGAAAGGGGTGGTCTGTCCGAAATTTTAAGTGGACAGTGTTACTCGCCGGGTTCCAAAGGGTAAGTATACACATGTTGTTTCAGATCGGTGAAACGGTGTAGATTTGTGCAATAGGGCCTAAATTCAGGGAATGGGGTGGTCTGTTCGAAATTTCAAGTGGACATGGTTACCCGCAGGGTTCCAAAGGGTAAGTATACAAATTTTGGTTCGGATCGGTGAAACGGTGACGTGTAGATTTGTGCCAAAGGGCCTAAATGCAGGAAATGGGGTGGTCTGTCCGAAATTTTAAGTGGACAGTTTTACTCGCAGGGTTCCAAAGGGTAAGTATACAAATTTTGGTTCAGATCGGTGAAACAGTGTAGATTTGTGCCAAAGGGCCTAAATGCAGGGGATGGAGTAGCCTCTCCGCAATTTCAAGCAGACAGTGTTAGTCGCAGTGTTCCAAAGGGTAAATATATAAATTTTGGTTGAGATCGGTGAAACGGTGTATATTTGGGTCAAAGGGCCTAAATGCAGAGGATGGAGTGGTCTGTCCGCAATTTCAAGCAGACAGTGTTACTCGCAGGGTGCCAAAGGGTAAGAATACGAAATTTGGTTCTGATCGGTGAAACGGTGTAGATTTGGACAAAAGGGCCTAAATGCAGGGAATGGGGTGGTCTTTCCGAAAATTTAAGTGGGCAGTGTTACTCGCAGGGTTCCAAAGGGTAAGTATACAAATTTTGGTTCAGATCGGTGAAACGGTGTAGATTTGTATACATAACAGACAGACAGACAGACAAACTTTGTGCTTTATATATATAGATGAATGATAGCAGGTTAACCAAACAGATTTTTAAACATCTTTGGAAAAAGAAATCGACAAAAGCCTGGTTTCGAGAAGTAAAGAAAGATTTAGAAAGAAGCACTAGAGAGAGAAATTTTCAACAAATTTTTTTTATTGGAATGGAAGGACTCCAAGGAAGGCAATATAAGAAAACAGGCTCAAAATGGTCAGAAGAGAGAAAGAAGACGCACAGCGAAAAGATGAAGGAGCACTGGAGGAAGAAGTAAGAGCAACAAAGGACTAAACATTGAAATTGGTTCGTGGTCCTCAGAAGAAACTAACGGAGAAAGAATAATAATAATAATAATAATAATAATTGGTCAACATCAACAGCGCTGTTCCACAAGACAGAACTTGGAACAGGCGACCTACAAAGGAACTCTGTGGAAACACAAGACACCGTCACAGAGAGGCTTGCACTTCTATTGACACCTGTGGAGGATGGATGAAAACAGACTCACTAAGAAAATGTTTATCATTAATAGAAGTAAATCAAAGACCAATTCGATGAGAGAAACACAGGAAGACCTGGGACAATTCAAAATCTCTGACGGCGATATTAAGGACAGAAATCAGTTCAGAAATAAAATCAAAAACAATAAATTCGAACAAGTCTCGAGAAAAGAAACAATAGGAAATAAATGGACAGAGGAAAGGAAGAAAAAACTCAGTGAATTAATGAAGAGGTTTTGGGAAGAAAAGAGAAGAGGAAGTGAAGCTCTGATTGGCTGTCCCCAAGGGGAAAAGTCGATAATAGTATAGTGATTGGTCAACAACCGTCAGCTACTGCCTTACGTTTGAGTGAGGGAACTGTTTGTGTTGGGAGGGGAGAGTAAACAATTCTGTGTTCCAAGCAGACAAGTTTGTTGGAACTGCTTTACGATGTCTGAGGGCAAACATCGCAGTGAGCGGGAGTTATAATTTAGTTTGGTTGAGGGAGGAGGAAGTTCAACCTCGGTACCACTGATGTGCTTCACTCTTGCCTTAAAATGAATGGTTCAGTTTTGGATCGTAGCCCAATATGCTACGTGAGCTTTGAGCTGTAAACCAACTATTTGAGAAGTTCCTGGCCACTATTGAAAGTACCCATTCTGTACCGGTTCCAAAATAGTGTTCATCACTGAAAATAACATGCAAGTTGTGCCAACAATGACGTTAGGCCTACTGTAACACCACCCGAAGTAAACGGCTGAAAAGAAAACCAAATATTTACTTGCAGTAACAAGGTAAAAACACACGAAGGAAATGCCGGTGTTTCTTGCAATTCTTCAGTCAGTAATTGCGACATGCACTGTCGCACTGCAAATGGTTGACCTTGAGTGAACGTGCGAAGAAGGCCTGACCAATAGGTCACTGGATTCAACGCTTAATGTGTGTGTTTGAGAGTTAAAATAAATATATAGAACTAGCATTACCCGTCACGGCTTCGCCCGCGAATATCCTAGTTGTAAAGAGTACACTTAGCAAAATCTCAATCATGACTGATTTATTCTTGGTATGAATAATCAGATTTTATCAATTCAGCTACTGGTGCAGTGGTTAGGGGTTTGTCATTCCTTCTTAGGTATATCAGAGTGAAGTTAGTTTTCTGGAAATATCACAGACACTGTTAATTTAAGGGCCTTTAAATGTGATTTTTGGAGGCCCTTTATAGTCGGGTGAAAAAGACCTAGAGTGCCCCTTGACCCCCTTAAGCGCATTATACTGTACGTATTGATGAATTTTACAGCTTAATTAGGTTCAGTGATAACCTTATAACCCTCTGGAAACTTTCACAGTAATGTAATAATTGAAATTGCATTGCGTCTTACAGATTCTGTTACCATGGTTACCGTGTTGCATTCTTTCTTCTTCTTCTTGTTTCGAATGGGCCTACTTTGGACCACGCTTGTTCAACTGTTGAGCTTTGATCTTTGCCCAGTGTTGTCGCATTTTCTGCCGGTGTAACTCCTTCCTTTCATCTGTCCAAGGGGTACCTTTCTTCCGGGGTTTTTCCTGAAATCCATGGACTTCCTTCAGGGCATGTCTCACAGATTGCCTGTCTTGAAGATCTGATATTCCCAGTTCATTAATGTCTTTCTCAGTTTCTGTCAGCCAAGTGGTACGAACCTTCTTGTTCTGCCAGAAAGTGAACAGCCTATTGGTCAGTCTTTTGGGAGGCAATCTTGCCACATGACCATAGAATGCTACTCTCCTTTTCCTAGCACAGTCAGAGAGCCTTTCTATATGTTCGTAGAGCTCGGAATTGTGCCGCCTACGGTATTCCTCATCTTCCTTTACCGGACCTAGGATCTTCCTGAGAATTCTCCTCTCTCTGACTTCCATTTTCTCCATCAGACCACTTCGGTTCAATGAGAGACACTCCATGGCATACAGGGCTTCTGGTCGTATGACTGAGGTGTAGTGCTTCAGTTTCAGGTTGCGTGACAGGCATTTCTTGTTGTAGATGTTCTTTGTCAGTCGATAAGCCAGTTCCAGCTTGTTGACTCTCATGGATAATGATGCTCTTTCTGATAAGTTGGGTTCAATCCATTCGCCGAGATACTTAAATTTCTCAATCCTCTTGATTTTTCCCTGTTCTAGTAGCATCTGTCTGTTAGCTTCTTTGATGTTGGTGAAGAATTCTGTTTTTTCCAGCGACACTTGAAGACCCACTTTGGCTGCCTGTCTTCTGAGGCAATTGACCTGCATTGTTGCTGTATCCAAAGAATCGGCAATAAGTGCCATGTCGTCAGCAAAGGCCAGGCAATCTACAACCAGTCCTTCCTTCCTACGCCCCAGGTATATCCCACTCTGGACACCCATATTGGTCAGTTCCTTGCGCCATTCTCTCACAACCTTTTCAAGGACACAGTTGAAAAGAAGTGGAGAAAGTCCATCCCCTTGTCTCACCCCTGTTTTTATCTCGAAGCTTGCTGAGACCTCGCCTCTAAATTTAACCTTGGAATGGGTATTGGTCAAGGTTTCTAGAATGAGTTTGCGGGTTTTGTTGTCTAACCCTAGTTCTTGGAGAATTCTATTAAGTGTTTCCCTATCAACAGAGTCGTAGGCCTTCCTAAAATCAACAAAGGTGACAACCACCTTGCGGTTTCTCAATTTGGAGTATGCAAGTACAGTTTTCAGGTTGAGGATCTGTTCAGCACAGGATCGGCCCTTCCTGAAGCCTCCCTGATATTCTCCGAGTTGACTGTCCAGTTGACTTTCTGCCCGTGTTAGTAATGCCTTGGAGAAAATCTTGTATGTTACCGGGATGAGAGAAATCCCACGGTAGTTGTTTAGGTCAGTGAAATCTCCTTTCTTGTGGAGGGGATGGATCAGAGCTGAGGTCCAGTCAGGTGGTAATTTCTCTGTTTCCCAGATGTTCTGTATGATCTCGGTGAGTTTGCACACAGCATTGCTTCCAGCACATTTCCAGAGTTCACCAACAATGGAGTCCTCTCCAGCTGCCTTGTTGTTCTTAAGAAGTTGAATGATTTCACGAACTTCTTCCAGTGAAGGAGGCAGCGAGTCCGGGTTTGGTGTTGTTTGTATGTAGTCAAAGTCTTCGCTGGGTGGATCACAGTTGAGCAAGTTCTTAAAGTACTGAGCTAAGAGGCGACAGTTGTCCTTGTCGTTAAAAGCCAGTTTGCCCTGTGAGTCTTTGAAGTGGAGACTTGGTGGAGTGTATTTTCCGAGTGACTGCTTGAATGTTTTGTAAAAGTCTGTGGTGTTATTTTTAGCGAAGTTCTCTTCGATTTGGGTTAGTTGGTTGCGTGTGAAGGCCCGTTTGGTTCCTCGGATTATCTTGGTTGTAAGCTTCCTTTGTTCCAAGTAGTTCTCCCAATTTTCCTTAGTCTTTTTAGAGTTCCATTTCATCCAGGCTGTCTGTCTTTGAGCTATTGTGTTGTCACAGTCTTCAGTCCACCACGGATGTTTCTTTCTTCTAGTGAGGGGGAGCAAGTTCACTAGCCGTCTTGACAAGAGCTTCTTTCAGTTGGTCCCAGTTGTTAAGATCTGCACTGTTCAGTCTTCGACTGACTTCTTGATTGTTCTTAAGTCGCTCTATATCAAATCTGACCATCTTGGAGGTTCTGTGTAATCTATTGTTTCTAGGTTGGAGTCGCAGTTTGATCTTGGAGAGGTAGTGGTCTGAGTCCAGATTGGCGCTTCTTAATACCTTCACGTTTTGTATTTCCTTTTGGGATTTTCTTGAGATGGCCACATGATCTATCTGGAATTCACCCAGGTTGATGTTAGGAGAGATCCAAGTCTTTTGCTTTCTTGGCAGATGTTTAAATGCTGTAGACTTCATAACCAAGTCGAAAGCCCTGCACAGTTCCACCAATCGTTCTCCATTGCGATTAGTTCGTTTATGCGCTGGATAGTTGCCCACTATGTTTCTGTATTTTTTCTCCCTTCCTAACTGGGCATTGAAGTCACCAAGCAGTATGGTGGTATGTCGGTCTGGGATTTTAGAGAGAATATCTTCTAGGTCTTCCCAGAATTTGTCAGTTCTGTCTGGGTTGCGCTTGTTGTCCTGGTTGGTTGGGGCGTGTACATTGACTAAAGTGTAGCCCTTGTTAGCACATTTGAGAGAGAGGATAGATACACGACTGCTTGGAGAACTAAAGTCGATGACTGAATCCAGTATCTTATGGCTGATTATAAATCCTGTACCTAAGTGGGGTACGTTCTTCATTACTCGCTGACCGACTTTTCCTTTGAGGATTCTGTACCCTTGGGATTCAAGGGCATGGTCATCAGTGAATCTGGTTTCCTGTACTGCTGGGGAGAAACTAGTTCAGTGGGCAGAAACTACAAATATGCACCTGGTCTTTGATGTAAAAGACAAGGGAACCTTCCACTCTGCACGCTGGGATAAGGATTACAACCCAGACTTGACATTCGTGTCTAAAGATCAGTTAGACCAACCACTCAACACCACTCGTACTGTTCTGTCCAACTTCCCAAACAGTCAACATCGACCTGTTATGGTGGAAATTGGTTTGAAAATTCCCCTTGTAAACTCAATGCCCTTACCCAGATGGAACTTTCGACGAGCTAATTGGGATGGATTCTCAAAAGACCTTGACTCCAGCTTAGTTGCGGAGAATCTACAGCCGACAGCAAACAACTACGATGAATTTGTGAAACTAGTTATCAAAGCTGCTAAGTCAAACATTCCTAGGGGTTACAGAAAGCAGTATGTGCCTGGCTGGAATGAAGAAAGTGAGGCTTTATACCAAGAATACCAAAGTTCTGGAAATCAAACAGTGGGTTCACAGCTACTCCACTCTTTAAACAAGAATAGACGAGAGAAATGGGAAGCAACACTCGAAGAAATGAACTTCGCAAAGTCAAGTAGGAAAGCCTGGCGAGTCTTGAATGGGCTAACTGGCAAGCAACACCCCAAAAAGCCGCATACTAAACTGAGTCCTGACATTATTGCCAACAGGATCGTAGACCTCTCAAGGGCAAAGAGAGACAAGAATCATACCAGAGTGGTAAAATGTAACCTCTCTAACCTCAAGCACAGTGCCCCAAGAAACGAACCGCTTTCCAATCCCTTCTCCACAGCGGAAGTAGAAAGTGCAATCAAACAACTGAAAATCGGCAAGGCTGCTGGTCCCGACAACATCTATAATGAGTTCATTAAGATCATGGGTCCGTATTGTATATGCTGGCTCACTTCTCTCTTCACTTACATTCTCAAAGAGAACAGACTGCCCAGACAATTCAAACTGTCAAATGTTATAGCCATTCTCAAACCTGGCAAACCTGAAGACAGCCCCGAAAGCTATCGTCCAATAGCACTGCTCAGTTGCATATTAAAACTTTTTGAACGAATCCTTCTAACCAGAATAGCACCGCTCATTGAGGCTGTTATCCCTCCTGAACAAGCTGGCTTCAGACACGGACGCAGCTGCACTGATCAAGTTCTTGCCCTAACTACACACATTGAAGCAGGTTTTCAAGGTAAACGGAAATCAACAGCTGTTTTCATCGACTTGACAGCTGCGTATGATACTGTTTGGCGACAAGGACTGATCTACAAACTATTGCAAGTTGTACCAAGCCGAGAAATTGTGGATCTAATATCTAGCATGCTTAGTGAAAGGCAATTTGAAGTGTTCCTAGGAAACACTAAAAGCCGCAAACGAAAACTAAATAACGGCCTACCACAGGGATCTGTTTTAGCCCCACTGCTATTCAATTTGTACATCCATGATTTACCAACTACAACATCAAGTAAGTTCATCTATGCTGATGATATCGCGCTGGTAGCTCAGAGCAATAACTTTGAAGATGGCGAACAAATCATTACGGAGGACCTGGAGAAGATGTCAACTTTCTTTAAAACCTGGAGATTGATCCCAAGCACAACAAAAACTGAAGTCTCTTGTTTCCATCTAGCGAATCGTGTCGCAAACTACAAACCTAGAGTCCTGTTCAATGGACAAGAGCTGAGGTACAATCCTTTCCCAAAATATCTCGGAGTCACTTTAGATAGAACCCTGAGCTACAAAGAGCACATCACCAAGCTCTCTCACAAAGTCGCCGCAAGAAACAACATACTGCATAAGCTCAGTGGTACCTCCTGGGGAGCCTCTGCTGACTGTCTACGTTTAACTGGCATCAGTCTTGTTTACTCAGCTGCTGAGTACTGTGCGCCTGTCTGGTTGGAAAGCGTACATGTGAAGAAGATAGACACGAAACTGAACGATACAATGCGTTGCATTACTGGTACCATCAAATCAACTCCATGTCACTGGTTACCCGTGCTGAGCCACATCCCTCCACCTCACTTAAGGCGGAAGCAAGCTCTACTGAGGGAGGCTAAGAAAATCTTTGCATCACCCTCTTTGCCACTGCATCAGGAATTCTGCCATCCGTCACAACAACGATTGCAATCCAGAAGACCGGCAAGTGTCACTGCAAGGCAACTCATCGCGGATGGATTTGACATAAAGGAAAGCTGGAAGCATGAGTGGTCAACAAAAACATTGGGAACAAGTGTCCACCATCTTGATCCCACAAAGAAGCCAAATGGTTTTGACCTACCAAGGAACCTCTGGTGCCGTATCAACAGGTTGAGGACTGGACATGGGTGTTGTAATTATTTCAGGTACAAGTGGGGCTGGATCAGTTCACCAATGTGTGAATGTAACTTAGAAGAACAGACGATTGAACACCTGGTCCTACGCTGTCCTCTTCATTCATACCCTGGAATTCCTGACGACTTGTTTGATCTCACACCTAGTCTAATCGAATGGTTGAAAAGGAAGGACTTTAAAGTTTAATTTTGTCTTATTTGTATTCTGTATTGTATCACCATACGATTAAATAAATAAGTACTATGTTATGTCGTGTTAGTGAGTCTGTCAGATGTTTCAGTTTACCCACTTTGAGCAGTGAATTGGCGTTAAATGTTGCGAAGAAACTTTGCCGTCTTGATCTGAGTTTACGTCCAGGAATTTCAGGATGCTCCGACTCATCCTTAAAGCATGTTAGTGCGGACTCCCCAGAATCCGAAGGTCCGCTAACGTTGCCATGGGCAACGGTGGATTGGTTACCACCTGGGGTAGTGCATTTAGCGAAATTTTCCTCCATGCTCAGTTGAAGATCATTCTTCATGGGGCAGCGACGAGTCACTGTCCAAGGTACTGCTCAAGTTGTTAGCTTGAGAGGCTTATTATTCGGGGTTGTCACCCCTAGATAGGTTGCCTTCACTGTGGCTAAGGAGCCCTGTCTACCCCACCCTTGCCAGGGACTATCCTCCGGGCCAGAGGGACCTGGGGCTGCTTGGGCAGGGGCGCCACTCCCTGAGTGGAGCTATCCATTAGGAGTCTCCACTAGCTACCCTTTCATTATTTCATTGTAAATATACATGTTTTAAGGTATTTATTTAATTGTGAGGCATTTAAAGAGTAAGTGAGTGCGTTATGCTGAACCTGTAGGTACCCCGTATGTGTAGGTTGGTGTTAATGGGACCTTATTTTCGGTACAAAACTGGAATGGGTTCTTAGCAGAATAACATAGGGAGGGATTCATCTGGTGTGCAAACGCTGACCAACTTGGTCCAGATGCCTTTTACTCCATTCATCCCGAGTACTAGCCTGCCTCATCCACTAACACTACTGTACTGCAGACCATTGTTACTGTTAAGGTCTCAGTGTTAATTGTGATGGCTGTATTAGTGTGTGTTATCTGCTACCAAATGCTACCATCGACACCTAGCTGTGAACTTGGCTACGAGATGCAACCGCAACTGGCACCTGGCGATGAACATTGGAACTGGTAGAGTGTTAATCAAAGCGTCACACTATTGTAGATAGTGGACGATTCTTTTACATACCATAAATCTATGACATGGGCCCGCCGCTTTACTTCCCCTCCGAAGGAAGACCTACTGAGGGATCTTTAATGCTCTTAAAAAATCCGATGACTTTGGCCGGGTTTGGGCATAGAAGCTCAATAAGGAAGCTTCTGTAAATTATTATTATCTTCTTCCAAATTGTATTAATCCTTCCTGAACTTATTCTAACTGTCTGAAGGAGTTTAGGAAAGCCGACCAATCAGTGTGGATTGTGTCTCGTTAAAGGTACGCCACGATCCTGGCCTTCGACGTGAAAGTGGAACGTGATGCACAGGAGATGGCCGATACGTTGGGAGTGAAGATCTTCCAAGCTGACATCATCTACCACTTGTTTGATAAGTTCATGGCCTACCGGGACGAGCTCAAGCAAAGGAAGAGGGAGGAGTTCAAGCAAATCGCCGTCTTCCCCTGCAAACTCAAGGTCCTACCTCAGGTATGTTGGGCACTCCAAGGAATTAGTCATTCAAGTTAGAAAATGAACATACTCTTGGAATATGCTTACTGTCAACCAAAATATTATGTGCACTCGAGTTTGAAGGTTGTTTGTGAAATAACCAATAGACCTACATAAAATCCAATAACATCATCATTTTTGTCGTTCTATTTTAAGTTAGTTCATGTAGGTTTGAAATTTTTAATTTATATTTTAATATTTTTCATCCCACTTGAAACACAAAAAGTGCCCCTTTTAAAGCGTGTTTCAACCATGCGTCATATTTAAGAATTATTATCTCAAAACCCTTTCATCAGATCGAATCCAAATTTTAACACAATATACATCGGAATGTTGTATAACTGGTTTATTAATTTCAAAATTGTGTGTGTTCATGAACGAAAGTTATCATTTTTGTAAGGTCACTTTTTCTCGGCTCGGGGTCGTTGGAAAATGTAGATCTTGGTTGCGTTGTATGACTGTGAAATATGTAAATTAATTCACTTATTTTATATCGGTTTGTGTTTGTACGGGGAATTAAGACATGGTTCACCAGCTAGCCGCTCCGGTGAAAGCTGTACAACGTTACCAAGATGGACTCCATCACGCGTCATGGCGCGCCTCGCTCGGAAGTGATGGCCTCCATCTTAGCAACGCTGTACAGCATTTCCCGGAGCGGCTAGCTGGTGAACCATGTCTTATTTCCCCGTACAAATGCAATCCGATATAAAATAAGTGAATTAATTTACGTATTTCACAGTCCTACAGCATAACTTTTTCATGTATAAGGATTATAACATGACCAAGAACTACATTTTCCAACCACCCCGAGCCGAGAATAAGTTTCCTTACAAAAATGATAAGAACTTTGTTTCTTGGACACACAAAATTTTGAAATTGATAAACCAGTTAGTTATACAACATTCCTATGTATATTGTGTTAAAATTTGGATTCGATCTGATGACGGGGTAATGAGATAATAATTCTTAAATGTGACGCATGGTTGAAACACGCTTAAAAATGGGCATGTTTTGTGTTCCAACTGCGATAAAAAAATATTAAAATATAAATTAAAAACTCCAAACCTACATGAACTAACGTAAAATAGAACGACGAAAATGATGATGCTATTGGATTTTATGTAGGTCTATTGGTTACTTCACAAACAACCTTCAAACTCGAGTACACATAATATTTTGGTCGACAGTAGGATTTGTTTCTTTGTTCACTGCATGTGAGATTTTGTAAGTGAAATGGTTCAGATTTCATGGCTCATGATCACAAGATTCACGGTCGCGTAAAACTACAATCTTCCTTTCTTGTTTCTTTATTATTTAGTTTGTGTGCGAACCCGAACCCCAGTATGAGATTGTTTATGAGACAACAGGTGTTTTTCTTGTTTTTCGCAGTTTATATTTAACTCTCGGGATCCCATCGTTATGGGCGTGATGGTGGAAGCAGGCATCGTTAAAGAGGGAACTCCTATCTGCGTACCGAGTCGGGAGGTGAGTACTCTTTTCATTTGATATAATGTTCTAAAGTAAGAACCTTTGCAGGGTGTCCCTGAACTCTTCCCTTTTGATGACGTCAAGGCCACTTTTCAGAAACTTGTTCTTGCAGACAAACCGTATATGCAAGTTTCTAGAGCATCCTATTGATCACTGTAACAAAATTGGTTATTGACCTCTTGCCAAATATTAGCCCTGATAATTTTTACGTTCTGGATATGTGATTCAATGCAGAATCTCAGTTCTGTCCTCCCTCAGTAGATTGTATGGGAGGTGAAGCGGCACAATAAATAACCAGTTGGACGTACTTTATATTTAAAGGAGACCAAAACACAAAAGTCAACTTGCCTCAAAATCAAAGTAGGTATCAGGCAGTGTTCAACTATATATTTGCTTTTGCACTATGCCGCTCCGCAGGCCGGTCAACGAAGGAAACACGAGTATCTGTGACGTCACTGCGCCGTAAGCGGTGAGTGAGCTATCCGCTCCATTCAATTGATTGTTGCAATATGCGCGCTGCCACTCTTCCGTTGATTAGTGTGATAGCTAGTTGGCAAAATGCCTTCGTGTAGTGTATACGGTTGTAACAAGAGAACGAGTAAAAACCGAAACTGTAGAGAAATAGAAGTACATTTCCTTAGATTTCCAAATCGATGTAAGTCGCCCTGTGTGTTCAATGCATTTTAAAAAGACAAGCTATGATGAAACACAACTTTTGAAAATGAAGTTGATGCCTACAGAAAAGCTACAAGGTCCAAAATTAAAGCCAGGAGCTGTTCCTTCAATAAGGTGTCCGGCGCCGACAGATGGATATACTTCTCATGCAGGAATGCTAATTCATACGCAAGCCGCTTCACAAAGTACACTGTGGGGTTCCTCGTCAGGAACTGAGCAGAGCAGGGCGGAAAGGTATGAGACTAAAAGACGAAGAGAGTTTCTTGACACAGTATTAAGCAAAAGTGATAACGATCAAGATATACACGATGTACAGAATGAAGTGATTAAAAATATGTTACCAGATGGTCACGTATGTAGTTTAGAAATACAGTGCGAGTTAGGAAGTGAAGTAGCTCGAAAATACTTAGACATTGCAAATTCCGGCCCAGCCCTGAACATTGACGTAATGGAAGAACAATTGAACGAAAGTTATCACAATCTTGGTTTGAAATACGCTCCTTAAAGAGTTCATTTCTCGTACAGCGGCTTTAAGCTGAGGTCAATGATTGTTGTACTGGACTATAATTGGAACATCAATAAATTGAAAGTCGGTACCAAAACTCAGTACTCAAAATCAACAAGAGCCTGGGTGATAAAACAGAAATATGAAGCGTCAAACGATGGATGAAAGAAGGCAATAATGAACAAAATTAACCTCTCACAAACTGATTGTAGTAAAGCTTCACCTGAAGCTGAAGCAATGGATCTGTCACTGCCTAAGAACATCGCTCCAATACCTCGACCTGAGGAAGAAGTACTTCTCACGATTTCACATGTAACAATAAATGATGTACCATGCTGCATATCAAAATAATATGTCTATATTTATCGTTCTAATTTACGGTGGCCGTGGTGGCGCACCGGTCAAGCTGTTGGCCTCTCACCAAGGTGTTTTCATCCCCGGTCAATGCATGTGAGATTTTCGAAGTGAAGTGCCACGTCCTGTGGTTCGGAATCCACCTAAAAAGGAGGTCCCGTGGGTCATAATCACACGATTCACGGTCACGTAAAACTACAATCTACCTTCCTTTGTTTGAATTTACAGCTTAAAACCCACATAGGTGCCACTGGGTTCTGGAAATGTGTTTCTTATGATGTTGACAACACATGATGGCACGACAATTCTGTTATTTTACCTATCGCAGTACATGAATTAACCCAGGAAGTCAACATTTCTTTGCCCTGTTCATTGTTTTTAAGCTCATGTTATGCCTTGCCATTGTCAACACTTTGTGGTCTAAAATAAGCCTTGAAAAAGAGGTATTTCTTGTTATGCACATAAATTCTTCCGATTTCACTGCTTTTACAGTACATTGTCTAATTCACAACAGCATACACGTTCTTCATTCGTATCCATGATGGTACACTCATTACACTTACACCAATTTCGCATGCCGGCTCGGCCTGTAGTGTTCACTATATCCATTTCATGATCGCTATCTGAATGGACATCAGGCAATGTCGTTCGTTCTGGCTAAAACTGATACGGACGAATGTTATTTACATCCATTATAAATATTTTGACTTACACTAACAATGGCAACAGAAGAACACGGGAGCTGCAGATGGAGTGCGGGAAAAGACTGCCCGAGCTTATGCACAGCAACAAGGCAGCTATGTAGACTCGAGAGTGCAGTGACGTCACGAGCTGTTACTAGTTTCGCGCATAACTTGAGAAAGTTTGGACGTAGAGGCACCGGATTAACGGCATTGTTATTAAATTTCCATGTTGCACATTTAGCAATAAATACCTAAATATGTGTTTTTGTGTTGTGATCTTTTTTAAAAGGCCTGTGCGGATGCAGATATCCGCAACATTTTTCGCCATGGGAATAATGTTTGTAGTAAATTTTGGGATTACAATCCAAACTTGTTGAATATCATTACTAGAACCCGGATGTCATGAAACATATTTTCCGTTATGTTTCTTTCATGATAAATATAAGATGATGATTTATGTTAATATCATTCAAATTATGTCATTAAGCATAAATAATACTCCGAACTGTAAAGGGTTGCATAACATTCATTCTAAACTTAGCACATGACATAATATAGCCTAGGGGAACGACTTTCTCCTCAAATGTCTAAATGTGTTGCTTTAATGGTGTTACGAGTGCTAGACAGCTTCGTTGCCTCGCGCGTGACTTAGGCCGCCCCAGGCTATCCCTGTCTGTGTGTTACCAGCGCCTTACGCAACGGGGCTGCGAGAACAAGGACATGGTCCAGAAGGTTCGTGGCCTGCCTAGTATTGGAAATCTCGAGAAGGTGTGAACCCTGGGCTACTCTAGAAACATCTGTGAGTCGTCAGCTCCGATATATAAAGAGCGACCCTGGCCAGTGTCAGTGAGTGTGTTTATACCTGTGTGAAAGAGGTAATGCGGTGACGTGTGAAATTGCGAAACAGTGTGTAGTATTCAAGAACAGTGAGTGTCAGACTGTGGCTTGTGAACTTGAGGAAGAGTTGTTGTTATTTCTAGCGAGGACACCGGTCTCATTAGTGAGGGATTAACTGTGTGAGCAAGTAAAAGTGTGTGTGTTCTCCATAAGGGAGCAAACTTGAGGGAGATAGCTAATTGTTTCTATTTGCTTATTGTGTGGTGTAACTTTCTGACCTGCAATAAAGCTAATATCTCTTTAAAGGACCATTTGTGTTGTGCTTGACCTACTTTGATCCAATTAACGAACTTAGCACGTATCAATACTTTGTGCTTTATCTAACTAAAAATATTATTGTAATGCCAGTGGATTCGGATAACAAATGTGGGGATGCTGATGCTGATATACCTCTAGTCACCTCAAGACCTAAGCAGTCCCTTTGATGTTCTGGTCAGTGAAGAGGCTAATGCGCCAGGAAACAGTTCCCACTTTTCCTACTTGTTTTTGGTGCACAAGATTTTCCAACAAGTGTTGCTATGTTTCCATCAGCTGGCTAGATTACGTTCCAGAATTTCCTGTGTAAAAATAATTTTCACGTTAATTGGGACCGTTACCAACTTTGCTTTTCATGTGATGAATTGTGTGTGTGCGAATACAGTTTGCAGAGGTATTTGGAACGATGGGCGGAGTAATTCAGTACTAATTTGATATTATTGTTACGGCTGTGAGTTTGTGTCATCACTCGCCGCATGAGTCACAACTGCCCCAGGGCTGGGCTGTGGCCTGCCTCCTGTATTGCGTGTGCCTTATGCAACAGGGCTACTAGGACAAAGGGGTAGTCCAGAATATTCGTGACTGGACCAGCGATGGAAACCTCGAGAAGCCGTGAACCCTGGATGGATCTAGAAGCATTTATTGAGTCACCGGCCTGCTATATAAGAGTGACCCGTCAAGCAGTGGTTGTTGTTGTGTTTAACGAGCTAGTGTGAGCGATTATCTTGAGCGACAGAAGTGTGGTGACTTGCGAAACCCCTAGTGAAGCTGATTCTCTTGACACCGAGGAAGTGATCGTGGTGCTTGTGAAACAGTGTATAGTACAGTGACAGACCTAGTGCAGCTATTTCCAGCGAGCGTACGGGAGCGGACTCATTAGCGAAGAGGATTAACTGTGGTCTGTTGACAAGTGAAAGGGGAAGTATTCTCGACGTGAGGAAACTGGAGTGAGGTAATGATTGCTGTTGAGTAGTGTATTTTTCTGGCTGCAATAAAATTAATTATTTCTTTTAGCAGTAATTGGTGTTGTGCATTATACCCACCGTAATCCAGTTAGCAACGGTGCCACTAGGGGGTGGCACGTAACAACTGGTGTCAGAAGCCGGATTACGAACTCAAGCACAACACCTGACGGTCCTGGTTTCAAAACCCGAGCAGGTCATTTTCTCTAATTTTCATGTGAGTGCATGCCCCTTACAAGAAAAACATCTAAAATGGAAGAGCAATTCGCAGCATTGCTAGAAAAGTTAAATGGCATGGAAACCAAGATGGAAGACGGCCAGAAGAAATTAGCCAAGGACCTGAAGGATGACCTGAAGAAGATGGAAGACGGCCAGAAGAAGATGGAGGACGGCCAGAAGAAGATGGAGGACGGCCAGAAGAAGTTAGCCGAGTACCTAACTGCCAAACTAGAAGACGGCCAGAAGAAGTTAGCCGAGGACCTAACTGCCAAACTAGAAGACGGCCAGAAGAAGATGGAAGACGGTCAAAATATGCTAGCGGAGGACCTGAAGCGGATAGAGGACGGCCAGAAGAAGATGGAAGACGGTCAGAATAAGTTGACACAGGACCTGAAGAAATTAGAACTGGGTCTGCATGAGGAAGTCACGGCAGTGGAAAAGAAGTTCGACGCCTTACAAAAGGAAGTTGCCGAGCTACGCCGACGCCCGCTGACGGGGGTGGAAGAGAGATTCAACGCTCTACAAAAGGAATTTGCTGAGCTGCGCCGACACCCGCCGACAGGGATGGAAGATAGATTCAAAGCCCTACAAGAGGAAGTCGCCGAGCTGCGCCGACGCCCGCCGACCGGGATGGATGAGAGAGTCAAAGCCCTACAAGAGGAAGTTGCCGAACTGCGCCAACGCCCACTCACGGGGGTGGAAGAGAAATTCAACGCTCTTCAAGAGGAAGTTGCCGAGCTGCGCCGACGCCAGCCCACAGGTACACCGGGGACATCAGGAACGGGACAGATCAGAGTGACGCCCCCAACCTTCGACGGAAAGGTCCCGTGGAGCACCTACTTACGTCAGTTCGAGGCGGCCTGTTCCATAAATAACTGGAACAACACAGAAAAGGCTACAGCTCTCATTGTAGCGCTGAGAGGTGACGCCCTTAACGTCCTTCAGGCCATCCCGACTGGATCCCAGGACTACGCTTCCCTGATCGCCCATATGGAGTCCCGATATGGAGATAGCCATCTTCAGCAGGCCTATCAGATGCAGCTCCGGACCCGGGTACAGAAGAACGCGGAAACCCTGCAGGAGTTCGAGATGGACATCGCACGCCTCGTAAGGCTCGCCTACCCAACAGCGCCGGCCGACTTTCTGGAGCAGATAGCGACGCAGACTTTCACCGACGGGCTACGGGACTCGGACACTCAACAGGCACTGCGTCTCGCGTGCAATAAGACCCTGGCAGATGCGCTGAGCCACGCACTTGAGTTCGAGACGGCAAAACAGGCATCCAGAATGCACGCGCGGGTGCGTCAAGTGGACGTCGACGAACCAGTAAAAACCAACGAGACCAAGCCCCTGGCCGACGAATTAATGGAGGCGCTAAGCCGTTTCTTCGATAGTCGCGGTACCACCAGCAAAAACGTAGCCGAAGGACATCCGGAGAGGCGGCCCGGAAGAGGACTACCGACCTGCTGGACCTGCCGTAAGAGAGGCCACCTGAGCAAGGACTGCGGTGATCGCCGCCGCCAAGGGTTTCCGTCGGGACAGTCAGTCGTAGGGAAACCGCGCGGCCCAGGAAACCAAGTATCAGCCAGCCTAGGGGGGCAAAGGTTGGCTTGTGGCAGTCGTCAAGTCCCGGCAGTCCAAGTTCGTGTGACGCAGTTACGGAGGGATAATAGCAGCCTGATGGTCGACGGAGTCGTCAACGGAGAGAGCTGGCCCATGCTAATCGACACGGGAGCATCGTGGACCATCGTCAGCCCCACCGTGATCCCGAAGTGGAGAGTTCAACCCACACAAAGGAACCTCCAGCTAATAACCGCGACTGGAGAGACCGCACCGGTACATGGCGAAGCATCACTGGAGTTCGTCATTGGTCGACGGGCGATAAAGCATCCAGTGCTTGTGGCCGACGTATCAAATGAAGTGATCATTGGGCTGGACTTCCTGGACCAGAACATCATCATCTTGGATCTAAGTACCAACACTCTGCACTTCGGAGGTGAGGAACTTGCTTTGCAACCTGCGCACGAGTCCATCACCGCACGTCGAGTAAGGCTGAGAGAAGACGTCATCGTTCCCGCCAGGACGGAGGTCAGCGCTGCCGTAATTGTCGACGGAACTGCTGAGGTAGTGGCGGCTGTCATCGAGCCAAAATATGAGGACATCCAGACAAAAGGATTGCTAGTTGCCAAGACTCTCATCAACACGACGTCTCGGCCGTACGTCCGCCTGTACAACCTGAACGACTACGACATTACGGTTCACCGGGACACCAACCTAGGAGTCTGCGAGCCCGTTACCTTGATTGCCCGCATCACAGATACGACGGACGGACACCTGTAGACGGACAACCGAAGAAGACGCACACTGCCAGAAGAACTACAGAAGCTGTACCAAGGATCCCAGGACCATTTAGACGAGGAACAATCACGCCAACTTCAGGACCTGCTACGCGAATTCCAGGATGTCTTCTCCTTGGGGAGCAAAGACTTCGGCAGGACAAGCTTGGTCCAGCACAGAATCGACGTTGGGGACAGCGCACCGATTAGGGCCCCATTCCGACGTGTCCCGCTCGCCAAGCAAGCCGAAGTCGACCGGATGGTAGAAGAGATGAAGGAGCAAGGGGTGATCGAGCCATCACATAGTCCTTGGAGTTCTCCGGTCGTGCTTGTGAAGAAGAAGGACGGTTCCACCAGGTTCTGCGTGGACTACAGGCGGGTGAACGACGTCACGAAGAAGGACAGCTACCCTCTACCCCGGATCGACGACACGCTGGACACCATATCAGGGTCAAGATGGTTCTCCACCTTGGATTTGAAGAGTGGCTACTGGCAGGTGGTGGTCCACCCTAAGGACCGCGAGAAAACGGCGTTCTCTGTGGGCAGCGGGCTCTGGCAGTTCACCGTCATGCCATTCGGTCTGTGCAACGCCCCTGCGACCTTCGAAAGGCTAATGGAGTCCATTCCGAGGGGACTACACTGGAAGACCTGCCTGGTCTACCTAGACGACGTCATCGTTCTGGGGAGAAGCATCGAGGAGCACTACAGCAACCTGAAGGAGATCTTGTTGAAGCTACGGGCTGCCCAGCTGAAGTTGAGCCCTAAGAAGTGTCAGCTCTTCCAGAAGCGGGTCCAGTACCTTGGGCATATCGTCTCCGAGGAAGGGGTGCGCACCGACCCAGAGAAGACCGCAGCTGTGAGGGAGTGGCCAGTTCCGAAGGACAGGTCCCAACTACGAAGCTTCCTGGGACTCTGCACTTATTACCGTCGCTTCGTGAGGGGATTCCCCGACATCGCCAAACCTTGACATCGACTGACTGAGAAGGACCAACTCATCACGTGGACAGCAGAATGCCACAGTGCCTTCGAACAACTCAAGCAGGCTCTGTGCACCGCGCCTATTCTGGCCTACCCCAGACCTGGAACAAGGTTCATCGTCGATACCGATGCCAGCGACTTTGGCATAGGGGGAATCCTGTCGCAGGTAGTGGACGGCGAGGAGAGAGTAGTGGCCTACTTCAGCAAGGCCTTGTCAAAGCCAGAAAGGAACTACTGCGTCACCAGGAAGGAGCTGCTCGCCATCGTGAAGACCATTGAACACTTCCACAAGTACCTGTACGGGCAAGAATTTCTCATCAGGACCGACCATGCATCCCTGCGGTGGCTCCTGAACTTCAAGCAGCCCGAGGGTTAACTCGCGCGGTGGTTAGAGAGGCTTCAACAGTACAACTTTGTGATTCAGCACAGGAAAGGCCAACTGCATTCTAACGCCGACGCCCTGTCACGAAGACCGTGCCCCGAAGACTGCACCTTCTGTGCCCGAAGGGAGGAGAACACCGGGATACTGTGCCGACGGACTACTGTGGAACTTCAAGGGAACTGGAGCCGCGAATCTTTCACGCGGGCACAAGCAGAAGATGATGACCTGGGACTGATAGCCGAATGGAAGAGGGCCTGTATCCCCAGACCCGGGTGGAACATTGTGAGTGACTGCAGCCCAAATTTTAAGTCCTACTGGGCACAGTGGGACTCGCTGATTGTAAGGGATGACCTCATCTGCCGCGCCTGGGAGAGCACCGACGGGAAGACATCTCGGGAACAAGTCGTCGTTCCAAAGGCTATGACGGAGGAAGTCCTGAGGGAAGTCCATGGAGGATCATCTGGTGGACACCTAGGGATAAAGAAGACCCTGGAGAAGCTGAGAGAGCGGTTCTACTGGATCGGATGCCGAACAGACGTGGAGAACTACTGCGCGAGGTGCCACGATTGCGCAGCCAGCAAGGGCCCTGGACGAAGACGACGGGGTCCACTGAAGACCTACAACGTGGGCGGCCCCATGGAGAGTGTGGCCATCGATGTTGCTGGGCCGTTCCCGTTAAGCGAGGCAGGGAACCGCTACATATTAGTCGTCAGCGACTACTTTACCAAATGGCCGGAGGCGTATGCGCTCCCTAACCAAGAAGCCGCGACGATTGCAGAGACCCTGGTGAAGGAATTCGTCAGCCGGTACGGAGTACCCCTGGAGCTGTACTCCGACCAAGGGAGGAACTTCGAGTCGCAAGTGTTCCAGAACCTATGCCAGCTGCTGGGAATCCGGAAGACAAGGACAACGCCGCTACACCCTCACTCCGACGGGATGGTAGAGCGATTCAATCGCACCATCGAGAACCATCTCCGAATAGTCGTCAGCGAGCACCAGAGGGATTGGGACAAGCATTTTCCACTATTTCTCCTGGCCTACCGCGCCGCCGTGCATGAAGCCACCGGGTGCACACCAGCCCAGGCCATGTTTGGGAGGGAGCTCTGCCTACCTGTCGATCTTGCCTTCGGCCGACCTGGGAATGATCCGATCCCGGTAAGCCAGTATTGTCAAGAACTGGTCGACCAACTGGAGGACGTACACGCGTTCACGAGGAGGAAACTACGGATCGAGACCGACCGAATGAAGACCCGATACGACCAGCAGACGGATGCCGGCGGATTCCACGAGGACGACCTGGTCTGGCTCTTCAACCCATTACGGAAGAAAGGCCTGTCACCCAAACTGCAGAAGTCCTGGGAGGGCCCGTACCGAGTCGTGAAACGGATCAACGATGTCGTCTACAGGATCCAGCGGAACCCGAGGGCAAAGATGAAGATCGTGCACCGAGATCGCCTGGCAGCCTACGGAGGGACACAGACGGACCAATGATTGATCGGGACGATCAGCCTTTTTAGGAAGGGGGTGGTGTTACCGCTGTGAGTTTGTGTCATCACTCGCCGCATGTGTCACAATTGCCCCAGGGCTGGGCTGTGGCCTGCCTCCTGTATTGCGTGTGCCTTATGCAACAGGGCTACTAGGACAAAGGGGTAGTCCAGAATATTCGTGACTGGACCAGCGATGGAAACCTCGAGAAGCCGTGAACCCTGGATGGATCTAGAAGCATTTATTGAGTCACCGGCCTGCTATATAAGAGTGACCCGTCAAGCAGTGGTTGTTGTTGTGTTTTACGAGCTAGTGTGAGCGATTATCTTGAGCGACAGAAGTGTGGTGACTTGCGAAACCCCTAGTGAAGCTGATTCTCCTGACACCGAGGAAGTGATCGTGGTGCTTGTGAAACAGTGTATAGTACAGTGACAGACCTAGTGCAGCTATTTCCAGCGAGCTTACGGGAGCGGACTCATTAGCGAAGAGGATTAACTGTGGTCTGTTGACAAGTGAAAGGGGAAGTATTCTCGACGTGAGGAGACTTGAGTGAGGTAATGATTGCTGTTGAGTAGTGTATTTTTCTGGCTGCAATAAAATTAATTATTTCTTTTAGCAGTAATTGGTGTTGTGCATTATACCCACCGTAATCCAGTTAACAACGGTGCCACTAGGGGGTGGCACGTAACATTATATTACATTTTGTTTTGTAGAAACCTTGTTTGGGCACCCGAGTTATTCGATTTTATGGCGAATCAGGCTCAAAGATTGGTAACTCGGTTATGATTGCACAGAGTTCCACAAGTAGACAATGCTGTAAAGCTTGAATTAGCAATAAAATACTTCAAAAGTAATAAAAGTGGAGAGAAGTTGAGTGAAAGGTGCAAACAAATGATTTTGAATGTATATATAATAGTAGGTTGAGAGATATGCTAATCTCGAGTTTCCATGTCGGAAAAATAGAATGAACAGAGAGAGGAGATACGCAGAGGGATATTTTCCTGACGTTTGATATAGCAGTCGTGCGGTTGCGGATAGCGTTTTGTTTATCCGCGCAGCGTGTTATACACGCCAGTTCGCACAGGGAACCTTCTACATTGCTTGTTGGAAATAGAGGACTGAGCTTGTGACTGAGGCTCTCTTCCCAACTGGAATCCAGTATGAGTTCTTCACACTTTCTGATTTGGAGTTGTTCTATGACTTTGTGTTTTTATTTGCATCATTTTCAAAGTTTACTAAAACTTTCTCTTGACAATAGCTCTTCTTTTATCCTTCAAATTTTGTTCTGTAATGACCGCATTGTCGCAGCCCCTAAACTTAAGAACCAACCTTGTTCTGTAATGTCCTCAGACGAACGTTTGCCCCAGGACTTCCATATCAGTTTCTAATTTCGTGACGAAATAATAGAGACGCATAACTTCTTGTTCGTACCATTTGATCATCAGATGCAGCAGTGGTTGACATGCAAGTTGCTGGTGAGTATGCAGCTAGGAGATGTTGGATGCTGCTCGACTGAATTTCTGCCACTGGCTGCTCGGTGACTTTCCCCTTCTCCCTGAAACAAACAAGTGTTTGATAAGCTATGAGTATCTAGCAATTGCTAAAACTCATTTAGATAGGTGTGTTTAAACTTATAGGGGTTAAACATTTACAAAATTTAGCAAAGAAGGAACAAGAAGAAACATTTCCCTCCCTGGAGCAGCCTCGTAGTATACACGATCACTAATCCAGTGTAATGAGGTGGTATTTAATTCAGCCATAATGAATTCAGATAAATAAGCTGATAATGCTCCATGCCCTGTTGGCCATCTTTTTAAGTAACTTCGATAAGTTTTTGTAAGACATATAATAATAATTTCTTGACACGTATGTCATTTTCGTTTTTTTTTATTTTTTTTATTTTTTAATTTTCAGAATATCTCTTCTGTGTTTCAAAACCATTTATCCCTATCTTGACAATATGATTCCAATTAACATTCGGCAAATTCAAGCTAAAGCCAGCAGTTGTTACAGATCTGTATTTCACTAATTTGATAACGTACCATATCTTTTCCTTAGACCCCAGAGGACTGGAAAAAGGGAATAATTGTACCGATCTTCAAGAAAGGTAGTAGAACAGAATGCAGAAACTATCGGGGAATAACACTGATGAGTCATTGTGCAAAGATGTTTGAGAAAGTTTTGGAAAGGAAAATTAGGACAAGGATAGAAGGAGGGATGAGGGAAGAACAACATGGCTTCAGAGCAGGAAGGTCCACAGTGGATTTGATTTTTGCTGTAAGGCGGTTACAAGAACAGCACTATGAGTATGGAACAGATCTACTGATGGCCTTCCTGGACATTGAGAAAGCATATGACAGTGTATGCAGAAACAAAGTATGGAAGTCCCTGGAGGATAGAGGAGTAGAAAAATGGACTATAAAGAGGATAAAGGAGATGTATAAGGGAAGCGTGAGCTGTGCGAAAGTGGGAGGAGAGAGATCGGACTGGTTGGAACAGAGAAACGGCCTGAAACAAGGAAGTGCACTGTCACCGTTACTTTTCATTGTGGTGATGGATGACATAATGACCTGAGTGGCACAAGTAATTGGGGAAGGAAAGATGAAAGCAATGGTGTTTGCAGATGATTTGATGATTTGGGGGAACGAGGAGGAGGAGGTACAGGAACAGTTGGACGTGTGGGAAGGAATAATACAAGGATATGGGGTGAAATTTAGCTTAAATAAGAGTGAGATGGTGATTACAACCAGGAAGAAGGAAAGAACCACAACGGGAATAACAATTGGTGGGGAACAGCTGAAGAAAGTGGAGAGTTTCAAGTATCTGGGAAGCCTTATACAAGATAATGGAAGAAACGATAGAGAAATAAATGAGCGGGAGAGACAGGCAGAAGCATTTCGGAGGAGTGTGAGAAGCATGTTATGGAGCAAGGATGCCCCTCGGAACAGCAAAAAGATCATATATCGGACGTAACTATGTCCCTATCCTGACGTATTCCCTCGGAGACCTGGGTTATGAAAGGTAGAGAGAAGAGCAAAATACAGGCCAGTGAGATGAGGTTCTTGAGAAGCAGTATTGGAGCTACAAAGATGGACAGAATAAGAAATAAGAGGACCAGAGAATTAATGAAGGAGGAACCATTACCGGATGGTATTGAGAAATCTAGACTTAGATGGTATGGACATGTAAAACGAATGGAGGAGAAGAGGATACCCAGGAGGATACACGAGACGAAGTGGGAAGGAAAGAGACCTAGAGGAAGACCGAGAGACAGGTGGCTGAAGGTGGTGGAAGAAAGCGTGAAGAAGAGAGGAGAAGACTGGACAAGGGTGGAGGCTGAGAGATGGTGGGAAGACAGAAGACGTTGGAGAGGCTTGTGTTCCAAACAGACCCGGCCAGTGGCTGGAAACTGTGCAAGATGACCATATCTTTTCCTTGGTTATAATTACAATTGTGTAGTACAAGGGGTGTGCTATATTGTTTTACGTCCGGGTATGGTTCACATTTCACTTCTGAAGGTGTTGACGTGTAACTAGTGTCTTGTTCCACCGTTTGGTAGCAGCACATGCTCAGGGACCAACGAATGCACTTGTCATAGCACTGTCATCGTAGGAGCAGAGAATGGAAAGCAACTGTCAGGGACTTGGTTTCTATGGAAAAAAGGCGTGACCACTGCAGGAATTCATCGGCGCTTGGTGGCAGTCTGTGGAGAACATGCGCCGTCACGAAAAACAGTTTACAACTGGGTGGAAGGTTGGAAAACAGGATGCACGTCGGTGGTAAAGGGAACCAGTTCTGGAAGGAATGTGACAGTGTCAACACCAGCCAACATTGCCCGGGTCGAAAAGGCCATCCAAGAAAACAAATGCATCTCATTTACGGAAATGGAGGCAGTCACGGGAATTAGCCAACACACCCTGCAACGGATTGTGCACGGCCACTTACAGTTGGGGAAGGTGTCAGCCAGTGGGGTGCCTAGACTCTTGTCTGCAGAGGCGTGTGGACGTGTGCAGAGAAACTTTGCAAGGCCACGATCAAGATCCTGCCGACTTCATGGCGAGGCTTGTGACTGGTGATGAGACATCGCTCCATTACCATGAGTGACAAACGAAACAACAATCGATGCAATGGAAGCATAGGGCATTCCACCGCCAGAGAAATGTCGAACAGTGCCATCAGTTGGCAAGCGAATGGCCACGATTAACAGTGTAGCATATGTGACAGCCCTTAATCTCTTAACAGAGTACGACGTATATATTCGTACCGGTATGTTAAATGTTAAAATTTAATGGGCATGACGAATATATATGTACTCTTATCTTTTACCGCTTACGTCTCCTAGGCGTGACGAGTTTTCACGGCATGGCGAATGTCTTCGAGAAAATTGATGTTTTGGCAGCAGTTGTGACATTTCCCACCTCCTGTATCTTGTTTGTTTTTACTTTATTGTTGCGGGGTTCTACTTTTCCCTCTGTCGGTAGTGGGTCGCCAACTATGGCAGCATCTGGTTCAAAGCGGAAGTTCGATGCACTCGAAGAAAATGAGATTATTCAACACCTGGAGAATGATTGTAGTGATTCATCTTCTGAGGAATCCGGACGAAACACGCGACGAATCAGATGAAGACAAAGTGATTGATATATTTCAACCTTTTCCGCCACGCAGTATTTCACGTCTGGTGTTAGTGGTGGTAGCAGAGCGTGGTTTTGTTCCAGGTACATAGAAGAAGACACCCGCTAGAAGATGTGTAGTGTGTTGGATTAATGGAAAGAGTCAATGATCTGGTGGCCTGATTGTGATAAAGCACTTTGTGTTGCACCTTGTTTCAAGATTTTTCATACAGACAAAACTCTTAAGTTTTAGTCATGTGAATGACCTTGAAGTTCATGTGGACTGTATTAGAATGACACTAGCATAATAAGTAATTTGTGAACATGGTTCAGAGTATCCATTACATCAAGAATCCTATTTCTGTGGTGCAAACCCTCATTCGGACGGAACATGGAAGTTCAGGTCAGTGACCCTGTAATTACTGCAAAAATGATCCAAAATGTCGGAAATTCAATAATATGATATGCAATTGATTGACATTCCTTTCTTATATGTGTTATAGACCATCATTCGAAAAACATTGAAGTTCTGATCAGGTAAATGGACCTTGTAGTTACTGTAAAAATGGTTATAATGTCTCTAAAATTATAAACTTAATACATTAAAATTCCTTTATTATACTTTAACACAACATCATTATTGCTTATATTCCCACTAACCTTTCCGCTTATTCTGTCATAACAATTTGCTGGAAAAAAATGCACATGGCAGGTTACACCAAGCGCTCAAAAATACCAAGTTAAAATGTTAAGCTCTTACGTCGTGCCATTCAAACTAAGCGCGAGGAAAATGGGCTAAAGGTGTGCTTCTACAGCATGACAATGCGCGCCCCCACACGACCCGAGAGACCACCGCTGCCATTGATGAAATGGGATTCACGGTGCTGCCACACGCACCATACTCTCCCGACTTGGCACCTGTTTGGGAACATGAAGAAACCTGTGGACACAGCTGTCAAGACATAGGTACGCAGCACTCGGAAAGAATGGTTTCAGGAAGGTCTGGAGAGACTGACACTTCGGGTGGTTCCTCAGTTTAGGGGCTGCGACAACGCGGTCATGTTGCCCCGTGTACTTTGGGTGTGTGTAGAATCTGTCTGATAACCGGTGTTAATTGTGATGACTGTATTAGTGTGTGTTATCTGTTTTTTAATTCTAGAAAGGACTGCAGCCTTTGAATTTTCAAGTAGTTCCTACTTTTGCCGCCAAATGCCACCGTCAACGACTACTAGTTCAGGACTTAGCTACTAAACGCCACCGCTGTCAGCTCTTGGCAACGAACGTAGCAACCTAAGAGCGTTGTTTACATTCTAAACCTATACAATTTAGCTTCACACAGGTGTAATTAGTGGAAGGTTCTTTAACATGCCATAAATCTATGACATGGGACCGTCGGCTTGACTTCCCCTCCGAAGGAAGGCATACTGAGGGATTTGTAACGCTCTTAATAAATCCGACAACTTCAGCCGGGTTTGATCCCTCTATCTCGGGCAAAGAAGCTCAGCATGCTACTGACTACGCCACCGAAGCCGCTTAATGTACATCATTTGAGTAGAAAGAAATAAAGTGTAAAACAATATAGTTCGCCCTTCGTATATACTGTAGATCAATTTTAGGATATTAAGTTCAAGTTTGAACTCTTTTCCATGACATCGTTTCTAACTTAGTAATATTTTATCATTACATTCTATTATTAATTAGAATTAATATATTTTTTGTTGGTTTTTAAAATGTTAATATTGCTGATAATGGTTGAGTAGTTATTATTAAGAGAGGAGAAAAAGAGGCCAAAAGAGAATGTGCAACTGATCCTTATATTCCATGCAAAAGGAAGAGTTGAAAGATCTTGCGGAAATTCATATGAATCATATGGGTGCCGAAACAGACGGTGTTGCCCGTTCTTCCGAGCTATTGAGAGCTGTGATCTCAAGACTTGAAACTAGGAACATTCCTTGACATGATGGTATTTACAACGAACTCTTGAAAATAGTGTTACGGCTGTTTGTTTCGTCGCCTCGCCGCATGTGTCACAGTTGCCCCGGGCTGTGCTCTGCCTCAGTGTATTACGTGCGTCTTACGCAACGGGCTGCGCGGACAAAGGGATGGTCCAGAATATTCGTGACCCAGCCAGTGATGGAAATATCGAGAAGCCGTGAATCCTGGACGGGTCTAGAAGCATTCATTGAGTCACCAGCCGGCTATATAATAAGAGCGACCTGGCCGGCGAGGTGGACAGTGTTTTTTCGAACTTGTGCGAGCTTTTACCTGAGCGACAGTTGTTGGTGACGTGACTTGCGAAACCCTAGTGAAGCTGATTCTCTTGACAGCGAAGGAGTGTGAAGCCTACGGAGGAACTGTGTCTTGAGCGAGTGTGTTTTCCAGTTCAACAGAGGTTAGTGTGGTGAATTGCGAAAACACCGGGGGCTGTTTCCCTAGCCAGTGGACAGCAAAGCAGAGTGTAGTGGTGAGTGACCGGCTATCGTAAATAACCGTGGCTTGCGTATTCAAGTAAGTGTTGCAGGTAGTTCTGTCGAGGCCACTGGTCCCATTAGGAGGGATTAACTTCTGTGGCTTAGTGACAAGTGAAAGGCAAGTGTTCCCTACAAGAGGAAACTAGAGTGAGATACTAATTGCTTGTATTTGCTATTTGTGTGGTGTATCTTTCTGGCCCGCAATAACGCTAATACGTTTCTTTAAAGGAACAATTCGTGTTGTGCTTCTACCCACTGTAATCCATTTAACGGAAGTGCCACTAGGGGGTGGCATGAAACAATTAGTGTCAGAAGTGGGATTACGAACTCAAGCACATGCACAACACCTGACGGTCCTGGTTTCAAAACCCGAGCAGGTCATTTTACCACAGTTCTCTAATTTTCCTGTGAGTGCATGCCCATTACAAGACAAGCAACCAAAATGGAAGTGCAATTTGCAGCATTGCTAGAAAAGTTAAGTGGCATGGAAGCCAAGATGGAAGACGGCCAGAAGAATTTAGCCAAGGACCTAACTTCTAAATTAGAAGACGGTCAGAATAAGTTAGTTGAGGACCTAACTTCCAAATTAGAAGACGGCCAGAAGAAATTAGCCAAGGACCTGAAGGATGACCTGAAGAAGATGGAAGACGGCCAGAAGAACTTAGCCAAGGACCTGAAGGATGGCCAGAAGAAGATGGAAGACGGCCAGACTAAGCTAGCACAAGACCTGAAGAAATTAGAACAGGGCCTGCGTAAGGAAGTCACGGCAGTGGAAAAGATGTTCGACGCCTTACAAGTGGAAGTTGCCGAGCTGCGCCGACGCCCGCTGTTGGGGGTGGAGGAGAAATTCAACGCCTTACAAGATGAAGTTGCCGAACTGCGCCAACGCCCACTGACGGGCGTGGTAGAGAAATTCAACGCTTTACAAAAGGAAATTGCTGAGCTGAACCAGCGCCCGCCGACGGGGATGGAAGCGAGATTCAACGCTCATCAAGAGGAAGTTGTCGCGCTGCGCCGACGCCCGCCCACAGGTACACCGGGAATATCAGGAACGGGACAGAGCAGAGTGACGCCCCCAACCTTCGATGGAAAGGTCCCGTGGAGCACCTATTTACGTCAGTTCGAGGCAGCCTGTTCCATAAACAACTGGCACAGCACGGAAAAGGCTACAGCTCTCATTGTAGCGCTGAGAGGAGACGCCCTTAACGTCCTTCAGGCCATCCCGACTGGATGCCAGGACTACGCCTCACTAATCGCCCATATGGAGTCCCGATATGGAGATAGCCATCTTCAGCAGGCCTACCAGATGCAGCTCTGGACCCGGGTACAAAAGAACGCGGAAACCCTGCAGGAGTTCGAGATGGACATCGCACGCCTCGTAAGGCTCGCCTATCCAACAGCGCCGGCCGACTTTCTGGAACAGATAGCGACGCAGACCTTCACCGACGGGCTACGGGACTCGGACACTCAACAGGCGCTGCGACTCGCGCGCAATAAGACCCTGGCAGATGCGCTGAGCCACGCACTTGAGTTCGAGACGGCAAAACAGGCATCCAGAATGCACGCGTGGATGCGTCAAGTGGACGTCGACGAACCAGCAAAAACCAACGAGACCAAGCCCCTGGCCGACGAATTGATGGAGGCGCTAAGCCGTTTCTTCGATAGTCGCGGCACCACCAGCAATGACACAGCCGGAAGACAACCGGAAAGGTTGCCCGGAAGAAGGCTGCCGACCTGCTGGACCTGCGGTATGAAAGGCCACCTGAGCAAGGACTGCGGTGATCGCCGCCGCCGAGGGTATCCGACGGGAAATCAGTCGTCTGAAAACCGTGCGGCCCAGCGAAACGAGTATTAGCCAGCCTTGGGGGGCAAAGGTTGGCTTGTGACAGTCGTCAAGCCCCGGCAGTCCAAGTTCGTGTGACGCAGTTACGGGGGGATAATAGCAGCCTGATGGTCGACGAAGTCGTCATCGGAGAGAGCTGGTCCATGCTAATCGACACGGGAGCATCGGGGACCATCGTCAATCCCACCGTGATCCCGAAGTGGAGAGTGCAACCCACACAAAGGAACCCCCAGCTAATAACCGCGACCGGAGAGACCGCACCGGTACATGGCGAAGCATCACTGGAGTTCGTCATTGGTCGGCGGACGGTGAAGCATCCATTGCTCGTGGCTGATGTAGCAAACGATGTGATCATCTGACTGGACTTCCTGGACCAGAACGTCATCATCTTGGGCCTGAGCACCAACACTCCGCTGCGGAGGTGAAGAACTTGCTTTGCAACCAGCACACGAGGCCGTCACTGCACGACGAGTAAGGCTGAGGGAGGACGTCATCGTTCCCGCCAAGACAGAGGTCAGCGCTGCCGTAATTGTCGACGGAACTGCTGAGGGAGTGGCGGCTGTCATCGAGCCAAAATATGAGGACATCAAGACAAAAGGATTGCCAGTTGCCAAGACTCTCATCAACACGACGTCTCGGCCGTACGTCCGCCTGTCCAACCTGAACGACTACGACATTACGGTTCACCGGGACACCAACCTAGGAGTCTGCGAGCCCGTTACCTGGATTGCCCGCATCACAGACACGACGGACGGACACCTGCAGACGGACAACCGAAGAAGACGCGCACTGCCAGAAGAACTACAGAAGCTGTACCAAGGTTCCCAGGACCATTTAGACGAGGAACAATCACGCCAACTTCGGGACCTGCTACACGAATTCCAGGATGTCTTCTCCGTGGGGAGCAACGACTTCGGCAGGACAAGCTTGGTCCAGCACAGAATCGACGTTGGGGACAGCGCACCTATTAGTGCCCCATTCCGACGGGTCCCGCTCGCCAAGCAAGCCGAAGTCGATCGGATGGTAGAAGAGATGAAGGAGCAAGGGGTGATCGAGCCATCACATAGGGTCAGGATGGTTCTCCACCTTGTATTCGAAGAGAGGTTACTGGCAGGTGGAGGTCCACCCTAAGGACAGCGAGAATACTGTGTTCTCTGTGGGCAGCGGGCTCTGGCAGTTCACCGTCATGCCATTCGGTCTGTGCAACGCCCCTGCGACCTTCGAAAGGCTAATGGAGTCCATTCTGAGGGGACTACACTGGAAGACCTGCCTGGTCCACCTAGACGACGTCATCGTTCTGGGGAGAAGCTTCGAGGAGCACTACAGCAACCTGAAGGAGATCTTGATGAAGCTACGGGCTGCCCAGCTGAAGTTGAGCCCCAAGAAGTACCCGCTCTTCCATAAGCAGGTCCAGTACCTTGGGCATATCGTCTCCGAGGAAGGGGTGCGCACCGACTCAGAGAAGACTGCAGCTGTGAGGGAGTGGCCAGTTCCGAAGGACAAGTCCCAACTACGAAGCTTCCTGGGACTCTGCACTTATTACCGTCGCTTCGTGAGAGGATTCGCCGACATCGGCAAACCACTTCATCGACTGACTGAGAAGGATCAACTCTTCACGTGGACAGCAGAATGCCACAGTGTCTTCGAACAACTCAAGCAGGCTCTGTGCACCGCGCCTATTCTGGCCTACCCCAGACCTGGAACAAGGTTCGTCGTCGATACCGATGCCAGCGACTTTGGTATAGGGGGAATCCTGTCGAAAGTAGTGGACGGCGAGGAGAGAGTAGTGGCCTACTTCAGCAAAGCCTTGTCAAAGCCAGAGAGGAACTACTGCGTCACCAGGAAGGAGCTGCTCGCCATCGTGAAGACCATTGAACACTTCCACAAGTACCTGTACGGACAAGAAATTCTCATCAGGACCGACCATGCATCCCGCGGTGGCTCCTGAACTTCAAGCAGCCCGAGGGTCAACTCGCGCGGTGGATAGAGAGGCTTCAACAGTACAACTTTGAGATCCAGCACAGGAAAGGCCAACTGCATTCTAACGCCGACGCCCTGTCACGAAGACCGTGCCCCGAAGACTGCACCTTCTGTACCAGAAGGGAGGAGAACACCGGGATACTGTGCCGAAGGACTACCGTGGAACTTCAGGGGAGCTGGAGCCGCTAATCTTTCACGCGGACACAAGCAGAAGATGATGACCTGGGACTGATAGCCGAATGGAAGAGGGCCTGTGTTCCCAGACCCGGGTGGAACATTGTGAGTGACTGCAGTCCAAAGTTCAAGTCCTACTGGGCGCAGTGGGACTCGCTGATTGTAAGGGATGGCCTCATCTGCCGTACCTGGGAGAGCACCGACGGGAAGACATCTCGGGAACAAGTCGTCGTACCAAAGGCTATGACGGAGGAAGTCCTGAAGGAAGTCCTTGGAGGATCATCTGGTGGACACCTAGGGATAAAGAAGGCCCTGGAGAAGCTGAGAGAATGGTTTTACTGGATCGGATGCCGAGCAGACGTGGAGAACCACTGCGCGAGATGCCACGAATGCGCAGCCAGCAAGGGACCAGGACGAAGACGACGGGGCCCACTGAAGACCTACAACGTGGGCGGCTCCATGGAGAGAGTGGCCATCGATGTTGCTGGGCCATTCCCGTTGAGCGAGGCAGGGAACCGCTACATATTGGTCGTCAGAGACTACTTCACCAAATGGCCGGAGGCGTATGCGCTCCCTAACCAAGAAGCCGCGACGATCGCACAGACCCTGGTGAAGGAATTCGTCAGCCGGTACGGAGTACCCCTGGAGCTGCACTCCGACCAAGGGAGGAATTTCGAGTCGCAGGTGTTCCAGAATCTATGCCAGCTGCTGGGAATTCGGAAGACAAGGACGACGCCGCTACACCCTCAGTCCGACGGGATGGTAGAGCGATTCAATCGCACCATTGAGAACCATCTCCGAATAGTCGTCAGCGAGCACCAGATGGATTGGGACAAACATCTTCCACTATTTCTCCTGGTCTACCGCTCCGCCGTGCATGAAGTCACCGGGTGCACACCAGCCCGGGCCATGTTTGGGAGGGAACTCCGTCTACCTGTCGATCTTTCCTTCGGCCGACCTGGGAATGATCCGGTCCCGGTAAGCCAGTATTGTCAAGAACTGGTCGACCAACTGGAGGACGTGCACGCGTTCGCGAGGAGGAAACTGCGGATCGAGACCGACCGAATGAAGACCCGATACGACCTGCAGACGGATGGCGGCGGATTCCACGAGGACGACCTGGTCTGGCTCTTCAACCCATTACGGAAGAAAGGCCTGTCACCCAAACTGCAGAAGTCCTGGGAGGGCCCGTACCGAGTCGTGAAACGGATCAACGATGTCGTCTACAGCAGTGGTTCCCAACAAAGCTACTCTTCCAGTAGCTATAATGAGAAGGACCCCCACTAATTCCTAAACCTATACTATATAGTCTTTAATGCTAATGAGCTAATTCAATGTAATACAAATGGTCTATATTTGGACCTTGCTATTTCATATCACTTAAAAAGGGCCTAATTAAGAGTTTTATTATTTTTAATTGTTTTGGAAATTAAGGTTGACATTTGAGAAAAAAGATTAAGCTTAACATTTTTTGTTCAGTCGCCTTTATTGTTATTGTTTAATTCTCGATTAGCTTGCCACGGTGGGTGAGTGGATAGCGTGTCGGTCTACTAACCCCAAGATTGCCGGTTCGCCCCTGACCGTGGTAAGTGGTTTTTGAAAGGCGGCAAAAATACGATACGCATGTCATACGATGTTGGCATGTCAAAGAACCCATTTGAATTCAGTAGGCCGAGTTCTTAATGGCAAAATTAATCTCGGGAGTTTCCGCCAGCACAAAGTTCCTCATTTCTCTACTAGAAAGCGCTATTGTGTTCAAGGAGATTAGATATCTAACATCTAACCTCCTTGACTTTCATAGTCAAGGAACTACGAAATTCGACATGCAAGCTACCCTCTGGGTGTCAAATAGCAAAGTTTGCACCAGGCACCCGAGGCCATACGATATTATTATTGTCATTTAGACTTTCACGGCCCGTGTAATTATTCATAATGTTGAATTTTGGTCTTATGCCGTGTTTTATTATATTGCAATTCGACGCGTTTCGAAAGAAACCATGTCTTTCATCGTCAGGAATAATCTGGAATACGACAATGTTGCTAAGAGAAAGCAACGAAGAACATATAGAAGGTGCCCAAAGATGGACGCCATTATAGCCCCATGTTAGGGACAACGGAAAGCAGCAGTGAATTACTTTCTCAGGGTTCTGATAATAGGTAGCCAGGATTCACTGAGATTGTAGCCGGTGTCGCGGTTGAAATTATCTGGGTGTTTACGTATTTCAACCGCCTCCCTGATGATTCTGGGACGATATTGCTTTATACGGGCAAGAACATCCACCCCTTGGAACATGACATCATGGCCAGGTGTTAAAGCATGATCGGCAACAGCTGATTTATCAGGTTGAATGAGCCTGATACATCTATTATGTTCCTTAATGCGAGTGCATATTGTTCTCGAAGTCTGCCCGATGTAAACCTTGCCACAAGTACAGGGAACTCTGTAGATACCCGGTTGTTGCAATTTAGGCAAACTGTCCTTAGTTGGTCGCAGGAGTTGCCTAATCTTAACAGAAGTTCCAAATACAGTCCGTATGTTGTATCGACGTAGGATTTTAGCAATACGATCCGTTGTGTTATGTATGTACGGAAGGTAAGCAGTTCCTCTTACATCTCTTTTCTCAACTGACGTCCTATTATTATTTGTTGGTTTCAGAACCGTAGAAATCAAAGCCTTGCTATAACCGTTGCTCTCAAAGGTGGTTCGCAGGGTGTTAATTTCTTCTTGTAAAGAAGACACTTCACAAATCCTCCTAGCCCTGGTAGTTAGAGTTGTAAGGATACCATGTTTCTGGGCAGGGTGATGGTGAGAACTTGCGTGGAGATATCTATTGGTGTGTGTTGGCTTACGAAAAACGCTGTGTCCTAAAGATCCATCCTCTTTCTTGGTGACGAGAACATCTAAAAAAGGTATTTTGCCGTCAGATTCCTTTTCCATGGTGAAACAAATAGAAGGGTGCTGGAGATTAAGGTGATCCAGGAAATGGCTAAGATTTTCCTCACCTTCCGTCCAAACAACGAACGTGTCATCCACATAACGCCACCAGATCTTCGGTTTGAAAGGAGCCGACGACAAAGCTTTCTCTTCAAAGTTCTCCATGAAGAAATTAGCCACAACAGGAGAGAGAGGACTACCCATGGCCACACCATCAGTCTGCTCATAAAAATTCCCATTCCATAGAAAGTAGGAGGAGGTCATGCAGTGATAAAAAAGTCTTGTGATGTCTTCAGGAAAAAGGCCATTAATGAGAGACATAACACCATCAATAGGTACTCTCGTAAACAGAGACACCACGTCGAGACTCACTAGAATATCACCCGGCTGAAGTGTTATAGCTTTTAACTTTTCCACGAAGTGTGTGGAATCCTTAATGTACGAAGGCGTGTTACCCAGAAGCGGCTGAAGTAGTCTACCTAAGTATTTGGAAAGGGCATATGTAGGAGAACCAATCGTACTAACAATGGGTCTAAGAGGATGCTATTCCTCCGAGACTCTATGGTCTTCCTAAAATACATAAGGACGATGTTCCTCTTAGACCCATTGTTAGTACGATTGGTTCTCCTACATATGCCCTTTCCAAATACTTAGGTAGACTACTTCAGCCGCTTCTGGGTAACACGCCTTCGTACATTAAGGATTCCACACACTTCGTGGAAAAGTTAAAAGCTATAACACTTCAGCCGGGTGATATTCTAGTGAGTCTCGACGTGGTGTCTCTGTTTACGAGAGTACCTATTGATGGTGTTATGTCTCTCATTAATGGCCTTTTTCCTGAAGACATCACAAGACTTTTTTATCACTGCATGACCTCCTCCTACTTTCTATGGAATGGGAATTTTTATGAGCAGACTGATGGTGTGGCCATGGGTAGTCCTCTCTCTCCTGTTGTGGCTAATTTCTTCATGGAGAACTTTGAAGAGAAAGCTTTGTCGTCGGCTCCTTTCAAACCGAAGATCTGGTGGCGTTATGTGGATGACACGTTCGTTGTTTGGACGGAAGGTGAGGAAAATCTTAGCCATTTCCTGGATCACCTTAATCTCCAGCACCCTTCTATTTGTTTCACCATGGAAAAGGAATCTGACGGCAAAATACCTTTTTTAGATGTTCTCGTCACCAAGAAAGAGGATGGATCTTTAGGACACAGCGTTTTTCGTAAGCCAACACACACCAATAGATATCTCCACGCAAGTTCTCACCATCACCCTGCCCAGAAACATGGTATCCTTACAACTCTAACTACCAGGGCTAGGAGGATTTGTGAAGTGTCTTCTTTACAAGAAGAAATTAACACCCTGCGAACCACCTTTGAGAGCAACGATTATAGCAAGGCTTTGATTTCTACGGTTCTGAAACCAACAAATAATAATAGGACGTCAGTTGAGAAAAGAGATGTAAGAGGAACTGCTTACCTTCCGTACATACATAACACAACGGATCGTATTGCTAAAATCCTACGTCGATACAACATACGGACTGTATTTGGAACTTCTGTTAAGATTAGGCAACTCCTGCGACCAACTAAGGACAGTTTGCCTAAATTGCAACAACCGGGTATCTACAGAGTTCCCTGTACTTGTGGCAAGGTTTACATCGGGCAGACTTCGAGAACAATATGCACTCGCATTAAGGAACATAATAGATGTATCAGGCTCATTCAACCTGATAAATCAGCTGTTGCCGATCATGCTTTAACACCTGGCCATGATGTCATGTTCCAAGGGGTGGATGTTCTTGCCCGTATAAAGCAATATCGTCCCAGAATCATCAGGGAGGCGGTTGAAATACGTAAACACCCAGATAATTTCAACCGCGACACCGGCTACAATCTCAGTGAATCCTGGCTACCTATTATCAGAACCCTGAGAAAGTAATTCACTGCTGCTTTCCGTTGTCCCTAACATGGGGCTATAATGGCGTCCATCTTTGGGCACCTTCTATATGTTCTTCGTTGCTTTCTCTTAGCAACATTGTCGTATTCCAGATTATTCCTGACGATGAAAGACATGGTTTCTTTCGAAACGCGTCGAATTGCAATATAATAAAACACGGCATAAGCCCAAAATTCAACATTATGGATATTATTATTATTATTAATTCTCGTTTTTTGCTCAAGTTTTTTTTTTTTTCAACTTTAGGTTTTTGCTGACAAAATCCTTAAAAACAATTTGGAGTTAGAATTGAAAATTTAAGAAAAAAATAAAACCTCGGAATGTATTGCTCTTTTAAGAATATTGCAATTAAAATTGCATGAATTTAGAAAAAATATGGAGAAAATAAGTAAAAACTAATTTTATACAAAATTATGATTTATTTGTGAAAATACACATTATGTCCATCGGTACACAGTTTTAATTTTCAGTTCTTAATGAGATTAGTTGAATCTAATCTTTGATGGGGCCGATAACCTAGATGTTAGGCCCCTTAAAACAACAATTATCATCATCATCATCTAATCTTTGAGTCCATTATTTCTGAAATGTTTGGTTCCAAATTTGAGATTTTCACTCTGAAATCCGACTGCATGTCGAGCCGATTCCTGTATTTGTTTTTCATGTAACACATTGAGGAAAATACTTTTTCACAACGATAGGTAGTTGCAAATGGAAGAATCTTTTTCATTGCCTTATCTCCAAGTTCTTTGTAGTGTTTGCGTACTGTTGCCCAGAAGTCTGCAATTCTTTCAACATTAAAACTGTTTTTCATTGTACCACAGCTTGTTCTACTTCTGTGAGGCCTTGGATTTTTTCTATTACTTGACAGCTGAAGGGATTTCGAATCCAACTATCGTCAGGGTCAGGTTCAGGGAAATATTCCCTAAACGTAGTGGCTAGGCTGCGTAGATGCTCGGCTATGTTGCTCTTTATATGGTCAGGCAAACTCTCCTCTGAAGACTCCAAGAATTGTTTCAAAGTAGGGAAGTTAGTAAATGACTCTTTTTCAATCCGTGCCGCCCTGATCTGACACTATTTTACCATAGCACTAATTTTATCTTCTACTTTGAACATATCTACTGAACCCTTGCAAAGAAGCTTATGAGACTCAGTTTCGGGGGATGTAACAGTCCATATCGTAAGTTGTTGTTGTTAAAGCGCTTCATTAACATGCAGGGTAACATATAACAAAATAACATGCAGGAAAAAGTGAAGCCAGGGTTAAAACCAATGAATTTAATAAACAGATCAGCTATTTACAACAAGAATTAACAAAACAAAACTCGCATATGACTCCCACTGAATAATAAAGTGTGCCAAAACTCGGCCAAATCTCAGGAGAGATTATACTTGGACCAAGTGTCCCAAAGAAAATCAACAAAAGTGACAATGTATGCGCGCGTGCCGTTCTACATGCTTCACGATGAGTACAAACGAATGCATGATTCGTCATCATCCAGAATAAACTTTCAGACGACGAATCCACATTGCTTAGAGCTAGACAGACGCGGGGAACAACTATACAACACTTAAAACTAAACCGACACTTCCTATACTTAAAATAAACAACACAATAATTTCCGCGTGACATTGGAATCAAAACTGCCGTAGCAAAAACATTACTGCCTAAAATTAGGACTTCTCACACAAATCAACACAAGTAAGTTAACACGTGACCAACAAAAGAAAATACACATATGACCGCCGTCATTATTTACAAGTACACTACCACTACACCACACAGGCGTCACATACTAAATTACATGAATTGAGTCATAAACAAAATCACTAGGCTCAAAGCCAACATTTACATTATTAACACAATATCCTATCCATACAACATGCAATAATCCGTCACACACATGGCGAACTCCCCAATTAATTATGGTTCAAAATCCATCACAATGAACAGGTTTGCTACTTGAAAGTTTAAAGGGGCCAGTCGGAACATAGGACTGCCTAACCAAATAAGTCACCAGGCAAGACGGGCGATTTGTGGAAATCTGCATATCTGTCAACCCACGTGTCACAAATAACCTCGATCTCCCAAAGGGTCGAATCTCGAAGAAGCGTGCCCCAAAGCACAATAATACGTGCGTGTGTGTGTGTGTGTGTGTGTGTGTGTGTGTGTCAGAACAAAATATACCGGCATTTCCCCTCGGAAATCCAAGAATCAGCAGTTTGGACAAGGAACAGCGGTCTCCCTGGAGCACCCTGCCTTTCCATCAAAAATACAACAACATCAACAAAAAAAATGAGGGCGGTAGGACCTCTACCCCTCTTCACGTAGAATCAACACACACCTGACACAATAACACACACAGAATCACACGTATGGGTTTGACAGATCCTGAAATAAAATGACATAAATATTTTCCACTCGCTGGCGCCTCCGTTCAATGCCAGTGACTAATAAACCTGAAAGGGACTAAAAAAAATCTATCAAATTAGAACTAAGGTGTTCTACAATTACATCTTAATTCGTTGCACTTGGCAACCCTAATATGAATAATAACCTGTTCAGCAAACATCTTACAGTAATTACCTCCCTTTCCTATCAAAAATATGAACTTTAATAAAGCACCACTTATCGAATGTAACGGGTTCCGCATTTGCATGGATAAAACTCACGTACACGGTGCACATTAAATATGACTCCAAAGAAAAATAAATACACAACAAACACTTTGGCCACGTGCCAACGTACATTTAAAACAATTAGTGTCGGTAAGAAAAACACTCAAACAAGAAAAAACTAAAATTAACTATTTACAAAGTTCCCCCGCCAATCTAACTACATAATTGAATAATCAATTGTTGTACATCACCGTCTCAGCTTGTAGAACATACGACCTCCATCTCGGCCCATTTCCCTATGGGAAAATTAGCACTCAATAGTCGTCTTCTTAGAAGCGTCGGACATCACTCCGGCTCCTGACCACACGTTGGACATCTTGGTGTAGTCTCTTTGGAAGAAAAGTTCAATGTTATTATAATTTGACCTGGCTATAATCGCTTGTGAGTTACTAAATTCGCCCACAAATAGTCCTATGCGATTAATCACGAAGACTTTCCCTACTTTCGCTCACACACGCACGATACACACATGAAAGAAATACAATGAAAATTTACATGAAATGTACAACTTCGAGTCCATCGTCACTGGCTCGACAATACAAGTTTTAAAGTCTGACTGACTTACAGTCGCTATCTCGCTCGGTAATCTCTACTGCTCTGCTTGACCTTCGCTCGGGTGAGCGCTAATTAGAATGTTACTCACGCCTTGCCCCTCAGAGCTGAAAATAGTTGTCTTTAAGATGATGTACAAGTTTCAAATCACCACGCAAACTGGCGTGAAATTAGCTTACAGAGCTCACAAAGTATTAGACTTCAAATAATATGTTAGAGCTTTAAAAATCGCTACACAAACTGATGTGAAATTAGCTCATCAGAGCTCACAAATAAAATGACTTTGAATAATATTAGAGCGTTAAAATCTTTACACAAACTGGCGTGAAGTTAGCTCACAGAGCTCCAAACAGAAAAGACATCGAACAGCGTCTCGTCGATCAATTTATTAGAAACTGACAGGGGGATGAAGAGTGGGGTGAATTAAGAAAAATTTTCCAGAGTTTTCATCTCACACACACAGGACTAGTGTCAATCTTCATCAAATAATTCAAACGTCTCAGCGCACTCGTGCGGAGGTAATTCTGATCAGCGGTTCTTTAGATAATCAATTCCGCGCGCTTTTTACCACTGACGCCATCCATCGCGTGATCTTGGCGTGGTCTCTCCTGATTGGGTGATTCAATCGTAGGTCGGTTGCAAGTAACTCGTGACCATCCCTTTATGATTCCAATTCTGGTGCAAGTTGTTTCACAATTTGGCCTTGAACTCAGATTACCAGGCCGTTTTCGAGAATAGCTACCACTTGCTACTTCTGTGGCAATCATTGCGACACGCTACCTTGCCTTTATCCTCATCAACTTCCACAAGTACTGCCTGGGCTGCAGTAATAATAATAACAAATTATGAATACTTATTTATCGTAGATCAATAAGGGTTCACTACATTGTTCCCTTGCAAACTTAAGTTTAACACATTCAAGTGTTCAAAGACATCAGCTAAGTAGGCAGTTGAGCAAAGCCAAGAAAAGTCAGTGAGAAAATCTGCGTACTTGGTGTCAAGAAGGAAGATACGAACCTCATCTCTAAGTTCAAAGAATCTTGTCAAGATCCTACCTCGAGAGAGCCATCTTACTTCCGTATGAATAAGAAGCTGTTCATGCTCAGTGCCAATTTATTTGCATAACAAAGAAAATAATATGGATTGCAGAGGACGAGTTTTAATGTAGTTAATGATTTGATCCACTTCGTTAAGTATCTTCTGCAAAAGTTTACTAAGGCTTCACGATGAATACAACAGTGTGTCCATTTCACCTCAGGAGCTACTGCTTTGATACGAACTTGAAGTCCCGTTTTGTTGCCAGCCATTGATTTTGCTCCATCCGTAGACAAGCCCACACACTTTGTCCAGGAGATGTCATGTTTACTGAAAAAATCATTCAGTGCAGTAAAAATATCTTCTGATGTAGTGTGAAGTAGTTCGCACGAAAAAAGAAAATCTTCGAATATCTGGTCCTCCCACAAAAATCGTGTGAAAACCAACATTATTGATTTTTTGATATGTCTGTGCTTTCATCCAATTGTAGAGCATACATATCACTCATGCAAAGTCGTCTGACCAGCAACGTTTCTTCAATATTATTGGCCATATCAGTAATTCGTCGTTGGACAGTATTGTTAGAGAGGGGAACAGTACCTATTAGCTTAGCAGCTGCATCACCTAACATTCTCTTGCATAAAATTATTGCTGATGGCAGTATAAGTTCTTCAGCAATTGTATGGTTTTTTCCACATTTTGCGACAAGTTGAGATACCTCATAAGATGCAAGGGTTGCATTTTCATTTACATTTACACCAGAGTGTTTAGTAAGGTTTTCACGAGATCTTTTACGTTCTCCTAATTTCTTTTTGAAAAATCTAATGACTTATTCTTGTGCTCTTGATGTTTTGTTTCAAGATGTCGACGGAGTTTTGCTGGCTTCATACACTCATTCGAAAGGCTTTCGTAGCAAATAACACATTGAGGTTTAGGCTGATGCTCAGGTCCAGTGAAAGTGAAGCCAATTTCCAAGTAATCAGAGTTGTACTTTCTAATTTTTGCAGTAGACTTAACACTGACCTTAGATGAGTTAGGCTCAAGAGACGGTGGAGAGTTGGGTTCAAGAGAGACTAACAAGTTCGCTTCGAGAGTCACTGACTTATTAACTTCAACATCAAATTCGTCTTCATCCGTAGGCCTATCTCGTTTTAGCGATCCACTTTTCATCCAACGATCCATTTTTAATCACTGTACGCTTACTCTAACTTGCCGCAAAAACATAGCTTTACAAACACTAACTATTTTACGAAAACACTCTTGTAAACAACACGTTCTGTGACAGCACTAGCAATAAACTAACAATGGCCGACTGTCTTCTGAAATGCGCGTTGGCTGTGTAAGTGACTCACTTGTCGGCTGCAAACAGTGGCGTGCCCCCTCGGCACGAGCGGTAAACTACGTAGTTCAGTAGCGCTGCGCGTGGCTGGATCGCGAACCTCCACCGCTCTTCACTCATTCAACTGTCAACCCCACGGGCTACCGGCCCAGCACTAGGCACCCGGTGGCAGCGCCAGTGACTCTGACTCTTGACACTGTTCTGAACCACTTCTGTTTGATGAGATGCTCCAAGACATCAAGCCGGAACTGCTCAATTGTAGGAGCAGCTCCAGCAATTCCGGCACTTTTTTATGCAAAAGTTAGTATTTTTAAGGTACTCAGAAAGCTGCAATACTGTAAATCTGTTACTGAACCAAATATATTATACTCTAATATCTGCGGACCCCCAGGGGCGCGGACCACCTGTTGGGAACCACTGGTCTACAGGATTCAGTGGAGCCCGAGGGCGAAGATGAAGATCGTGCATCGATATCGCCTGGCAGCCTACGGAGGGACACAGACGGACCAATGATTGTTCGGGACGATCAGCCTTTTAGGAAGGGGGTGGTGTTGCGGCTGTGAGTTGTTTCGTAGCCTCGCCGCATGAGTCACAGCTGCCCCGGGCTGTGCTCTGCCTCAGTGTATTACTTGCGCCTTACGCAACGGGCTGCGCGGACTAAGGGATAGTCCAGAATATTCGTGACCCAGCCAGTGATGGAAATCTCGAGAAGCCGTGAATCCTGGACGGGTCTAGAAGCATTCATTGAGTCACCAGCCTGCTATATAAGAGCGACCTGGCCGGCGAGATGGACAGTGTATTTTCGAGCTAGTGCGAGCTTTTACCTGAGCGACAGTTGTTGGTGACGTGACTTGCGAAACCCTAGTGAAGCTGATTCTCTTGACAGCGAAGGAGTGTGAAGCCTACGGAGGAACTGTGTCTTGAGCGAGTGTGTTTTCCAGTGCAACAGAGGTTATTATTATTATTATTATTATTATTATTATTATTTATTTACCATAAATCGTACAAGAAATATGGAAGGCCTAGTGAAAAAGGGCAAGCCCCACATACATATTTCATGCTTCACAGGCACAGCTTACATCTACATTTGTTTTAACAATATTTACAAGTTTTACAAAGATATTTGCAGTATTTACATATTTAGAATATTGACATAGTACATTTTCCTGTTCACTCACTCTCTCACGCACGCACTTTCATAACCTCGATCACGCGATACATACATTCATTCCATTCAGATACTCATTCATTCAGCGAGACAATCAATCACTCATACATACGTTTATTTATACAATGTACTTTTTTACGTACGGCTTGAATTTCCTAAGAGGCAAGATCTTGGCATCCCCTGGCAGCGCGTTCCATAACCGCGCAGAGCGGCCGTAGAAACCTGTCAGGTAAGCATTGCTACGTGCGAAGGGCGGAACGAGGGTTACACCTCGTCCTCTCCGAACTGAGCGATATGCCAATGACAGTCGGCAAAAAGGGTCAATATTAATGGAACCTGTAAGGGATTTTTTAAGAAAAATTAGATCAATTTGTTTGGCTGTTGCCTCTATAGATGGAAATTTTGACAAAGGGGAAGGGGAATAACGAGCTATTAGCCTTTCTGCGCGGCGCTGTACACGCTGGAGCTTGTTCATGTTTTCCGCTGTAGTGGGATGCCAAGCAGGTAAGCCGTACGTTAATATCGGACGGACCATGCATGTGTAAGCCATCCTGAAGGCTCTAGGTTTACAACCTCTCATGTTTCTGTACAAGAAACCCAGAACTTTGGTGGCCTTACATCTTGCCTCTTCACTTTGCATGTTCCAATTCAGGGTGTCGGAGATTGTTACCCCTAATAGCTTTAAGTTTGTGCACTGTGGGATGACACTGTTCATAATTTTGTATTCATTCTCAATGGGTTTTTGTGACCTGGTTATTCTTATGTATTTACATTTTTGTACATTTATATTTAAATTATTCACAGAACACCACAGCGATAAGTTGTCCAGATCTGATTTAAGACAGAGGGAATCTTCTTCACATTTAATGCCCCTGTATAGTACGGTGTCATCTGCATATAGTGACATTGATGAGGTGACACAGCCAGGAAGATCGAGCACATATATAGTGAAGAGAAGAGGTCCGATCACAGAGCCCTGAATCACTCCAGAAGTAACTTGAGCAGGCTGCGATCGAGCTCCTCCGTACACCACACACTGTGTTCGACCCTCTAGGAATGACCTCACCCATGCAAGTAAGCTACCCCGTATGTTAAGCTGCTGTAGCTTTAACAAAAGTCTTTCATGAGACACTTGATCGAAGACCTTAGCCCAATCCAGTGCAATACAGTCCACTTGTTTCACTTCTGGCTGATTCAAGTAGAACTGAAACTCATCAATGACTTTTGTCAATAGAGTAGTGCAAGAACGACCCGGAAGAAAACCGTGCTGATTTGGGTCGAGCAGATTGTTCTCCCGTAGGAATTCCAGCACACTGTTTGCTACTAGCCGCTCCATACATTTACAAATTATAGATGTTAGACACACCGGTCTGTAATTTGCAACATCTTCTCTGTCACCTTGCTTATAGATTGGCACCACGTTAGCACATTTCCATCCACACGGCACAGAACCTTGGTTGATAGACAGGTTGAATAACGCACTCAGAGAGGGCGCTAATGCTTCCGCACACTGCAGCAGGATCCGTCCGGGAACATCATCTGGGCCGGTCGCCGCATGTGGTCTAATCTTCCGTAGGCTCTGAATCACCTCAGTTGTTGTGAAGTACAGGTTGGAGAGTGGGAGGGGTGGAAGTGATGACCTTGGCAGAAGCAGGTTCGTGGTCATATCCGGCTTAGAAAAGTTCTGCTTGAAACTGTCACTGAACGCTGTTGCAATATCTTGGGGTGCACTGAGGAATGTACCGTTACAGTGAAATGAGGCTGGCGCAGCGGTGCCGCGTCTTCTGGACAAAAATTTCCACATTTCACTGGTGCTGCTTATTTTGTGAATATAATTGTCGTATGTTTCGCGAATTAATTTCTTTGTTTGGTTCCTGATGTTCTTGTATTTTTCCCACATGATGTCAGTTGAGCAACTTTTCCATTTCTTGTATAAAACGTTCCTTTTCCTAATCATTTTAATGACTTCCTTCGTCACCCATGGAGAATTTTTCTTCCCACTAATGGTTATTTTCGGTATAGCTATATCCACACATTCAAAGAAACAATTTCGCCAGGCGTGCCACACTGAGTTGATGTCGCTGGTGTCCAGAATACATGGGGTGGGAAGGTGTTTGAGGAATAAAGATGATAGCAATTTCCAGTCTGCCTTTTTGTAATTGTATACTGTCCTCACTGTGCTCTTGCTGCGTGGTTTGTTGTAATGCAATGTGGTAAAGATGGCTGCGTGATCACTGAAACCGGGTATGACTTCAGCTTTCTGTACGGAGGAAGGAAGGCTTGTTAGGAATAGGTCTATTGTGGAGCGTGTAGTTTGTGTGATTCGAGTTGCTTCGGTTATTAATTGGTCAAGGAATAAATCGTAGAATGCGGTAAGGAATTCATTAGCAATGGGATCCTTGGGAGTGGGAGGAGAGTTTTGCCAGTCTATTTCTAAATTAAAATCGCCTGTTATGTAAATGGCCTTGTATTTGTGCTGGATGTATTGTACACGACGGAGGGACTCCAAAAGTTCATCATTGATGTGCCGAGTTGAATTTGGAGCACGGTATACAGAGCCTATTAGAAATGTATTGTTCGCACACGTGAATTCCACCCACACAGCCTCAGCATCAGTTTCAAGCTCCCGTTGGCGAACAGGCCTTAACTCTGGTTTCATGGCTATTAGTACCCCTCCCCCTGATGTCCAGGTTCGATCTTTGCGGAACATGGTGTATGTTACCGGAAATATTTCTGGGTCGTTAGTGGATTTTTTCAGCCATGTCTCCCCTGAACACACAATTGACGGATTAAGTGCTGTGAGACAAGAACGCAGGTCCGGTTGTTTGGAGGGACATGTTACACTTCGAGCATTGAAGGAAAAAATGGACAATGCTTTGCTATCCGAGGGTGTTACGTCACTATCTACACTATTTGGACTCTGTGTCGATGTATTAAAAAATGAGTTAGAGAACTGAGGTAAAGAACAGTTCCAACATAGCCACGATTGTTTCCCAGAGGTGATTATTTTGTGTTTTGAAGCACTGATTTTTGCACAAGTTCTGTGCGCTTGAGAGTGGCAAGATGTACATGTCACAAATAACTGATTCACACGACCCTTCGAATCACAAATTATACACACCTTATTCGGCCCTGGGTTCATCTCCACATCTCCACTGAGAGCCACAGACAGCACCACGAGATGTAATAATGTAGCGGGCGGTCTGGCAATCCCGCGCAGTGCTGGGCGCCCTCTGCCTGCTGCCGTGACTATCAGCCCCTCGCTTCCACACCATGTGAGAGAAGATATATTGAGTTTACAAACTACCATGAGGTGTTCCTTCAGGTCCGAGTTCACACACGAGTCTTCAATTGTTAAAGAATGATCGAGGATCTTTTTCGAGGCACCCACTGAGCTTTTTACTAGGTAGAACACGAGGAAAAGTTGGAGCACTCTAACTGCTACACACCTGCTGGCCGCCATCTGTGGTGAATTGCGAAAACACCGGGGGCTGTTTCCCTAGCCAGTGGACAGCAAAGCAGAGTGTAGTGGTGAGTGACCGGCTATCGTAAATAACCGTGGCTTGCGTATTCAAGTAAGTGTTGCAGGTAGTTCTGTCGAGGCCACTGGTCCCATTAGGAGGGATTAACTTCTGTGGCTTAGTGACAAGTGAAAGGCAAGTGTTCCCTACAAGAGGAAACTAGAGTGAGATACTAATTGCTTGTATTTGCTATTTGTGTGGTGTATCTTTCTGTCCCGCAATAAAGCTAATACGTTTCTTTAAAGGAACAATTCGTGTTGTGTTTCTACCCACCGTAATCCAGTTAACGGAAGTGCCACTAGGGGGTGGCACGTAACAATAGGAATAGAGGAACTTATATCGCCAGCAACCGAAATATTTAATATAATTCTTTCTAGGGAAGAAATCCCAAAACAGTGAACAGCAAATGTCATCATCATAAGAAAGGTAAAAGAGATAACCTAGACAATTACTGACCGGTGAGTCTTTATGTTCAATCTATACAAGCTATTCTCGAAAATTGTACTTCGACGAATTACGAGAACTCTGCATGAAGATCAGCCGACAGAGCAAGCTGGATTCCGCTGATCACCTACAAACCATGACGCAGAGAGGGCCGAACAGTATAACTTGAATTTGTACATAGCATCCGTAGATTATGTGAAAGCCTTCAACTCAGTGGACCAACTAAGCGTCGTGAAAGTACAAAACCAAGGGATCCCCACGAAGTACTTGTGGATGTTTTCAAAACTGTATTTAAATTGCTGGGCAAAAGTCAGAGTGGAAAAAGAAGGTGAAAAGTTTTATCAACAGCGAGGCGTACGACAAGGTGACCCATCATCACCTAAATTGTTTAGAAGTGTTTTAGAGGAAATTTTTAGGAAGTTACAATGGGGCCACAAATATGGTATCGGAATCAATGAAAGGTGGTTGACAAACTTACGATTCGCCGATTATGTGATCCTGTTTGCAAAGTCGAGTTCGAGGCTGGAAGGAATGCCAAATGATCTGCACGAGAAAAGCAACGAAGTGGGTTTGAGCCTCAATCCCAGCAAGGTAAAAGTGGTGAGAAATCATGAAGCAAAGAAACTCATGGTGAAAGGAAGAAGTAAAATATGTGTCGAACTTGGTCTATCTGGGCCAGTCGCTATCTTTTCATCAAAATGTGGACAAGGAAATCAACATTGTCATCATAGCAAAAACTCTGGAGCATAGAGTATAGCTTCAAGACCAAAAGACAAGAAATGGACTTGAGATTTCTTTCTGTTCTCCCTTACGGAGCACAAACGTGGTCATTAACTAACAAGGGGAGGATACGATGTATGGGTCACCGATTCGAACCATCTTTTGTACACGTGTAGGGCATGACTAGGCGTATACCTGGTGCAAGTAGTAAGGTGCGCTTCTCAGCCGATTCCGAGAAATTAATTATTAATTATTCGTAATTGCTGTAGCGCGTTCATGTGCGCTGTACGTTAACTTGAAGCCAAGGAGTGAATGGTTCAGCGGTAAGAGCCCTGCTTCGTAAGCGTGGGATCAATGGATCGAATCCCACCGGTGATTTTTTTTTGAAACATAGGCAATTCGTACAACAGTAGGTGTCATGAATAATGTTCATTTTGCAGTCAATTGTAATAACGTGTTATGTGAGCGGGAGTGGGAATAACTCGTACAGGAGGAATTTGAATGCGGTCCACTTCCATCGGCCTTCGTAGGAACCGGCACATCACTATAACGTGTAATATCAGACATCGCACAATTATTCCCACTTATGATGTTGCTTCCTCAAGAGCCAAGGAACGAATGCGGCATTCAACGTTTCCTGGGTGAACCGTTTATCCTCCTGCCCTCCGTTATCGTTAATTTGTGTGCAGGTGACCTCGCCAGTTCCAACTGTAGCAGCAGAGTATCAAGAAGTCAGTGCGAGAACAGAGTAACAAAAAGGCAGTGCGAGAGTAGAAATATCAAGTAGGCAGTGAAGGAAAAAAAAGAGAGTCTTGGAATTGTTATGTATTATGAGTGTGTAAAAAAAAATAGAAATATCAGTGTTTTGATGAATGTCATGAATAGTAAGAACGGTAACACAACCAATACCCATACCATGAGACACTATTTGCGGGGTACGGAGTGGTCTGATGGTTCACTGACGTGCAATAAACGGAACAGACTGGGCCTTCAGTGTATAAACGTATACATATAATAGAGTACACCTGACCTTGTATAATACCAATGTATTTGCAATGCCCCGACTGTAAATTATGTAATGTCACAAACGTTCACCCCCATACGATGATTTAAGAATCCCTTTTCCCGCTCACAGAACACGTTATTACAATTGACTGCAAAATGAACATTATTCACGACACCTACAGTTGTACGAATTGCCTATGTTTACAAAAAAAAAAGGCTCACAGGTAGGATTCGAACCAGAGATCCCACGCTTACGAAGCAGGGATCTTACCGCTGAACCATGCGCTCCTTGGCTTCAAGTTAACGTACAGCGCACATGAACGCGCTACAGCAATTACGAATAATTAATAATTAATTTCTCGGAATCGGCTGAGAAGCGCACCTTACTACTTGCACCTGGTATACGCCTAGTCATGCCCTACACGTGTACTAAAGATGGTTTGAATCGGTGACCCATACATCGTATCCTCCCCTTGTTAGTTAATGACCACGTTTGTGCTCCGTAAGGGAGAACAGAAAGAAATACCAAGTCCATTTCTTGTCTTTTGGTTTTGAAGCTATACTCTATGCTCCAGAGTTTTTGCTATGATGACAATATCTGCCTGTTGATTTCCTTGTCCACATTTTGATGAAAAGATAGTGACTGGCCCAGATAGACAAATCCGATTATTAGTCTAAAATCTCAGGTCAATGACCTTGTAGTATTGGGTAAATGAGTGGGTCTAGGGAGAGGGGGCGTCACCCCGAGTCCTATTACACCTCACTGTCCAAATACGATTATTAGTCTATAAAATCTCAGGTCAATGCCCTTGTAGTTTTGGGTAAATGAGTGGGCCAAGGGAAAGGGGGCGTCACCCAGACTCCAATGACACCTCACACATTCAAATCCGATTATTACTTCATAAAATCTCAGGTCAATGACCTTGTAGTTTTGGGTAAATGAGTGAGCCATGGGAAAGGGGGTGTCATGCCCAGACCTAGGACACCTCACACGTGCAAATCCGATTATTAGTTCATAAAATTTCAGTTTGATGACTTGCAGTTTTGGGTAAATTGCAAAAGGGCTTCATCCCGAGTAATTTGACACCTCACGTCACCATCTTCAATTATTGGTTCGCGAGATATCGGGTTGGACTCACACGGCTGCCATGACACTGCGTAAAACCATCATACCATTATTGACGTTATGTTCAGCTGTATTTTCGGAAACATTTCGCGTCAAAATCTTTGTGTTAACGCAGTGTTAGCAATTACCATGTGCTTGCGCTAGGTCTACCAGACGAAAGATGGGCGGCGTTGCCAAGCGTAATGATACGGCTTGAGAATTGTAGACGACTATTCGCTGGTTCCGAGATCAATCTGATCTCCAGTTCAGGTTTTTCAATGTGGCAACAGCGCAAAATATTAAGGATATTCGCCTATAGAGCGCACTAAACTCATCTCGCTGAGCGATCTTCTAATTTGTGTTTGTTTATTTTTGTTGTGTTAACCTCAAAAGAAAGTGTGTTGGGGATGAGAACCTAAGTGCACACCTGGCTTGTCTGAGCGGGAAAGTTGAGACAAGAAAGTAGCATAAAAAGGCCATTGCTGTGACAGAAAAAAAATGGACTTCAAATTCGTGGGCGAAATTTCGGTCGCACAGGACTTGCAACCGAATCCATAAAGGTAGGTGGAGTCAATTGATATAATTATTTACAGCTTTTAAATGTTGATGCGAATACATTTTTGAAATTTATTTTAGGTTCAGATTTGATTGTTGCTATCTGATCCAACCTGGTCTTACCTATGCTGAAAGTGGGATCACATGTGAATTGTGGTCTCATACAACTTGTGATATTCATACAAATCACTATGCTTCCTTCTGTATGAAATCCATGAAGGTAAGTTCCTTGTACATTTTTTAGTTACGTTGTATGGTAGGGCATCTCTCTTAACCTGATAATAATGTACAATAGCTGAATTTAGTCTATGTACCATAGTTTTATGCATTAATGAAGTGAATTTGAATATGTACAGAGAGAAAGATCATGTTGATACCTGATATTAGGACCCTGAAAGTCTCCATAAATATAATTGTACATCAAATACACTGTTATAAAATATAAGCTACGATAAGTAGGCTACTGGTAGTGGATACTGAATCAGTAGGCGGAATATTGTCAACTATTGATTGTGTAGGCTTGCTTGAAACTCTTTTCATTGTATCACAAAGGACAACAGGCTATTCTTTTTATTGGCAACCGCATTGCTAGGTACTGGTATAGGTTTCCAAAAGTTTATTTATATCGAAACTTTAATTTCATTTTGAAAATTAGTGCCACTACCAGACCTATCCAAATATGATACATGATTGTAACGTTTCCAGAAATCATGATTGGGACTGTTTAAAAGTGAACTGGTGTAATTGCGATGAGCTGTTGGAAGGAGACGTAATGGTAGCATTCCTAAGAAGGTCCTTAGATGTACTTGTATTGGCATCTTAGTGTCTGCATTCTGATTTGTAAGCATGGGGTAAAGAAACTATAGAGAAGGTATCATAATGGATGCGCAACAGACTTCATAAAGACAACTTGCAAGATGGCTGCTGTTACTGAGGGATCTGAAGTAGTGGTGAAACGCAGAACAAAATAATTTTTATATAGATTACGTGCAAGATGGTTGCTGCTGTTTTGGAACTTTTGTAGTGGTGATTTGGCGAACTACAGGGAATAGATCGTCTAGAAAAGAAAGTCTATTCTAATTCTAATTATCGGTGACTGTAACGACAGTCAGAGAAAACAAATCTGTATGAAATGATTACATATAAGTTGCCAGTAATTATGTAAGGAATAGGATTCAAAGAGGAATGCTAAATGCAGAAGCGTTGTGAATCAAGAAAATGTTGTTCATGGTGATGTGACATCCAGAATAGATAGATAGATTTATTTACCATCAACAGGATAGGCACCCAATTACAGATGATATAATAAAACATAATAAACATTAAATTTACTTAAAAGCAACTATTTAACTAACCTAGAAACAAACATTGATTCAAGCTTATAAACTAAGTTCTCTATACACTTAAATTAAAATAACAATTATTACACACTATATATACAACAAACACCTACGATCTTGAGTTCAACAATGATCTACGAATTTCCGTAGGCTTCGAGTAAAATATATCTATAGCGCTATCAAGATGGTTTAGAGAGCGCAACGCCATCAATAACCAGGAATTGGCATGGGCTACAGTTCTACACTTCTGGATCCGGAAAGTGAGTCTTTGCCTTGTATTGCGGCCTGGAACATGAAGCGGAATCAAACACAAAAGGGGCGCACAGTCGATTCTATTGGTCAGACACTTATATAGAAACATGGTGTTGGCACACATGCGGCGAGACCTCAAAGACCGCATACCCATGGTTCCACAGAAGGTCTCATAATCCAATGTAGAGAGTCGAATGCCCATATACCTACAGCTGATCCACTTCATGAATCTCAACTGCACTCTCTCTAACCGCTGAATAGCATATTGCTGAGAAGGCAGCCATACCTCACAACAGTATTCAACAGTCGACCTTACATATGCTAAAAAATAACATTTTGAGAGAACCTATATTGGCGAATTCTTTGAGAGAACCTATATTGGCGAATTCACTACAATTTCTCTTCAGAAAACCTAGTAATCTGAACCCCTTACTTGTCACCTTATCTACATGTTTTAGAAATGACAGCCCGTCATCGTTGGTAATTGTTATACCTAGGTCGTTTACTTCATTCACACGCACTAATACAGAGTTACTTATACTATAATTCCTCATGACAGGCGCCAACTTCCTAGAAAATGTTATCACATTGCATTTTGATATATTAAGGTCAAATAACCACTTAGTACACCAATCTGTTAGTAGATGTAGGTCTAATTGAAGCAAGTCACAGTCTGACTCGTGGTCTATTACTCGAAACAGTTTCAAATCATCAGCGTATAGAAGGCAGTTACTATTCTTGAAGACCCCAGTTAAATCATTAATAAAGATTACAAATAAAAGTGGCCTCAAGATGGAACCCTGAGGAACACCAGAAGTTGGAAAGTATGGATTTGAAGTTTGACCATCGGATTTAACAAAGCAAATTCTTTCAGTGAGATAGCTTCTAATCCACTCTAAAACGCTGCCGCCTATTCCATACGCCGACAATTTGATTAATAATGCCTCATGTTGTACGGAATCAAAGGCTTTGGAAAAATCTGTGTATATGGCATCTACTTGTTGACTTCTGTCCAAGGCATTTGATAAGAAGTTGACGTACACTGCCAGGTTCGAAACAGTCGAGCGCTTCTGCACGAATCCATGCTGAGCAACATTAATGTACTGGCCGACTGACCTGTACATTCTATTGTACACAATCTTCTCCGCCACCTTTGATAGGAGGGATAGCAGGACGACTGGCCTATAGTTGTCAAATACCCTTTTGTCACCCTTTTTGAATACTGGAATTACGTATCCCTTCTTCCACTCACACGGAAAGCATCCAGATTTAAAAGATATATTTAAAATTGCACTGAGAGGTATCGCCAACTGAGGGGCACATTCTCTAAGTATAAGACCTGGTATCTCATCAGCCCCAAACGATTTTGCAGTATCCAATGATGACAGAATCTCACACACTTCAAAGGGCGTAGTCCGGATCGACATCAATCCCTGATTACACACGATTGGGACAGACGAGTGACACGGCCTCGCAGGAGAGTGATACTTCTTGAAAGGGTAGTTTGCCCGAACCAGAGCCATTAACCTAGGAAGTGATAGTTTGCTGCTATCAATTGAAAGTGTTATCTCATTCATATAAGAACTAGTCAGCTCATTTCTTATGAATCCCAGTCCCACCATATGTCGTATGTTTTCACCTCATGTGTAAGTTAATAAATTATGTATATACTGTAGTTCAGTATATAGTATCCTTCCTCTCATCTAATGATTCTTGTTGTGATTATTTCACCCCATTCCCACGAGAAGAAAGAATTCTCATGTGTTCTACCAGCTTGACACACCATCAAAAGAAAACAATGTCTATCGTCTTGCTAAGTCCCGTAATCGTTCAACTCAGGACATGTCACGCATATCAAGGATGCGAACGCTAAGCTACTACGAGAACAGCAATCTATCCTCCAACGTTGGGCAGACTACTTTTTTGGCTCTGCAACGAAGGATTTCCACACCACCAATTGCAAGTCCTGATCCTACCTTAGGACCCATTCCTTCCATCCGAGGAAGTAATGCTTGCCATTAGCAAGATGAAGAGTGGGAAAGCAACTGGCCGAGATGACGTACCGACGGAAATATGGAAATTTCTAGGAAAGCCTGCCTCAGAATACCTTGCCACACTCTTTAACTGGATCATTGCTGAGAACCAACTTCCCCATGCATGGACAACTAGCATAACAGTTCCAATCTGGAAGAGAAAAGGTGATGTGGGTGACTGCTCAACCTATCGCCCTATTCGACTCCTCTGTCATACATTTAAAATATTTGAGCGTGTGCTTGATTGTAGACTCAGAAATATTGTCACTGTAACACCAAACCAGTGTGGTTTTGTTAAGGGATGCAGTACCATCGATGCAGTCCATGCCACACGCCTTTTAATGGAAAGGAAAAGGGGAGGCAGCGAAGTGTACACCTGGCATTTCTCGATTTAGAGAAAGCTTTTGACCGTATCCCTCATGATCTTATTTGGCGAGCCCTTCGTTGTCATGGGGTCCCTGAGGAATATGTAAGCTGGGTGCAACTTCTGTATCGCAGTAGTTTGGAGTCCAGCTGGAGTCTCCCTACCTTTTGAAATCACTGTGGGTGTTCATCAGGGTTCTGCTCTATCACCGCTGTTATTCATCCTCTGCATGGATACAACAACGGCAGACATACAGATCTCACATCCCTGGACCCTTCTCAATGCGGATGATGTGGTACTTGCCCAAGAAACCCGCCCTGAACTCCAGCACCGGGTTAAAACGTGGAACGACAGACTGGCTAAAAATGGACTACACCTCAATATCCAGAAGACAGAATACTTGGAATGTGGCCCCCAAACCAGAGGTACCATCAGTATCAGCACAGAAAATCTGCAGAAGACCATGCATTTTAAGTACTTAGGGTCCATTGTCACTTCAAATTGTGACACCACTCGTGATACTCGGATGAGGGTAAATGCAGCCTGGCTCAAGTGGAGACAAGTCACTGGAGTTCTCTGTGATAAAAAGAGATGCCTCTGCATTTAGAGGCAAAGATCTATAAGTCTGTGGTACGCCCAGCAGCAATCTATGGTACTGAATGTCGCCCTATGACCAAACAACATGAGCAAATCTTGCATAAGATGGAAATGAAGATGCTCCGATGGACGATGGGGCTGGCCCGATGTGACCACGCAAGGAACACGGACGTCCGGCGCAGATTTGGTGTTGCACCAATTGTCGAGAAGGTGAGGGAGGCTCGTCTACGCTGGTACGGTCACGTCATGAGAAGACAGAACAACTCAGTTGCAAAAACAGCACTCCACATCAACCCAGGTGGAACAAGACCACGTGGAAGACCTGCAAAGCGGTGGACTGACAACATCAGGGCTGGCATGCACGCTGTTGGTCTAACACCAGAATATGTCAACGACAGAAAGTAGTGGAGGAGATATAGCAAAATAGCAGACCCCACAAGGGATTAATGCTAGGAAGAAGACAATTGGCGCCCAACGTGGGGATCTAAGATATTACATTTGTCACCACAACTATGGGAAACCCTATAATATAAAATATTACATTTGTCACTACAACTGTGGGGAACTCTATATTTAGAAACCTATTACATCATGCTTGGAAACTCTTGCCAAGGATAAGGCCAACTGTATGCAAAATATGATTAATATTAAATCGGTAAAATGTTCTTCTCAACATTGCTTTTTTTTCTCGTAAGCTGCAATTGATAAACGTTTGCAGCATTGTTGGTATGGAATATCTTAAAAATAAGTGGATAGAGAAATTTGCAGTAGCCTATATTACTTAAATAAAAGAAGTACCGGTATGTAAATAAAGACCTGGAATTAGTGGAACACTTCTGGGACTCCCTAGAAGAAATACTAGACAAGATTCCACATCACCACCCAACCATACTCATGGGGGGAAAATACTTGACAAGATTCCACATCACCACTCAACCATACTCATGGGGGACTTCAATGCCCAAGTCGGCAAGGAACATAAATGCCGAAGGATAGTAGGTCTCTGCCCAGCCCACATGAGAACAAATAAAAACGGTGAGCTCTTCATAGAACTCTGACAAGTACCACTTGGTCCTAAAATCTTCAAACGACTACCTAGGAATTTGACAGAGTCTATGAGAATTCCCACGGTGCGCCTGACCAGTAGTCACAGTTCTACATTAGAATAAATTCCCTTGGAGGCAATGTGTGAGTAAAATGGCAACGATATTTTGTCATCACAGAATTGCAGACTAGCATACTTAAGTAATGGCAAGCATTAAAATAGCTTCATAGCTTTATTAGAAACTTATCTTTCCATGATGATCCGGAGGTGTAGAATGGTGCTTGTCAGCGCATGACTTTCACAAGATGTCGGTCGTGTTGGTTGCCTCCAGCAATGAGACCGCGTGAGTCTTCCCAAGTTCACACGAGAAGTGAGCGAGCAACGAGCACTCTACTATGCGGGCAGAGGAAAGGGGAGTATGACATAGCAGATACCAACATATGAAAAATTACATCTCTTGAATAAACAAATTTCTTTTCTTCAGGCAGAGTCCAAAAAGATCGTAGGAGCGAGTAGGCTGCCATCTGCATGAAATGAGTTGAGGTAATAAGCATTCTTCATTGGCCGCTGGAAACCATTGAATTCAACAATTTGCCGTAAGAAGCGCTGCAGGGAGAAGCCTGAAGATAAGGGGGGGGGGGGGGAGATATCTCGAACGCTAAAACACACTAGAAACAACAATAAATAGACTGCATAGAGAGAGAGAAAAACAGAAAAGTACATAGGTGGTTTGCACAGAAGAGGAAATTAATAGAAGGCAAAAAATCAAAGAAACCTCAATGTGGGTGCAAAATACTGGAACACGTTTGAGCGTATATTCAAACAGGAACGTACAAAATGGTCATCAGCTCTTTGCACTGGGGTGTATGTGGACGTTTTGACTTTATTTGAGATACGCACTATTTGGCCATACGAACTGAAAAGTTTCAATAATGTATATAGTGTTCTGTATTGATTAGATAGGCCATGTTTTTCTAAATTTAAGAAAACCATTACCGGTACTGTCCAATGCTAGGTCGCCTTAGCATGCCGCAGTAGAGAGGCAAACGTATCTGGAACTATGCTGAGATTGCTATTTATGGACAGCATGGTTTACCACAGTCTCAAATTAAATTATGGCTACATTTTGATATAAAGATAAGTAAGCCTCTGTGGAAAATGTTGCACAGGACCACATTTAATTGAAGGCTTGATGGCATCTGATTAGTTCCAGCACCAAACATAGGAAGATCCTACTCATTCCCAAGCAGTAAACTTACAACATTCCTATTGAAAATAATAAAAATAAAACAAATTATTTAGCTTGATATTTTTCTGGACTTGACGTATTTATTTATAAGTGTACTTTCACAAGATGTCGGGCGTGTTGGTTGCCTCCAGCAATGAGAAAATGCACTGGATGTCGCTAACCTCTGGGCAAAAGTAATATAGACTCTTGTTTGTTTAGTGTGATTTTGCATAAAATGTATTTAATCCATTAAGAGTTTTAATGTATACATATATAGTGTCAATGCTTCTGATACGAATAAATAAGTGTACTTGTTGCCTTAGGCTAAATGAATGCTTAACCATGGTGAGAATTCATAAATCACTTGTTATTTTCTAACATGTGTTATTGTTGCAGGTAGCTTAGGAGAAGCCTCCAACAGCACAGAGCAAACAGATGCCACTGCCTGGAGAGGACAATGAGCAAAATGAAAAATGAAGGAATAATTAGAATATGAAATGGTAGCAGGCAGAAACTGAAGAAAATGCATTATTTAATCAAACAAAAGAAGATATTGGGGCCTGTTAAGGAAGAGAATGAATACAGAAGGCGGCCTAATCAACAGCTCTACACGTACCTTGAAAGAATCACGGATATTGCTAGGAAACGACGTCTAGCATTTTATGGACACGTCTACGGGATGCATCCTACCAGCTCCTCGGTTACTGGCAAAAGCGGAAGACCAAGTGGGAAGTGAGCAAAGATCTGCAAGGACTTGGAGGGACGGAAAGAGACTTAAAAGACCGGACATCTCTCAGGAAGATGCTTCAGCAATTGAGGTTCCAGGACAAACCGCCAAGAAAGAAAACAGGTGCCCTCTGGACCCAGGAGAGGAGGGAACAACACAGCCAGAGGATGCGTAACTACTGGGCAAACATCAAAGCCCACTCCAAATGTAACAGTGGCCCTTAGATGGCCTAGACGAAACAAGAAAATAAAAGAATGTGATGTTTATTCTGAACTAGTTAATTCTACAGGCTCTGAGAGTTCCTGAAATTGTTGCCACAATATTGTCCTCCATTGACTCATGTAGGGTGGGAGTTATTGAAAGGGGTATTCCATGGTGTCCACAGGCAGGAATAGTCAAGAATTTTGTTTTTGGTCAGGAAAAGTCAGGAAAAAGTGTGAAAAAATGGCGTGAGTCAGGAAAAAATGGTGAATAGTATTAGAAAGTCAGGAATTTTATATTAACCATGCAGTATTTTGTGTTTTACAGCCATATTTTGATGTTACTAGTTCAACTAATATCTGACACTTGTATCACAAAGAAAGGTTTGATGCAATCCTTAACTATAGAGGTGAACATAGGGGGGCTAGAAAGCGCCATGAAAATGGTTTACAAGTTAAGAGAGAAGAGTATGAAAGAACATGAAAAGGCAATTGCAGCTAAGAGAAAACTGACATAGGAGATTAAAAAACTAGAAGATGAGAGGGGGGAAAATAAGATTAAAGTCTCAATATGAAGAAGAGGACATTAAAAGAAAAAATCAGCTGTTGGAAAAACACAATAAAGATTAATTGTGAGATGCCTAAGTCAAGTGATTAGAAAGTTTTTTAAAGACTGAAAAACAACTTTATAATATTAAGGTTGTGTGAATTCACTACCGTATAGTTTAGGTTATTAAGTACTTTGATTTATGTATTATTGCATTATAATTTACTTTATTTTGTATTTTAAATGAATAAAGATAATATATATTTGTTTCCTCAATAAACTTTCTTTTTCGATGTTACGATGACTTCCCGAGTCAGGAATTTTGTTAAAAATGGCCAGGAAAAGTCAGGAAAATTGACATTGGAAATTCCGTGGACACCATGTATTCCTTCTCTGGAGGATTTGTATTCTCCCCACCCCTTAAAACAATTAACACCACAATCAAATATATTTTATATCCCTGCCTGAGATAACATCAATCCCCAATCAAAGAAAAGGAAGGAATGTGTGAATATACACCCTATATTATAGTATTGTTATACCATGCAGTTGTGAGACAATAGGCTACAACATAGGGCTCTGAACTGATACCCAATCCACATGTTTGACCTTGTACCTAAGGCTTCAATAATCAACAGCAGATACATGATGCATAGAATGGTTGTTATGATTAAGGCTCGGATCGATATGCTCGATAAAATCTCCAGATATGCCGGAAGACCATGTGTTTTATGCTCGATAGATATGCTCGAAAAAAACATTATATGCTCGATAAATATGGTCGAAAAACCCAAAATATGTAGAATATGCTCGAAAAACACCTTTAAAAACTATAGAAAGGAAAGTGAAAGGGAAAAAACACTAACATACTGATATCGCGCCCGGAGATGGCAGTTGAGTTTGAACTGAAGATGTCTTCCCGCTCACTGCGTATCGCGCATTCCAAAAACATTCAGTTAGTCACTACTTGCTTCACTCACTCAGCACATTTCTTCTTTCACCGGCTGCGTGTCGTGTGCTGCAATAACAGCGAATGGCATGCGCGAAGCCGATATATTTAAGTTTGGAATATGCGCGCCACGCATGCGTACTGCAAGATCCCCCGCACCCCGTCGCAGCGTGTTGAACTGCCATCTCCTGACGCGATGACATTACCTTTATATAGGAGCTTTATTTTCTAATTGTATGTATGATACACTGCAATATACTCGCATTCAAGTTATTCAAGTATATACAGTACTAGCAGTAGTACCCGGCTTCGCCCGGTGGAATGATGATAATGTTTTAAGGTCTCCTTAGAAATATGATGGACTTAAAATCTAAGTCATTTGCCCCCAAAGACAATGAGGGAGTAATATCTAGGTCATTTGCCCTTTTGATAAGGATGATAATAAAAACTACTGTTGAATTGACACGTCAAACTTACAAACTACCGTAATAGAAATACATATTTCAAAATTCACAGGCGAGGAAGACTTATTGTGTGTGGTGATTAATGGTGTAATGGGCGTAACATCTACTGTAGGTCATTTGCTCTTATGATGAGGATGATAAGGGAAACTACTACCGGTATTGAATTGACACTTCAACGTATAATGTACACAATGTACTGTAATAAAAATAACTATATGGCGGCTTCGGTGGCGTATTTGGTAGCATGCTGAGCTTCTATGCCCAAGATAGCGGGTTCAAACCCGGCCGAAGCCGTCGGATATTTTAAGAGCGTTAAAAATTCGTCATTATGCCTTTCTTCGGAGGGGAAGTAAAGCCGGCGGTCCCATGTCGGATTTATGGCATGTTATTGAACCTTCCACTAATTACACCTGTGTGAAGCTAAATTGGATAGGTAAACAACGCTCATAGATGTCTACGTCCGTTGCCAAGAGCCGACTGCAGTGGCGTCTAGTAGCTAAGTTCCGAACTTGGCCTAGTAGTCGTTGACGGTGGCGCTTGGCGGCAAAAGTACGAACTATTTGAAGAATTCTAAGTTGCAGTTTGTACTTAAATTAAAAAACAGATAACACACACTAATACAGTCATCACAATTAACACCGGTTATCAGACAGATTCTACACACACCCAAAGTACACGGGGCTACATGACCGCGTTGTCGCAGCCCCTAAACTTAAGAACCAACCAACCAAAAATAAATATTTTAAAAATCACAGTCGAGAAAGACTTTATGCGGCGGTGATTATTGGTATGATGCGCGTAACATCTAGGTCATTTGCACTTATGATGATAATAATAAGGTAATGAAAAAATGACTACTAAACGAACATGGTGTTATTTTAAAACTGATATAGGTAATTCAGGTGTCTAGCTTCGATGTCTTCCAAAGTCTCAACCTTATTTTCTGGCTTAGGCCTGTACTGGATGCGTCTAGTGAAAGAGCGTACTGCTCGGCAAAGACAAAGAATATAGGTCCAAGCTGCACGAACCTGAGATGATCGCAGATGATGACGAAATATGATGACACACGTTCGGGGTTCCCCGTCCTATACAGATTGACCGGGAATCACTCACTGTTTCGCAACGGCCCTGTGCTGGCATCAGCATAGACAGCAGGAGATAACACGGCGGGCTCTGGAAAGTACTCTCAAGTCACCTCACGATGAATCAGCAAGCTATTCTCACAACTGACCTCCCCTCCCCAGGGTCTCACAACTTGTGGGACGTGGGTTGGCGACCACGGAACCCCAGCTGAGTCTGGCATCGCTTCTACTTCCTGGTGCCGGGCTCATTTCAGTTCTCTTTCCTGTCGGCCTCCCTTGGTCAACTCTTGTTCTCTTCCGACCCAGACTGTATTAGGGTATCCGAGGGCTAGGGAGTCTTTCAATTTTCCGCCTTAATTGGCTTTGTCTCATCTTTCCTGATACCCTCATTCTTCGAGGGGTCTACCTTCTTTTCCTTTTCATAATATCTCCTGTCTTCTGCTCAAGGCCCTCAAAGAGGCAGGGTGTGTGTAGACCCACCACTTCTGGTACACCCTCAAGGGCTCATGACTGGTGAGTTAGGAAGCTGGCAACCCCGAGGAATTCCTGAGCTACATGCAGGGAATGGAGTGGTATGTCAGAAATTTCAAGTGGACAGTGTTACGCATCGGGTTCCAAAGGGTAAGTATACACACTTTGTTTTCGATCGGTGAACGATGTAGATTTGTACCAAAGGGCCTTAATGCGGGAAATGGAGTGGTCTGTCCGAAATTTCGAGTGGACAGTGTTACTCGTCGAGTTCCAAACGGTAATTATGTAAAATCTGGTTGAGATCGGTGAAACGGTGTAGTTTTGTGCCAAGGTCCAAAATGCAGGGAATGGAGTGGCCTGTCCAAATTTTAAAGTGGACAGTGTTACTCATCGGGTTCCAAAGGGTAAGTATACACATTTTGTTTTCGATCGGTGAACGATGTAGATTTGTGCCAAAGGGCCTAAATGCGTGGAATGGAGTGGTATGTCCGAAATTTCGAGTGGACAGTGTTACTCGTCGAGTTCCAAAGGGTAATTATGTAAAATCTGGTTGAGATCGGTAAAACGGTGTAGTTTTCTGCCAAAGGGCCAAAAAGCAGGGAATAGTGTGGTCTGTCCGAAATTTAAAGTGAACAGTGTTACTTGTCGGGTTCTACGGGTAAGTATATAAAATTGGGGTCAGATCGGTGAAACGGTGTAGATTTGTGCCAAACAGCCTAAATGCAAGGGATGGAGTGGCCTCGCCGCAATTTCAAGCAGACAGTGTTAGTCGTAGTGTTCCAAAGGGTAAATATACAAATTTTGGTTGAGATCGGTGGAACGGTGTAGATTTGGGCCAAAGGGCCTAAATGCAGGGAATGGAGTGGTCTGTCCGCAATTTCAAGCAGACAGTGTTACTCGCAGGGTTCCAAAGGGTAAGTATACACATTTTGGTTCAGATCGGTGAAACGGTGTAGATTTGTGCAAAAAGGGCCTAAATGCAGGAATGGCGTGGTCTGTCCGAAATTTCAAGCAGACAGTGTTAGTCGCTGTTCCATAGGGTAAATATACAAATTTTGGTTGAGATCGGTGAAACGGTATAGATTTGGGCCAAAGGGCCTAAATGCAGGGAATGGAGTGGTCTGTCCCCAATTTCAAGCAGACAGTGTTACTCGCAGGGCACCAAAGGGTAAGAATACTAATTTTGGTTCTGATCGGTGAAACGGTGTAGATTTGGACCAAAGGGCCTAAATGCAGGGAATGGGGTGGTCTGTCCGAAATTTTAAGTGGCCAGTGGTACTCGCAGGGTTCCAAAGGGTAAATATACAAATTTTGGTTGAGATCGGTGAAACGGTGTGGATTTGGACCAAAGGGCCTAAATGCAGGGAATGGGGTGGTCTGTCCGAAATTTCAAGTGGACAGTGTTACTCGCAGGGTTCCAAAGGTTAAATATACAACTTTTGGTTCAGATCGGTGAAACGGTGTAGATTTGTGCAAAAGGGCCTAAATGCAGGGCATGGGGTGGTCTGTCCGAAATTTAATGTTGACGGGGTTACCCGCTGGGTTCCAAAGGGTAAGTATACAAATTTTGGTTCAGATCGGTGAAACGGTGTAGATTTGTATACATAACAGACAGACAGACAGACAGACAAACTTTGTGCTTTATATATATATAGATAGATAAGAGAAGTTTTCTTATAAAAGTTACAGTTTAAAAGTTCATTTACAAAATATTCAGAATTGGGCGAGTCAATCAAGTAGATCTGCATTGGTCTGTACAACAATATTTTATTCTATGTGTCAGTTTTAAATGATTTTCTTAAATCAGTCAATAAAAGTTTCAATGACCAGAACGACCTCACTAAATGTTAAAAACCTGCGGTTCTATTATTCGCACCAGATAGGCTTTTCAATAATTATTTTTGTTTTCGAACCTTAAGGTTCGTCAGGGCCCGAATTCTGGGGGTAATTCAAAGAAAATCAAACTATTTAGACCAAAACCACAATATTATGCATTTATATGCTTCTATTCTGAAAAACCCGGTTTTATGCATTTATATGCTCGATACATTTTAATTCTGTTGGTCCCATAGAGGTGAAAATACCATCGAAAGGCTTCTTTCAATGTGTACCATTCAGGAAAAAAAAATATGCAAATATGCTCGAATCCGAGCCCTAGTTATGATCAATGTAAGGCTTATGTATTTACTTCAAGATATTCCTAAAATAAAAGTATGTGACCTAAGGTCGCAATTGTACTCGAAGCTCAAGGGACCGAAAAAAACTTTCGAGTTATCCAAAATGGTCGTTTGGGAGAGGGTAGGGTGGAAAACAACCCTTTAAAAACATCCAATTCTTTTATTTGATGCTTTTAATGACATTTTAAATGAAATTACACTACCTTTTTTTTTAAGAAAATAATACTGTACTTGAAATTAACTAAAAATTAACGAAACCAGTCTTAAATACTCCAATCAAAAAACAAAACAAAGCTTTTGGTTTCAGCTGATAAATACAGTATTTAGGTCTTGCCTGTTAAGACACGATGCTACCGGCTCGAAGACTCGGCGCACACTGACGAAGCAGGGGAGAAGGAAGAAACGCTATCCGAACTTTGCCGATCGCCCACGAACACCGAAATTGACCTACGAAGTCTGTTTCCCTTCCGAGGCGTTGTCGAAGCAAGAGGGGGGGGGGGGGGATTGCGATAAAGCGTTGCTGATATGGAGCCCATCACTTCCGAGCGAGACGCGCCATGATGCGTGATGGAGCCCATCTTGGCAATGCTGTACAGCTTTCACCGGAGCGGCTAACTGGTGAACCATGTCTTAATTCTCCGTACAAGTACAAACCGATATAAAATAAGTGAATTAATTTACGTATTTCACAATCACAATCATTTGATGTATAAGGATTGCAACGCTACCAAGAACTACATTTTCAAACCACCCCGAGCCGAGAAAAAGTTACCTTAAAAAATGATAACAACTTTGTTTCTTGGACACAAAATTTTAAAATTAATAAACCAGTTATACAACATTCCCATGTATATTGTGTTAAAATTTGGATTCGATCTGATGACGGGTTTGTGAGATAATAATTCTTGAATGTGACGCATGGTTGAAACACGCTTAATAACGGGCACGTTTTGTGTTCCAACTGCGATAAAAAATATTAAAATATAAATTAAAAACTCCAAACCTACATGACCTAATGTAAAATAGAACGACGAAAATGCTGATGTTATTGGATTTTATGTAGGTCTATTGGTTACTTCACAAACAACCTTCAAACTCGAGTACACATATTATATTTTGGTCGACAGTAAGTCTATTGTTGCCTGGCAATGCGGGCTGCATCACGTCGCCCCTACCAGTGTTCTGATGTAGAATAATTGCGAGCTGCTTATAAATTGCAGTTACGGGGAGTAATTAGTGCAAAAAGATTCCTTAGGCTCCTTAAAACAGTTCTCATCATTACAATTGTATGCCTCTGGTGTATGACGATGGTGTTGGTGCAGTATACTTAGGTTATCAGCTGCAATAAGCGTTGGTGCTTTCCGATCCTTATTCTTGAGCGCTCCAGTTCAGTAGTAGTATTCATTATCTTCCATAAAACAAATAAATCCACTGGGCGAAGCCGGGCACTACTGCTAGTGCTTTGTACAATTCGTGAAACTACAACTTCATGAACTGTCCCCAAGGGAAACCCAACCCTTACACAAACAATATGTCAGCCCAGAAGGGAAGAAATAAGAATAAAGAGAACCCCAAGAGCACGCATTACAATTGACATCAACACAGAACTTCACATAAGCAAGACGTGACACACCACCCCTTTAAAACAAAACATTGATCAGTTCATCACTAATTACCCGACTACAAATGTCAAGGAATTAAAACATCAAATTAATCAAAGCTAGCTTTCAATAATATTCATAAAGTAAATCTTCTTTACGGGTGAATGTACAAGATTCAACCATCTAACATTGATGCGAAATCATTCTCCGGAATACATGAAATCGGCACACCATATCGCCCCTTGAATGACTGATTGATATATCTCTCATTTAATTTCGCAGAGGAATCGCGTGATCGTTCTCGTCTGGGAGCGATAAAGCAATCATAAAATAAGAACTAACATCCTCGCTCTCCAGTCGAATCCCATTACAAAATCAATATTACCCTCTCGCAATAATAAAAAAAAACACTAGCCTTCAAAAGAATGCAAAGATACGTACTCCTTAAATTACCCTTAATACAAAATTACGATCAACCTAACCCAGTAGCGATGACCCAACATACTCACTCACACACGACGTGGCCGAACCAAAGCAAATTATAATAACATGAACACACTAATGAAGAAGCGCGGATCTTACTCGGAATTCTAATTCATGGCTCACAAAACGTTTAAAACACGTAGAAATAAGAATACTGTAATTCAAATGCGTCCTCCTAACATCAAATAAACACACAAAATTTAATCCCCGAGGACGCACAACCCCATAAATACATAAGGGCACGATCTCCCTTCACGTACATATATAAAAACGGCAGGCCCCTTAACACAAACTTCAAACAAATGAAAACGCTGCACACATATATTTCACTAATTGGAGATCTCCACTTTTAACGTTACAATTAGATATTGCTAAATACCTAGGTGTTCCGTACACCTCGGCATCTACTCTTACAGGGCGCCATGATCTAGCTGTTGTTGTTGTTGTTGTTGTTGTTGTTGTTGTTGTTTGAGTCTTCAGTCTTTTGATTGGTTTGATGCAGCGCTCCATGCCTCCCTGTCTTGAGCTAATCGTTTCATCTCTACATAGCTACCACACCCTACATCCGAGGCAATCTGTTTAACATATTCTAACCTTGGTCTACCCCTACAGTTCTTGTCCTCAACCCTTCCTTCCATAACTAAGCTTGCTATTCCTAGGTGTCTTAGTATGTGTCCTACCAACCTATCTCTTCTCTTCATTAGCAGTCGCCAGAAACATCTCTCCTCTCCCACTCGTCTTAATACCTCTTCGTTTGTCACCCTATCTACCCATCTGATCTTCATCATTCTCCTGTAACACCACATTTCAAATGCTTCAATTCTCCTCTTTTCTGCTGCACCAATAGTCCAAGTTTCACGTCCATAGAGCGCCACGCTCCAGACAAAGGCTTTCAAAAATGACTTCCTAATACCTAAATCTATATTCGATGTCAACAGATTCCTTTTCTGCAGAAAGGCTTTCCTTGCCTGAGCCAACCCAAGGCTAGTAGAGAACAGGTTGCCTCGTTCTCATAAGGGCTGTGGTAACAGCTGCGTGACGTCATCAGCCGACCAGCGCTGAGCGGAAGGGACTACTGTTAGGCTAGCCTTGCACTAGTTAGTTATTGTTGTTTTAAGGGGCGGAACTACGAGGTCATCTGCCCCTAGCCTTGCACTAGAGCAGCAGGTAACCAAGGGGTTGATGTACAACATAACAACTCGTGATACTTCTAGCTATAAATGCAGTTTATTATAAGTTAACAGAGCTTTAAATAATCAGTGTGTGTAAATACACGCTTTCTTTAGTATTACAGTAGAACGTCGTTTATCCGGACGAGCAAAAAGAAAAGACGGAACAGCGCACGCTTACTGTTGTTATGCGGATGTGGGCGCTGCCTACTGTAGTGAGTCGGTTCTCGTTTTCAATTGTTGTCTCCTACAGTTTGTTTTTAATGTTTCAAGGTGTTACAGTATGTGAGTCAGCGAAAAAATGTACTGTATTATGTTGTGAAAATGGTTTCTACGAATGGCAAAAAGGAAAAACAAAATCGCAATGCTTTTATCGATTGAGAATAAGGTGGAGATCATTAAAGAACTGAATAAAGGTGAGAGTGTGCAGTGTCTAACGAAAACTTACAGTGGTGGAAAATCCACAATTTATGATTTGACGAACCGAAAAGGTGATATTCTGAATTATGCATCGAAGTTAGATAGTGAAGAAGGGCCTAAAAAGAGAAAAACCATGAGATCAGCTTCGGATGAAAAATTGGAAGAAGTGGCGTACTTTTGGTTCATTCAGACAATACGTAAGGGATATCCCATTTCTAGACCTTCGTTATGTGAGAAAAAGTTGCAGGTAAATGAGAAGTTTGGTGGTTCTCCCTGTGAAATGAACGCGTGTTCGATTATCCGGAAAAATCATTATCCGCAACACTTTCGGTCCCAATTAGTCCGGATAAACGACGTTCCACTGTATATCTACAATATAGGCACCACATTATAACACATGATTTGATCTCATAATACACTGCTTAACTCAAGAACACTACATAATTACACCTTGATTGACAAGGGTCATGTTACGGTCAATTTTCAAAATATAATAATGAATGAATAATAACCTCCCAGGGTCTCACGACTAGTGGAACGTGGGTTAGCGACCACGGGACCCCAGCTGAGTCGGTCATTGCTTCCACTTTTGCCGGGCTCCTCACTGTCACTTTCTCTTTCGGCCTCCCTTGGTCAACTCTTGTTCTCTTCAGACTCTGATGGTATTAGGGTATCCGAGGCCTAGGGAATCTTTAACGTTCCGGCCTTAATTGGCCCTTGTCTCATCTTTCCTGATCATTCTTTGAGGGTTCAGACCTCTTGCTTTTTTTCCCCTGATATCTCCTCCCTTCTGCTGAAGTCCCTAAAGGAGGCAGGGTGTATGTAGCCCCACCACTTCTGGTGCACCCTGGATAGTGCTACACCCTCAGGGGCTCACGGCTGGTGAGCTCGGGATTTGGTGACCCCGAGGGATTCCTGAGCTGGGTCAAGTATTCCCCTTTTTCTATTGTCTTTGGGGCGAGCCCCCCCCCCTCTTTCCCTTTTCCTCTCTGCCTTTCAAGGCTCTCCTTCCTTCCAAGTCCCTCAATTCTCATTCATCGAGGGTTGAGGGCATTTCCTTTCCTCCTGTTTTCGATTTACTTACTTCTCCTCTGTGTTGTCCATTTCCTCTTCTAGTTTGTAAGTCAGTAGTTAGTTTAAGTTGTAGGTTTCATTTGATCATCTTTCATTTCACTATCACCCAAACCATTAGAGTCCGATAACCTAGATTTTGGCCCTCTTAAAACAACAATTATCATCATCATGAATAATTAATATTCTGAGCTAGTAAATGTATAACTACTGTACCCATTTGATGGTGACACCTACTTCGCTATCTTTCTCCGGATGATCCTCTTCCTTCTTGCATAATACACCAGACATTCGAAGCATTTGTCTGGAATATATTCGGAATCATCTTCGGTACCCGTATTATAATTATTTTTAAGGAGTCCTTGATTTCGCCCTAAAATAATTATTCTTAAACGATATAATGTGTCTAAAAGAGAAGTATGATCATTCAGACCAACTTTCGTCCTAATCTGAGGAAACAGATTTTCTAAAGCGTCCTGGTTGAGACGATGGGTGAGTATGTACTCAATACAAAGGGCACTCTTCAAATCTAATGGAAGATACTTCAAAGATTTAATGGATATGATGATTCCTCTCTGAAGGAGCTGTATATTTTTCCTGCCACATCATCTCATTGTTTCAATTAATTCGAGCATGTCGTTGAGAATTGCATCTTGAGATTCAAGATCTGTTGCATATGGGTTCTTGGAAGGTCTACCTGAAGGTTTGGGACTGTATGTATTCATCACATCGTACCACCTATCATTCAATAAATATTCCAGTTTCTTCAGCCAGCTGAGGATTAGCTCCCGGTTTCATAAATTGTAGAGCAGTGGCTGTCTTGTGCGACAATAACTGACACGCTTTCCTGACAGTTTGTCCCTGAGTCTTTTCCACGGTGATGTGACTTTCGTTCAGATTATGCAACATTTTGAGATCACTTTTCTTCTGATCATTTAATAATGCTACGATAGGAATTTTATTTACAATCTTCCCGCTCTTTAGCTGGAACCCAGTGTCTAAAATCCAGTTCCGTACTAGTTTCAGAAGATGTGGTGCGTCAGCAAACATGTATATTTTCTCTTCCGTAGAGGGATGAGTGAACCAGGTATTATCAATACTAATACCTAGTTCCTTCTAAAATCCAACATTTCCACCCCCATGTCGCTAACACATGCTTTTACAATGTGACCCATATCGGCAAGTTTTAAAATAATAAAGTTTAAAATCTCTCCGGTTACTTTCACGTCAAAATCAACAAAAAGAGGCACTTTTAATTGAGCAAAAAGTCCTCGAGCCATTATTATTTGTACATTGGAGTGTGGCCCGATAACTCATCTCCTTTCCTGACATATTCCATGACGCTTTTAACTTTTATTTCATCATAAAGAAGAACCGTATTTTTTTTCTTTCTTTCTCAGAGATGAACCAGCAACGCCCAGAAAGCGGAAAACATCTTGGAGAACTCTCATATCGACTGTCGATGCCCATTTTTGCAGTGTAGACAGTCCAGACTAAGGAATGTTCATTTTCTTTTTCAGAAAAAGATATGAACGCTTACTAATGTATCTCACGGAAAATGCAAGAGATATTTCATCGTCTGTCCATTTAACTTTCTTTTTCTTGCTTCACAAAAGGATGTCTTTGATTTTCGGTGAAAACTGAACCGAGTATTTCCCGGGCCTCTGGTTTCATCAACTCTTTTTCTCTTCATTTTACAAAGTTCTCTTTTAAGCCTGCCAATTTCTTGGCTTTTCAGTACGATTCTCTTCTCCAGCTCTGCGTTCTTTTGTCGCAACTTCTCATTTTCCATCTTCAAAACATCTATTTGATTTTCCTCCGTTATAGTTGGGACGCCATCACACACTTACGAGCTTTCTAAAATTTGATTCGCTGTTCTTTTATTTTTTCTCTTCTCACTACGTATTTCACGTTCACGTATCTGCAGCCGGGTTTCTTCGGGTATATCAGTACATAATTTAAGTGAAGACACAGCAGTCTGTTTTGGTTTTCTCTTAGGAATTAAATTCAATAATTCTGCTTTCAGGTCCCTCTCATAGTCATCCTCCGTAAAATGTTCAGAGCATATTAGTGAAGTATTAGGATTCCACTTCCCGTTTCTTCTAGTACACAGCACCCATTTTTGCCTAATAAAATCGTCTTTAGGGAATGAATGATGCTTTATATGCGCACTCCCGGGATCCCGCTTCGTTTTAATAAGACTGTTTGTACACAAAACCACCGTGCATCTCATTCCAAGCATCGTAGAAAACTGACAGAAAAAAAAACACGTCAAAACTATAAGGTCGTACCACGAAGCTAATAATACACAAATTGCTCTTTCATTTAACGAGCACTTACCTATTACTTGGGGAAACTTGTAGAGCAGTACTTAATGAAACACTATCAAACACCACTATATAATGACATGTAACGGGAATAGATAAACACATCAACACAACACCATAAAGAATAGCTGAAGCTTCCAGCTGACTTGAGACTGTGGCGTTGGCTGTCGCCGGGTCTGAGCAATACGTCATCAGCCGGGGGATTAGAGCGCATGCGCGCGGAACGAGACAACCTCTTATATACTAACCTTAGAGCCAACCTACTTTTTATATCCTGTTTGCTTCGTCCATCACTGGTTATTTTGCTTCTTAAATAACAGAAGTCTCCTACTTCCTTCGGCTTTTCACCTGCCAATTTGATGTCATAGAGGTTTCTGTTTTATTTCGGCTGCATTCCAGTATTTTTGTTTTACATTTATTAATTTTTATCATGTATTCATTCCTCAAGACGGAGTCCATACCATTCAAAAACTCATTCAAATCCTCAGGCTTGTCGGCCAAGATGACGATGTCATCAGCAAATCTCAGAGTTGAAATTATTTCTCCTTGAATCTTCCCTCCCACTTTAAATTTTTCTCCAATTTCCTTCATTGCTTGTTCAATGTAAAGATTGAAAAGTATGGGTGATAAGTTGCAGCCTTGCCTTACACCCAGTGGCGGCCGGTGGTAAGTAAAGCTGGGTGTTGCACCTAAATTTCTGATGTCGCAATTTTATATGGGAAGTTTACACATGTAACAAAAATGAACTAACGTTGGATAAACTACAGTTCTATAAAAACTGAAATACATGGGTTTTCCAAAATAACTGTACGTTCGACAAATATACAAATTTTAATGGCTCTTTTGGGCTTCTTCCTTTAGGAATTCATAAAAAAAAACAGATTTATGTATTTAAGCCCTATGCCGGAGTTCATGGGAAGAATTTTAAATACAGCAGGTTGTCTAAGGTTGGGTCTCAATCTCCGGGATAATAAACATTCTCAACATAAAAACATGGCAACCGAAAAGTTTGTAGCCTACGTTAACGAAAAATGTTATTACTAACAAAGACGGGCACATATTCTGCATAAGGTTAGGATTTTTATCATTTTAAATGATCTTGTCGACTTCGTAGTTACGCTGAGGTCTGGTGTTACGTTACGGTGACGGGACGAAATGTACCGAGAATGCGCTGAGGTGTGTGACTTCATAATACTGCTTGAGCTTCCTCCTTTCCCCGCGCGCTCCGGTGAGCGTGACGTCATCTAGCCAGCTACCTCCTTTGACCTTGGTTTGCACTTGCTAACGGACTTTGAGTTCACGCAGCATTTGTAGCATTTAAAATGAAGTCTAGTCTTTCAGACTGACTATCAGTCTTTTTTTTTTTACTATATCTTGAACCCCATCAGAGGAACCAGCCATGAAGAGCGCTCTGTCATACGTCTGCGCAATTCATTTTTGCGGAGTTTCATTCAATTTCTGCTTCTTTAATTCATCCAGAAAACACGCTGCTAATAGTGTGTGCATCATGTTTTGTTTGCCTCTTACTACGTATCGGTACACAACAGCCAACTGAAATATGTTTGAAATATCACTAGTTTCATCTGCTATAATGGCTAAAATTTCCGATTCCTTTATTTGCTTTGATTCTTCTTCTTGGCAAACCTCCAACATATTCTGTAAAAATTAATTTTGAATTGTTTTGGACGTTCCTTTGAAAACAGTTGCCCTTACCAAATGACCTTTAACACATCATCCAACTCAGCGCTAAAATTAATTAGTTCTCTCAAAACACCTGGGTATGTTGATGATAAACTTTCATCATGAACACGCAAGGCCAGTTCGAAAGAGCCACAGAAACGAATAGAGTTTATTACAATATTTAACACATACCTATTGTGCCTAACTTCTTCGTTATATTCCGCAATTTACCTTCTATAGGCACTGTCCAATTGTGCAGCTTCGTTAACAGTTCCAAAAAGTGTCAATTTCAAACAGCTGAAGATTGGTTGGTTGGTTGGTTCCTCAGTTTAGGAGCTGCGACAACGCAGTCATGTAGCCCCCTGTACTTTGGGTGTGTGGAGAAACTGTCTGATAACTGGTGTTAATTGTGTGGCTGTATTAGTGAGTGTTATCTGTTTTAATTCAAGTAAGGACTGCAGACAGTGAATTTCAAGCAGTTCCTACTTTTGCCGCCAAAGGCCACCGTAAACGACTACTAGTTCAGAACTTGGTTACTACACGCCACCGCAGTCGGCTCCTGGCGACGAACGTTGGAACCTAAGAGCGTTGTTCAAATTTTTAACCTATAATTTAGCTTCACACAGGTGTAATAAGTGGAAGGTTCTTTAACATGCCATAAATCTATGATATGGGACCGCCGGCTTTACTTCCCCCAAAGGAATGCATACTGAGGGATTTTAACGCTCTTAAAAATCCGATGACTTCGGCCAGGTTTGAACCCGCGATCTTGGGCATAGAGGCTCAGCATGCTACCAACTACGGCACCGAAGCCGCTCAGCTGAAGATTCATGTTTCTTTATTTTAGGGATTAATTTCCGGAACTCCTATTTTGGTCCACGCGGATTCTCCACCAACGAACATGGGAAACAGAATAAAGCGTTTTTAATATCGCATTCACATAACCAATTATTATTGCCTTAAATATCTCCTTTAAACGCCCTCGTATACTTATATTTTGGACAATACTTATCCGGTAATGGTATACCGAGTGTTTTTACTGTAAGTTTATCGTCATCAGGGAGCCGGGAAAACTGTCTAACTAGTAAATTACTTACTCTATTAATTTTCACTCACACTCCACAATACAATTAATGTTTCAAACTAAACATTCCGTTAAAATAAAATACTACGGTAACTTTCAAGATAAAGAGATGATAAATCTGGGTGCTATATCGGAAAGTGGCGCGAAAGGCAAACTAACAAAACACTGAATTTTGCTAGCCAAGAAATTTCGTAGTGAATGCATAGGTCTACTCCCAATCAACCAAACAATAATAATAATAATAATAATGCACAGTTATGTATCTGCCTGGAACCAAAATACTCAATCAGCTCAATACAGAACTAATCGCAACTCAAATCCCACAAGAACAAGAGTGGTAAAAGCAAACATAAACCGCTACAGTACACCAACAATACGTCGCAAAATAGTTCAGCCACTTATCTACTGTACTTATAGCACGGTGGCGTTCTTAGGCTCGCTTCACAGAACAATTGACAAAAACATTAAATGAAGTTATGATGAGAAAACATCTAAAAATAATTGGGTGTGAACCAACTAATTTCTCCCTATGAAATTCCGATATTTGTACCGTTGTGGGTGGTGTAGCATTCCCTAGTGGTGTGGGAAAGAAACTACCCTTCAGGGGCAGATGACCTCGTAGTTCCGCCCCTTAAAACAACAATAACTAACTAAATAACTAACTAAACTACCCTTCGCGGTGTAAGAGAAATCGAGGGTGTTGTCATTTCCAAAGAGTGGTGTAGTCTAACGGTGCCATTTGGAACTGAGTGTTGCCAGGGGGCTGGCAGCTCGTCTGCAACTCCCTACTACCCATGCTGGCCAGCAAGCTATGTACAAGCTTGGCCTCGTCCCTGCGGGCCGCGCTGACTACTTGGGAGTGGCACAAGAGAGCTAACCCCCTGGAGTTTGATTTGAAGGCGGCAGCTTTTATAGGTACAGTGTGAAGCATTAGGATAAATAATATCAAAATATCGATGATTTTAACACATTTTTGAGTGCATTAGATCTATAAAACTAAAACATTAAAGGAAAAGAAACTACGAATTAGGTGTAAAAGTATTGGGAGTTGTGCAACGCTGCAACAATGTCACCAGCCGCCACTGCTTACACCTTTCTGAATGCCAGCTTCTCTCTCATGTCCTTCAGTTCGAATGACTGCTGTCTGGTTTCTGTATGGATTGTAGATCACCCTCGTATCCCTGTACTTTATTCCAATAGATGATCTAGCTAGCCTAGATGAATGTAGAAGCTTCACACGTATAGGAAGGTTAACACAGAAAACTGGGAGGATATTAAAAAAAAAAAATCTTCACCACAATAGAAACAAACCAGAAATTAAAAGACAATTTAAATGAACGCAACTTATCTGGCTACGATCTTGCAGTTTGTAGGCTCCAATAGAATACGGTACGGTACGCTTGCTGATCAGACGAAGTAGGACATCAGGATGATTACAGTAGGCGGCGCGACCCAATGTGGGGAAGTTTAACACAAAAACTAACCGAAAATCATCCCATTACACAAACGAACGAACCTCATTTTGCATGAATTATGGAACCCGAAACCTTCTAATGTAGGTATGGATCGTCTGTCGTTAGAAATATTTTAGTCAATAATTTAAGATAAGAAGAAAACTAAATACAAACAAGTAGTTCCGTGGAGAAATATACAGCCTATTTTCATATATCCTTCTTATATCATTTGCCTCTATCAACATACAAATTTTCAGTTTGATTGCTGTAATAGATTCGTAGATATTGAGAACCGTCTAAATATTTCGAATGGTCACCGTGTTGGATTTTTATATATAGGCCTTAGAGTTATTTACTATTACATGAAGATTATTGTGTAGGTGTTATATTCAAACTTTAATCGAATGATTAGAACACAAGAAATAAAAACGGGATTTTAAAATTTCCCTCAGCCGCCATCATGTGGTTATGAAAATAATTTAAATGAGTTAGATGCCAGTGGATAAAATTTATATAAGCATATACCGTACCAAGTTTCACTGCGCTCGGATGGTTAAATCGCGAGCAACGTCCATATTGAATATTTAAATTTCGCTTCGCCGCCATGTTGGATTTGTGCTCACCAGGTTATTGAACTTCCCATCGGTGAACTTATGCTGATAGCCTCTATACAGTGGCGTCACTAGGGGAGTGCGGGGGGTGCGGGCCGCACCGGGTGACACCAAAATTAGGGCGGTTCGTAAAAATTTCATTGAGAAGACGAGAGATGCTGGACTAAGTCTGCAAGAAGAGAACAAGAGAGCGATGCTTGAGTGTATTGTTCGTTTCCATTCTGAACTCCAGATCAGATCAAGAGCCATCAAGGAAGTAGCAGCTATGTTTGAGGCTGTTCAAGCCAAGAGTTTGATATCTGCCACTGAAGCAGAGTTACTGGTCTCCATTCCAAAACTAACCACTTTCTATGATGAGTTATCAGAGGAAGAGCTTTTATTAGAAATACCAAGGCCGAGAAGGCACCTGAAGGCTGAAGAGATTGATCTCGAAGAAGTCAAAGATTGGTCAGTACTTGACGTTTTGAAATTAATAGCTGAATGGGACTTCCTAGAACCTCTCCTATATCTCTCAGTGAGCCTACAATTACTTCTTACGATCTGTGTGTGTGGAGTTTTTCAAAGCTAAAGTTTATAACGAACTATTTGCGATCTACCATGGGACAGTCAAGGCTTTCTGATCTTGCAATATTATCAATTGAAAGCGATTTTGCGAAATGAGTTGATTTCGATGAAGTAATTAACAAGTTTGCAGCTCTAAAGGCCAGGAAAGGAAAGTTTTGATTTAAGTTAGTCGAGATTTAATATGACATAAAATTTAATGTTAACTTAAAATAACAATTAAGAAAAGTAACATATTTTCTATGTTGTTCTTAACTTCTCTCAATCTTTTACCAACCGACCTTGAATTGTTTCTTCTATTGCCTTTGTAAATATAGGACCTATGTTTATAAACGTTAGGATTCTGTATGTGTCCGTTATTTGGCACTGGCGGACTCGGAGGAGGTATATGGGGTGTCGTGAGGGGGGTAACACCATGAGTTACCGCACTGGGCGACACCAACCCTAGTGACGCCACTGCCTCTATACATATACGAAACCTCAGTTTGATTGCTGTCATAGGTCTTTGAACATGTACTGGTTGATCAGGCAGGTTTCAGATCTAACCGCAGTTGCACAAACCAAGTCCTATCCCTAACAAGCTTCATCGAAGCTGGCTTCCAGGATCAAGAAAAGTCGTCAATTGCATTCATTGACCTCACAGCTGCAAATGATACTGTCTGGAGACAGTGTGTCTTATTGAAACTTCTGCAAGTAATTAAATGCCTAAAAATCGGCAATCTCATGAATGAAATGCTCAGTAACCGATGTTTCCAAGTGCTAATGGGCAACAAGATGAGTTCACAAATGAAACTAAATAATGGGCTGCCCCAAGGATCTGTTCTCGCACCTTTGCTGTTCAGCTTATAAATATCAGATATGCCTGAAACCACATCAAGAAAGTTTGGGTATGCTAACGACTGGGCACTCGCAGTGAGGCATAGAGATCTTGAAGTTACAGTCTATATTGACCCATGATTTGTGAATTATGGGTGCATATTTCCGCAAATGGAGGTTGCTGCCAAGTGTCGCTAAGACACTAACCAACAAGTTGGCCAACAAAGAGCTGAAGGTCTACTTTGAAGGAAGGCTACTCAGACATAACAGAAACCCGACATATTTAGGGGTAACGCTTGACAGAACGCTCAGCTATAAACAGCACCTATTAAAAACCTGAAATAACATTCTGCAGAAACTATGTGTCACATCATGAAGCTCCTCAGCATCGACTCTTCGTACTTCAGCTCTGGGATTGATCCACCCTGTTGCGGAATATTGCTCTCCCGCTTGGATAAATAGTACTTACGCAAGACTTATTGACACTCAGCTCAACCATACCATGCGCCTTATCTCGGATACAATTAGACCTACACCTACTTTCTGGCTACCCATACTTACAATGGGAGGATACGATGCGTGGGTCACCTATTCAAATCATCTTTAGTACACATGTAGGGCATGACCAGGCGTATATCAGGTGCAAGTAGTTAGGTGCGCTTCTCAGCCGTTTCCGAGAAATTAATTAATTGCAATCACAGTGCGGCATCTATATGCGTTGTACGCTAGCAACAACCCAATGAGCGCGTGGTGCAGCGGTAAGAGCCCTGATTCGTAAGCGTGGGATCGCTGGATCGAATCCCACTGGTGAGCTTTTGTAGTGTGTTGGTGTTTTTTTAACATTCGCAATTCGTACAAATGTACAAATCTGCATTGCAAATTCATTGGTATTATACAGGACGGTATATTCTATTGAATGTACTGGTATACATTTATACATTGTTCCGTTCATTGCACGTCTGTGAACCATCTGGGTAGTTTATTGGCTGAGGAATAACCCACCCACCAAGGGAAGATGATTAAGAGAAGGAAGTAGATTTTGGATTGGAGAAAAAGGATAGAAAAATAGGAGGAGAGTCCCACAAAAGTTATGAATTTGATTTTCAATACATTTAGAAGCGGTTGCCACCGCAAATCCGTGCTCGGATACCTAAAGTGGGTACGAGCTTGGTCGAAGCTGACGGGAACCGCAGCTAAGACTTGGGCAGTTTGCCAGAGAAAGGCTTTAGCGTATTTCCTCCCAAGCACGAATAAAAGTACTATAGGGAAGGGTGTTGGTCTGGCCAGACAGATAGTAAAAGCTTTATTGAGTATGAACGAGGGCATAAACCTAGGAAGAGCTAGGAAAGCCAGGATCTTGCCTAACTGTAGTATCAGAGAAATGATGAATCCAAAAAAAAAAGATTTAATTTATTTAACAATTCAAAGAAGTTTGAGGAAATTAACAAGCGTGTAATATAATTTTGACAAACATAGTTCATTTGAACTTTTTAACAAATGGGGTCGCAGACCTCTCGACATTAAACGTTTGCTCCAGGCAATTGACAATTTATAAGGTTTCAAACCTTACATGTTTCTAAAATCTTTATAAGATTTAAACAAATAAACAATGAAGTGATTAAAGTTTGAACGTGAATTGGAGTACAAAGAGTGCACCTTAAGAAATTCTTGAGAGAATGTTCTAGAGAAAGTGACAACTTCGAAAATAACAATAATAAAAACATGAAAAATAAGATAGAAGTTCCTACAACTTCTTATATTTATACAGAATTATTATATGAGAATTATACAAAAGAGGGCAGGTCACTTACTGTGAAACCTGAAGAAAGTGAAAAGGAAAGTTCTAGACTTCCCAAGTTTGAGCAGGAATCACTAGCCAAATGGGACAGTTTCCATTCGTGAAACCTGAACATGACTCGCTCAAGAGTTTAAAGAAATGTTTTCCCTGATTATAGGAAAGGAACAATGTGATTTGAAACTTGTATCACACAAGCAATTATGCAGAATTTAATTAATGTTAAACTAGCAAAGTTGGAAGGGCACCTTGTGAGTGACACCTTATAGAAAGTTACAATTTTATTAATATGGGTGGTTAGTAGAAGGTTGAGGAAAGATCATTGGGATATAGGATCAATGTTCATGGCCGTATTTAATATAAACGGACGAGCGCGACGCGGTAGAAACGTGGAGCAAGCACTGGTTATCACTGTAGTCTATAAAGATGGATGCAAAGTTCACTATAGAAACACTGAAGTTTATGAGAAAGAAAGTTATTGCAATTATGGAAATAACTGATTGCACTATATAGGTGAAAGTCTATTTCTTGAAAAAGTTGTGATTTACAATTAAATGCGCCATAGAATGTTCCAACGGGGGAAGAAAGTTCGCTATTGCAGTAATTTAAGGAAGATTCCTCATTTTAACTAGTATTTTCACAAGTGCGTGAAAAATACTTAACGGCAAGACTCGCAGATAGAGTACAAGATCTCGAAGGTTCCAGAACGACCTTAGCAGAAAAATGGGGTTGAGAAAATCCAACGGAGGAACTAGCTTTATAATTATAGACAGCGGGTATTAGATAATATCCCACGTAGCGAGAGGATTTCTCATTTGAATAGCTTAAGAAAAGCTCTTTTTTAGTAAGGTTGGCTTATACGAGCAAAAGCTCAACATGGCAAATCCCACGAAGAATGATTTTTGCCCCAAAGTAAATAATTTCACACTGTCTATAAAATATCATTAAAAGCACTTGGAAGTTAAAACCATGAAGATGAGGTTAAAACTTGAAGCTGTACTTATCTTGGTTAAATGTTGATAGGGAAGATCCCCTTGACGGATGCCTAGAGTTCCAACATGGCGTGGAGTGAAGAAAGTGTCTCTTGGTTTGAGGAGACTGGCTTGAGTTGAGCCCTGACTGATCGAATCAACTGCCGACTTAGTAGTGAAGCCTGCTCAACGGAGCACGGAGAGACCAAGGAAGGGGAAAAGAGTGGGGGGTAGGAGACAAAAGGAGAACATATAAACATTGCCAACTTTAAAACAAAAAATTGATCTCTTGCTGAGCCGGTCTTCAAAGAGTTGATAACAGATGATACTAGCGCAGCATGGTGAGTAAAGAAGTAGACGTAGTCCTCTTGCTCATGGAGATAATAGCTGGCGATGGCAGTAAAATCTGGTAGCCAGATGGAGAAGGAATTCCTCTTGCACCAGGAAGAATTGAGGAGCTTCAGATATTCGCTGCTATGTGACGCTAGGTAGGTCATAGAATATATATCTGGAACAGACTCATACAAAATATAAGCAACCGGAACACCTAAGAGAAAATAGATCACTGTCGGTGTTTGACAAAGAGGAAGGAAAGAACATGCAAAAGCATTCAAAATTTTAATCTCTCGTACCGTGTATTCCAAGAATGCACCACCATCTGACAACACCGTACCCCGCAAGTAGTGACTCGTGCTATGCGTATTAGTTGGAAATTGCCAATGGTTACAAAAAAAAACAAAAAAAACAACACAACGTACTGCAACGGCTCACTGGTGAGATGCGATCCAGCGATCCCACGCTTACGAAGCAGGGCTCTTACCGCTGCACCACGCGCTCGTTGGATTCTTGCTAGCGTACAACTCACGTAGACGCCGCTCTGCAATTGTAATTAATTAATTTCTCGGAAACGGCTGAGAAGCGCACGTTACTACTTGCATCTGATATACGCCTGGTCATGCCCTACACGTGTACTAAAGATGGTTCTAATCGGAGACCCATGCATCGTATCCTTCCCTTGTTAGCCATATACCACCTCCATCTCTGCGGCGGGAAAGTGCACTTGTCCGTGAATACAAGAAATTACAGAAAAATCCTAACCTCCCTGTTCATGAAGGCATCCCAATCATTAATAAAGGAAGGCTTCGTTCTCGTCACCCGCCCCTGAAAACTGCAAGCATGTTGATCAGCAAAGGTTTTAATACCATTAACAGTACAACTGAAGATGCACGACCAAGCCACCTGGCTTTGAATTACCGCGGTCAGCTCTTAGCCAACACTGGCAGGTGTGCTGATTCTCTGCACAAGCAGACTATTCAGGAATGTCCGCTCAGAGCCTTCCCTGACGATCCAACAGAGTTCCTGGTGATGACGGAGGGATCAATAGACTAGATTCGTGGTCTGGACATTTAATTTTGCAATCTTTTTTATATTTTAGTAATGTTTGTACCCATACGCCAAATAAATAGATAAAGTGGAGAGTTTCAAGTATCTGGGAAGGCTGATACAAGATAATGGAAGAAACGATAGAGAAATAAATGAGCGGGGGAGACAGGCAGAAGCATTCCGGAGGAGTGTGAGAAGCATGTTGTGGAGCAAGGATGTCCCTCAGAACAGCAAAAAGATCATATATCGGACGTAGTATGTCCCTATCCTGACGTATGCCTCGGAGACCTGGGTTATGAAAGGAAGGAAGAAGAGCAAAATACAGGCCAGTGAGATGAGGAGGTTCTTGAGAAGCAGTATTGGAGCTACAAAGAGGGACAGAATAAAAAATGAGAGGACCAGAGAATTAATGAAGGAGGAACCATTACAGGATGGTATAGAGAAATCTAGACTTAGATGGTATGGACATGTAAAACGAATGGAGGTGAAGAGGATACCCAGGAGAGTACACCAGACGAAGTGGGAAGGAAAGAGACCGAGAGACAGGTGGCTGAAGGGGGTGGAAGAAAGCGTGAAGAAGAGAGGAGAAGACTGGACAAGGGTGGAGGCTGAGAGATGGTGGGAAGACAGAAGACGTTGGAGAGGCTTGTGTTCCAAACAGACCCGGCCAGTGGCTGGAAAATGTGCAAGATGATGAATAGATATTGAGAACCGTCTAAATATTTCAGATGGTCGCCATGTTGGATTTTAATATATGTAGGCCATAGAGTTATGTACTATTAGAAGAGAATTATTGTGTACGTTCATTTTTCAAACGTTGATTTCGATCGCATGATTAGAACACAATAAATAAATAAATAAATAAATAATTTTAAAATTTCGCACAGCCGCCATCTTGAGGTGATGTGAACAATTTGAACTAAATTAGATGTCAGTGCATTGCAATTTGTATAGTCATTTGCTGTACCAAGTTTCACTGCGTTCGGATGGTTAAATCGCGAGAAAAGTCTATTTTAAATGTTTCAGATTCGCTTGGCCGCCATGTTGGTTTTGTAGTTAACAGGTTTTTTAAAGTCCCGTAGGTGAATGTCTAGTAGTGTCCTTTTTCACCGGACAACATTTCAGGGTGATATGAGTAATAGTTTCGGAGGTATAGATTGTCGGTGAAATATTTCGCACAACCGCCACGTTTGATTGGTGAGACGTAATAAAATTTGAAGGGCACGGCCGAAATAGTACTACGACCTTACTGAGTTTCATTGAAATCGCTCCAGCCGTTTAGAAGTTATTAGGGGGACACACGGACTCATACACACACGCGCGGACTACAGGTGATCTCATAAGTTTTTTTTTTGTTTTTTATGAAAATAGGCTACAAACTGCGTCCCTACTGCGGTGTCAAGGTACTCTGTGAATACAAAAGCAGCCTTGTCAAGATTATACGACGTGCATACAGTTAAATACAATCTACCATTTAGAGGAACACTTTCTTTGTCACGATCTTTAAAAAAATTCAAACATAATCTGTTGTAAATTGACGGGGAAATGTGCAACATTTAGAGACTACAAGTGTTGTACGCATCATTCATGTATTAGGAATGAACACATGCAGAGCTTTCTCATTGTACACAGTTCCATTGTCTGCTAAATCGAAAGCTGGTTATGTATAACCATACGCCTGTGGCGCGTTCTATGGCAACAGAAAGAACGAAGAATTGTGTAATCTCTATACTTCCGCCGAGCCTGCTGCCTGGAGGACGGGCTGCGCTAGGTTAGGCTGCTTAGCCTCACATAACCTCGCGCGTGTTGGCACCGGTACATCAGTAGGTGCACTTGTACGCCGTGACCCCTCGCACTAGCTCCGGTATGGCTCGCACTATCTCCGGCATGCCTCGCACTAGCTCCGGTATTGCTCCATGAGACTCGCACTAGCTCTGGCATGCTTACACTAGCTCCGGTATTGCTCGCACTAGCTCCGGTATTGCTCCATGAGACTCGCACTATCTCCGGTATTGCTCCATGAGACTCGCACTAGCTCCGGTATTGCTCCATGAGACTCGCACTAGCTCCGGTATTGCTCCATAAGACTCGCACTATCTCCGGTATTGCTCCATAAGACTCGCACTAGCTCCGGTATTGCTCCATAAGACTCGCACTAGCTCCGGTATTGCTCCATGAGACTCGCACTATCTCCGGTATTGCTCCATAAGACTCGCACTATCTCCGGCATGCCTCGCACTATCTCCGGTATTGCTCCATAAGACTCGCACTATCTCCGGTATTGCTCCATAAGACTCGCACTAGCTCCGGTATTGCTCCATGAGACTCGCACTAGCTCCGGTATTGCTCCATGAGACTCGCACTATCTCCGGTATTGCTCCATGAGACTCGCACTATCTCCGGCATGCCTCGCACTATCTCCGGTATTGCTCCATAAGACTCGCACTAGCTCCGGTATTGCTCCATGAGACTCGCACTAGCTCCGGTATTGCTCCTTAAGACTCACACTAGCTCCGGTATTGCTGCATAAGACTCGCACTAGCTCCGGTATTGCTCCATAAGACTCGCACTAGCTCCGGTATTGCTCCATAAGACTCGCACTAGCTCCGGTATTGCTCCATAAGACTCGCACTAGCTCCGGTATTGCTCCATAAGACTCGCACTAGCTCCGGTATTGCTCCATAAGACTCGCACTAGCTCCGGTATTGCTCCATGAGACTCGCACTATCTCCGGTATTGCTCCATGAGACTCGCACTATCTCCGGTATTGCTCCATAAGACTCGCACTAGCTCCGGTATTGCTCCATAAGACTCGCACTAGCTCCGGTATTGCTCCATGAGACTCGCACTATCTCCGGTATTGCTCCATAAGACTCGCACTAGCTCCGGTATTGCTCCATAAGACTCGCACTAGCTCCGGTATTGCTCCATAAGACTCGCACTAGCTCCGGTATTGCTCCATAAGACTCGCACTAGCTCCGGTATTGCTCCATAAGACTCGCACTAGCTCCGGTATTGCTCCATAAGACTCGCACTATCTCCGGTATTGCTCCATAAGACTCGCACTAGCTCCGGTATTGCTCCATGAGACTCGCACTATCTCCGGTATTGCTCCATAAGACTCGCACTATCTCCGGTATTGCTCCATAAGACTCGCACTAGCTCCGGTATTGCTCCATGAGACTCGCACTAGCTCCGGTATTGCTCCATGAGACTCGCACTATCTCCGGTATTGCTCCATAAGACTCGCACTAGCTCCGGTATTGCTCCATAAGACTCGCACTAGCTCCGGTATTGCTCCATGAGACTCGCACTAGCTCCGGTATTGCTCCATAAGACTCGCACTATCTCCGGTATTGCTCCATAAGACTCGCACTAGCTCCGGTATTGCTCCATAAGACTCGCACTATCTCCGGTATTGCTCCATAAGACTCGCACTAGCTCCGGTATGGCTCGCACTAGCTCCGGTATTGCTCCATGAGACTCTCACTATCTCCGGTATTGCTCCATGAGACTCGCACTAGCTCCGGTATTGCTCCATAAGACTCGCACTATCTCCGGTATTGCTCCATAAGACTCGCACTAGCTCCGGTATTGCTCCATAAGACTCGCACTATCTCCGGTATTGCTCCATAAGACTCGCACTAGCTCCGGTATGGCTCGCACTATCTCCGGCATGCCTCGCACTAGCTCTGGTATTGCTCCATGAGACTCGCACTATCTCCGGTATTGCTCCATAAGACTCGCACTAGCTCCGGTATGGCTCGCACTATCTCCGGCATGCCTCGCACTAGCTCCGGTATTGCTCCATGAGACTCGCACTAGCTCTGGCATGCTTACACTAGCTCCGGTATGGCTCGCACTATCTCCGGCATGCCTCGCACTAGCTCCGGTATTGCTCCATGAGACTCGCACTATCTCCTGCATGCCTCGCACTAGCTCCGGTATTTCTCCATGAGACTCGCACTATCTCCGGTATTGCTCCATAAAACTCGCACTAGCTCCTGTATTGCTCCATGAGACTCGCACTAGCTCCGGTATTGCTCCATGAGACTCGCATATCTCCGGTATTGCTCCATGAGACTCGCACTAGCTCCGGTATTGCTCCATGAGACTCGCACTAGCTCCGGTATTGCTCCATGAGACTCGCACTAGCTCCGGTATTGCTCCATGAGACTCGCACTATCTCCGGTATTGCTCCATAAGACTCGCACTAGCTCCGGTATTGCTCCATGAGACTCGCACTAGCTCCGGTATTGCTCCATGAGACTCGCACTAGCTCCGGTATTGCTCCATAAGACTCGCACTATCTCCGGTATTGCTCCATGAGACTCGCACTATCTCCGGTATTGCTCCATGAGACTCGCACTAGCTCCGGTATTGCTCCATGAGACTCGCACTAGCTCCGGTATTGCCTCATGAGACTCGCACTAGCTCCGGTATTGCTCCATGAGACTCGCACTAGCTCCGGTATTGCTCCATGAGACTCGCACTAGCTCCGGTATTGCTCCATGAGACTCTCACTATCTCCGGTATTGCTCCATGAGACTCGCACTAGCTCCGGTATTGCTCCATGAGACTCGCACTATCTCCGGTATTGCTCCATGAGACTCGCACTAGCTCCGGTATTGCTCCATGAGACTCGCTCTATCTCCGGTATTGCTCCATGAGACTCGCACTAGCTCCGGTATTGCTCCATGAGACTCGCACTATCTCCGGTATTGCTCCATGAGACTCGCACTAGCTCCGGTATTGCTCCATGAGACTCGCACTAGCTCCGGTATTGCTCCATGAGACTCGCACTAGCTCCGGTATTGCTCATGAGACTCGCACTACCTCCGGTATTGCTCCATGAGACTCGCACTAGCTCCGGTATTGCTCCATGAGACTCGCACTAGCTCCGGTATTGCTCCATGAGACTCGCACTAGCTCCGGTATTGCTCCATGAGACTCGCACTAGCTCCGGTATTGCTCCATGAGACTCGCACTAGCTCCGGTATTGCTCCATGTGACTCGCACTATCTCCGGTATTGCTCCATGAGACTCGTACTAGCTCCGGTATTGCTCCATAAGACTCGCACTAGCTCCGGTATTGCTCCATGAGACTCGCACTAGCTCCGGTATTGCTTCATAAGACTCGCACTAGCTCCGGTATTGCTCCACGAGACTCGCACTAGCTCCGGTATTGCTCCATGAGACTCGCACTAGCTCCGGTATTGCTCCATAAGACTCGCACTTGCTCCGGTATTGCTCCATAAGACTCGCACTAGCTCCGGTATTGCTCCATAAGACTCGCACAAGCTCCGGTATTGCTCCATGAGACTCTCACTAGCTCCGGTATTGCTCCATAAGACTCGCCCTAGCTCCGGTATTGCTCCATAAGACTCGCACTAGCTCCGGTATTGCTCCATGAGACTCGCACTATCTCCGGTATTGCTCCATAAGACTCGCACTATCTCCGGCATGCCTCGCACTATCTCCGGTATTGCTCCATAAGACTCGCACTAGCTCCGGTATTGCTCCATGAGACTCGCACTAGCTCCGGTATTGCTCCATGAGATTCGCACTATCTCCGGTATTGCTCCATAAGACTCGCACTAGCTCCGGTATTGCTCCATGAGACTCGCACTAGCTCCGGTATTGCTCCATGAGACTCGCACTAGCTCCGGTATTGCTCCATAAGACTCGCACTATCTCCGGTATTGCTCCATAAGACTCGCACTAGCTCCGGTATTGCTCCATAAGACTCGCACTATCTCCGGTATTGCTCCATAAGACTCGCACTAGCTCCGGTATGGCTCGCACTAGCTCCGGTATTGCTCCATGAGACTCGCACTATCTCCAGTATTGCTCCATGAGACTCGCACTAGCTCCGGTATTGCTCCATAAGACTCGCACTATCTCCGGTATTGCTCCATAAGACTCGCACTAGCTCCGGTATTGCTCCATAAGACTCGCACTATCTCCGGTATTGCTCGATAAGACTCGCACTAGCTCCGGTATGGCTCGCACTATCTCCGGCATGCCTCGCACTAGCTCTGGTATTGCTCCATGAGACTCGCACTATCTCCGGCGTGCCTCGCACTATCTCCGGTATTGCTCCATAAGACTCGCACTAGCTCCGGTATGGCTCGCACTATCTCCGGCATGCCTCGCACTAGCTCCGGTATTGCTCCATGAGACTCGCACTAGCTCTGGCATGCTTACACTAGCTCCGGTATGGCTCGCACTATCTCCGGCATGCCTCGCACTAGCTCCGGTATTGCTCCATGAGACTCGCACTATCTCCTGCATGCCTCGCACTAGCTCCGGTATTTCTCCATGAGACTCGCACTATCTCCGGTATTGCTCCATAAGACTCGCACTAGCTCCTGTATTGCTCCATGAGACTCGCACTAGCTCCGGTATTGCTCCATGAGACTCGCATATCTCCGGTATTGCTCCATGAGACTCGCACTAGCTCCGGTATTGCTCCATGAGACTCGCACTAGCTCCGGTATTGCTCCATGAGACTCGCACTAGCTCCGGTATTGCTCCATGAGACTCGCACTACCTCCGGTATTGCTCCATAAGACTCGCACTAGCTCCGGTATTGCTCCATGAGACTCGCACTAGCTCCGGTATTGCTCCATGAGACTCGCACTAGCTCCGGTATTGCTCCATAAGACTCGCACTATCTCCGGTATTGCTCCATGAGACTCGCACTAGCTCCGGTATTGCTCCATGAGACTCGCACTAGCTCCGGTATTGCTCCATGAGACTCGCACTAGCTCCGGTATTGCTCCATGAGACTCGCACTAGCTCCGGTATTGCTCCATGAGACTCGCACTAGCTCCGGTATTGCTCCATGAGACTCGCACTATCTCCGGTATTGCTCCATGAGAGTCGCACTAGCTCCGGTATTGCTCCATGAGACTCGCACTAGCTCCGGTATTGCTCCATGAGACTCGCACTAGCTCCGGTATGCCTCCATGAGACTCGCACTATCTCCGGTATTGCTCCATGAGACTCGCACTAGCTCCGGTATTGCTCCATAAGACTCGCACTAGCTCCGGTATTGCTCCATGAGACTCGCACTAGCTCCGGTATTGCTCCATGAGACTCGCACTAGCTCCGGTATTGCTCCATAAGACTCGCACTAGCTCCGGTATTGCTCCATGAGACTCGCACTAGCTCCGGATTTGCTCCATAAGACTCGCACTAGCTCCGGTATTGCTCCATGAGACTCGCACTAGCTCCGGTATTGCTCCATGAGACTCGCACTAGCTCCGGTATTGCTCCATAAGACTCGCACTAGCTCCGGTATTGCTCCATAAGACTCGCACTAGCTCCGGTATTGCTCCATAAGACTTGCACAAGCTCCGGTATTGCTCCATGAGACTCGCACTAGCTCCGGTATTGCTCCATGAGACTCGCACTAGCTCCGGTATTGCCCCATGAGACTCGCACTAGCTCCGGTATTGCTCCATAAGACTCGCACTAGCTCCGGTATTGCTCCATAAGACTCGCACTAGCTCCGGTATTGCTCCATAAGACTCGCACTAGCTCCGGTATTGCTCCATAAGACTCGCACTAGCTCCGGTATTGCTCCATGAGACTCGCACTATCTCCGGTATTGCTCCATGAGACTCGCACTATCTCCGGTATGCCTCGCACTAGCTCCGGTATTGCTCCATAAGACTCGCACTAGCTCCGGTATTGCTGCATGAGACTCGCACTAGCTCCGGTATTGCTCGCACTAGCTCCGGTATTGCTCCATGAGACTCGCACTAGCTCCGGTATGGCTCTATAAGACTCGCACTAGCTCCGGTATTGCTCCATAAGACTCGCACTAGCTCCGGTATTGCTCCATAAGACTCGCACTAGCTCCGGTATTGCTCCATAAGACTCGCACTAGCTCCGGTATTGCTCCATAAGACTCGCACAAGCTCCGGTATTGCTCCATAAGACTCGCACTACCTCCGGTATTGCTCCATGAGACTCGCACTAGCTCCGGTATGCCTCCATAAGACTCGCACTAGCTCCGGTATTGCTCCATGAGACTCGCACTAGCTCCGGTATGGCTCGCACTAGCTCCGGTATGCCTCCATAAGACTCGCACTAGCTCCGGTATTGCTCCATGAGACTCGCACTAGCTCCGGTATTGCTCGCACATTTCCGTATGCCTCGCACAAGCTCCGGTATTGCTCCTTAGACTCGCACAAGCTCCGGTATTGCTCGCACATTTCCGTATGCCTCGCACAAGCTCCGGTATTGCTCGCACATTTCCGTATGGCTCGCACAAGCTCCGGTATTGCTTCATAGACTCGCACTAGTTTCGGTATTGCTCGCACATTTCCATATGCCTCGCACAAGCTCCGGTATTGCTCCATGAGACTCACACTAGCTCCGGTGTTGCTCGCACATTTCCGTATGCCTCGAACAAGCTCCGGTATTGCTCCATGAGACTCACACTAGCTCCGGTATTGCTTGCACATTTCCGGTATGGCTCGCAATAGCTCCGGTATTGCTCGCACATTTCCGTATGCCTCGCACAAGCTCCGGTATTGCTTGCACAAGCTCCGGTATGGCTCGCACAAGTTCCTCCGGTATGCCTTGCAGTACCTCCGGGATCTTTTGTTTAGCTAGTTAAATGGCGATCATCTCGCGCTGGAGTAGAGTGTGTTGACGCACTCACTGGATGAATGGTGGCAGTCTTCGCACACAATCTCGGCTCTGTTCGGAGATAACGCGTCACTTCCGGCCTGAATGCGTGCGTGTCCTCGATCTCATTCACAACCTTAAAACAGATCGGTCGCCAATTCCAACTTGGCTCGCATCGCTTCGAGCCTCACTGCTGTCATTGCGGGTTCGATACCCTCCCTCTTCTACTCCAAGCAAATGTCGAGGCCATGGCTGACTCCTCCCAATTCTCACCCTAATTGCAACTACACGCCCTACAATAACACAGATTGAGGCGAATTTTACACTAAGCCAAGTCCCTCAAAGGAAAAACATGGTGGCCACTACTCCTGGAAAACTCCTGGATTTTTGTTAGGTCTGGAAAACTCCTGGAAAATGACAACAAATTGAAAACTCCTGGAAAATAGCCAATGTTAATTATTATAAAAATCTTTCCATCTTAAATCATACTCCCGCTGCGGTTTAGGGTGAGCGCTCTATCGTTAACGAAAGAAATTTCCTCAGGCTACCTGTTTCTGTGTGGAAGAGCACGCGATAGTATTTTTGTAAAACATACTGAGTATAGACAACTTCACCGCAATAAAATTGCAGGGGCCATTCTTTTCTCTCTTTTTTTTTCAAAGCGGATATTTGAGTCACAAAGGCTTTTTTAAAACAACAATTAAATCATTTGTGTGTAGGCTTGCGTATCAATAACGCAACCACCATTAATTTTTGTCAACATCTGTATAAGTAAACCAAACACAACTGCTTTATTTTGGTCTTGAAGTAGGCAACCGATAAAGCCCCCTCCCCGGACTCGCGCTTATTTTTTAAGTCGGGAAAAATGAGAATTACTCCTGGAAAATTCCTGGAAAACTCCTGGAAAATCGTTGACAGATTTGAGTGGCCATGGAAAAAACAATAATAACAAAAAGGCTTAGGAGACTTGGGAAGCAAAATAAGTGATGGAAGAAGCAAGGCAAGAAAACTGTTGCTTTCAAGTATAGGTTTATGTATTAAAAAGTTAGCTTTGCGAGCCTGGCGTTGTATGGAAGGAACTTGGACAGGTATGTAGCAGAAAGTGGACAGTGATAGGGTCAACAAGTTCGAGTTCGTCCGTGGAGTTAACATATATGCTGCTGTGAAGTGGGTTGATTGGTTCCTCAGTTTAGGGGCTGCGACAACGCGGTCATGTAACCCCGTGTACTTTGGGTGTGTGTAGAATTTGTCTGATGGCTGTATTAGTGTGTGTTATATGTTTTTTAATTCAAGTAAGGACTGCACACATTCAATTTTCAAGTAGTTCCTACTTTCGCTACCAAACGCCACCGTCAACGACAACTAGTTCTGAACTTGGTTAATAGATGCCACCGCAGTCGGCTCCTGGTAACGAACGTTGGAACCTAAGAGCGTTAGTCAAATGTAACCTATAATTTAGTTTCACACAAGTGTAATTAGTGGAAGGTTCTTTAACATGCCATAAATCTATGACATGGGACCGCCGCCTTTACTTCCCCTCTGAAGGATGGCATACTGAGGGATTTGTAACGCTCTTAAAAAATCCGACGACTTTGGCTGGGTTTGAACCCGCGAGCTTGGGCATAGAAGCTCAGCATGCTATCAACTACGCCACCGAAGCTGCCTAATGTTGTGAAGTGGAAGTGGTAAGGGCCGCCAATCATCACACGCCCTGATACTTCCGATATACGACAGGCGCTACGCCCCCGAGCTAATAAACCTATGCCGTCCCCGACTTGAAATATGTATATTTACTAAAGAAATAGAAGAAAACTTAATATGAAGAATGTAATTTTAACAGGCATCATACACAAACAATTATTTCAATAGAAAGGGGGTTTTCTCCTTGCCTTATCATTTTTAAACATGTTTATGATTTAGTCCAATTGAACTAAGGCAGGCAGAGCATTGCCAATGAGCGACTATTTAAATTTGATCAACTTGGCGTTGAATGCCCAAGCAGTTTTCCTGATATGTTACCGCCTTGGGCAGTTGCCCAGTGTGACATCCCGTGCTTCTGCCTACAAATGCGGGACACATACCTCTTGTGGCCAAAGTTGGAACTACATGAAATTGAACTTGGTGGGAGTTTAGGGGCCCTGCTATGGCCATTGGCTGCAATTCAAATATACTAATTTCATATATTTTACTGGCCTTTTCCATTAAATACTCTCCCTCGTATTAAAGGGATCTTCCATAGCTTTTAGTTCGTTGTGATAAGATTTAGAGGAAGAAAATGAAATTGAAAAATCTATATCCATAAGTTGTAGTCAATAATCAATGATGTTGAAGATGTTGATAACGGTGATTTACTAGTTAGGAACCAAGGGAATATAAATAGCCGACAGTTAAGACTGAAGAAGATCAATGGAAAACATCACAGTCAGTCTGAAAGACTAGACGTTGTATCATTTCAAATGACGCATGCTACAAATGCTACACATATTAGAAAGGCTCAGGAGGACTAGCCCCAGGACTCTTTCAACAGACGACATTACCCATTAACTTAGGCTTCCCGCGCGGGCACCTCTTTAAGGGTCACGGGAAGAAATGTGTTTCTTGTACTTGTATTAGAGATGTGTTTGGTTGAATAAAGCGTAAATTGTGTACTTTTTGATAGCGGTTTTGTGGCCCATCATCCCAGGGAAGCCTGCGGAAACCTTTGCCTCCCTGTCAGAAGGATCATTTGGCCGTAAATTTGAATTAGTGTAAGGATGTAGTATGAGTGTCCAGATTTAGACAATAGCCTACTCCATGAAGGGGTCATGACTATGCCTTATATGTTTGTTTAATGAATAGTGTATCTGAAATAAGGGAAGAATACTGATTTACAGATTTGTGGAGTGAGTTTCTGATTTTTAAATAGAGTTTATGAAATTTATAGTAAAGGTGAAGGAGAGGTGAACATAATTAGACAATAGCCTACTCCATGAAGGAGTCATGACTATGCCCTACTGTGTCTGTTTAATGTATAGAGTACCGGTAACTGAAATGGGGGAAGTTTACTGAATTTGGTGTTTGTAGAATGTAATTTTCTATTTTAATTTGGGTTTTCGTGAAGCTTGTTGCGGAGTTGTTATTTCTCTGAAAAGGAGTGTTTTTGCCCCAGGCAGGCCTGTGTTCGATCTGGCTAGACTAGTGTAATGGTAGAGAGTTGGGAGATGAATTGTAGAACCTGGGAGCGAGCAGTGGCGGGCTGAACATTACGGGGGGGGGCTATTTTGAGTGAGAGTAGGGATGGAATATTGGGACTGGTTCGATGCTTTACTCTGACATCCTGCACACCTCTTTAGGAGGCACCCTGTATTCTTGTATGGCATCTTGTATATCTCTTTAGAAGTCACCCTGTATTCTTGGGTTCGCTTCGCTCAAAGCCCCAGCTCGCTCGACGCCAGGCCTCTTTCAACAGACTCCAATAATCATTAGCGTCTGCTTCTCGTTCCCACGCAGCTGCATGACGTCACTTCCCGCGCGGCTGCATGACGTCACGTCCGTCTCCGTGTCCGTAACGAATAACGATGGACCCCATCCATAACGACGAAGTGGACAAGATCATTTGAAATGATAAAACACAAAATGAACTAGCAGGTTGGTTGCAAAAGTCGAGAAACGATGCAATCATCATATTTTATGGAGAACGACTAATCCAGTAGTATACATGAAAGGGAGTAGCCTAGCACAAATAGGTCTTGTGCTAGACGTACATGCGCCTGATACCCTAGCTAACGTTCTAAAACCATGATTCACTACAAACGTTAGGAATCACCGAAATTGATTTAAGATACAGCTGTTACGCGATCCATGTATGCGTGTTTCCTCGTGTTACAAGCAATAATACAATGGACATACGAGGGCTGTATTTTAACTAAGGGCCGTTTATTTTGTAAAAATTAACCGAACATTTTATTTTGAAACCACATTTATTTGTCGGTTTTACGTACCTTCCTCTACTTTTCTACATAGTTGCCTTGTTTATTTAGGCACTTGTCATACCTTAAAACTAAGTTCTGAAATCCCTATGCATAAACGTTTGCCGCCTGCTCTGACAACGAAGAATTCACACTTGAGGAAAATCCATTGATAGGGTGGTTATCATGAATCTCTGGTCCTCGTGAATTTTCGTGTCAATTGCAGTCTCCAAGTCATCTGTGATCACAGACCTGAGCGTTCATCGTCATGAACATTTTCACGGCCACTTTTGAACTCGCGTACCCATTTTCGCACTTTACCTTCCGTCATTGCATTATCAGCATACACCTCACAAAGCTGACGATGAATGTCTGCAGCCGACTTGTTTCTTGCACTCAAAAAACGTATCACCGATCGTACCTCACACGCGGTGGGCGAATCAATAATCTTGAACATTGTAAAGATGCACAGATCAGCGTACATGTTAGGTACGCAGCTGCAACTGACGTCTGCTTGTTCGCAAAGGATGCCGGGAGGTAGCGCGCACGCTTGTTGCGGCGTTCGCACTAACTACGAGCTTTAAAAGAAAACGGCCCTTACTTAATTATGCAGGTGTGTGTGCGTGTGCGTGTGCGCGGGTGCGTGTGTGTGTGTGTTTTTTTTCATGCACTGAAGAAAATGAAAATTACAACACCATGAAGGCATTGGTGGTTTGTATTGATTTTCAAGATATGGAACGATGCGATGTAGGGATGTGAACGATCAAAGTTTCAGGCGCGTTGGATTGTTTCTACAGGTCTCCCCACGTAATTGGTCGCGAAGGAATCAACTCCAGTATACGGACTCTGGTGTAGCGCGTAGTTGACTTGCAGTCTGTGTGCAGTGAGGTGTTCCCCGTCAAACATGCTTCGACGACAGAGAAGAGCACGCTATCAACAACTGTCGCCGTTTGAGAGGGCTCGGATAATTGGGCTGTTTGAGGCTGGATCATCGCTAAGGACTGTCGCTGCACGTGTTGGCCGACAGGCATCTACGGTACAACGTGTATGGCAGCAGTGGTCAAATTAAGGTACCCACACTCGTAGGCCTGGCACAGGCCCAGCGCGACAGACAACTGTGAGAGAGGATCGCCGCATCATTCGGATGGCCCGGATGGAACCCCATGCAACAGCAGCGCAAATTCGAGCAGCTGTGGCACCCCACGTTACACAACAAACCGTTCGTAATCTCCTGCGTGCAGCTGGCTTACGATCCCGTGTCCATGCAGAAGGTGTTCCATTGACCCCACAACAGCGACGTGTAAGGCTGGCCTGGTGTCGAGAACGAACGACGTGGGTCGACGAATGGCATAGGATCATCTTTAGTGATGAATCGCGCTTCTGTCTTGCCCGCAGTGATCGCCGGAATCGTGTGCGCCGACGTACCGGAGAGGGCCGCCCAGACCTTATTGTTGAGAGGCACACAGGGCCAACACCAAGCAGTATTGTCTGGGGAGCTATTGGCTTTAATGTGAAATCACAATTAGAGCTTGTTGAGGGCACTATGACTGCTCGACAGTACGTTGATAGGGTACCCAATCCAGTGGTTGTCCCTATGATGGCGAACATTGCTAATGGTTTGTTTCAGCAGGAAAATGCCCGGGTTCACTCTGCACGCATCTCCAGAGAAGCTCTACACGACATCACAACCTTAGAATGGCCCACCAGATCCCTGAACCTCAGTCCTATTGAGCATGTGTGGGACATGATGGGTCGACAACTGGCCAACCGTCCTCAGCCACCCACAACTCGGGAACAACTGACCCGTGCAGTGCAGCAAGCGTGGGCTACAATTCCTCAGAAAGCGATCCAGGGCTTTATTGACTCCATGCCTCGACGAATTCATCAATGTATTGCAGCTCGTGGTGGGCACATCCAGTATTGATTGTTGTCCAAACTTGCGGTCAGAGGGACCTGAAAGTGTAATCATCGAATCACAACCGAACACTCGTCCTGCATGTTCAATTGCAGCAATGTAGCACCACTCCTTCTGGGTGTTGCAATTTCCATTTTCTTCGGTGTATTTTTAAAGTGCTGTAGTTGAACTTTTCTGATTTTTAGCTTCTGTTGTTAGGCCAATTTCTTTTAACTCCTTTCTGATTTCTTTTAACCATCGGCATCCAGTTGTTGTGTTTTTGGAGCAAATTTGTACTGTACTAGTTGTTTTAGAAGACGTGAAGGTTCCTACGTTCGTCGTCAAGAGCCGACTGCGGTGGCATCTGGTAACTAAATTCTGAACTAGATGGTCGTTGACGGTGACGTTTGGCGGCAAAAGTAGGAACTACTTGAAAAAATTCAATGTCTGCAGCCCTTACTTGAGTTAAAACAGATAACACACACTAATACAGTCCTCACAATTAACACCGGTTATCAGACAGATTCTACACACACCCAAAGTACACGGGGCTATATGAGCGCGTTGTCGCAGCCCCTAAACTGAGGAACCAACCAATCAACCTAGATAACTTGTTTGTTCTTATTTGAATCGTGTTACAATTTTAATTTTTGTATCATTATTTGTATTTCCTTTAATGGTGTTGGTTTTTGTGGCATAATTTCTGTTTTTTAAATGATACCTTAAGGCCAATTTTATTTGCAATGGTCTGAAGCTCTGATATCTGTGTTTTGGCTTCCTCTAAATCCTTCGCCAATAATGCCATGTCGTCATCACCTTGTCGTAAACCGGTTGTTCCCCCAGGGGCTCACATCTAGTGGGACGTGGGTGGCGACCATGGGACCCCAGCTGAGTCCGGCATTGCTTCCACTTACTTGTGCCGGGCTCCTCTCCGTCTTCTTTCCTGTCGACCTCACTTGGTCAACTCTTGTTCTCTTCCGACCCCGACGGTATTAGGTTATCCGAGGCCTAGGGAGTCTTTCACTTTCCCGCCTTAATTGGTCCTTGTCTCATCCTTCCTGATACCCTCCTTCTGTGAGGGGTCAGCCTTCTTTTTCTTTTCCTTTTACCTCCTGCCTTGTGCTTTAGGCCCTTAAGGAGGCCGGGTGTATGTAGCCCCACCCCTTCTGGTGCACCCTAGATAATGCTACACCCTCAGGGGCTCACGGCTGGTGAGTTCGGGAGTTGGCGACCCCGAGGGATTCCTGAGCTGGGTCCGTTTTCCCCTTTTGTCCCTTACCTTTGGGGCGGACCCTCTCCTCTCCTCTCCTCTTTTCATTATATTTCCTTTCTCTTTAAGATTCCCGCACTGTTTTTGTTACTTGGTTCACCGTGTATCTAAATTCCCTTCAAGCGATTTTTAAGGTATATTTAATCTACGTTGCATTTTGTAAGTTTTTTCGATCTAAATTACATCTCGCGATTGTTTTCAACTTCAATAGCATTTTGTAAAGATTGACAATCTAAATTGCTTTTTGGTAAGCCTTCAATGCAGGTAGCCGGGCCTTTTAGTGAGAATTTTGAATTTCAATTGCATTTTGTAAGTATTTTCAACCAAAACCGCATTTCGCACGAATTTTGAATCTAAATTGCATTTGTTTGGTGGGCATTTTGCACATATTTTGATTCTTAATTGCATTTTGTGGGTATTTTGAATCTAAATTACATTTTGTCAAGTATTTTCAATCTAAATTGCATTTTGTAAGTATTGTCAATCCACGTGAGTCGTTTGAATCTACCGTACATTTTGTAAGTATTTTCAACTTCAATTGCATTTTGTAAGTATTTTGAATTTCAATTGCACTTTGTGAATAATTTGGATTGGAACTGGGATATTTCAATCTGAATTGCATCGTGCATTTTCAATTTCAATTGCATTTTGTAAGTATTTTGAACCTCAATTGCATTTTGTACGTACTTTCGATCTCATTTGCATTTTGTAAGTATTTTGAATTTCAGTTGCATTTTGTAAGTATTTCGACGCTACTTTGCATTTTGTACGTTTTATGGGTCTTTTTCAATCTATTCTTTTTGTGCAACTTTTCGTTCTAAATTCCCTTTTGTAAGACCATATTGTGAGTTGTTTCCATCTGAATTCCTTTTTGTACGTATTTTCCGTTTCAGATAATGTTGTTCTGGTTTCCATTTCATTATCATTTTCGCTATCACCCAGATCATTAGGGGCCGATAACCTCGATGTTAGGCCCCTTAAAACAACAATTATCATCATCATCATAAACCGGTTGTGACCTCAAATGGGCCAGATAATTCACCTCTGAATTTAACTTTTGATTTGGTGCCTGTAAGAGTTAGTTTTATGAGATTTGTCAATTTGGGGTGTAATCCCATGTGTCTTAGAATTTTTATAAAGATTCTCTATGAATACAATCATATGCTTTTTTGAAGTCGATAAAATGTTATCACCCTATCTCTCTTCCTTTTTCTATTATAATCTATTATCAGTTTTAGGCTCATGATTTGATCTGGGCAACTTCTCCATGGTCTGAAACCTCCTTGATATTCTCCTAATTCATTTTCAAGTCCCCCCAGGGGCTCACATCTAGTGAGACGTGGTTGGCGACCACGGGACCCCAGCTGAGTCCGGCATTGCTTCCACTTGTGCCGGCTCCTCTCCGTCTTCTTTCCTCTCGACCTCTCTTGGTCAACTTTTGTTCTCTTCCGACCCCGAGGGTATTACGGTATCCGAGGCCTAGGGAGTCTCTTCATTTCCCGCCTTAATTGGCCCTTGTCTCATCTTTTCTGATACCTTCCTTCTGCGAGGGGTCAGCCTTCTTTTTATTTTCCTGTTATCTCCTGCCTTCTGCTCAAGGCCCTCAAGGAGGCCGGGTGTATGTAGCCCCACCACTTCTGGTGCACCCTGGATAGTGCTACACCCTCAGGGGCTCACGGCTGGTGAGTTCGGGTGTTGGCGACCCCGAGGGATTCCTGAGCTGGGTCCGGTTTCCCCCTTTTGTCCCTTACCTGTGGGGAGGACCCTCTCCTCTTTCACTTTCCTATCTGCCTTTCATGGCTCTCCTTCCTTCCAAGTCCCTCAATCCGCATTTTTGCAGGGTTGAGGGCATTTATTTTCCTCCTGTCCTTTATTTGCCTTATTCTCCTTTTGTTTTCCATTTCTTGTTCTAGTTCTAGTATATAAGTTAATAGTTAGTTTTTAGTTATAGTTTGCATTTAATTATCATCTTCACTATCACCCAAACCATTAGGGGCCGATAACCTAGAAGTTAGGCCCCTTAAAACAACAATTATCATCATCATCATCATTTTCAAGTTGTACTTCAATTCTATTGAGAAGAATTCGAGAAGAAATTAAAGGTAACATCCAGGAGTGAAGTCCCTCGATCGTCTGTCTTATCTTTTTTTTTTAATGTAGTGGATGGATGGTCGCTGATGTTCAGTGATATTTCCTGAAATCCAGCTGTTGACTAGTTGTTGGTGAAGGGCGATTTTTGCCGAATGTGCAGCATACTTCAAAATGTCCGCAAAAGTCTGTACAGTAGCGTGTTGCTTGTTCCAGTTCGTGGACCTCGGCATCGTCACGAGCATCGAGAGTAACCACAAGAACGTGGAGTCAGCGCGCAAGGGGCAGGAGGTGTGCATCAAGATCGAGCCCATCCCGGGAGAAGCGCCCAAGATGTTCGGCCGACACTTCGACGAGCAGGACTTCCTCATCAGTAAGGTAATCTCATTTCATACTGTTCGCTGTTGTTGTTTGCCCCGTGTACTTGGGTGTGTGGGGAATTTGTCGATAACGTGTGTTATTGTGATCATGGGCGCCCGCAAGGGAGGGGGGCAATGAGCCCCCCCCCCCCTGGAATCCCGAGAATATTTCCATTGTTCTTTGTCACATCAGTTTATTTCATGAATTAAAGTTTCTGATAGTTAACTGATATATATGTCTATGTAGGGATAATTCCACAGTTTTATTTTAGGTCGCCAAGTGGTTTACTAGAAAAGTGTTCGAATTTGGTGGGTTTTGCTCTTCATAAACAAATATGTTGCCCCTGTTCGAGCGTTTTTGCCAATGGGTCTTAGTGTGTTTAAAATCAATCCTCAAACCTTTGTAGTCCTATTCCCACACACGTTCCCGACTCGTCCCCGTGACGTAGTCGCTAGCGTGTTGGCGTGGGGAATTGAAGTTTCCGTCATCGAAACCTACCTTAATCTTTTCCAATTATTTTCTTTCTTTGACGTGTTTTTCTTTTATTTTATGCTTGTCGTACAATATTTAAATTTGCAGATTACATCAAGTACTTTATTATTTGTTTTTGCTTTTTCTACTTACAATATTAATAAATTAATATAAGGTGCGTTAAAAGTACGAGCCGGAGGCATAAATACAGAAACCAGCACCTGTATGTTAGAAATATTGGCCCTAGCTGTTGAGGCACTTGTCCCACTGTGACACGAGGCGGTGAATGGCTGTCTCATAAAATTCCCTGGGCTGCGATGTGAACCAGTTCCGCACGTACAGCTGGACGTCGGCGCCCGAGGTGAATCGTTGGCCCCGCAGAGCCCTTTTCAGGGGACCAAAAATGGCGTAATCACAGGGAGAGAGGTCTGGACTATATGGAGGGTGGCCGAGAACCTCCCATTTGAATTTCTGCAGGAGTGCCGCGACTGTGTTGGCCGTATGAGGTCGTGCATTGTCGTGGAGCGACCACGGCGGCTATGGCGTTCACTGTCACTCGGCGGTCCTGGTTAATGAGTGCATCAACCAACTGGACGTTGTCATCGGTAATGCAGGGGGGTGCCCCAGACCAGGCATCATCGCCTAACGACACCCGTCCTTCCTGAAGCGCTTGTGCCACGCCTTGACCCTTGCAAGGGACATGCAGTGTTCGCCGTACACTTGTGACATTCGGCGGTGAATGCCCGTTCCCCCCTACTCCTTCCGCTGTCAGAAACCGAACAACACCTCTTTGCTCTTCGGTTGACGCCTCCATGTCACTGTTTGCAATGCGACTGGCAGCGTTGGACGATTGATGCATGCTGCTGCTCGCTTTGTATCGTCACGTGACGTGCACGAGTGCCCTCTAGCGACGGGATGTGACCTTCCACGCTCTGGTCGGAACCACACCTCGTTGCACACGCCACGATTAGCCAATGTCGTCACCGGTTTGCGCATTACAGCCTCCGGCTTGTTACTTTTTGAACGCACCTTATATTTACGTTATTGTTTACCTTATTTACAATATTTGTCACATTTCCACTGTTCGTCTGACAATGAATCGCTTGAACTTGACCCGTTTTTACACTTATTTGGGTGGTATTTTTCATTAAAAACATTGGAATCAAAGCATTTCGCGACAACGAGCATATTTAATAAGTGCAGGTGAAGAGCAAGAATAGCAATTGGATCCCATTCCTTATGATATAGCCTACACATTTCCGAACACTGTTCTTTCGTCTGTTAACTTTGCTGAAAAGAAACCATATTTTATCATGTCTTCGAAAGCATTAGATGAAATTTGGTGATGAATCAGTGAATGGATTTTGACAGCATCTTCCCTCGTAGACAGATATTTGTCCCCGTGTACAGCATGGGCCGAGTTTTGTAATTTCTTAATGAGACCTTTGGCATGCAAACACAAAACAGAGATGCTCACCTTTATTTCATATTCATTCATTCGTTCGTTTATTTGCAATTGGGGGTGTGTCCCCCGCTGGCAAATTAGATATACATAACAAAAAAATAATTGTGCATAACAATTCACTAAAAATTAAACTGGAGTATTTACACAAATAGTCAGTCTTTTCTTAAACACACCTATATGTTTGGGAAAAGGCTCTAAGACTGCGGCAGGTAGAGAGTTCCAATTATCAATGGCACGGTTTACGAAAGAATATTTACCATCATTTGTTCGCTGTGGTCGGCCCTTAACTTTGAAAGGATGATCGCTCCTACCCATGTAAGTGGGCTTTCCCAATCGTTTGCTAAGCTCACCCCATGCTGGTTGATTTGTATACGTGTTGTGCATAGCGCAGAGTCTAGATTTCATCCTCCTAGCCTCCAGTGATTCCCACCCAAGTTTCTTTAACATACGGCTCACACTGCTCCTGGGATTAAAGTCACTGAGCACAAATCTAGCGGCCTTTCTTTGTACCATTTCCAACTCATTGATGAGCCCTACTTGATATGGATCCCAAACCGCCGAGGCATATTCCAGAATAGGTCTTGGAAAGGGGTGTACCAAGTGGATGTGGTACATCCTAAGGGATTTAGACAGAATGAAGTTTCGGGCACAAAAGGTGATAATGAAGGACAGAGCGGGAAAAGACCAAAAAGTTAAGATTTAGATTTAAATGATATTTATTTAATATAAAGCGAATATGTCGCCAGGAATGATAGCTTCAAAGAAATTACTTTAAAAACTGACAATAAAAAATTAATAACAATTAAAAGGTACTTGTTTCTCCAGGAAACATAAATAGAGCAGTGACTAACTTTAAAGTATTGAATATAAAATTACTAAAAAAGAAGCATAATAATTTAAATTCATTCCAAAGTGGATTAAAATGAAATACTCTTCTGACGGAAAGAATCCGGGCAGAATAAAGGACGTGAAAGGGTACCACCTCTTCTAAGGTACGATACAAGAAGTATCAGGCCGGCAGTCGGAGGTCCTCCGTAGCTGGCGGCAATTTAGTGCGCCCGCTCTGGCGGTGCGAGGTCAGTCTGGCATGTTCCAGGGTTCCCGGTTCGGAACTAGAGTAGATGATGATAGGTTCTCCTAAAGATAGCGACCAGCATAGAGAGGCTCTTGGTAATACCTCCTGCGGCTGGTGAAATGATGTTCTCAGAATTACGATTTGCAGAGTAGATCCATGTTGAAGATTTTTGGTTGAAGTGCAGGCTGATGAATTTAGACTGCCCGGCCAGGCCGCCAAGTCCAGCAGAGAGAATATGCCGGCGGAGAAGAGACTCCGGCAGCCAGAGGTACCCCGAGAGGGCAGTAACCCCAGCAGGGATGTTGGTGAGCAGATGTGATCAGTTGCAGAGTAGTGGACAAGAGTAGGCACTGTAGGCCGGGAGACCTCAGGCTATATAGCGGTAGTGACGTCAGCGCGCGGAACCTTCTAGCATGAAGGTGTGGCGAGAGCGCAGCCAATCACAGCACAGCCCCATGCACAATGCGAGCGTCACCGCTGGAGAGAGCTCAGTGCTCGTGAGAAAATGTGACGGTATAGTACGTCTAGAAAGACACTACAGAAAACAGGTGAGTAGACATGAATATTACAGAAAAGCAATTAAATTGAAACACCAATATTAAACAAATCAGAACACCGCGTTCAGACTGCAATTCACGAAATTAAAATAATGGGGCAAAAAAATTGAACGTGTGTTTCACACCGTAAGGGAAACATAGCCAACAAAAAACATTCGCAAAGCGAACATGCTGGGAGGGGCGAGAAAAAATTGCAGTAAGAAAGCGCAGAAGTTAGGCCTCGCGTGGTAAAGGAGCATTCATGGTGATTGGCCTAAGAAAATGACCAGCAGAAGTCTGCAGTTTTACCACGCGAACCCTACCATCTCTGCCAGGAAAGCACTCAACAACCCTACCCAAATTCCAAACAAGAGGAGGACTAGGGTCTTTCAAAAGCACCAAGTCCCCCACCTGAAGGTTAGAGCAGGAAAAAAGCCATTTGCCACGCTGCTGAAGCAAACCGAGGTATTCCAACCTCCAGCGACGCCAAAAATTGTTGCGCAAACTTTCAATTTTGCGCCAAGAAATGGCTAAAGAAGATTGAGAATTAGAATATAACAAAGGTGGGGAGGCAGTCAATGGACCACCGATAAGAAAATGGCCCGGCGTTAATGGTAGAAGATCTGAAGGGTCATTAGATAAGGGTGATAAAGGGTGAGAATTAATTATGCCCTCAATAAAAATAATTAAAGAATTAAACTCTTCATGAGAAAGGGGGGTGTGGCCACAAACACGTCTAAGGTGCTTCTTGGTGAGTTTCACACAAGACTCCCACCGTCCACCTTGATGGGGTGCATAAGGGGGGATGAAGTGCCACTTGAAATTTCTCTGGTGAGCATAATCAGTAATCCTTTCCAGCGCTGCATTTTGAGTAAGAGCTCTCTTAATTTGCTCAGAAGCTCCGATAAAATTTTTAGCATTGTCGGAAAATACTTCTGAAGGAAGCCCTCGGCGAGCAGAAAATCTGGCAAAAGCTGCCAAAAAATAAGCAGTAGGGGCGTTGGTAACTAGTTCTAAGTGAACTGCTCCGGTGACCGTACATACAAACAGCGAAATATAGAGTTTTCCAAAAATACATTTTTTGGCCTCAGGAGAATTTTTTCTGTAAACAAAAGGCCCGGAATAATCCACTCCCGTAAAGGCAAAAGGTCTAGCAGGCGCAGATCTAAAGTTGGGAAGATCACCCATGAGCTGAGTGGTAATTTTAGGGTTGGATTTAAAACATGGAATACACTTCCGGATAACAGAGGTAACTTCATGGACTCCGTTTATGGGCCAATACCTTTCACGAACGACAGAAAGTAATGTACGAGTTCCAGCATGAAGATGCTGGTAATGATACTGACGAATGATTAGAGAAGTGACATGATGCTTTGAAGGAAGAATAATTGGGTGTTTTTTATCCTCGGAAAGATCAGCCAAAGATAAACGTCCTCCAACTCTTAGTAAACCATCAGTGTCCAAAAAAGGGGCGAGTGATGAAAGCCTACTCGATTTCTTAAGGGATTGACCTTGGGACAACACCTGACATTCTTCAGAGAATATTTCTTGTTGAGTAAGCCATAAGATTTTTGTAGTGGCTAAACCTAATTCAGAAAGGGTTAAATATGGCTTAGGAAAAAGGGGTTGTTCTACCACAAAATATTTCCATCGAAGGAGATAAGCCATAACCCTCACCAATTTATGGAAAGAGGAATATCGCTGCAAGAGAAGGGGAGAGTCAGAAACGAGAAGAGAAGATCCAGTAATCTTACCAGCATCCGGCAAGTCTGATAACTCCGGAAGAGGAAAATTTGGCCAAGCGGAAGGTTCTTGCAGAAGCTAAGGGGGACCGTGCCAGTATAATGTCAGGTTAGCCAACATAAGAGGGGAACATCCCCGAGAAATGACATCTGCAGGATTCTCCTTGCCAGATACATGATGCCATTGTTCAAAGTTAGACAATTGTTGAATTTTGGACACTCTATTAGCTACAAACACCTGCCAATGCGAGGAAGGTTTGGCAATCCATGCCAACGTGATGGCTGAGTCACTCCAAAAGTAAGTTTTGCTAAATCGGATTTTCAAAGATTGGCGGATTTTGACCGATAATTCAACCGCCAGAAGAGCAGCACAAAGTTCCAGTCGTGGCAAGGATAAGGATTTAAGAGGGGCTACCTTTGATTTAGCGCAAATTAAATTGGAAAAGAAATATGACTGGTCAAAATTGCGGCAAACAATATATGCACAACACCCATAAGCTTTCAATGAGCTATCGGCAAAGATGTGAAGTTCATATCCTCCACAAGAGGGAAAGGGAATAATCACTCGCGGGATAATGACATTGGAGAGATCTTCCAAACTATTTCTATAAGAAATCCAATTTTTTTGCAACTCTGAAGGAACTGGTTCATCCCAACCAGTTTTCAAGGACCAAAGGTCCTGCATGAAAAGCTTTGCTGTGACAATAATTGGCGCCAAAAATTGGAGAGGATCAAATATCTTTGCAATCTCAGACAAAATTTGCCGCTTAGTTTGCGGTTTGATGTCACTGAGATTAATTTTGAAAAAGAAAAAATCCTTTTGAGGACTCCAATAGATGCCTAAGGTTTTGATAGAATTACTTTCTTGAAGAAGCTCTACTGAGTCGTTATAGACTGAAGTTAATGGAAATTTAGAAAGAAATTCTTCCGAATTAGAGTTCCACTTGCACAAGGAAAATCCGCCTCCCAAAAGCAAAGCTGTCAAATCTTTAGAGACCTGTAGTGCTTCAGATACTGACTCAAATGAATGAAGAAAATCGTCAACGTAAAATGATGATTTTAACACTTCAGAAGCCTTAGGAGAATACAACGGGCCATCCTGTTCAGCAAGTAATTTCAACGTACGTATGGCTAAAAAAGCAGAGGGCTTTAGTCCATAGGTTAAGGTTTTTAGCCGAAAAATCTTGACAGGTTTAGTAGGCTCGTCGCGCCAAAGAATTCTCTGAAGGTCGCACTGTTGTTGATCGACCAAAATCTGCCTATACATTTGCTTGATATCAGATATCACTGCGATAGGGAACAAGCGAAAATTCATCAAGACAGAAGAAATGTCAGATTGAATAGGAGGGCCTGATAATAATGTGTCATTCAGAGAAGTACCATTGGCATCCAATGCAGAGCCATTAAAGACCACTCTTATGTTTTCCTTTAAAATCTCAGTCTTCCAAACTGGATGATGATTGAGGTAAATGACTTCAGATGGGGTATAAGAAGCATCATCTTTCTTGGTAACAACCTCCATGTGATCAAGTGCCTCATATTCCTCCATAAACGTGGAGTATTGAGTTTTAACAACAGGGTCACGTTTAAATTTGTTTTCCACAGCATAGAGTGCTCTAAGAGCCCTAGGGTGTGTTTCAAATAAAAGAGGTGGATTATCCACTCGGGGCATTGTTACGACAAATCTACCCTCTGAATTGCGTTTGGTCGTTTCGCGAAACTGTTTTTCACACATTTCATTTTCAACCGAGGAAGGTGAAACTGAATCTATAGTTTCGATTTTCCAAAATCTTTCTAAGTTATAATCGAGACTTGTATTGACAAAATGACATTGAGAGAAATTTTGAAATGACTTACGAGGGACTTGACCCGTTACTAACCAACCTAGCTTGGTATGATGAACAAACACTCCTGGTGATATTTTAACCTTAGAGCTAAGGAGACATTGCCAAAATACTTGGGCACTGAGAAGTATGTCTACCGGAGCGCTCGTATTAAATGTTGGATCCGCCAACTGAATGTTATGAGGAAATTGCCACGTTCTAACTTCAAAAGAATTACTAGGGGTGTTACTGCCAATAGTATCAATGGCAAGGCAATTCAACTGCAATGTTGTGTTACAATTCACAGCATCTTTGATGTGAACACGAACAAAATGCAAAGATTTAACATTGCTATTGTTAATACCGGTAACCTGAATTAATGTAGGTTGCTTGGGAAGACCAAGTTTCTTAATGAGACGCTCACTTATGAAGTCATGGGTGGCGGCATTATCCAATAGGGCACGTGCTTCAAGCCATCTACCAGAAGAGTCTTGAACTTTTATTAACACGGTTGATAGTAGCACCTGGGAACTACGAATTGAGCTAGAGCTCTGAGTATAAGATTGCGCATTAGCTCCTGGGGATGCATCTTTAGAACATCCAGGGGAAGGAGCCTGACGTGGCTTTTCAAACCTATGAAGCAAGGTATGATGTTGAGCCTTGCAATGGGAGCAAGTATTTTTAGATAAGCAATCAGGCACCATATGCCTAGTTGACAAACAGTTGTAGCAATATCTTTTTTGAGCTATTAATTTGCGTCTTTCATCGGTAGAAAGGGCTTTAAAGGCAACGCAGGAATATAACCTGTGAGGTGCTTTACAGAGAATACAATCCATTGAATTATGCTGAACAGTAAAGACAGCAGATTTGTTTATTTTTGCACCGACTGATTTCACAACATTAGATTTGTTATCTGCACTTCCTGACATATGACAGGCTACAGCTGACAAAACCTGACATCTATTATTCATAAACGTAAGCAATGAATCATAGGTATATGACGTGTCATTTGTTAGTTCCCTCTCCCATGCCTTTAAGGTTGATGAATCAAATTTAGAAGTAACCAAGTGAATCAAGAATAGATCCCAATGCTCGACCGGTTGGTTCAACCGTGCCAATGCTCTGACATGTAGTTGGACCGCGTCACTCAAGGCTCGCAGTGTTGACAAGCTTTCAGCTCGCAAGGTGGGCAGGTTAAATAAGGCTTGAATATGCCTTTGTAAACATAATTTTTCATTGCCATAACGGCCTTTAAGAAGCTCGATAGCAATGTTATAGTTTTCTCCTGTTAAGGGAAGTTCTCTTATAAGTTGAAGGGGTGGCCCCTGCAAAATGGATTTTAAGTAATGAAATTTCTGAATTTCCGGAAGTGTGGCATTATTATGTACTAATGAACTGAATAATTCAAAAAATGATTGCCACATCTCTTCCTTTCCTGAAAAGTGCGGAATTTCAATTTTAGGTAGCAATGGTTTGATACCGTTCCCATGGTCGCTAATTCTTCCTTGAGTTTCTTCTACCTTCAACGCCAGGGTCAAAGTTCTAACTAATGCCACAGCCTGAGCATGTGTATCAAAGTAATTACTCTCTACTTCTTCCCTATCTGATTGATGTTCTGGACTTTTGATTTCAATTTCAAGTTGCACGAGATCATATTTCTCGTACGCCTGTTCAAAAGCTTTTAAACGCTGGGATATAATGTCAAGGTTTTGTTCCTCTTTCGGTAGAGTAGCTAAATATTTTTGAAAACGGGTGAGTTGACCTTTGTAGGCCGCCCGAGAGTTTAACAGTTTATCATCAAGTATTGGTGGCATGGCTGGAAAAGTTGGAACAACTCACTCACCAAAGCTGCTTGTGGCACCAGACAGACCTGCTCTCCGGAAAGAAACCAGTTGTACAAATATGCTGGGATTGTTTCCGCCTTCCCGCAGATCTCCCGCGCTAGCCACAATGTACTGAAATGTATAGAACAAATATTAGATTGCACCAGTTTTTTGAATTGAATTTGCGGTCTCAGAATGAAGGTTCTGGGTTTGATCCGGGGTTGAGGTACCATGGAAAGGGGTGTACCAAGTGGATGTGGTACATCCTAAGGGATTTAGACAGAATGAAGTTTCGGGCACAAAAGGTGATAATGAAGGACAGAGCGGGAAAAGACCAAAAAGTTAAGATTTAGATTTAAATGATATTTATTTAATATAAAGCGAATATGTCGCCAGGAATGATAGCTTCAAAGAAATTACTTTAAAAACTGACAATAAAAAATTAATAACAATTAAAAGGTACTTGTTTCTCCAGGAAACATAAATAGAGCAGTGACTAACTTTAAAGTATTGAATATAAAATTACTAAAAAAGAAGCATAATAATTTAAATTCATTCCAAAGTGGATTAAAATGAAATACTCTTCTGACGGAAAGAATCCGGGCAGAATAAAGGACGTGAAAGGGTACCACCTCTTCTAAGGTACGATACAAGAAGTATCAGGCCGGCAGTCGGAGGTCCTCCGTAGCTGGCGGCAATTTAGTGCGCCCGCTCTGGCGGTGCGAGGTCAGTCTGGCATGTTCCAGGGTTCCCGGTTCGGAACTAGAGTAGATGATGATAGGTTCTCCTAAAGATAGCGACCAGCATAGAGAGGCTCTTGGTAATACCTCCTGCGGCTGGTGAAATGATGTTCTCAGAATTACGATTTGCAGAGTAGATCCATGTTGAAGATTTTTGGTTGAAGTGCAGGCTGATGAATTTAGACTGCCCGGCCAGGCCGCCAAGTCCAGCAGAGAGAATATGCCGGCGGAGAAGAGACTCCGGCAGCCAGAGGTACCCCGAGAGGGCAGTAACCCCAGCAGGGATGTTGGTGAGCAGATGTGATCAGTTGCAGAGTAGTGGACAAGAGTAGGCACTGTAGGCCGGGAGACCTCAGGCTATATAGCGGTAGTGACGTCAGCGCGCGGAACCTTCTAGCATGAAGGTGTGGCGAGAGCGCAGCCAATCACAGCACAGCCCCATGCACAATGCGAGCGTCACCGCTGGAGAGAGCTCAGTGCTCGTGAGAAAATGTGACGGTATAGTACGTCTAGAAAGACACTACAGAAAACAGGTGAGTAGACATGAATATTACAGAAAAGCAATTAAATTGAAACACCAATATTAAACAAATCAGAACACCGCGTTCAGACTGCAATTCACGAAATTAAAATAATGGGGCAAAAAAATTGAACGTGTGTTTCACACCGTAAGGGAAACATAGCCAACAAGAAACATTCGCAAAGCGAACAGGTCTTACAAGTGACAAATAGCCTAATTCTTTTGCAGAGGTACTACTTCCTTTTAATACCCTCATTACAAAGTGCAGGGATTTGTAAGCTTTTGAAACTACACATCCTTCATGACTACTCCATTTCATATCATTCCTTACGTGAACGCCCAAATATTTGCAAGAATCTTCTTCTACAAGTATTTCCGAGCCAATGTTATATTGAAAATCTTGCCTTCGCACTTTCCCTATTTTTATTAGACTACATTTTCTTGTGTTTATTTTCATTTTATTTTCAATCGCCCACTTATAGACCAGGTTCAGGTCATCTTGAAGTACTGCATTGTCTTGTGAGTCATGTATTACACAATCATCCGCAAACAATCGACAGTCACTGCGAATCCCATTTGGTAAGTCATTTATAAACGAAAAAAAAAGTTCCGATTACGCTGCCCTGAGGGATACCCGACGTTACCGTAATTTCATCCGAGAATCGGCCTTCAACTTTCACTTTCTGGGAACGACCCGTCAAAAATTCTTGGATCCATAAAATTACTCTTCTATCAATCTTCGTCGAAGCTAATTTATGGAGTAGCATGTCATGCGGCACGACATCAAATGCCTTCGCAAAATCTATAACTACGGCGTCGACTGAAACTCCATCGTCTAACGAATCGCTAATATCTTGAAAAAGTGATAGCATCTGACTCTCGCATGAGTAACCTTTCCGAAATCCATGTTGCCTATCATTAAACCATGATAATGTTTCCCACTGTTCCCTCAAGTAGTCGCAAATGAGATGCTCCATCTGTTTACAAACGACGGACGTAAGACTAACCGGCCTGTAGTTGCCCAATTCAAGTCTGCTCCCTCCCTTAAATATTGGGACTACCGTAGCTCTTTTCCAGTCATCCGGGATTTGCGCATTGTTTATGGACACATTAAACATCACCTCCAAATATCGTTCCACGACCCTACCTCCTAGTTTAAGTACTTCACTAACAATATTATCAGGACCCTTCGATATATTGTAACGTAATTTTTGTATTAGCTTTACAATTGCTGACTGGTTTATTTGGAGAAGTGGAGACTCTAATTCACCTTGGATTTATTGAACACACTACCATAAAATACATTTAATTCATTAGCAATAGCCTGCTTCTCAGTAATTAATTTACCGTCACCGGACATTATCATCGACAAATTATTATTCAATAGACGCACTTATTTTTTATTACTTGTCGTAAAAAATAGATATCGCATGGTTGGCAGAACGAGTGCAATGTGGTGGGATGATTTCTTCATAGCTCCCAAACCGAAGAGACCACATTATAGAAAACCCAAAAGACAATAAGGGATGTATCAGTAAAAGAAAAAAAGAATGGTAACCAAGGTGTGACTCGATGACGGAAACTTCAATTCCCCACGCCAACACGCTAGCGACTACGTCACGGAGACGAGCCGGGAACGTGTGTGGGAATAGGACTACAAAGGTTTGAGGATTCATTTTAAACACACTAAGGCCCATTGGCAAAAACGCTCGAACAGGGGCAAAATATTTGTTTATGAAGAGCAAACCCACCAAATTTGAACGCTTTTCTAGTAAACCACATGGTGACCTCTTCTTGTTAGTAATTTGGGATTATTTGGAAATGAAAATATCTCCAGTTATTTACAAAATTGGCGAAGTGGATTAACATTACCATTTTAATGAACTGATTGATTTTTATTTTTGTCGATACATGGTGATACAACTGCTTTTGTCTGTTTCATACTTGCCAAGTTTTCCGGTTTTCCCGGAAGATTTCTGGATTTTTTGGGTGTTTTCCGGTTGTCCGGATTTTTAACTCCCTAGCTTGTTTCCGTTCTCTGCATCCACATCGCATTTCAGTTTTGATTTTCGATAATAGCTGCTATTCTGAGATGCGAGTGTTTAAAATTCGACTGAAAATCGACCGATAAGTGTATCGATAATCCCGTCTCGCAGATTATCGCTGCGCTTTTCGCTGAAAGTCAATCGAACTCTCTTTCGATAATCACATCTCGCAGATTATCGCTGTATTTATATTATTCTTTGAGCTTCAACTGTTTGTTAGCAGGAAAGCTTGGTTTATTCGTGCAATTGTGTGACGAATTTTTGTGCGATTTAGTGTTTTCGTGATAAATTCAAGTAAGAAACGAATCATCAGTCTTTCAGGGAAGCATAATCTTCAGAATTTCCTTGTATTATGCGATGAAGGAAATGGCATGTAAAAAACCTTCCACTAACTACACTTGGGGACAGATGACCTCGTAGTTCCGCCCCTTAAAACAACAATAACTAACTACACTTGAGGAAGCAAAAATATAGGTTAGATTTGACTAATGCTCTTAGGTTGCAACGTTCGTCGCCAGGAGTCGACTGCGGTGGCATCTAATAACCAAGTTCAGAACTAGTACTCGTTGACGGTGGCGTTTGGCGGCAAACGTAGGAACTACTTAAAAATTGAATGTCTGCAGTCCTTACGTGAATTAAAAACAGATAACACACACTAATACAGCCATCAGACAGATTCTATACACACCCAAAGTACACGGGGCTACATGAGCGCGTTGTCGCAGCCCCTAAACTGAGGAACCAACCAACCAAAATTTTCAGTGAAGTGTACACGGTGCAAAGAAAGAAATATGCAGACAAAATTGTTAGTGTAGTGGCCTGCGCCTCGTCAAGCACAAGTGTTGGCAACACCTAGCAGTCTCCATGAACACCCGAAAGAGATTTCGTGTCAACTTGTTTATTTTACCGTATGCATCCAAATTCCATGAGGTACTGTTTCAGGCGATGTTGAAAATAAAAATAAAAGACTTGAATTATTTCACGTTACGACTGAATGTTGTTTGATTTTAAAGTTCCGATAAATTTACGAACGCACGTTTCTAGAAATAACATATCCATGGTGGCCACTACTCCTGGAAAACCTGGAAATTCTGGGAAACTCCTGGATTGTTATTAGGTCTGGAAAACTCTTGGAAAATTATGCAAAATTTGAAAACTCCTGGAAAATAGCCACTGTTAATTAATTATAAATATCTTTCCATCTTAAATCATACTCCCGCTGCGGTTTAGGGTGAGTGCTCTATCGTTAACGAAAGAAATTTCCTCAGGCTGCCTGTTTCTGTGTGGGAGAACACGCGATAGTATTTATAAAACATATTGAGTATAGACAACTTCACCGCAATACAATTGAAGGCAGCATTCTTTTCTCATTAAAAAAAAGCGGATATTTGAGTCACAAAGGCTTTTTTAAAACAACAATTAAATCATTTGTGTGTAGGATTGCGTATCAATAACAGAATCACCACTAATTGTTGTCCACATCCGTATAAGTAAACCAAACACAACTGCTTTATTTTGGTCTTGAAGTAGGCAACCGAAAAAGGCCCCCCGGGACTCTCGCTTATTTTTAAGTCTGGGAAAATGAGAATTACTCTTGGAAAATTCCTGAAACTCCTGGAAAATCGTTGACCGATTTGAGTGGCCACCATGCATATCCCTTAACCTACTGAGTGGGTGAATTCAAGACAGCTTTATACTCGTTATGTTGTCTTTTGTTTCTACTCGTAATTATTCGGGTTTCTGTGAGGTGAGACAGGTTCCATGTGGTACGCTAATTTCCCTTCCTGACACCGATCTCATGACGACAAAAATTATTGAAATAAGGTGTGGAGTAGAAAGTACTTTCCCACGTTAACGTGCGTAGCTACCTCGGCTGACAGTTTATAATTATTAGTGACTAGCAACCCGACCCGGCTTCGCCCGGGAACAGTTATGAATACATTACGCGATAAGCCCTTTTTTTTTCGATGTCAGTGTACTAGCTTGATTGGTTTAAATCATTGACTGGACTATTAATTATATTATCATGGAGATGCAAGAGCAATGAATTCTTGTCAGACGTAATTTAAGAATGGCGAGGTGCATGAAACACAAATCCCCCTTCCGTCCAATCTTAACTTGACTGTGTATTTTTCGGAACGAAAAGTGCACTGGGGAAATGAAGAAAAAGCTGAGTTGCACTTCCAGGGAAACTCCGAACACAACCACTCTTCTCTGAAGTCTTAACTCAAGACGACTCGACAGATTGCTGCTGGCTGTATCTGGGGTAATAGGCTCGCCCACTAGCTAGGCTATAACTGGGACGATAGGCTCGCCCCTAGTTAGCTCGTAAACTGTCGCCTCAGTAATTGAATGGAGATTGTTGGAAGAAATGAAAACGTAAAACACTTTTAGCGGGCGATGTATTGAAGATAGAGATATGCTGTCGCGGACTTTTTTTGTAAAACTTTCCATGCTGAACAATTCTTACACTCATAGTGTATAGATGTTTTTAACGGTTTACCCACCGTAAGCTTAGAGCGCATGGACGGCAGGTATCTTTTTGGACTTTTTCACTGAAATCGTTATTGCTTGATCATAAATAATTTTCGACAGAAACCTTCCTCGATATCCTTTACAGAATGTTGAAAACCGCATCAAAATCCATCCAGTGGTTCTCGAGATTACCCGTGACATCCAAGAATCTGGGACTTTGTTAAGTAGAGATTTAAGCCCACTAAGGAGAGCTTCTACACCGCTTTCTTTGTTCTCCAATATCTCCTCAGTCCAGCCAATAACTTGTCCTTCCTCTCCTGTGTGAGGGGCATGGAGGAAAGAAAGGAAGGAGATGCCTTCGCTGCGCTGCCTAGGGCAAGCTGCTGAAGCCAAACGGCTCGCCCACTTTGGTTGCAAGAAAATGGCTGTCCCTATGCTTAAAGCCGTAAACCACTCCAACTAGTAATGGATTTTAGTGACATAAAACTGCAATGACAAGTCAAGATTTTTTCTTGGTTGGGCAGAATACACTCTGTACATCACGGTACTTGGCACAAATAAGCTGCGTTATCGTTTTAAAAGCCAATTTAAATATAAATATTAGAGCACCTTTGCGAGGCTAGTTTTGTAAGGAAGACGCGGCAAAACGTAATAATACGCTGAAACACTGATTAAATTGAGTACAGGTGTCTGAAGATGCGAGTTATAGGCTACCAAAGAAGGAACATCTTGGGAATTAATGATGCCGAACTAATTACGGTTGGCTATTTACACCAAATTGAGTTTTATGTTCTTATTGGTGTTGAGGCATTCATCAGTTTTTAGGCCTAATTTCGAGCACAGCCACTTTCACTCATTGGTCGTACACATTTTGATATTCAAGAATACGAACCTCAAAATTAATAAACAGAAAAATTAAAAAAGTTGCATATTTGCACAAAAATACGGTATAGCCTATACGTTTCGGTACCGTACGGTATTTTCTTTGTGGGGGGTAGAAACTTAACGATTAGCTTCGAATTGATTAATTACGTAGGCCTACCGTAATTATTGACCGACAGCCGTTTGATAATTTGGGATTTGCAGAGGAATGATTTTTATTTGTTTGGTATATAGGGTAGGCCTACACATGCTGAGATTAGAATTGAAGATTTTTTATATAACTTATCACTACTGTTATTACGTTTCCAAAGTTGCATAACCGGAGCGCGATAAAAACCAGGGCCAAAATATGGTTTAGCCATGCACAATGCCTCATGCAAGTCACAGAACTCCGAATACGAGTTAAGGTTACGCCCACTTTGGTTGCAGCGCTTGGCTTCACTCATACGAGCTCAGGGCATCTCCTCCTATTCTTTCCTCCATGGTGAGGGGTGGTCGGGTCTTAATCACTTTGGGTGGTGGGGACGAAGAGTTAACACTATCACACTGTCAAGAATATCACAGTCTAAAATCCCAGTGTTTCACTCCAATAAGCCACAAGCTGCCAGTCTCGTAGCTCTTAATCAAGTTGAAGATCTTCCTGGTGATTCTGTCGTTCCCCATCCGGAAGAGGTGCCCGTAGAATTTCAGTCGTCTCCGTCGCATGATTGTGGTGGCTGGTTCCAACTGACGGTATAGTTAGGTGTTTGCTCTAAGTCGATAAGAGCCATCTGGGAGCAATCTTGGTCCATGAATTTTTCGAAGGATACGTCTCTCGACTTTCTCCAAATCATCCATGTTGTCTTTCTTGTTCATCAAGAGAGTCTCTGCTGTATATAAAAAAAAGTCCTCTCGGCACGCCGGAAGGCGGAGGTAGATTTCACCGGACAAACTTGGGGATAGGCGAAAATAGGCAGAATATGCAGATTTTCGTAGAAGGATCAGACCTCATTTAATGCGAGAAGGTATTTTATAATTGGAGCTTAATTAACTTTGTTTTTCGTCATTTTATGCTTATTTTAAACATTTTATTGTCTTATGGGAACGGTAACCTTCTTGTCATTTGGGGTCCATTTTTATACTTGTGGTCACACTGTCCTTATGCTAGGTTTCGACACTGATGTGCAACTATGTAACGGTCTGTTACTTCTTCACGCAAAATTATATCTACCACAGAGATTTTGGTTGGTTCCTCAGTTTAGGGGCTGCGACAACGCGGTCATGTAACCCCGTGTACTTTGGGATGGCTGTATTAGTCTGTAATTCAGGTAAGGACTGCAGACGGTCAATTTCAAGCAGTAGTTACTAATGTTGCTACCAGGTACTACCGTCAACGACACCTAGCTGTGAACTTGGCTACTAGATGCCACCGCAACCAGCAACTCGCAACGAACGTTGGAACTTCCCCTCCAAAGGAAAGCATACTGAGGGATTTTTGGCGCACTTAGAAAATCCGACGACTTCGGCCGGCTTTGAACTCGCGACCTTGGGCATAAACATTCAGCATGCTACCAGTTACGTCACCGAAGCCGCTTCACACTTAGATGGAAATCTGAATCTGATCTCGTGCAAGTGCGTTATCTTGGCAACGTCTGATGGCTCATCCCTCATCAATTTAGTAGTGTTGCCATGGCAACCACTGATAGGTCTTGGCATTTTCTTATAATTCCGAAATTATTTTTCTCATCCCTTGGCATAATGGTGGGTTATATCAAAAATTCTTTCAGACAAAAGTTTTAGGTAATTATTATGGGAATATTGTCCATTTTGTACGGTTTTGATATTGTGCCTATTAAGAGAGATATGATTAATGTTTCCCGAAAAACCCACTTTTTCCCACCCCTTTGGTCAATGGTTGGTGCTATAAAAAAAACTCTTCAAACATACATTTTTGGGCTTTATCCGACACATAGTATGAATGTTGAACGGATTCGATATTTCACATATTAAGAGAGTTATAGCAATATTTCACTTTTTCGAAAAAAAAAGCCCCCCATTTTCACCCCCCAACGACCGATTTAGCCCAGTAACGAACTCGACCGAGATTTTATAGGTATACGTATTCGGTAAAAAATTGAAGGTGATTGGTACAAAATTACGGCAGTTATCGTGTCCACAATAAACTGATATACATATACATACATAAATTATATATAACTTTTGAACTGACGGTGGTTTTGGGGCCTGGGGATGTGAAACGCGAAGATATGTCGAAATTTTCCGGAAGTCGAAACATGGTACCCATTGCAATAGTTAGCTTTCTAACGAAATCTACCTCTGGTTGGTTCCTCAGTTTAGGGGCTGCGACAACGCGGTCATCTAACCCCGTGTACTTTGGGTGAGTGTAGAATCTGTAATGGCTGTATTAGTCTTAATTCATGTAAGTACTGCAGACGGTCAATTTCAAGCAGTAGTTCCTAATGTTGCTACCAGGTACAACCGTCAACGACACCTAGCTGTGAACTTGGCTACTAGATGCCACCCCAACCATCAACTCGCAACGAACGTTGGAACTTCCCCTCCAAAGGAAAGCATACTGAGGGATTCTAGTGCTCTTAGAAAATCCGACGACTTCGGCCGGCTTTGAAACCGCGACATTGGGCATAGACATTCAGCATGCTACGAGTTACGTCACCGAAGCCGCTTCCCACTTTATCAGGCGGCTTTGGTGGCGTAGTCGGTAACATGCTGAGCTTCTATGCCCAAGATACCGGGTTCAAACCCGGCCGAAGCCGTCGGATTTTTTAAGAGCGTTAAATATCCCTCAGTATGCCTTCCTTCGGAGGGGAAGTAAAGCCGGCGGTCCCATGTCATAGATTTATGGCATGTTAAAGATCCTTCCACTAATTGCACCTGTGTGAAGCTAAATTGGATAGGTTATGAATGTATTCAACGCTCTTAGGTTTCTATGTTCGTTGCCAAGAGCCGACTGCGGCGGCGTCTAGTAGCTCAGTTCTGAACTTGGCCTCGTAGTCGTTGACAGTGGCGCTTGGCGGCAAAAGTAGGAACTATCTGAAAAATTGTTAGTTGCAGTACTTAAATTAACAAACAGATAACACACACTAATACAGTCATCACAATTAACACCGGTTATCAGACAGATTCTACACACACCCAAAGTACACGGGGCTACATGACCGCGTTGTCGCAGCCCCTAAACTTAAGAACCAACCAACCAACCACTTAATCAGATGGAAATACAGAATCTGATCTCGTGCAAGTGCGTTGTCATGGCAACGTCTGATGGTCCATGCCTCATCAATTTAGTAGTGTTGCCATGGCAACCACTGATAGCTCTTGGCATTTTCTTATAATTCCGAAATCATTTTTCTCGTCCCTTGGCGTAATGGTGGGTCATATCAAAAATTCTTTCAGACAAAAGTTTTAGGTAATTATTAGGGGAATATTGTCCATTTTGTACGGTTTTGATATTGTGCCTATTAAGAGAGATATGATTAATGTTTCCCGAAAAACCCACTTTTTTCCACCCCTTTGGTCAATGGTTGGTGCTATCAAAAATCTTATTTGACATAAATTTTTGGCACTTATCCGACACATATTATGAACTTTGAATGGATTCGATATTGCACGTATTAAGAGAGTTATAGCGAAATTTCACTTTTTCGAAAAAAGCCCCCCATTTTCACCCCCTTCGACCGATTTAGCCCAGTAACGAACTCGACCGAGATTTTATAGGTATACATCTTCGGTAAAAAATTCGAAGTAATTGGTGCAAAATTACGGCAGTTATCGTGTCCACAAGAAACTGATATACATATATATATACATATATATATACATATATATATATATACATACATTATATATAAACTTTTGAACTGACGGTGGTTTTGGGGTCTGGGGGATGTGAAACGCGAAGATATGTCGAAATTTTCCGGAAGTCGAAACATGGGACCCATTGCAATAGTTAGCTTTCTAATGAAATCTACCTAACTGTGGTCTAATAACGGTTTTATAAAGACAGATCTTTGAAATAGACCTCTTGTTGTACGGTATCGGTTAGTGATAGATTGAGTTTAGTGCACCTCTCCGAGATTGCAGTGCCACGTCTCCCATTCGCAGCGATCAAATTTCCCAATTGTTCCATATGCAGTTTTTAAAGGGGCTTTCCCGTACGCTGACAGTCTACGTCAATAAATGTAAATGAGTAGTCTATTTTAATTCACCTGACTCCTGTTACTGTCGCATGCTTGATTCCTTTTTTTTTAGCATTTTAGGAATATACAGTACTTTGCTGCATTGCCCAAAACCTATCTAAATATCAGGTTTTCGCCTCCCTCCCCCCCCCCCCCTCCCGCTGTACGTGCCTTTCCCCGTGCACTATAGAGCATCCAACGTTTAGAAAAGACTGTGGGTCTTATGGGCTTTTACTTTTAACAGAACCCCTCCCTACACTGGTTTTGTTACCTCACCTTTTATCATGAAGGAACTCAGAACATATATATTTTTCGTTATAATAGCTTCCTACAATTATCTGCCAATTGATTACCTTTGTTATAGCATACAATTATCGATTATATTACGTCTTAGTGATTTAAACATTTTCGAGGTTAGCACGCTGGAAAGAAGAGCCTCGTCCAGTGCTCAGTTCCGCCACCAACATAAGTTCTGAAGCACTATCCGTCATTGGTGTTACTGTTGTGTGTCTGTTTTATTTTCTGTTCGATCGAATCAGGGCTGCCGACAGTGGGGTTCGAACCCACTATCTCCAGAATGCAAGCTGACAGCTGCGCGCTCCTAACCGCATGGCTAACTCACTACAATATTACAAATATTAATCTAAACAAAACAACAAGAATAGAATTGAAAGAAACTAAATTATAGCCTAACTAATAACAAATAAAAGTGATGATCAACAGTATTGCTGACGTAAAAATAGTTAACATCGTCAACATACAACACATCCGAGAAGGAAAGAAGGGTTGTGCTCTCGACATCTGTCAATCAGTAATGCGTCATATCACAACGAAATGAATGTAGTTATTGGTTTTCTTCGCGTAGGTACGGTATACTTAATACTGGTCCAATCCGTTAACACCTGCAAAACTGCTCCTTATGGGCGTATTCTACCTGCTGGGGTTGTGTTGTGTCGCTAACTTATGAAAGAACAGTACTCGAAGCGGGTGAACATAACGTATGACGTCAGCGCTACCTCTGCCTACAGTTAGCTACACTGTTGCCATAAGGCTCCACAGTCCTTTCTAAACGCTGGATGCTCTATAGAGACTGCGGCCAAGTGGACATTGTCGTGCTTCGCCTCACCAGAGACTATCCATTGCAGGGTGCGTGGTGTGCGGGGAGGATGTTGCCTTTAAATAGCAAGGGCGCAGGATAAAACTTGGATTAAACAAAAAGTGGTGCATTCATTCTGGAAAATGTTTGATGTAAGGTTTAACGACAAGAAAGAACAGTACGAATTGCCTGCGGCTGTACGATATTGGTATCGGAAATTATCTTAATTGTTAAAAGATGCAGGAATGATGCCAGGCACAGCATAATCCAGTGTCTCTGGTTGATGACTGCATTTGGCTTATTATTTAAGTCCTGGAAAGAAGAATTCTAAGAAAAATCATGGGTGCAGTTCGGACTGAAGCCCGATGGAAACTGCGAAGCAACAGAGAAGTCTACCAGAACATGGAAAGAATCTCAAAGACTATGCGGAAGAGGAGGCGGACATCTATACAGAATGCACAAACATAAGATTAACAATACAAATATTCGAGTATCGCTGGGAAAAGAAGACCACTCCAACGTGGACTAGGAAAGATTTAGAAAAGTTGAACATCACAGAGTCTCAGATGTTAGAAAGAAGTGAATTGAAGAGCAAAGTGAAGGGTTTCAAGATGAAGGAAGGCCTGAGAGAAGTGGACGAACTTGGACGGAAGACCAGTGAACGCTTGAAGGAATATTGGTGCAGAGGAAACTCCAGGCAAAGGAGAATCAAAAGAAATTAAGTTGTTCCGTGATCCTAAGTGGTCAATTCGCGTGGAAAAGAAAAGGGCAATGCAAAGTCGTAAAGTAACGAACATGGCCTCCCCTTCCCCATGGCGTTCCTCAGTATTCATTGAGATTTCTGTCTCTCCATTCATTGTGGTGTGTCACGCAAGGGGCTGCTATTTATAGCAACTAGGTCATCAGGCCTGCCACGTGCCAAAAATATCGATTGTCGAGCTGGCCCATTCAAAAAGTGAGCCACGTGTCGCACTATCGATCTGCCAGGGTGGTTGCCCTACTAAATGGGTTTTCATTCAAGTTTAGGCCTTCTCTCCCATTGAAGTCTCTGGAGGGCTGCGTCCCAATGTTCGTGCTGGACCCCGTGCCACGTGCCGGCCTATCGATCCGAGCCGACCCGAGCTCTGAGCGACCCGCTCATTGAAATCTCTGAGCTCTTCTGCTTCTCATATTGATCCAGGGTTCATTCATATGTGCGCAATGACGGCTCTGCACGACGTTTATGTTTCAACTCAGTCAGTGGCGATTGAAGGGGGGTCACAATTTATGCGAGGGCTGGTTTTTTTCAAGGTCCGATGGACTGTATAAAAATAACAGATTGACATACCAAACTGATTTTATTACTAAATGTTTGCTTGTTTTGTACTAATGTCTCAACATAATCGCCAAAACGATTGAAACATTTGTCGTATCGTTACACCAACTTTACAATGCCCTTGGAAAAACATTCTGCCGCCACTAAGGTGGGTACGTCTGAACGGTCTCCTGAAGTGTTTCCTTCCTTCAATTCTCGAAAAAGGTGAAAATCATTCACGACCGCACTATGCCAACGTTACGATAGACTTTTTCAAAGAATTCAAGTGTGAAGTTTTGGACCGTCTGCCGTTTAGTCCAAACAAGCACTGAATGATTTTCACCCTTTTCGAGAATTGAAGGTATGGTTGGGCGGCAACGCCTCGCCAAAAAGGAAACACTCCAGGAGACTGTCCAGATGTACCCACCTCAGTGGCGACAAAACGTTTTGCCGAGGGCATTGGAAAGCTGGTGTAACGATACGAAAAATGTTTCAATCGTTTTGGTGATTATGTTGAGACAAAGAATAACACAAGCAAACATTTAGTAGTAAAATCAGTTTGGTATGTCAATCTGTTATTTTTATACAGTCCATCGGAACTTGAGAAAAGACGCCCTCGTATGTGCTTCCTTTTTTCTGTGACGCTTTCTATGAAACATTGTAGTTGTGAAATATGCGTCGTGAGTCGGTCGTTGTGGGGTGGTGGTATTTTTGAATTTTGACACATTTTGCCCTTTTTTCTTTCTTCAAATAACTTGGTAGATTGCTTGTAAGACGTGTCGTGAAATTTAGGAGGTAATGTGTGTGATGGTGTTAGTTTAGAATTGTAAATATGTTCGGTCTATTCCCTTGCTTCTCGTGCATGGTTAAGTGACGAGGAACGTCATGGTTAGACACGAGCAAGGTATTTAGGTTAGAGTCCGATCACATTGATATTTTCCACTTTCACGATTGCAAGTGTTCAGGTACCGTAGTGTTATTGTGGTATCATCTGCTATGTTGAGCATTGTTCCTTCTCAATAGCAAACAAATTTGGATACTGTGTTTCTTCTTTCATTACAATACACTTGATTTGAGTGATGATGACAGAAGCTTTAGAAGACACATGTTTAGGAGTGAAGATCAATGGAATACCCATAAAGGTAATTAAGTTCGCAGATGATCAGGCCATTCTAGCTGGTAGCCCATCTACTTTGCAGGCAATGTTGTCAAGAGTTGCATCAACGGTGCAGAAATACGACATGAAAATAAACACCTCAGACAAAATGCATGACAGTCAAAACTCCCAAAAACTCGGACATACAACAAGTCAAATCCTTCACTTGCCTAGGTCAAAAGATTACAGAGGACGGAAGGTGCACCACTGAAGTTAAATGCCGCATTGCTCAGGCAAAACTAGCTTTTATGCAGAAGAGGAGATTACTGTGTACTAGTCGGCTTAAGCTTTCCCTCCGAACGAGAATGCTACATGCTTTTGTATGGACAGTTGCGTTGTATGTCTGTGAAACGTGGACACTAAGTAAAAATTAATAGAACCGTCTTGAAGCCCTTGAGATGTGGTGATATCGTAAGATGATAAATGTGACGTGGAGAGACAGGATATCGAACACAAGGGTTCTCGACACCGCGAACCAACGGAGATCAATCCTACGCACAATCCGTAAACGTCGTCTCGCATGGTGGGGTCACACAATGCGCCACTCCAATTTAATGAGAACTGTGGCAGAAGGCTTCATTGAGGGAAAACATCCACGACGATGACCTACAAATACCTTCCTTAAACAAATTCTAAACGACACCCAAGCACAGAATTATAATTCAATGAAGGAAGCGGCAAATGACAGGACGATCTCGACATGTTTTTTTGGCAACTGACCAGTCTTAGGACTGCAAACCAATGATGATGATGATGATGACACTTGATTCTATGATTGAGTAGCGTTGACCCAACTAAATCCCACACTATATCTTGGATCTTCCTTCAACCACCACTGACCGTGCTGCCCGAAGACTCCCGAACCTAATAAAAAATCCCCTTCCCCTTAAACCTCATTCAAAATCCCTACCCAAAAACTGAAGAACGAAAGAACATTCAATCCTTGACCTCCCTCCAACCGCCCCAGACTGAGCCACCAAGAGCTCTCGAGCTTAATCAAAGACTAACCCCTAAATAAACCCATCCCGAAAACAAGATCTACGACTGAGCCACCAAGAGCTCCCGACCTTAATCAATCATCTTATGTCCCTTAACCAACAACCAAAAACGCTAGAATAACTCAGAAACTGATTTCTTCCAATCACCACTGACTGAGCTACCAAGAGCTCCGGAGATTACTCCAACATCATATTCTCCTTTAACCTCCATCTAAAAACAGGAAATAAACCAGGATTCCCAAACCACAGCTGGTAACTGAGCTACCATGGGCTCCCGATCTTAATACAAAATCCCCTTCCCCCTTAACCCCATCCACTAACATACAGTAACATTGAGAGGAACCGCCTCCAACGGCAACTTGACTGAGATTCAATGATTCCCGAACGTAATCAGAAAAACCTCCATCTTAACCCAGAAACAAACCCCTTCTACAAACAGGAAACATCCCTCCCTCCAACCGCCATTGACCCACAAAATTACTCTTCACACTAATTGTGTTTAGTCGACAGAAAACACGTACGAAATATTAAAGTCTACAACATTAATGTGTCTAATACCTTGTGAACGCTTCGAAACTTGTTAGTTGCAGTACTGGATCTTAATATCGACAGCCCTAGAAAATGTGCAGCAAATTCACTTCTGCTTCGGGAATAACCCATGCGTGGTGTTGTGTGAGGATCCAATACACGTTCATCGACTATGGTAAATGGGACCAGGTATTCCTCGCAAATGCTGGAATTGTTTAGATTCTATTCGTATCGCCAGTTTCTATCAAGCCATTAATAGCATTTTAAAAAATAAGCCAAAGACACATATAATTCGTCTAGCTATGTATGAGAAATGTGCTTTACGAATTAGCATTAGGTTCCTTTTTATGAAGCGCACCTGCGCCTCTTTACTGCGAGAACTAAAAGCTCAAGCAGCCATAAACTCCCTATGAAGGCTTCCAAAAAGAAGGTATATTGGCTTTCACGGCCAGAGAATTAAAACTCAGCAATTCTTCTAGGTTAGTGCCGTGTCTTGTGTGGGGTTTCGCCTAGGACACCAAGCTGGCTCATCAGCGGGCTCTTGGTGTCCCCGCCCTGACATTCATATACACACATCAAAAAAAGTTTTGCATCACCTCGGTTCCAAGAGTTCCGGAACCGTTAAATACAAAGGGAATAGAGATCAACACAAACAACATTTCAGCTCGTTTTATTGCTCATGAGACCCACACATTGCATGTTTTACCATCATACAGCTAGACTTTCAGCATTTGTGGTCCAGATTGCAGTACACGCCACTACCTCTAATACCCAGTAGCACGTCCTCTTGCATTGATGCATGCCTGTATTCGCCGTGGCATACTATCCACAAGTTCATCAAGACACTGTTGGTCCAAATTGTCCCACTCCTCAACGACAATTCGGCGTAAATCTCTCAGAGTGGTTGGTGGGTCAAGACGTCCATAAACAGCCCTTTTCAACATATCCCAGGCATGTTCGATAGGGTTCATGTCTGGCGAACATGCTGGCCACTGTAGTCGAGCGATGTCGTTATCTTGAAGGAACGCATTCACAAGATGTGCACGATGAGGTCGAGAATTGTCGTCCATGAAGACAAATGCCTCTCCAATATTCTGCCGATATGGTTGCACTATGGGTCGGAGGATGTCATTCAGGTATCGTAAAGCCGTTTCGGAGCCTTCCATGACCACCAGTGGCGTACGTCGGCCCCACATAATGCCACCCCAAAACATCAGGGAACCACCACCTTGCTGCACTCGCTGGACAGTGTGTCTAAGACGTTCAGCCTGACCAGGGTGCCTCCAAACACGTCTCCGACGATTGTCTGGTTGAAGGCATATGCGACACTCATCGGTGAAGAGAACGTGATGCCAATTCCGTGGGGTCCATTCAGCATGTTGTTGGGCCCATCTGTACCGCGCTGCATGGTGTCGGGGTTGCAAAGCTGGACCTCGCCATGGACGTCGGGAGTGAAGTTGCGCATCATGCAGCCTATTGCGCACAGTTTGAGTTGAAACACGACGTCCTGTGGCTGAACGAAACGCATTATTCAACATGGTGGCATTGCTGTCAGGGTTCCTCCGAGCGGCAATCCGTAAGTAGCGGTCATCCACTACAGTAGTAGCCCTTGGGCGGCCTGAGCGAGGCCTGTCATCGACAGTTCCTGTATCTCTGTACCTCCTCCATGTCCGAACAACATCGCTTTGGTTCACTCTGAGACGCCTGGAAACTTCCCTTGTTGAGAGCCCTTCTTGACACAAAGTAACAATGCGGACGCGATCGAACTGCGGTATTGACCTTCTAGGCATGGTAGAACTACAGACAACATGAGCAGCGTACCTTCGTCCTGGTGGAATGACTGGAACTGATCGGCTGTCGTACCCCCTCCGTCTAATAGGCCCTGCTCATGCATGGTTGTTTACATCTTTGAGCAGTTTTAGTGACATCTATGAACAGTCAAAGGGACTGTATCTTGGATACAATATACACAGTCAACGTCTATATGCCGGAGATCTGGGAACCGAGGTGATGCAAAACTTTTTTTGATGTGTGTAGATAAGCAGATCTATTTGTAATTTGTTTGGTTTTGATGTCTATTCAACTTGTTGGGAGAAAAATAATTGTGCGTTGCTTTCCGATCTGCCCTCGTATTTTCAGTCAATAATATATTTAGACAGATGGGCATAACTACTGTCGACCAAAGTATTATGTGCACCCGAGTTTGAAGGTTGTTTGTGAAGTAACCAATAGTCCTACATAAAATCCAATAGCATCATCATTTTCCTCGTTCTAGTTTACGTTAGTTCATGTAGGTTTGGAATGTTTACTTTATATTTTAATATTTTTTATCGCAGTTGGAACACAAAAAGTGCACGTTTTTATGCGTGTTTCAACCATGCATCACATTTAAGAATTATTATCTCACAAACCCGTCATTAGATCGAATCCAAATTTTAACACAATATACATTGGAATGTTGTATAACTGGTTTATTTATTTCAAATTTTTGTGTCCAAGAAACAAAGTTGTTATCGTTGTTGTAAGGTAACTTTTTCTCGGCTCGGGGTGGTTGGAAAATGTAGGTCTTGTTTGCGTTGTAATCCTTATACATCAAAAAGGTATGCTGTATGATTGTGAAATACGTAAATTAATTCACTTATTTTATATCGGTTTGTATTTGTACGGGGAATTAAGACATGGTTCACCAGTTAGCCGCTCCGGTGAAAGCTGTACAACGTTGCCAAGATGGGCTCCATCACGCGTCATGGCGCGCCTCGCTCGGAAGTGATGGGCTCCATATCAGCAACGCTGTACTGCTTTTCCCGGAGCGGCTAGCTGGTGAACCATGTCTTAATTCCCCGTACAAATACAAACTGATATAAAATAAGTGAATTAATTTACGTATTTCACAATCATACAGCATACCTTTTTGATGTATAAGGATTACAACGCTACCAAGAACTATATTTTCAAACCACCCCGAGCCGAGAAAAAGTTACCTTACAAAAATGATAACAACTTTGCCTCTTGGAAACACAAAATTTTGAAATTAATAAACCAGTTATACAACATTCCAATGTATATTGTGTTAAAATTTGGATTCGATCTGATAACAGGGTTTTGAGATAATAAATCTTAAATGTGACGCATGGTTGAAACACGCTTAAAAACGTGCACTTTTTGTGTTCCAACTGCGATAAAAAAAATATTAAAATATAAATTAAAAATTCCAAACCTCCATGAACTAACGTAAAATAGAACGACGAAAATGATGATGTTATTGGATTTTATGTAGGTCTATTGGTTACTTCACAAACAACCTTCAAACTCGAGTGCACATAATATTTTGGTCGACAGTAGGAGTGGTGCCCGGCTTCGCCCGGTGGATTTATCTGTTTTATGGATGATAATTAATACCGTACTACTGCAGAACTGGCACATGATACTTAAAATAACAGAAAATAAATATTTTTAAATATAACTTTTTGTGGTGGTAGTGGGGGAGATAAGTAGTAACTTTCAGGTCATTTTCCCGTTATGATAATAATGAATAGGGAAACGGTTGTTTACTAACTACAGCACTGACGCATGTAATTTACAAACAAATTTTAAAATATGTTTAGAAAGAGGAGTAAGTGAAATAAGACACTGCCTAGGGCCTAGGCCTATATCTCATTGGCTGTTAGAAATGTCGAGACCAATAGTGTCGTCTTTAGTCGCATAGCGCCGTAGGAAAATTATTGGAACACTTTGGAAAACTTTCGCTGTCCCAAGCTTCTGAGGTAGAATAGTATCATTTACCGCCACATAGCGCTCAACGATAAGTTTCGGAATAAATGAAGGTAAATTTGTAAGCACCAACGCTTATTGCAGCTGATAACCTCAATGTACTGAACAATCACCATTGCACTTATACGGAGGCATAATATTTTCATTATGATAACTGTTTTAAGGGGCCTAAGAAATCTTTTTGTACTAATACTCCATGTGACTGCAATTTATAAGCAGCGCAAGATTTAACTATTTTCGCAATTCTGCACCTGAACACAGGTAGGGGCGACGTGATGCAGCCTGAATTGCCAGTCAACAATAGACTTATTAAAATACTCTTACAATTACACTGCTACGGACATGAATGGTTCTAGGGCCTTAATACGTGGTTTCCAAGTTCAGTTTTTTGTTATTCTAAATGTAGGGAATAGAGAGCGTTGTCCAAAATATCAAGTGGACAGTGTTACCAGCAGAGTTTCAAAGTGTAAGTAACATTTGGTGCAATTAGAGGAACGGTGTAGATTTGTGATAAAGGGCCTAAATGGAGGGAATGGAGTGGTCTGTCCGAAATTTAAAGTGGACAGTGTCACCTGCAGGGTTCCAAAGGGTAAGTATACAAAATGTTCAGATCGGTAAAACGGTGTAGATTTGTGCCAAAGGACCTAAATGCAGGGAATGGAGTGGTCTGTCCGAAATTTCAAGCAGACAGTGTTACTCGTCGGGTTCCAAAGGGTAAGTTTGTGAAATTTGGTTCAGATCGGTGAAACAGTGTAGATTTGTTGTTGTTGTTTTAAGGGGCCTAACATCTAGGTTATCGGCCAGTGTAGATTTGTGCCAAAGGGCATAAATGCAGGGAATGGAGTGGTCTGTCCGAAATTTGAAGCAGACAGTTTCACTCGTCGGGTTCCAAAATTTGGTTCAGATCGGTGAAACGGTGTAGATTTGTGCCAAATGGCATAAATGCAGGGAATGGAGTGGTCTGTCCGAAATTTAACATAGCCTAAACTATTCCTCTTGAATCTGGCTATCATATACAAAAATATTTTTTCGAATCCGACTGGTAGTTCCAGAGATTAGCGCGTTTAAACACACAAACAAGCTGTTCAGCTTTATTATATTAGTATAGATAACAAACTACAGTATTTAGTAATGTATCTCAGGGCTGAATCTGGCAGTCGTTGTTGGCCAGCCCTGCGAAGTCATCCCCTACCTTCTCCGAGGGAACTTCACTCCCGCTGGGCTAGAATTAAATGTTTCATTAAATTGCATGAAATTAATTTCATTCCTTTGGGAATGGAATTAAATGTTTCATTTACAGTTTCATAACAAGCGGAATAGAACAATTAAATGTTTTATTCCGAATTGAAATTAACATTTACTGCAGGTTTAATAATATTACATTGTCTGGCTGAATGGAATTCTTTTCCTGCTACGGAATGAAATATAAAATACAAAATGTCGTTCCAATTAACACTATTTTATTAGATATTATTATTACAGTAGTTGTAAAATTTCTTAGTATCCTCTGAATTTGAAGTAATTTTTGGTACGGGGTAAAATGTTGCTAATATTGAATGAAATGTGTGTGTGACCTGGAGCTCGCGCGTCACCGCTCATTGAAGTCTCCAGCGGGGCTGCGTCCCAAACTGCGAGCCGTGCGCTTGACCCTCTGACCTCCCTTCATTCATAGCCACGTGGCTGCCCTCGTGACGTCAGCAACTTTCCGGGGTCGATAACGAAAATGCCGAACCTTTAAAACAACGACTCTACGATGCAGCTGAAGAAAGAAATTTTCGATGAAAGTAACAAGTGAAAAATGATTGAAATTACGAATCTTGCACTTATGTGGTTTCGATTTGCTGGGATATGAAGTTTGGAAGATGTTGCTCACCTACCCCGCGCTTGCTCGACCTGGAGCGTGCCACGTGTCGCCTCTGACGTCACTTTGTCCCGCTTGACGTCATCTCTCTCCTGAATGTGTATTTTCCGGGAGTTCGGCACGTGTCCCTCTCCCTACCCTACTTTACTCCCGTTATCGACCGCACCTCCATTCCCGGAAGATTCGCTTCCAAATATGACCTAGTTTCATTTCTGTCCACCACATTGACATCGTAAGCACCATTATCAATGGGTTCCATTGATACCACATGTATCATTGATACCACGGGGAGAATTCCCTTTCTGTTTCTGTCCCTCTCTCTTCAGGGGCAGATGACTTCGTAGTTCCGCCCCTTAAGACAATAACTAACCTCTCTCTTCCGTAATTTACTCCCGTGTTCGACCGCAACTCCATTCCCGGAAGATTCGCTTCCAAAAATGACCTAGTTACATTTCTGTCCACCACATTGACATCATAAGCATCTTTATCAATGGGTTCCATTGATACCACATGTCTCATTGATACCACGGGGAGAATTTCCATTCTGTTTCTGTCCCTCTCTCTTCAGGGGCAGATGACCTCGTAGTTCCGCCCCTTAAGACAATAACTAACTAACTAACTAACTAACTAACTAACTAACCTTTCTCTTCCCTAATTTACTCCCGTTATCGACCGCAACTCCATTCCCGGAAGATTCGCTTCCAAAAATGACCTAGTTTCATTTCTGTCCACCACATTGACATCATAAGCACCATTATCAATGGATCCCATTGATACCATGAGGAGACTTTCCATTCTGAATCTGTTTCGCGTGGCTCACAAACCATTGATACTACGAGGAGACTTTCCATTGTCTTTCTGTTTCGCAACCATTGATGATCACATTGCTGTTCGTGTGACCTTTTAAAACTGTCTGTTTCCTACCCGTCTTGACGCCTGGTAGGATATTCTTTGTCGTAAGACTTGCTATTGACGAAAGTTTGTGAATGGTTGGCATGAATGGGGGAGGGAGTGGCCATTGAGGTAGTGACGTCAATGGACGCTCTGCGGCACCGCGGCGCTGGTGAATGGTGCTCAGTCGAGTTCTCGTCCATGTCGGCCCCGGTTCGCGAGTGCCGCGTCTCCTTCAGCCAATGGGTGGTCATCAATAGCAACCTGCAAGCCTTCCGCTGCTCCTAGCCGAGGTAAGGCTCATTGCTCTAGCGTGTGCCTGCTTTGATCCCGCTCGCAACAGTCTGCCAGCTATGTTATGTATGGTGGAGGAGTTCTTCAACATATGTTTTTTTTTCTTCTTAAGAACAAACACGGGACCGCAGATGAGATGTCGCTAGTAACTAAGGTGAATTTCAATCCTAACCAATTGGACAGCGGAAGTCGCAGTAGATTTCGTCCATATCCAGTGGACACACAATAGTCCCGCGCATAAAGTGTGACGGTCCCGAAGTCACAAGGGATCGAACACTTAATTTCGAGACATGCGATTCTGAATAATCGTATATACTGTATATATTTATTTGATGCTTTGATTCGAGTGTATATTCAAATCCTCTTTCTTCTTACTTTCTTCGTCATGCCCGACTAAGGAGCGCGATTGAACTTATTTAGATGATGGCATTGCCTTTTTCTTCTCCGAAAATCTCTTCTTCATCTTCTCGCTGTGGCTTCTTCTCGATCTTCTGACCAGGTTTTGTTGGTGATGTGCTTGGATGGTCTGCAAACTGGTGATTGTCGACTAATTCTCTGAACTTAGCTCTGTCTAGTACAATGTCATCTGTGATGCCTTTTCCCTGAAGATCTTTTCCAACTTCAAGCAGCCTGGTGTTCATAACTTACATTGACAGGGCAAGGTTAAGAATCCTTTTGGTCAGTCTCAGATTGCCCATCCTCTTTGTTATTGTTTAATTTAATTAGCGTTAAGATGATTATTTTATATAACTGGGTCTGTTTTGACATGGTATAATGATATTTAGTTAGCCTGCTGGAAATTACAACTTCAGTGTGATGTGTTGGGACAAAGGCATTGTGCGAGGATTAACCCTGGGTTTGACCCGATGACTCGTGGCTGGGAGGGCCTGGAAAGTCTGCTGGATGGAAACGAGTGACGAGTGTATTATTTTGTAATTGGCTAAGGCCTGATTTGTAGTATGTTCTGGACACGGTAGCTAGTAGGGTATGAGCATATTATTGATCGTGCAGGCGAGATCTGGAGCATTCTATTTCGGTACTCTGAGGAGTTCGGTTTTAATTTGTGACTGAGGACTTGAGTTTAGTCTTTGTGATTTCGAGAATCAGCTTGTGCTTGGTCACTGGAGCGCAGGCAGACTTGTGATAGAAGGACATGATACGATATTGTATCGGACCCGAGCTGGAGTGCTTGGATAAGTGGCATTTCTCTCACAAGGATGCCGAATCAGTTCTGCGGGTCCATGTGTAATCACATAATTCAGGAGAATCAAATATTATTCTGTTGTGACCACGAGCTAATTACGCTTTAATGCGTAATGCGAAAAGGATTCTGGAAGAGACAAGCTGTTAGCGAGATCCTATATAAACGTCCAAGAAATAATATGCATTATTCGTGCAACAAAGTAAATCCGACTACAGAAAGCCATGCAATTTATATTCAAATCAGTCTGCGAGTGAAAGGAGAAAGTATCAATGCGCAAAAGTAATAGGCCTAATTCTATGGGAAAACTAACCCCAGAATTAGTACGAAATACTCAACAGCTACCCGAGATCATCAACTGTGGGTACAAAATAACTTCATTTCCACCAAGGGTCTAGGAGTGTGTCATCATTGTGTTGTTATGTGTGTATGAATATAAGGATCCTGCCAAGTGTTATATATTATGTTTTTCAGAATATAGATATGTTTTTACAAGATAGTAGGTCACTAGTGTAGCTGAGTACTGTTATTGTCTCCATTACGGTGTCCAACCCCCACGGACCCCGAATATTATTACCAAATTATTTATATTGTCAAGAGAAGGAGCATTATATCAACTTATAGCAGCCCAAAGCGGTCGACCAGTTACAATCACCGCCCAACTGTGAGAAGTTATGTTTTGGTGGCTTTGATCAGTTTCAAAAGAAACAGCACCCTAATGAAAACTAATATCATTACGTCCATATCCAATGGTCACACAGTAGTCCCGCGCATAAAGAAACAGCACCCTAATGAAAACTAATGTCATTACGTCCATATCCAATGGACACACAATAGTCCCGCGCCTAAAGAAACAGTACCCTAATGGGGTTGTAAAACTAAAGTCACTTCGTCCATATCCAATGGTCACACAGTAGTCCCGCGCATAAAGAAACAGCACCCTAATGAAACTAATGTAATTACGTCCATATCCAATGGACTCACAATAGTCCCGCGCATAAATAAACAGCACCCTAATGAAAACTAATGTCATTACGTCCATATCCAATGGTCACACAGTAGTCCCGCGCATAAAGAAACAGCACCCTAATGAAAACTAATGTCATTACGTCCATATCCAATGGACACACAATAGTCCCGCGCATAAAGAAACAGCACCCTAATGGGGTTGTAAAACTAAAGTTACTTCGTCCATATCCAATGGACTCACAATAGTCCCGTGCATAAAGAAACAGCACCCTAATGAAAACTAATGTCATTACGTCCATATCCAATGAACACACAATAGTCCCGCGCATAAAGAAACAGCACCCTAATGGGGTTGTAAAACTAAAGTCACTTCGTCCATATCCAATGGTCACACAGTAGTCCCGCGCATAAAGTAATAGCACCCTAATGAAAACTAATGTCATTACGTCCATATCCAATGGACTCACAATAGTCCCGCGCATAAAGAAACAGCACCCTAATGAAAACTAATGTCATTACGTCATTATCCAATGGACACACAGTAGTCCCGCGCATACAGAAACAGCACCCTAATGGAATTGTAAAACTAAAGTCTCTTCGTCCATATCCAGTGGACTCACAATAGTTCCGCGCATAAAGAAACAGCACCCTAATGAAAACTAATGGCATTACGTCCATATCCAATGGACACACAATAGTCCCGCGCATAAAGAAACGCACCCTAATGGGATTGTAAAACTAAAGTCACTTCGTCCATATCCAATGGTCGCACAGTAGTCCCGCGCATAAAGTAACAGCACCCTCTTTCTTTATTTATTTATTTATTCGTATCAGGAGCACCAATCACAAATATATATCACAAATGGTAAACAGTGAGAATCAAATTCAAATAAAAAATAATAATGATAATTGATAAAGACACAAAGTATTCTAGATCTAATATTAAGTGAGGACATAAACATACAAGTCAGTTGTACAACACACAAACATTTGACTGCCAGGTAGCCCGCAACCAAATTAAATGTTCTTTGTCCAGTAACGGGCGACGTCAATAGCATTCGGGTTGGCAAATGTTCAGTCTTCCATTGTGCATGTTGCTGGACATAGTGGGCACTGGTGAAGATGTTGGATTGTCTGTAGTTCCACACAATCACAGAGGAGAGAGTCACTCGGAAAACCCCATTTCTGCAAGTTCATCTTGGTTCTTCCAACTCCAGTCCGCAGTCTGTTGAGCGCCTTCCATGTTGCCCAACCTTCCATATGGCCGGGAGGAAGGCTTTCTTTTGGGGTCATCCAGCCGGACAGATGACCAGTTCTTTCCTTCCACATTCTTGCCCTAGCAGTGTCAGCATTGCCTTTAAGGCTGACTGTTGTCCGAAGGAAGCTTTTCCTAGATTTAAGGCGAGTTCGGGCGGGGGAATATCCAGATAGTGGGTGTGTTTGTGATGTGGATGCCTTAAATCTTTCCTTGTTCGCTGCTACCTCCCTGCGTATCTCCCCAGGAGCAATACCAGCTAAGCAGTGGACTTTCTCAACTGGAGTAGGCTTCAAGCAACCAGTAATGATTCTGCAGCTTTCGTTGAGTGCAGTGTCAACTTGTTTAGTGTGTGCTTATTTATACCACACTGGACTGGCATATTCGCCCGCAGAGTAGCACAGAGCTAAAGCTGATGTTCTAAGGGTTTGTGGCTGGGTTCCCCAATTAGTTCCCGTTAACTTGCGAAGAATGTTGCTTCTTGCGGATACCTTTTGCCTGGTGTTTTGGCAATGCTTCTTGTAGGTCAGTGTACGATCCAATGTGATTCCTAGATATCTTGGAGTGAAACAATGATTTAGTAGCTTTCACTTCCAATACACTTTGAGTTTTCGGGATGCCTGAATGTGTCGCAGGTGAAATGCACATATTTGAGTCTTTTCGGCATTGGGTTTCAGTTGGTTTTGGTCGTAATATGTTCCAAGCTCTTCTAATGCATGTGTCAGAGAGATTTCTACTTCATCAAAACTGTTAGATTGGGTGACAAGTGCAAGGTCATCAGCGTAAATAAAGCTATTAGTGCCTTTTGGTAGTGGTTGGTCATTTGTACAGATGTTAAATAGTATAGGAGCCAGCACACTACCTTGAGGCAAGCCCCTAATGAAAACTAATGCCATTACGTCATTATCCAATGGACACACAATAGTCCCGCGCATAAAGAAACAGCACCCTAATGAAAACTAAAGTCATTTCGTCCATATCCAATGGGCACACAATAGTCCCGCGCATAAAGAAACAGCACCCTAATGGGATTATAAAACTAATGTCATTACGTCCATATCCAATGGACACACAATAGTCCCGCGCATAAAGAAACATCACCCTAATGGGATTGTAAAACTAAAGTCACTTCGTCCATATCCAATGGACACACAATAGTCCCGCGCATAAAGAAACAGCACCCTAATGGGATTGTAAAACTAAAGTCACTTCGTCCATAGCCAATGGACACACAATAGTCCCGCGCATAAAGAAACAGCACCCTAATGAAAACTAAAGTCATTTCGTCCATATCCAATGGGCACACAATAGTCCCGCGCATAAAGAAACAGCACCCTAATGGGATTATAAAACTAATGTCATTACGTCCATATCCAATGGACACACAATAGTCCCGCGCATAAAGAAACAGCACCCTAATGGGGTTGTAAAACTAAAGTCACTTCGTCCATATCCAATGGACACACAATAGTCCCGCGCATAAAGAAACAGCACCCTAATGGGATTGTAAAACTAAAGTCACTTCGTCCATATCCAATGGACACACAATAGTCCCGCGCATAAAGAAACAGCACCCTAATGGTGTTGTAAAACTAAAGTCACTTCGTCCATATCCAATGGACACACAATAGTCCCGCGCATAAAGAAACAGCACCCTAATGGGATTGTAAAACTAAAGTCACTTCGTCCATATCCAATGGACACACAATAGTCCCGCGCATAAAGAAACAGCACCCTAATGGGATTGTAAAACTAAAGTCACTTCGTCCATATCCAATGGACACACAGTACTCTCGCGCATAAAGAAGCAGCACCCTAATGGAAACTAAAGTCATTTCGTCCATATCTAATTGACACAAAATGTCCCGCGCATAACGAAACAGCACCCTAATGAAAACTAAAGTCATTTCGTCCATATCCAATGGACACAAAATGTCCCGCGCATAACGAAACAGCACCCTAATGAAAACTAAAGTCATTTCGTCCATATCTTTGTGGTAAAAGTGCATTGCTTTGTGATGCGATTGTTCACTTCACATGTGGCTAGTTTATCTTTGGATACTATATTCATACCTATCAAACATTATGGGTTTTCCGTAAAATTTACGGAATCGCACTGTGTTTTGCGATGTCTACGCAAAAGAGAGGGAGCCGCAGACCTCTAACAACATGGATGACGAATGCCCAGCGAGAAATGAGAGTATTGGGCCTATCTGCTGATGATGCTTTACAACGAAATGACTGGCGCCTCAGGATTAAGAAAGGCGACCCCGCGTAACGCTGAAAGGCGAGGAAGAACAAGAAGCAGTGTGTTTTACGATTTTAGGGATGAAATGAAATATTTTACGATTTTGCGTAGGCCTACCAGCTTTTTTTTTTTTTTTTCAATTACCCGTCATGATGAGCTTTCCCAGGCTGTCAATGGACTGTTTTCGGCGAATATATATATACAGTATATATGATTTATATTTTACTGAACGGTCTTCGATCGGGAGATTGGTGCTCCCTTCAGAATCCTAATCGTTTGATATCGAATCCTTTTTGTTTATTTGTCCGATTGCTGTTTCGTTCGTTTGTCTTCCCCACGAGTTGGCGACAGTTGCGAAGATTAGGCCGTGTGCATGTACAAAAAGGATACAACCATTAAATTCCAATAACTGTAGCCTTTATAGCTGTGAAGACATAACAGGAAAATATTGTTACGTGCCACCCCCTAGTGGCACTTTTGTTAACTGGATTACGGTGGGTAGGAAGCACAACACCATTTACTGCTTAAAGAAATAATTAACTTTATTGTGGCCAGAAAATTACACTAATCAGCAAATACAAGCAATTAGGAGCCTTCTCCAGTTCCCTCAAGTCTCTTCCTTATGCGCTCTTGGCCCCTTTCACTTGCAACAGACCACAGAAGTTAATCCGTCCTAATGAGTCCGGTGGCCTTGGCAGAAGCTACCTGTCCCTCTTCCTCAGGTACAACAAATACAGTTACTTACGAGCACTTGATGTACGCTGTTCACAAGCTGGGAGAAACAATGTCACAGGATTTCGTAACTCGCACAGCACTTCGTCACCACACTTCTGTCGCTCACGATAATCGCTCACACTAGCTCGTAAAACACAACAACAACCACTGCTTGATGGTTCACTCTTATATAGCCGGCCGGTGACTCAATAAATGCTTCTAGATCCATCCAGAGTCCACGGCTTCTCGAGGTTTCCAGCGCTGGTCCAGTCACGAATGTTCTGGACTATCCCTTTGTCCTAGTAGCCCTGTTGCATAGGGCACGCGCAATACAGGAGGCAGGGCACAGCCCAGCCCTGGGGCAGTTGTGACTCACGCGGCGACTGATGACACAAACTCACAGCCGTAACACCACCCCCATCCTAAAAAGGCTGATCGTCCCGATCAATCATTGGTCCGTCTGTGTCCCTCCGTAGGCTGCCAGGTGATCTCGATGCACGATCTTCATATTCGCCCTCGGGCTCCGCTGGATCCTGTAGACGACATCGTTGATCCGTTTCACGACTCGGTACGGGCCCTCCCAGGACTTCTGCAGTTTGGATGACAGGCCTTTCTTCCGTAATGGGTTGAAGAGCCAGACCAGGTCGTCCTCGTGGAATCCGCCGGCATCCGTCTGCTGGTCGTATCGGGTCTTCATTGGGTCGGTCTCGATCCGCAGTTTCCTCCTCGCGAACGCGTGTACGTCCTCCAGTTGGTCGACCAGTTCTTGACAATACTGGCTTACCGGGATCGGATCATTCCCAGGTCGGCCGAAGGCAAGATCGACAGGTAGACGGAGCTCCCTCCCAAACATGGCCCGGGCTGGTGTGCACCCGGTGGCTTCATGCACGGCGGCGCGGTAGGCCAGGAGAAATAGTGGAAGATGCTTGTCCCAATCCCTCTGGTGCTCGCTGACGACTATTCGGAGATGGTTCTCGACGGTGCGATTGAATCGCTCTACCATCCCGTCGGACTGAGGGTGTAGCGGCGTTGTCCTTGTCTTCCGGATCCCCAGCAGCTGGCATAGGTTCTGGAACACCTGCGACTCGAAGTTCCTCCCTTGGTCGGAGTGCAGCTCCAGGGGTACTCCGTACCGGCTGACGAATTCCTTCACCAGGGTCTCTGCGATCGTCGCGGCTTCTTGGTTAGGGAGCGCATACGCCTCCGGCCATTTGGTAAAGTAGTCGCTGACGACTAATATGTAGCGGTTCCCTGCCTCGCTTAACGGGAATGGCCCAGCAACATCGATGGCCACTCTCTCCATGGGGCCGCCCACGTTGTAGGTCTTCAGTGGACCCCGTCGTCTTCGTCCTGGGCCCTTGCTGGCTGCGCAATCGTGGCACCTCGCGCAGTGGTTCTCCACGTCTGTTCGGCATCCGATCCAGTAGAACCGCTCTCTCAGCTTCTCCAGGGTCTTCTTTATCCCTAGGTGTCCACCAGATGATCCTCCATGAACTTCCTTCAGGACTTCCTCCGTCATAGCCTTTGGAACGACGACTTATTCCCGAGATGTCTTCCCGTCGGTGCTCTCCCAGGTACGGCAGATGAGGCCATCCCTTACAATCAGCGAGTCCCACTGTGCCCAGTAGGACATAAACTTTGAGCTGCAGTCACTCACAATGTTCCACCCGGGTCTGGGGACACAGGCCCTCTTCCATTCGGCTATCAGTCCCAGGTCATCATCTTCCGCTTGCGCCCGCGTGAAAGATTCGCGGCTCCAGCTCCCTTGAAGTTCCACGGTAGTCCTTCGGCACTGTATCCCGGTGTTCTCCTCCCTTCGGGCACAGAAGGTGCAGTCTTCGGGGCACGGTCTTCGTGACAGGGCGTCGGCGTTAGAATGCAGTTGGCCTTTCCTGTGCTGAATCTCAAAGTTATACTGTTGAAGCCTCTCTAACCACCGCGCGAGTTGACTCTCGGGCTGCTTGAAGTTCAGGAGCCACCGCAGGGATGCATGGTCGGTCCTGATGAGAAATTCTTGCCCGTACAGGTACTTGTGGAAGTGTTCAATGGTCTTCACGATGGCGAGCAGCTCCTTCCTGGTGACGCAGTAGTTCCTTTCTGGCTTTGACAAGGCCTTGCTGAAGTAGGCCACTACTCTCTCCTCGCCGTCCACTACCTGCGACAGGATTCCCCCTATGCCAAAGTCGCTGGCATCGGTATCGACGATGAACCTTGTTCCAGGTCTGGGGTAGGCCAGAATAGGCGCGGTGCACAGAGCCTGCTTGAGTTGTTCGAAGGCACTGTGGCATTCTGCTGTCCACGTGAAGAGTTGGTCCTTCTCAGTCAGGCGATGTAAAGGTTTGGCGATGTCGGCGAATCCCCTCACGAAGCGACGGTAATAAGTGCAGAGTCCCAGGAAGCTTCGTAGTTGGGACTTGTCCTTCGGAACTGGCCACCCCCTCACAGCTGCGGTCTTCTCTGGGTCGGCGCGCACCCCTTCCTCGGAGACGATATGCCCAAGGTACTGGACCCGCTTCTGGAAGAGCTGACACTTCTTGGGGCTCAACTTCAGCTGGGCAGCCCGTAGCTTCAACAAGATCTCCTTCAGGTTGCTGTAGTGCTCCTCGAAGCTTCTCCCCAGAACGATGACGTCGTCTAGGTAGACCAGGCAAGTCTTCCAGTGTAGTCCCCTCAGAATGGACTCCATTAGCCTTTCGAAGGTCGCAGGGGCGTTGCAAAGACCGAATGGCATGACGGTGAACTGCCAGAGCCCGCTGCCCACAGAGAACGCCGTTTTCTCGCGGTCCTTAGGGTGGACCTCCACCTGCCAGTAGCCACTCTTCAAATCCAAGGTGGAGAACCATCTTGACCCTGATATGGTGTCCAGCGTGTCGTCGATCCGGGGTAGAGGGTTGCTGTCCTTCTTCGTGACGTCGTTCACCCGCCTGTAGTCCACGCAGAACCTGGTGGAACCGTCCTTCTTCTTCACAAGCACGACCGGAGAACTCCAAGGACTATGTGATGGCTCGATCACCCCTTGCTCCTTCATCTCTTCTACCATCCGGTCGACTTCGGCTTGCTTGGCGAGCGGGACACGTCGGAATGGGGCCCTAATCGGTGCGCTGTCCCCAACGTCGATTCTGTGCTGGACCAAGCTTGTCCTGCCGAAGTCTTTGCTCCCCACGGAGAAGACATCCTGGAATTCGCGTAGCAGGTCCTGAAGTTGGCGTGATTGTTCCTCGTCTAAATGGTCCTGGGATCCTTGGTACAGCTTCTGTAGTTCTTCTGGCAGTGTGCGTCTTCTTCGGTTGTCCGTCTGCAGGTGTCCGTCCGTCGTGTCTGTGATGCGGGCAATCCAGGTAACGGGCTCGCAGACTCCTAGGTTGGTGTCCCGGTGAACCGTAATGTCGTAGTCGTTCAGGTTGGACAAGCGGACGTACGGCCGAGACGTCGTGTTGATGAGGGTCTTGGCAACTAGCAATCCTTTTGTCAGGATGTCCTCATATTTTGGCTCGATGACAGCTGCCACTCCCTCAGCAGTTCCGTCGACAATTACGGCAGCGCTGACCTCCGTCCTGGCGGGAACGATGACGTCTTCTCTCAGCCTTACTCGTCGTGCGGTGATGGACTCGTGCGCAGGTTGCAAAGCAAGTTCCTCACCTCCGAAGTGCAGAGTGTTGGTACTCAGATCCAAGATGATGTTGTTCTGGTCCAGGAAGTCCAGTCCGATGATCACTTCATTTGATACGTCAGCCACAAGCACTGGATGCTTTATCGCCCATCGACCAATGACGAACTCCAGTGATGCTTCGCCATGTACCGGTGCGGTCTCTCCGGTCACGGTTATTAGCTGGAGGTTCCTTTGTGTGGGTTGAACTCTCCACTTCGGGATCACGGTGGGACTGACGATGGTCCTCGATGCTCCCGTGTCGATTAGCATGGGCCAGCTCTCTCCGTTGACGACTCCGTCGACCATCAGGCTGCTATTATCCCTCCGTAACTGCGTCACACGAACTTGGACTGCCGGGGCTTGACGACTGTCACAAGCCAACCTTTGCCCCCCTAGGCTGGCTGATACTTGGTTTCCTGGGCCGCGCGGTTTCCCTACGACTGACTGTCCCGATGGAAACCCTTGGCGGCGGTGATCACCGCAGTCCTTGCTCAGGTGGCCTCTCTTACGGCATATCCAGCAGGTCGGTAGTCCTCTTCCGGGCCTCCTCTCCGGATGTCCTTCGGCTACGTTTTTGTTGGTGGTACTGCGATTCTTGAAGAAACGGCTTAGCGCCTCCATCAATTCGTCGGCCAGGGGCTTGGTCTCGTTGGTTTTTACTGGTTCGTCGACGTCCACTTGACGCACCCGCGCGTGCATTCTGGATGCCTGTTTTGCCGTCTCGAACTCAAGTGCGTGGCTCAGCGCATCTGCCAGGGTCTTATTGCGCGCGAGTCGCAGCGCCTGTTGAGTGTCCGAGTCCCGTAGCCCGTCGGTGAAAGTCTGCGTCGCTATCTGCTCCAGAAAGTCGGCCGGCGCTGTTGGGTAGGCAAGCCTTACGAGGCGTGCGATGTCCATCTCGAACTCCTGCAGGGTTTCCGCGTTCTTCTGTACCCGGGTCCGGAGCTGCATCTGGTAGGCCTGCTGAAGATGGCTATCTCCATATCGGGACTCCATATGGGCGATCGGTGAAGCGTAGTCCTGGGATCCAGTCGGGATGGCCTGAAGGACGTTAAGGGCGTCACCTATCAGCGCTACAATGAGAGCTGTAGCCTTTTCTGTGTTGTTCCAGTTATTTATGGAACAGGCCGCCTCGAACTGACGTAAGTAGGTGCTCCACGGGACCTTTCCGTCGAAGGTTGGGGGCGTCACTCTGCTATGTCCCGTTCCTGATATTCCCGGTGTAACGGTGGGCGGGCGTTGGCGCAGCTCGGCAACTTCCTCTTGTAGGGCTTTGACTCTCTCATCCACCCCGGTCGGCGGGCGTCGGCGCAGCTCGGCGACTTCCTCTTGTAGGGCTTTGAATCTATCTTCCATCCCTGTCGGCGGGAGTCGGCGCAGCTCAGCAAATTCCTTTTGTAGAGCGTTGAATCTCTCTTCCACCCCCATCAGCGGTCGTTGGCACAGCTCGGCAACTTCCACTTGCAAGGCGTTGAATTTCTCCTCCAACCCCATCAGCGGGCGTTGGCGCAGCTCGGCAACTTCCACTTGCAAGGTGTTGAACTTCTCCTCCACTGCCGCGACTTCCTCACGTAGGCCCTGTTCTAATTTCCTTTGGCTCTCCTCTAATTTCGTCAGCAGACACTCTTCCAGATTTTTCTGGCCATCCAGAAATTTGGCGGTTAGGTCCTCTGCTAACTTATTCTGGCTGTCTTCCATCTGCTTCAGGTCCTCCGCTAACTTATTTTGGCCTTCTTCTAACTTGGAAGTTAGGTCCTCTGCTAACTTATTTTGGCTGTCCGTCAGGTCCTCTGCTAACTTCTTCTGGCCATCCTCCATCTTCTTCTGGCCGTCTTCCATTTTGGCAGTTAGGTCCTTGGTTAAATTCTTCTGGCCGTCCTCCATCTTGGTTTCCATGCCATTTAACTTTTCTAGCAGTGCTGCCAATTTCTCCTCCATTTTAGTTGTTTGTCTTGTAAAGGGCATGCACTCACAAGAAAATTAGAGAAAATGACCTGCTCGGGTTTTGAAACCAGGACCGTCAGGTGTTGTGCTTGAGTTCGTAATCCGGCTTCTGACACCAGTTGTTACGTGCCACCCCCTAGTGGCACTTTTGTTAACTGGATTACGGTGGGTAGGAAGCACAACACCATTTACTGCTTAAAGAAATAATTAACTTTATTGTGGCCAGAAAATTACACTAATCAGCAAATACAAGCAATTAGGAGCCTTCTCCAGTTCCCTCAAGTCTCTTCCTTATGCGCTCTTGGCCCCTTTCACTTGCAACAGACCACAGAAGTTAATCCGTCCTAATGAGTCCGGTGGCCTTGGCAGAAGCTACCTGCCCCTCTTCCTCAGGTACAACAAATACAGTTACTTACGAGCACTTGATGTACGCTGTTCACAAGCTGGGAGAAACAATGTCACAGGATTTCGTAACTCGCACAGCACTTCGTCACCACACTTCTGTCGCTCACGATAATCGCTCACACTAGCTCGTAAAACACAACAACCACTGCTTTACGGGTCACTCTTATATAACCGGCCGGTGACTCAATAAATGCTTCTAGATCCATCCAGAGTCCACGGCTTCTCGAGGTTTCCAGTGCTGGTCCAGTCACGAATGTTCTGGACTATCCCTTTGTCCTAGTAGCCCTGTTGCATAAGGCGCGCGCAATACAGGAGGCAGGGCACAGCCCAGCCCTGGGGCAGTTGTGACTCACGCGGCGACTGATGACACAAACTCACAGCCGTAACAATATTATTGGAGGCCACGGTCGATATTCAGAGTACTATAACAATGGGAGGTCTCAGTCGATATTCAGAGTATTATAACAATGGAATGTGTAGGTCGATATTCAGAGGGCTATAACAATGGAAGGACTCGGTCGATATTCAGACTACTATAACAATGGGAGGTCTTGGTCGATATTCAGAGTACTATAACAATGGGAGGTCTCGGTCGATATTCAGAGTATTATAACAATGGAATGTCTAGGTCGATATTCAGAGTGCTATAACAATGGAAGGGCTCGGTCGATATTCAGACTACTATAACAATGGGAGGTCTCTGTCGATATTCAGAGTACTATAACAATGGGAGGTCTCGGTCGATATTCAGAGTATTATAACAATGGAATGTCTTGGTCGATATTCAGAGTGTTATAACAATGGAAGGACTCGGTCGATATTCAGACTACTATAACAATGGGAGGTCTCGGTCGATATTCAGAGTACTATAACAATGGGAGGTCTCGGTCGATATTCAGAGTATTATAACATGTGAATGTCTAGGTCGATATTCAGAGTGCTATAACAATGGAATGACTCGGTCGATATTCAGACTACTATAACAATGGGAGGTCTCGGTCTATATTCGGAGTACTATAACAGTGGGAGGTCTCGGTCGATATTCCGAGTACTATAACAATGGGAGGTCTCGGTCGATATTCCGAGTACTATTGGGAGGTCTCGGTCGATATTCGGAGTATTATAACAATGGAAGGTCTCGGTCGATATTCGGAGTACTATAACAAAGGGAGGTCTCGGTCGACATTCAGAGTATAATAACAATGGAAGGTCTCGGTCGATATTCAGAGTATTATAACAATGGAAGGTTTCGGTCGATATTCGGAGTACGATAACAAGGGGAGGTCTGGTCGATATTCGGAGTACTATAACAATGGTAAGTCTCGGTCGATATTCGGAGTACTATAACAAGGGGAGGTCTGGTCGATATTCAGAGTATTTAACAATGGAAGGTTTCGGTCGATATTCAGAGTATTATAACAATGGGAGGTGTCGGTCGATATTCAGAGTATTATAACAAGGGGAAGTCTCGGTCGATATTCAGAGTATTATAACAAGGGGAAGTCTCGGTCGATATTCAAAGTACTATAACAATGGGAGGTCTCTCTCGATATTTGGAGTACTATAACAAGGGGAGGTCTCGGTCGATATTCGGAGTACTATAACGAGGGGAGGTCTCGGTCGATATTCAGAGTATTATAACAATGGACGGTTTCGGTCGATATTCAGAGTATTATAACAATGGGAGGTCTCGGACGGTTTTCGGAGTACTATAACAAAGGCCGGTCTCGGTCGATTTCGAAGTACTATAGCAATGGAAGGTCTCGGTTGATATTCAGAGTATTATAACAATGGAAGGTCTCATCGACATTGAGTGGACTATAACAAGGTCTTGGTCGTAGTAATTCCTTGCTGTCGAGAATGAGATTTAAATACTTGAGCCGACTATTACCAGAATTAGTTCGCTCTGACGCTAGTTGTCGATTTTCCTTACTTTACGCCTCGACTTATGCTGAGCATGTTGTAGACAAGCTACGTCTCTTCCCTGGGTTCGGTGCTTGTATGCCAGGTCACAAGCCGTTGTAAACGAGATGCCTAGATAATATATCATTCTTCACATGCAGTTGTGACCTGTATTGGTGCCTCTTTGCCAGATTTACATTCAGCAATTTTCAAAAGTAATCTTGCCATGTGCTTCCTTGGCATCTGCAACGAGTTTACTCAAATTATCCAACACATTATTAATTTCTCTTTTTCCTTCATTTCTAAGATTCTTTATGACACTCCCAAATTGCTTGACGTAACCTCCAAAATCTTCGCGTGATTTCCTTTTGGACTCTACTATTATGTGTCCGGTTCTATTCCTTTCCACCACATAAAGCTCTCATTGTTTGTACTTTTACAAGCTAACTACTCCACCAGTACGTGCGCTTTTGCCTGTCTTCACACTCTACAAAAACATGCCTTTGTTACTTGTAGTACTCCATCCTTAAATTATATCCTAACCACTTCGTTTCAATGTCCTAACATTGTTTACTATATACTCTTTGGAATTTCTCATCAATCATTTCCATGTATTTATGCCACGATTTCTTATCCTGGAGATTTTCAACCCTAATTTGCCTTTAAACAGACTCACTTTCTGTACTATAGTTCTCACTATGCCGTTTGTGGTCTGTTTCATCAACGAGCCCCTGAATAACCTGCAATTCTTTATCGATTGCCTAAATTGATTGACCTGGTTGCTCGACCCTACCATATGTATCTGTGAATCTCTTTACCCATTACCTATCTCAGTCCTATTTCCTATCCTAGCATTGAAATCCCCCATTAGTACTCATCATCATCTTCGTATCCTTCCAGCGAGCTGGGTAGGGTGTTTATGAACAATTTGCCTCCATTTTGCTCTATCTTGGTACACTTCCTGTCTTGTTATTGTTCCTCCTCTAGTTTCCAGATCCCACAGCCATCTCTTCCTGTTGGTATTTTCCCCCTGCTGCTTTGGCGTGCGGGTATGCTTCATCCTCTTCACGTGTCCAGCCTCTCTGCCATCGACAGGCCTACCTGAATCTCTTCTCGGCTGACCGCAGAAGCTTCATCTCACACGCTTATAATTTGTGCAGCTCTCCAAGCTGTATGTCATAATTGGCAGGAGATAAGTTTTAAGCATGTCCCACACTAGATTCTGCACTTGATGAAAGAACTGAGATCCCTTCCTTACTCTGTTCTCTTCTAATTTGGCACGTCCATCTCTAGATATTGTACTTCCCAGGTAATTGAAAGCCTCCACACATTGAATTTTCTCTCCCTCTTGCACAAGGTTGTCCTGCTCATAATCATTAATCTTGCTCACTGTCAGCTGGTAGTCTACTCTTTAAACTTGGAATTTCATTTATCTATCTTCCCTGTACCTCTAGTTCTGTCTCTACATCATCAGCAATGACATCCCCATTCCCCATCTCCTTGATTTCCTTCATTATCACATCCATAAGTGTTGCACTCCTCTGTCTGTTCTGAACCAGTCCGATGTGCCATTACCCACTTGTACACAACTTGTGTATCCGTCGTATAGCATTTGCACCTTTATTAGGGATTTTGGAACCATTCTTCTTCTTCTTTATTATTATTATTATTCTCTTCTTTGTTCGATTTTGGCCTACTTTGGACCACGGGAAACAATTGACTTGCTGATTAGTCCTTTTTTCTACTCCCAGAAACTCTTCATCCTTTCACTGTGGATTCTCTTCCTTTCTTCCGACCAGATGTTCTTGGCTCTTCTCCTTTGCTTTTCCTGAAACCCCTTGAATGCATCAATCGTAACGCGAAACACCTCTCTATTCCAGATCTCATTTGGACTGACCCCAACTTCCTTCATATCCATTCTTATTTCATCTACCCATTTTGTAGTCGCTTTTATCTTGGTGATGTAATTAAAGATCTTCTTCGTTAGTCGACTATCGCTCATTCTCGTAAAGTGTCCATAGAACTTCAATCTTCTCTTCCGTATGGTATCTGTGATTTTTTCTGCTTGTCCGTAAAGATCTTTCTTTCGCCTCTTCCGCCATGTACCATCATTTCTATTTTCGGGTCCTAAGATCTTCCTCAAGATTGTTCTTTCTTTCTTCTCCAGTTCGTCTAATTCACCTTTCTTGTTCAGTATCAAACATTCTGAACTATACAATCCCTCAGGCTTGACAACCGTGGTATAGTGTCTTATCTTCGCTCCGAAAGATATTGTTCTTTTGTTGTACCTATTCTGTACTCATTTATATGCTAATTCCATCTTTCTGATCCTCCCTTTGTTTGCTGCATTATCCAGTCCATTAGGCTGGATCCATTCACCAAGGTATTTAAACTTATCCGACCTCTTGATCTTCCCATATTTTGTTTCTAAGTGCTTTTCGTCATCATGTTTGTATTCCATGTATTCTGTTTTATCATACGAGATCCTGAGTCCCGTGTTACCTGCAATTTCGTGTAATTTTTCAAGCATTATTTTAATTTCTTCTTTATTTTCAGCTAGCAATGCCATGTCATCCGCAAACGCTAAGCAATCAACCTTCACACCCTGCTTCTTTGTACCTAAACATATTCCTTCTATCCCTTCTTCTTTCATGGCATTCCTCCATGTTCTCATTATTTTTTCCAGGACAACGTTAAACAGAATCGGTGAAAGCCCATCTCCTTGTCTGACTCCTGTCCGAATTTTAAAGGGCTCCGAGATTTCCCCCTGAAATTTAATTTTGGAATCAGTTTCTGTTAATGTTTGAATTATAATCGCCCTTGTTTTGCTATCTATTCCAAATTCTTCCAAAACATTGAATAGGGGTTTCCGGTCTATGGAGTCGTAGGCTTTTTTGAAGTCAACAAACGCAACTACCGTATTTCTAGTTCATAAAGCTCTTACTCTCAAGATGCTTTTCAAACTAAAGATCTGCTCCACACAAGATCTTCCCTTTCTAAAGCCTCCTTGATATTCGCCTATTTGATGGTCTACCTGAACTTCAACTATGTGTAATAGCGCCTTAGATAGTACTTTGTACGATATCGCTAGCAAGGAAATTCCTCTGTAGTTGTTTGGATCGGTTCGGTCACCTTTCTTATGGAGTGGATGTATTAGGGCGCTTTTCCAGTCATCTGGGATAATTTCATTATTATTATTATTATTATTATTATTATTATTATTATTATTATTATTCAAGTACCGTGTTCGGTCCCCCGAACGTTGGCGATCATCATGGAAGAGGTGCCTTTGTCCACCGCGAGCCGGAACAATTCTTCAACAGATCGAATCTGTGACCACTCCTTGATATTCTGAAGTCAGGACATCTGTCTTCTGCCACGCCCTCGTCTGCCATGTATTTTGCCTTGGACTATTAGTCGAAGCAATTGATATTTTTGGCCTCTAAGTACATGACCCAAATGGCAGTTTTTCGATACTTAATTGTAGACAAAAGCTGAGGTCATCTCTGTTAGTTACTCTATCAGTCCAAGGTATTTTAAGCATTCGTCTATGAATCCACATTTCGAAGGTCTCTAATCGTTTCATGGTGTTGACCTCCAAAGTCCAAACCTCCATACTATAGAGCATCCAGCGTTTAGAAAAGACCGTGGAGCCTTATGGCGACAATGTTGCTAGCTCTAGGCAGAGGTAGCGCTGACGTCATACGTTATGTTCACCCGCTTCGAGTACTGTCCTTTCATAAGTTAGCGAGACAACACAACCCCAGCAGACACCTAAAGTAGAATACGCCCAGGAAGGAGCAGTTTTGCAGGTGTTAACGGATTGGACCAGTATTAAGGATACCATACCTACGCGAAGAGAACCAATAACGACATTCGTTTCGTTGTGATACGACGCGTTAATGATTGACAGATGTCGAGAGCACAACCCTTCCTTCCTTCTCGGATGTACTGTATGTTGACGATGTTAACTATTTTTACGTCAGCAATACTGTTGATCATCACTTTTTTTTTGTTATTAGTTAGGCTATAATTTAGTTTCTTTCAATTCTATTTTTGTTCTTTTGTTTAGATTAATATTTGTAATATTGTATTGAGTTAGCCATGCGGTTAGGGGCGCGCAGCTGTCAGCTTGCATTCGGGAGATAGTGGGTTCGAACCCAACTGTCGGCAGCCCTGATTCGATCGAACAGAAAATAAAACACACACAACAATAATACCAAAGACGGATAGTGCTTCAGAACTTATGTTGGCGGCGGAACTGAGCACTGGATGAGGCTCTTCTTTCCAGCGTGCTAACCTCGAAAATGTTTAAATCACTAAGACGTAATATAAGCGATACTTGTATGCAATAACAAAGGTAATCAATTGACAGATAATTGTAGGAAGCTATTATGACGAAAAATATATATGTTCTGAGTTCCTTCATGATAAAAGGTAATGTAACATAACCAGTGTAGGGAGGGGGGTTCCGTTAAAAATAAGAGCCCAAAAGACCCACTGTCTTTTCTAAACTCTGGATGCTCTATATACAAGAGTGTCGACCAGACATAGGCTCGAGCCTATCTTTGTCAGAGCTTCAGATATAAGTTGCCATTGATGAAGCACGAGGACATTTTCCTATACACACTGCGTGTCGTTTCAAGGCGACTTCTGATTTCAACGTCGGGATTTAAATGGTCAGTGATGATACTCCCTAGATATTTAAAATGGTGATCTCGCTCGACTGGAAGACATCTGATGTTCAAAGCAGCCTGATCATGAGTTTGACGACTAAATACCATAAATGTATCTTATTTACATTGATTTGAAGTCGAAATTCTTCAGATGTTGTGCTGATGTTGGTTAGTAATTGTTGAAGGCCTCCAAGGCTATGGTTGGTTGGTTCTTAAGTTTAGGGGCTGCGACAACGTGGTCATGTAGCCCCGTGTACTTTGGGTGTGTGTAGAATCTGTCTGATAACTGGTGTTAATTGTGATGACTGTATTACTGTGTGTTATCTGTTGTTTTTTTTAAATTAAAGTAAAGACTGCAGACTTTTGAATTTTCAAATAGTTCCTACTTTTACCGCCGAACGCCACCGTCAACGACTACTAGGCCAAGTTGAGAACTTAGCTACCAGACGCCACCGCAGTCGGCTCTTGGCAACGAACATGGCAACCTAAGAGCGTTGTTTACATTCTTAACCTATACAATTTAGCTTCATACAGGTGTAATTAGTGGAAGGTTCTTTAACATGCCATAAATCTCATGGGACCGCCGGCTTTACTTCCCCTCCGAAGGAAGGCATACTGAGGGATTTTTAACGCTCCTAAAAATCCGACGACTTCGGCCGGATTTGAACCCGCGATCTTGGGCATAGAAGCCCAGTATGCTACCGACAACGCCACCGAAGCCGCTTCCAAGGTTATCACAAGAGAGCAATGTGTCATCAGCTTATGGAATTGTATTTAGGACAACACCATTCATTCCAACTCCTAAATGTTTCTAAGGCTTTCTTGAACCATTCGTGTTTTTTTTTTCTTTTTTCTAAACACTCCCACACACTGTCATAGGCTTTTTCTAAATCCAGAAATACCATTATGAGATATTTTTCCTTTTTCCCAGTACTTTTCCATTAACTACCTTAGTGTGTCGTCCCTCGGCTGCTTCTGAACCCATGTTGTTCCTCTTCAAACTGGTTTTCTAACAACGATCCTAATCTTTACTCAATAATATTTTCCAATATCTTAAGACAGTGTGATAATAGAGTGATTCCTCTATACTTAGAACACTTTTTCCTACTACCTTTCTTAAACATGGGTTGTATAACTCCCTTCGTCCAGTCTTCTGGTACTTAATACTATACTATATTTATTGTTAACTCTCTACCACATCATTCAGTGCCTCTACTTCTTCCTAATGCGCCCCTGATACAATTCTGACCCGATTTCCTGAAATCTCCTAATCTATCCACATTAGTTGTTCATTTACGTAGCTCGCAGAAACTATGTTACGTTCGAAGGTTCTCTTGACCTACAGCCCTACTCCCCCTGCCTCGTTTTACACATGACAGGTACACCTTGTAATCTCCTACTTCCTCCTCTATCTCTCTTTATCTGAACTTCATCAATCCCACTTGGTCATTCATCTATTTTCTTCCTTCCATAATCACCCTCCATATTAATTTCACCCCATTGAATACCAGTTCGATTGCCTGTTCGTTTCCAAGAAATCCCTGTTCTATCGGTAGTGGGAGTCCATCGTTGCTTGCTCAAGAGATTATTGACTGGTTTTAGAAGTGCAAGTGAAGCAGGTTGCTAGCCTTACTTACACAGGGCCCCTGAGTGAGTTTGGTAGCCCTAGCTGCCTGAGAACATGGAGGGCCATGACTCAGAATATGTCCAAGATGCCCACTCCTGGTATCCCGACTGGCAGGACCACTTAAGCCCAGTTGTACGAACTCGGGTTATCCTGATGATGATGATGATAATTGTTGTTTTAAGGGGCCTAACATCGAGGTTATCGGCCCTCGGGTTATCCATCGGAATAACTATACTTGGGCTAGCATCTTCCTTGGTATATCTCCAAGGGTGGGTTGTACGTCAAGATTTTATTCCGGCGCTCGCTATTCCATGTTTGTCTGAGAGACAAAGTTGGTAACAAACGGAGCTAACTTTTTGGACATATCGATACGAAATATGATGTTCTTTGGAAACGGATGAATGTCGAATTGACCACTGCGATACTCCATGAGAGGCCGTGAGAATAACACACATTATAAATATAGTACGGTATGCATTGATTACGAGTCAATAAATAATAGTGAAACCTTCACAGACACCATATCAAAAGTAAAATTTCGGGGGAGAATATCTAAACCATTCAAAATAAAGACAGGTGTAAGGCAAGGTGATGGTTTATCTCCACTGCTATTCAACTGTGTCCTGGAGAAAATAGTAAGAATTTGGAATCAAAAACTGAGGGAACACAAGATATCACCCATAACACTAGGGAATAAAAACAGAGCTATTGAAATAATCTGTCTAGCATTTGCAGATGATTTTGCCATACTTTCTGAAAATCTGACTGACGCAACAGTGCAAATTAATCTCTTAGAAGAGATAGCCAACAGAACAGGTTTAAGAATTTCTGTAGAAAAAAACAAATTTATGACAAATATAAAAAATGCTCCAGAAATCCTAGTCACAGAAATTGGTAAAATTAAGAGGGTAAAGAAATTCAAATATTTGGGAGAAATAATTCAGGAAAATGGTTTAGAAAAATCTGCTGTAGAGGAAAGAGTACACAAGATGGAAAGAGCATATGGTATAACTAGGAACACCTACAACAACAAATGTTTATCTAGAAACTTGAAAATACAGCACTACAGAACAGTAATCAAACCAGAATGCCTATACGCAAGCACTGAATTATAAGTTAGATAAATTGGAAGTATTAGAATGACGAATTGTACGGAAAATATTAGGTCCATTAAGAATTACAGAATTCTGGAAATTAAGAAGTAATGATGAAATATACCGCAACATTGAAAACATAACAGACACAATAAAAAAAGAGGCGATTGCTATTTTTTGGACATTTATATAGAATGAATGACGACAGATTAACCAAACAGATATTCAAATATCTTTGGAACAAGAAATTAACAACAACTTGGATTCAAGAAGTTAAAAAGGATTTGGAAAGAAACAATATATAAGAGAAGAAGATGCAATAGAGAGAGAAATTTTTAGGAAAAAAGTGTAGGGAATGGAAGGGTTCCAAGGAAGGAAGGAAGGAAAAGAAAAGAGGCTCAAAATGGTCCGAAGAGAGAAACAAGATGCATAGTGTGAAGATGAAGGAGTGGTGCAGGCTAGGCTACGACATTTTTTTATGATAAATTTTACCTCTGTCATATGTTCCAGTCGATCGATAATTTGATCTAATTACCTCAAAACTGTGTCTTTTCCCAGTCTGAACCGTATAAAGAATTCATTTTCATCACAGTTCTGAAAATGATCCCACATCTGTCTGATCGTCTTTCTTTTTCTCCTTTAAAGCAATATTCTTTCTAATAAGTGATCCTCTACATTAATTCCTGGCATCTCCAGCATGAATGCTATCTTCAATATTATGAGTAGCATACGTTCTTGATTGACGCGAAGTTACTATTAATACCCCGTTCCATCAAGGATCACCCCAAATGATTACCGGTACATATAAAATATAATGCAGAAACACCAAACATAACATAAAAACAAAAACTAATAAGAAAAATAAGTTGGAACATGGTGGGATCGATCAGCAAAAATTGAAACTCTCCGTCGTGAGTCCGGCACGCTAGCTACTTCACCACCGCGACCTGGCGTAATTTTGTGAAGACTGCGCATATGATGCTTACGTGCGTAATGTCGGTGACATGCTTTCGTAATTTTCTGTAAAAATGTGCTGCTATTATATATTTTCCATGTACATTTTTGAATAGTTCACTGGACTTAAGAGTTTGCGATGATTTAACTTCGGATGGTATTGCGGTCGCTCCCGTCCGCGATATATATACCTGGTATAAGAAGATAGCCCGCCATCCCATGCCCGGTTACAGTAGCTATGCCGTCGTTTATACCCGGATTATCTCTTATACGAAAGTCGTAAAACTCAATTCTGCGCTTACTAGGTCACTCAGGGTCAGTTGTACGAACTCGGGTTTATACCTCGGTTAAAGTTATCTCCGTGGTTAGCGCAGAATTGAGTTGTACGACGTTGGTATAAGAGATAATCCGGGTATAAACTTCGGCATAGCAAACCAGGCATGGAATGGCGGGCTATCTTCTTATGTTGTTGTTTGAGTCTTCAGCCTTTTGACTGGTTTGATGCAGCTCTCCATGCCTCCCTGTCCTGAGCTAAACGTTTCATCTCTACATAGCTACCACACCCTACATCCAAGGCAATCTGTTTAACATATTCTAACCTTGGTCTACCCCTACAGTTCTTGTCCTCGACCCTTCCTTCCATAACTAAGCTTGCTATTCCTGGATGTCTTAGTATGTGTCCTACCAACCTATCTCTTCTCTTCATTAGCAGTCGCCAGAAACATCTCTCCTCTCCCACTCGTCTTAATACCTCTTCGTTTGTAACCCTATCTACCCATCTGATCTTCATCATTCTCCTGTAACACCACATTTCAAATGCTTCAATTCTCCTCTTTTCTGCTGCACCAATAGTCCAAGTTTCACTTCCATAGAGCGCCACACTCCAGACAAAGGCTTTCAAAAATGACTTCCTAATACCTAAATCTATATTCGATGTCAGCAGATTCCTTTTTTGTAGAAATGCTTTCTTTGCCTGAGCCAACCTACTATTTATATCCTCTTTGCTTCGTCCATCACTGGTTATTCTGCTTCCTAAGTAACAGAAGTCTCCTACTTCCTTCAGCTTTTCACCTGCCAATTTGATCTCCATAGAGGTTTCTGATTTATTTCGGCTGCATTCCAGTATTTTTGTTTTACATTTATTAATTTTCATCATGAATTCTTTCCGTAAGACTGAGTCCATACCATTCAAAAACTCATTCAAATCCTCAGGCTTGTCGGCCAAGATGACGATGTCATCAGCAAATCTCAGAGTTGAAATTATTTCTCCTTGAATCTTCACTCCCACTTTACATTTTTCTCTAATTTCCTTCATTGCTTGTTCAATGTAAAGATTGAAAAGTATGGGTGATAAGTTGCAGCCTTGCCTTACACCTTTCTGAATACCAGCTTCTCTCTCATGTCCTTCAACTCGAATGACTGCTGTCTGGTTTCTGTATAGATTGTATATCACCCTCCTATCCCTGTACTTTATTCCAATGGATTTCAAAATGTCAAACAATTTAGTCCAATCAACGTTATCAAAAGCCTTTTCTAAGTCTACAAAAGCCATGAACGTTCTCTTATCTTTCCTTATTCTACCTTCCAAAATCAGCCTAAGACTTAGTACAGCTTCCCTTGTTCCTACATTTCTCCTGAAACCAAATTGGTCTTCACCCAACTCCGTTTCTATCTGGCTTTCAATCCTCTTGTAAATTATTCTAGACAGGATCTTTGAAGCATGAGTAATCAAGCTGATTGTACGGTAATCTTCACATCTGTCAGCTCCCACTTTCTTTGGTATAGGGATGATTACATTCTTCTTGAAATCAGGGGGTACCTCACCTGTCTCATAAATCCTACACACCAAGTGAAATAACCTGATCAGACCTTCATCTCCTATGCAGCGTAGCAACTCAATCGGTATATCATCTATGCCTGGTGCTTTGTTCCTGCTTAAGTCTTCCAAAGCTCTATCAAATTCTGATCTCAATATTAAATCTCCTTTCGCATCCTCATCAATTTCCTCCTCCCTTTCCATTACATGATTCTCAATCTCCTTTCCCTTATACAAACTCTCTATGTAAGCTTTCCATCTCTCAACCTTTTCTTCCCTATCTGTTAGAGGATTTCCATTTTTGTCCTTAATATTACAGCACTTAGTCTTCTTTTCCCCAAAAGTATTCTTAATCCTTCGATAAGCTGTGTCTACTTTTCCTAATTTCAGACAATTTTCTATACCTGCACATTTCTCTTTCAACCATTCTTCTCTTGCTTCCTTGCACTTCTTGTTAACCTCATTTCTCAGACGTCTGTATTCTGCTTTCCCCTTTTCATCTCTTACATTCTTGTGTTTCCGCCTTTCATCCATCAATTCTAGTATATCCTGAGTGATCCACGGTTTTCTACCTATTCTTTCTTTCCTACCAATGTTTTCTTCTGCGGATTTTGTTATTTCATTCTTCAAAAGTGCCCATTCGTCTGCAATTGAAGTTTGTTTAGGGTTTTTCATTAGTCCTTCCTTTATACTCTTCTTGAATCTTTCGTTTACATCCTTCTCTTTCAGTCTGTCTATTGCCCACCTTTTTGGCTTTTGACTTTTCTTCAGTTTCTTCAACTTTAATCTGCATTTCATTACAACCAGATTGTGGTCAGAGTTTATGTCAGCACCAGGATATGTTTTACAATCCAAAATCTGGTTTCGAAACCTCTGCTTGACCATAATGAAGTCGATTTGGTAACGCCCTGTATCTCCTGGTCTCATCCATGTGTATATTCTTCTATTGTGGTTATTGAATAAGGTGTTAGCTATGACCAACTCATGCTCGGTGCAGAATTCTACCAGCCTGCTTCCTCGATCATTCCTTTCACCTAATCCGAAACCTCCTACTATCTTCCCTTCTCTCCCTTTTCCTACCACAGCATTCCAATCTCCCATTACTATAACATTCTCATCACCCTTGATATACCTCAGAATTTCGTCTATTTCTTCGTAGACCTTTTCAACATCCTCATCATCAGCTTGACTGGTAGGCATATAGACTTGTACCACTGTGGTGCAGGTAGGTTTAGTATTGATTTTTGCTACAATAATCCGTTCACTATATTGCTCATAATATTCCACCCGCTGTCCAAGTTTCCTACTCAATATGAGGCCAACCCCTGCTTGGCCATTGTTTGATTTATATACCAAGTATATATATATGGCGGACGGGAGAGACCGCAATAACATCCGAAGTTAAATCATCGCAAACTCTTAATTCCAGTGAACTATTCTATTCATAAATGTACATGAGAACGTATAATTTTAATAGCAGCACAATCATTACATACACATTTTTACTGAAAAATTACCAAAGCAAGCCAGCGACATTACGTATGTAGGTATCATATGCATTAACTTCTGCACCAAATGCTATGTCGCAGTGGTCCAATGGTTAGCGTGCCGGACTCACGTCGAAACAAAGTAATTTTTGTGGTTCGAATCCCACCAGTTCCAACTTTTTTTTATTATTAGTTTTTGTTTTAATGTTATGCTTGGTGTTTCTGCATTATATTTTATATGTAGCCTACCAGTAATCATTTGGGGTGATACTAGGTTCAACAGGGTATTAATAACTCCGCGTCAGTCAAGAGCATAGGCTACTCACATTCAAGAGAACAATCATGCTGGAGATGTCAGGAATTTATGTAGAAAGTGATGCAGAGGTTCACTTATTAGAAAACAACCGAAGTTAAATCATCGCAAACTCTTAATTCCAGGGAACTATTCATATATGTACATGAAAATGTATAATCTTAATAGCAGCACAATAATATTACATACATATTTTTACAGAAAATATCGAAAGCAGGTCACCGAATTTACGTACGTCAGCGTCATATGCGCAGTCTTCAAGGACTGACGCTAGGTAGTGGTGGTCTAGTGGCTAGCGTGCTAGTCTCGGGAGTATATAGTCACAATTTTTGCGAATCGAATCCCACCAGGTCCAACTTTTTTTTTCTTATTCGTTTTTGTTTTTATGTTATGCTTGGTGTTTCTGTATTATCTTTTATATGTACTGGTAATCATTTGGGGGTGATCCTTGGTTCAACAGGGTATTAATGGTAACTTCGCGTCAGTCAAGAGCGTAGACTACTCATAATCAAGAGAGCATTCATGCTGGAGATGCCAGGAATTAATGTAGACATTGATACAGAGGATCCCTTAATAGAAAGAATATTTCTGCAAAGGAGAAAAGCAAAGAAGATCAGAAAGAGGCCGGGTCATTTTCAGAACTGTGATGAAATTAATTCTTTATATGGTTCAGACTGGAAAAATATACAGTTTTGAGGTTATTAGATCAAATTATCGATGGACTGGAACATAAGACTGACAGGGAAAATGTATGATAACATGTAGTAGCCTAGCCTGCACCAACCAGTACTTATTTCTTGGATAGGCTAAATTACTTTGCATTATATTTATATATACGATATGCTAATATCTTCTGACTCGTAAGCAATGCATGTATTATTATTGTTTTCGTTATTCTCAAGGCCTCGTAATTCACGAGTATCGCAGTGGTTAACACGATATTGCTCTGTTTCCAAAGAAGTTCATATTTGGTATCAATGTGTCCACAAAGTTAGCTCCGTTTGTTACCTACTTAGCTGGTCTCTCAGACAAACACGGAATAGCGAGCCCCGGGATAAAATCTTGTCGTACAACCCACCCTTGGCGATATACCAACGAAGACGCTAGCCCAGGTATAGCTATTCCGAGTTCGTACAACTGGCCCTCAGCCGTGGTTCACGAACTAGGGCGTGACTACATCATGAACCTAAAGTAAAAGCTTTTTCTGAAACGTCCATATGATTTAATGACTAAAGGTCGATTCTCACTATACAATACGTAACCTTTCCGTTTCCTTTCCATCACATCTCTGTACATGAACGTTTACTGTATTTTAAATGAGTACACGCACACTGCACATTGCGTTTCCCGGCAGAATTGTTTCTCAGCAATGTTTACGGAACGTATGCGGACATTGTGTTGACAGTGTGCACTTGCATTCCGTGTTTTGGCGCTCTCTGTGATTTTAACCTGGGCTGTTACGTGTCGACTCAAAACTCACGAGTCTCAAGATGAGGGTTAGGAAAAGTAGGTTCTGTACCTGGGCCAGTCTCAAAACTCACGAACCAAGCCATAGCCACCTATAAGGTTATAGGTAGCCATGGCCAAGCCAGTTCATTGGGAAAGGATCCATTGTTAGAGCCAGCCAGAACTGCTTGCCCTCTTGTAATTGGCACCTCTCTCATCAAGATGTCGTTGATTCTTTTAGGAGCTTTGCGACATCGTGGTCGTGTACTTGGGTGAGCATAGCATTTGTCTGATAACGTGCGTCACTGTGACGTCTGTACAATACAAACGAAATCCCATTCTAAAACTGGGTGGACAAACATGGGTTGAAGGGCTCTCCAGAATCGTGAGTTTTGAGACTATATTATAATGTTCATTCAGCTACTAGTTTATTGTCGTGAGTTTTGATACTATTTGTTACTATTTTTAGCTCGTGAGTTTTGAGACGTAACCGGTTATTAGGTATGGTTAAAGGTTGCGGTACGAAATAGTGAATTCGAGAAACATGGTTTTGTAAATTTATCGGGATTTTATAATTAACAATATTCCGTCGCAAACTTAAGTAATTTATGTATTTTATTCTTATTTCGAACATCGCCTGAAACAGTACCTCATTGAACTCACCTACACATAAGATATAGTCCACGGCAAAATAAGCAAGTTGACTTGAACACTTCTAAATGGAATAAAGTAACACACTCTCCTTCTGTATTTCGCTCTTTTAACATAATCATGAACCCATTTTCTGCGTTTCCTCTTTCTTGTCCTCGTCTGTAATAATAGCATATAGAACTTGACCCCATTCTGTCACTAAATCCCAAAATTGACGGATATTGTCATGACGGTAGTGTAATGTGTGAATACAACAGCTTTTAACGCAAGGGGTATGGTTAGTGTGAATCGACCTTTATTCTTCAAGTTTGCAGTGAAATCACGGAGGAGTAACGCCAACACCAGGAAGTGGAGCATGTGCTGAGTTAGAACAATTCTTTCTCATTGTAGTATATTTTTCCTTAAAATCTGTGGACTATTTATTACAAAACTTGACTACAGCAAGTCCTTCCAATTAACTGATATTAACGTAGGGGCAGATGACCTCGCTGTTCCGCGCCTTAAAACTACAATAACTAACTTAATGCGTATTATATATGTAGAACATTTGGCAACATGGCGGATGATCTCGGTCTAAATACTGAGGACTCAATGACCACACTAACACTGGAGCAGATGGCCATTATTCGAGCCGAAGTAGCCTACATGAGAGAGAAGGCAAGGCTGCAACTGCTTTTCCACCTATAGGCTACATTGAACAAGCAATGAAGGAGATTCAAAGTGGGAGTAAAGATTCAAGGAGAAATAATGTCAACTCTGTCATCTTGGCCGACACGCATGAGTTTTTGAATGGTATGGAGGAAAGAATTCATGATGAAAATTAATAAATGTGAAACAAAAATATTGGAATGCAGCCGTAAGGAATCAGAAACCTCTATGGACATCAAATTGACAGGTGAAAAGCTGAAGGAAGTAGGAGACTTCTGTTACTAAGGAAGCAAAATAACCAGTGATGGACGAAGCAAAGGAAAGCATTTCTACAGAAAAGGAATCTGTTGACATCAAATATAGATTTAGGTATTAGGAAGCCTTTGTCTGGAGCGTGGCGCTCTATGGAAGTGAAACTTGACTATTGGTGCAGCTCTAAAGAGGAGAATTGAAGCATTTGAAATGTGGTGTTACAGGAGAATGATGAAGATCAGATGGGTAGACAGCGTTACAAACGAAGAGGTATTAAGACGAGCGGGAGAGGAGAGATGTTTCTGGCGACTGCTAATGAAGAGAAGAGATAGGTTGGTAGGACACATACTAAGACACCCAGGAATAGCAAGCTTAGTTATGGAAGGAAGGGTCGAGGACAAGAACTGGAGGGGTAGACCAATGTTAGAATATGTTAAACAGATTACCTCGGATATGAGGTGTGGTACTAGTCAAGTATTTGCAATATCCGCGGCGTGCAGCGAGGAACTGCTCAATCAGTGACTCAAACAACTTTTCGGTTGCCGTATATTAGTGTTTTTGATTATAACTTTTGTTTTACTTTGCTGTTTATTCCTCCCCCCTAAAATAACAATGTTCCTTCAGTAACGATTCTGTTTGTCACAGTGTACTAAATTATTCACCACTTCCGCAAAACCCATGAAATTCGTATCAAAGGAAACATGTTAACAATAAAAACCCAAATGTTCTGGGGTCGACCAACTCCAATAGCCTAATACAATCTCTATACAGAAAGAACTTAGTTTGAAATTGTAGGCACACGAAATTAATTTACTTTCCAATAGCTGTAAATTCAACTAGTAAAACACAACGAAACCCCAACATTAATCATTTGTGTGATCCATAATTTTCATAAAAATCAATAAGCTCTATTACACCGACATAAAATACCATTTTCTATTTGTACCCGCCGTTGCCCGGGTCATGTACTGTAGATGAGATCCTTCGGTTGGTTGGTTCTTAAGTTTAGGGGCTGCGACAACGCAGTCATGTAGCCCCGTGTACTTTGGGTGTGTGTAGAATCTGTCTGATAACTGGTGTTAATTGTGATGACTGTATTAGTGTGTGTTATCTGTTTTTTAATCCAAGTAAGGACTGCAGACTTCTGAATTTTTCAAATAGTTCCTACTTTTGCCGCCAAACGCTACCGTCAACGACTACTAGTTCAGAACTTAGCTACCAGACGCCACCGCAGTCGGCTCTTGGCAACGAACGTAGGAACCTAAGAGCGTTGTTACATTCTTAACCTATACAATTTAGCTTCACACAGGTGTAATTAGTGGAAGGTTCTTTAACATGCCTTAAGTCTATGACATGGGACCGCCGGCTTTACTTCCCCTCCGAAGGAAGGCATACTGAAGGATTTTTAACGCTCTTAAGAAATCCGACGACTTCGGCCGGGTTTGAACCCGCGATCTTGGGCATAGAAGTTCAGCATGCTACCGACTACGCCACCGAAGCCGCCTGAGATCCTTCATTGCTGTCCTGAGTCGTTTCACTCATCATGGGTTTTCCATTTTTGTAAATCTCGTTATGTTGTTGAATGTTTTGTTTCAATTGATATTGCAACTTTACATATTAGTTGGTGCAGGGAGACTGTCCTGGAGCATTGTAGAGATAACAGTTGCCACACTTTTGTCTTTTATACGAGGGTATTCGATAAGTCATGGCAATCAGCGATCCTGGTGGTGACTTGTGATTATTGTATAAATCTGTAATATACAAATAACTGATATTTGTGAATACATTAACTGTTTCTCACGTTCAGTAAGTAATAATAGATGTTCAGTAGATATGACCAAAGGTATTTCATAAACATCCAAGTTGCAAGAAGCTTATGGAACTATCTTCCGTCAAGGAAGAGAGGAATGTCGCAGTTGTTCCAACTGACGATCTCCATGTTCTTATTGGAAAAGTAGCGGACCCGTGCGAGAAATCTCGCATGTTCATAAACCAAACAGCATGTTACAGCAACAGTATTTGCAAATCACACACTTCTTACAAAAATCGATATTTATGAAATTAGAATGCAGAAGAAAGACCTGAAAAAGAATTAACGTTTAATAGTTTTAAGGTTTTAGACGACATCTCATAATTGCAGCATGTTAGAGCATCAATATTTTACAAATTGCACACTTCTTACAAAAATCGATATTTATGAAATTAGAATGCAATTCGTCACTGCCAATGCCATTTGTGTGCTGAGTCCATTGATTGACAGCTTAACCGTAACACTCACTGGTTATTCGGAATTTATGAAATTATACAATTTGAGTACCGGTACACATTCCTTTGATTTACTGTTTCTGAAATCCATGCAAAATGATGAAGGAAATACCTCAGAATGTTAAAATGATATGAAACAGGCGTCACAGCGGCCAAAATGTGAAGTGGACAGCAATGATGTCGCATATTTTCCTACAGCAAAAGTATTTGCAAATCGCACACTTCTTACAAAAATTGATATTTATGAAATTGGATTGCAATTCGTCACTGCTAATGTCATTTGTGTGCTGAGTCCATTGATTGACAGCTTAGCTGTAACACTCACCGGTTATTCAATATTTATGAAATTATACGATTTGAGTACTCATTCCTTTGATTTACTGTTTCTGAAATCCATGCAAAATGATAAAGGAAAGACCTCAGAATGTTAAAATGACATGAAACGGCCGTCCCTACGGCTAACTGCGCACTGAACAGCAATGATGTTCCGAATTTCCCTACAGCAACAGTATTTGCAAATCGCACACGTGATACATTTTTAAAGTCATGTTTTAAATAAATTAGAGATATTAATGAAATAATAGTGCAATTCGTCCCTGCTAATGTCTATTATCTTTCATTTGTCTCGATCGGTCGCTTGTGAGCGCCGCAGGAGGGATCTATACTACTTAAATAATATATATGATGACGACGAGCGTTGGACATGTATGGAGATTGCCAAGGAACTTGGTATTGCAGCATCGTCTGTCCATCACATTTTAAGAAAAATGAGCTGAAGATGCGAAAAGTTTGTGCCCACTGGGTTTCGCACACGCTAACCGAAATTGGAAAGTGGCAGCGAATGGAGACAGCAAGAATGCATTTGGAGCTATATGAACATGAAGTTCGTGTTATCACAATGGATCTTTCTTTATTTGTGTCAGAAGTATCAATACGAATTTTGAATATAGAATATCTACATTTCTACCATACATATATACAAGCCTATTTTACAAAACAATCAAATATTGAAGCAACAAATTTGAGCTAGATGATTTTTGCCCAGTATTGGGCAATGTCAGTACGCTGGAGGAGGCTGCATAGTGCACTTTGAAGGACTTAAGTCACAGTGACATAAATGTTGGATTGTCTGCAGCTCTCCACAGTCATAGAGTGATGAGTCGCTTGAGAAACCCCACTTCCGCAGATTTACTCTTGTCCTGCCTACTCCTGTACGAAGTCTGTTAAGGGCTTTCCAAGTTGTCCACTTCTCCTGGTGTCCACATGGAAGACTTTCCTTCGGCTCCATCCAGTTGGAAAGGTGGTTAGTTCTTTCTTTCCACATCTTGATCCTAGCATTCTCTGCTTTCCCTTGAAGCTTAACTGTTGTGCGGAGAAAACACTTTCTAGATTTCAGCCTCCGTATAATGATCACAATGGATGAGACAAGGGTACGTTCGTATACACCTGAGCTGGAACGACAATCAAACGAATGGCGTCATACAGAATCACCACGCCCAAAAAGAGGTCGAGCATTGCAGGATCCTCTATTGTGTGTTATGATTATGTACCTTATGGTATAAAAGTGAATGCAGACTACTACTTGCGCTACTTGGAACAGCATGACGTCATGACACTGCTCGTTGCCATGTAGCCGCAACAGTGAGGAATTTGTTTCAAAGGTGGAACTGGGAAGTCCTCGAACATCCACCAAATTCACCTGACATGAGCCCTTGTGAATACGACTTATTCTCAAAGATCTCTACGAGGCGTTCGATTTCAATGAAGAGTTGACATCCAGAGAGCTCTACATCGATCAGTGAGAGAGATGGAATGCGTCGTCTTCCAAGGATTTGGCAACATTGTAGACATGGCAGGAGACTATAAATGAAGTTCGTAATGTCAAAATTAACCAATTTGTGATTTTATAGCAGTCTTGCCATAACTTATCGAATGATGGATGTGGTGATGCTCGCGAAACATACCACGCCATACCCTGAGTGGCCAAACGTCACGGGAAGGGTACTCCTGAGTGCTGCGGCGGAGCTGTGAAGATGCAACACGTCACGAGTGATCATAGCATTTCGGAGATTACACGCGAATTCGGGTTTTCGTGGTCAACAGTGTCGAGGGTGGATCTTCAATATCGCAGAGATAATGTTACCATCCGCAGCAAGGGACGACCACAGGTGTTCAACGAACGGACATCACTTCGCATCAGCAGAACCATACGGAGCGGTCGTGAGTCAGATCACCGACCAGTTGAACGTTGGGAGTCAGGAACACATTTCTTGTCGAGTCGAGGGCTCGTTCCCATAACTAAGTGTGTATTATATACCGTCCTGTCCCATCTCAGTAATTGCAGTATCTCAGGCTTCTCTTTACCCAGGCTTGGGACCGGCAGCAATGGTTACTGGTCCTTAGTAGTGCTAGATTTAGACAGAACTAGTCACTCACCAGTACGATGCCGGCGCTTCACTGCGGCACTGCATCCCAGTATTTTTGTTTCGACGGTTTTGCACCTATTCGTTTTGATTTCGCGACATTTCGCGCTTATAAATTCAATGCTATGTTTGCTATAAATACCCAAAAAGCCCTGAAGAAATTTTGCGTGTATCGCTATTATGGATCCTGTTTATTATTTTGTTGTTATGAGTGACCTCACCCCAGGGCTGTATTTCTAAGTAGGCTGCAGCCTAGAGCGGGAAATTTTCAGGGGTGGCAGTTTGGCAATTCATTCAAAGGCTAAAATGAAATATTTCAGACGTTAATAATATTTTCTGTACGAATTTAAGAATACATGTTACTTAAACTACAGTATGTTTTAGTCCTTCTACAGTTTTTCCTGCCTTAGAAGAGTTAAGAACTATCGGCGAACTAGTATTTCTGAAATACGGTTAAACTCACTTTCATTACTTTGCATTGAGGCAAATACAACAAAAACACTTTCATATGAGGACATTATTAACGAATTTGCCATTAAGAAATCTCGTAAGAAAGCAATGTAAATTTGAACATCAAAATTGCCTGGGGTGAGTTGTTTTAGAGAAGTTTGTATATTTTTCAACAAATAAACCAGTAATTGACTACATTTTGTATAATTTCATTTCACCATGTAGGACAACTTAATTCAAATTGAACACAGTTCTTCTATCTCGCAAAATATAGTCATTAGCGATAAAATATAAAAATATGTGTAAAATAGTGATCACTGATCTCCAAGAACAAATTAATTAATTAAGTTTGAAACCCATTTCATTTTTTAACGGATCTTAAAGAAGTAAAAAAAGACAAGCAGACTAATTTCAGCATAACATTTATTATGTAAGCCATTAAAATTGTAGTTTAAATTAAACTAAATGAACTTTATGTTTAAAAAACATGAAAACGCCAATGAAATCTATCCTTTTGTTGTATAAGAAAAATGTATTAAGCAAATATGAACTATTGAGGGGGCCGCAAATAGACTTTAGCCTATAAGCGGCATAGTCTTAAATCCGGTCCTGCCTCACCCACAGATATTCGTCGCTGGAAATGCTTTATAGGAATCTTTATCCTATCGGTATCACAAAACTGAGTTCCTCATGTTAATCCCAATAGCACAGGAGCAAGAAGCGACTCTTCGTTCTTTAGTTGTTTATGTGAACTAATGTTGGATGCTTGTTACAGATCAGCCGCCAGTCAATCGACGCCTGCAAGGATTACTTCCGGGACGATCTGGTCAAGACAGACTGGCAACTCATGGTGGAGCTCAAGAAGCTCTTCCAGATCTTGTAGCCCAATGTACGAGTACGTATCTCTCATAGTTGTATTCGCCAAGAGCACACTTGAGAGTGAGGACGGTTATTGTTGTAGCTTGTCTCTGGTTTCTCAGTGTGTAGTGGCCATCCTGGTTCTTTACCTGAATTACAAATACAACAGACATCACAATTACACGTTGCCCAAGCCCCTGAAATGAAACAATAGCAACAAATTTCTTCTCATAGGTTCTGCTAAATTTGCAATGGATGTCCAAATGATTCATAGCGTTCTTTTGGTTGGCAGGCCTGCTCCAAGGTGTGTGTTTTTTTGTATGTTTGTGTTTTCCCTTTTTCTAACTAGTTTCCCGGTTTTTATTCCAAAACATTAGTTGAGTAATAATTAGGTTGAAAGTTCCGCCTAATCAATACTTTTTATTAAATATGATTAAATATAATCTAGGGATTTTCTGCCAACACAAATGTTCCTCCATTCTATACTAGAAAGCCCTACAGTGTCAAGGCGCTTAGATATCTAACCTTCTTGACTTTCATAGCGTTCCAAGGAACAGCAAGCTGCCCTCTGGGTGTCAACAAAGCTTTCACCCGGCACCCGACGTCATACGATATTATTATTATTACTGTGTGGTCATGTTTCGAGGCCCCTTCATCAGCCGATATGAATGAATCAATAAATGTCAATTATCTTGTGTCTTTGGCTAATGAAGGGGCTAAGTAATAATTAGCCCTCGAAACATGTCCCACCAATGACCACACAGTGATCATATCATCATATATATTATTTCAGTAGTATAGATCCCTCTTGCGGCGCTCACAAGCGACCGATCTAACAAATGAGCATTCAAATGAAAGTGAATAGACATTAGCAGTGACGCATTGCACTCTAATTTCATAAATATCTATAATTTCTTTAAAAAATGACTTTAAAGAAATGTACGAAGTGTGCGATTTGCAGATACTGTTGCTGTAGGAAAATACACTCCATAATTGCTGTCCACTTCACATTTTGGCAGCTGTGACGCCCGTTTCATTTCATTTCAAGATTCTGAGGTCTTTCTTTATCATTTTGCATGGATTTCGGAAACAGTAAATCAAAGGAATGAGTACTCTAATCGTATAATTTCACAAATATCGAATAATCGGTGAGTGTTGTGATGATCCAATTTTCACTGAAGTTAGGGAACGTAGAACTTGGAATTCTAACTGAAATGTACAGTTCTATAATCATTTGGTTGAAATAAAAACATAACAACCTTTCTCCTTAATTCTCTCATTGTAAACCTACTGGGGAAAGTGTGGTTTTCTCTCACTGGTCCGCTAGTCTTATTCTTATAAATATAAATGAATATTCGTTTGTTCGTTTCTTATCCATTCATAAACCATTCATCCAATTGCGACCAAATTTTGGTGAGTTGTTGTGCCCACTTCCGGGATGGTTATAGGTATAGTTAATCCAATTTACAATAGATAGCGCGCGAGTAGTTTAAACAAATGAGTGTTGGCGATGCGTTTATATAGCCTACAATTCATCCGATTGCAACCAAATTTTGGTGGGTTGTTGTGCACACTCCCGGGAAAGTTATAGGCGTAGTAATCCAATTTACAATAGATAGCGCGCGAGTAGCTTCAACAAAATGGCGTACGATTCTTTTCAGGAAATTCCCACATGCGTTCATATACCATTCATCCCATTGCGATGAAACTTGGGTGAGATGTTGTGTACACTTCTGGAAAGGTTCCTGGCTTACTATATCCACTTTGCAATAGGTAGCGCACGAGTAGATTCAACAAATGAGCGACGCCGCGCAAAGCGTTTCAAAAAAGTCCCGTATGCGTTCATGTACCATTCATCCGATAGCAATGAAACTTGGGTGAGATGTTGTGGACACGTATGTGGAGGTTTACAACTTAGTAAATGCATTTCACAGTAGGTAGCGCACGAGTCGATTCAACAAATGAGTGACAGAGCACGAATTGTTTAAACAAAATTATATATGCGTTCATATGCCATTCATCCGATTGCGATGAAACTTTGGTGAGTTGTTGTGCACGCTCCCGCAAATGTTTCTAAATTAGTTAATCCATTTTACGTAAGTTTAGAGGCAGTTAACGGAAATTGAAAAACATATTGTGTATCCTAAAGCACTTCAAGAAACAAAATTACAACGCTAACACTTTCTTTGATTGGCATTGCAACGCATGCCGGGCACAGCTTGTATTTAATAAAGGTATTGATCCGGCGGAACTTTTAGCCGAACCAGAATGACCCTTTTAAGTTCTAAAACATTAACTTAAGAAGTCCCTCCCCCGACTGAAGAGTTGTGTGTGTTCCAGCTGTGCCGTCTGCTGTCTTCCTGCTGCGCTGCTCGACCGAGGTTTCAATGCTGCTCTCAGCTCGGAATGTCTATACAGTGTTTTTTATTTAGTTTGTGTAAGTGTTGGATGTTTTATATGTTGCATATACTATATATATTATAAATAAATGTCGCGTGTGTTGTAATAACAAAGTGTGTCTTTACCTTCCTGGTGCTGGTGGTAAGTGAAAGCGTTCTCGCTTTGATGAACGGTAATATATCGATACTTTACTGAGTACCTTGAATCTGGTTCCCAGACAGATGGGACCATCATAGTAGATGGCACCCCACTACCAAAGGCTTCACATCTCCGATACCTTGGCTCCGTTGTGAGACCTGATGGTGACACAGTCTCGGATGCCCGTGCTAGAGTGATTGCTGCGTGGATGAAGTGGCGTCAGGTCACAGGCGTTCTCTGTGACCGCAAGATCCCTTTGCGCCTCAAAACTAAGATCTATCCAACAGTCGTCTGCCCTGTTGCTTTGTATGGAGCCGAATGCTGGCCTAATACAAAGAAACATGAACAAGCCCTGAACTCAATGGAGATGCGGATGCTACGACTGGATCATATTAAGAACGAAGACGTCCGCAATACTCTTGGAATTGCCCCTATTTCAGCCAAAATGAGCGAGACTAGGTTGCGTTGGTACGGGTATGTAGCCCGAGCAAATATAGAGTCCATTGTAAGCAAGTCACTTGGTCTCGAGCCTGTTGGACAAAGACCTCCAGGACGACCAAAAAGGCGTCTGATGGATACCCTACACGACGATATCCGCATCGTAGGTCTTCGCCCTATAGATGCAGCAAACCGCAACAAATGGAGAGCGAGGTGCAGAGTGGCGAACCCCAAAAAATAATTGGGAACAACGCCAGGAAGAAGACTTGAGGAGAGAATGGGCGCTGCCTACCCGCCGTAGAATCAGGTAATATCACGGGTCCAGTCTAAACGGGATATAGACTGGCGGAAAATGAAGTCCCAATAGCAAGAAAACATTGTCTACGTAACATATATATTCGATGAAAGCTTCCATTTTACAGGTGCGTGAGAAGACACGTGACATGGTACATTAGAAACCGCTGCATGTATTGTGTCTTCTTGCACTTGGTTACGTGTTCAGGTCTGGTGACCTCGCAGGCACATCCGTTGGGCGACAGCAATGGTATGAGGACGACCTCGTGGAATGAATGGAATCGAATGCTCCTGCAGTCATGTGGAGCCAGTGTATGGACGCTTTTTACCAACATGCACACAAATGTCCAATGACACCACTGAAGTGATTGCGAGTTAGTGGCTTAAACACAGGATGTGTGGCTCAGAGCTGCCTCTCAGTAATAGATTCGTTACAGTTCGATGTGCCACTCGGGGGCAATGCAATGGCTGCTGCAGCCATGTTGCCAATACTGATACATTCCTGCCATGTCGCAGAGCCTTCTTCGTCTCCTTAAATGCATGTTTGACCCACACCTACTTCCCAACCTCAACACCGGGCAATGAAGTGCACTTAAAGCAAGCATGATGGTGCTACTAGCATCGGCCATCGTCCAGTAGGGTGCAAACTCGCCTCCCTCTAGCACAACTGGAATTTAATTTCCCGCCAGTGTGTTTCGCAGCAAGTAGTCCTCTCGATAGAATGTGATGGATAACGTTGGGGCTCCGAGCGCTGACATGCTGGAGCTTATTACCCAGGTGTTCCCCATCTGGGTACACGTGCTTCTGCAACGTAACAAAATCGAGTAATGATGGATGCTCCTAGAAAGCCGTGTTACTCACAGAATTACTCGTTGCTCGCACATCGTGGCTCACGTCGGTGATGGTGATAGTACGGTTCTCAACTTCGCTAGTCTTTAGGTATGGGTTCGAGTCTCAGCTTTTCTGAAACTGGGGTAATTCCAATTTACCCGTCATTATCTATTTGCGCCACGATAAACACGGCAAGCTAAGGCGGCTGTGACTGGCGCAGATCGCGGGCGCGCGTTCCCTGTTCAGCCGATGGTTGGCGCGCAATTTCACACATTTACCAAGCATGTTTAATAATGTGTACTTAAAAAAAAAAACGCACACCTGACATCTTCTGATGAAAGAATGTCAACTCTTTTATTGTTTACAGAGCCTGTTTCCTTGAATCGTTTAGCGAGCCTCCTAATTGTACTGGTATTGGGCACAGGTCTTCCTGGAAACTTGATTCGAAATTTTCGTCTTGTTTCAGAAGATTTACTGCTTTTCATATACGAATTATGGATATACACACGTTCGCGCAATGTGAATTGGTTTCTAGGGATGACCAACAATCTCAGTAATCACAATACTCACTAAACGTCTAAGCTTTGCAGATACACGTCCATATGAATGACAAAGCACGAGTGAAATAACGATATGAGCCAGCGGCTGAACCGGGCACGCGCGCCCGCGATCTGCGCCAGTCACAGCCGTCTTAGCTTGCCGTGTTTATCGTGGCGCACATAATGACCCTGTAGAAGTTGCTTTCTGAGATTTCCTACTTGACGAAAGACCTCCTTCCCAATGCCCGCCGCGAATATTTCTACACGCACGTAATTTGATGGGCTGAAAAGAAACCATATCAAACGGTTGGCACGCTTGATGACGCTGTGTGCAGAGCAGTGTTGGGGAAACCTTGAAATGTTTGTGTAGGCAGGTAAGTGCTTCGCCTCTACAATGAGGATTACTCAAAATAGTCTTGATTTTCTTCCTTTCCTCTTTGCTTTCTTGCTTGCTTTCTCTTCTTTCTTTTCTTTTTGCTTCCTTTCTTTCCTCTCTGCTTTCTTGCTTGCTTTCTTTATTTCCTCTCTGCTTTATTTCTTTCTTTCCTTTTTGCTTCCTTTCTTTCCTCTCTGCTTTCTTGCTTGCTTTCTTTCTCTCCTTTTTGCTTTCTCTTCTTGCTTTTTTTCTTTCCTCTCTGCTTTCTTTCTTTCTTTCTTTCCTTTTTGCTTTCTTTCTTGCTTTCTCTTCTTGATTTATTTCCTCTCTGCTTTCTTGCTTGCTTTCTTTCTTCCTTTCTTTCTATTTTTTATTTATTATTATTATTATGCAGAAGAAATCGGAACAATCCAAGTCGACGGCGATGACCAGCCCCGAACGACAAAATGTAAGTATCTTGGCTGTAGTGCGATCTTCAGATGAAAGACCACCTAAAATCGAAGATTTACCGCACTGTCATTAGTTTATGGTACTGAATGTTGGCCGAGCACCAACATGGATCACATCCCCAATTAAAGAATAAGGGAACGATCAACAACAAAATGCGTGAGGCTCGTCTGCGATGGTTTGGGGATGTGCTACGGTCAGGAGCTGCACACTAGAGGTCGCCGGGAAAACACCGAGACAACTTTGGGCCGATACACTGCACAGCGTCAACCTACATCCGGACATGGCGCATGACCGAGACAGCGGACCCTGCCACGAGGCGGGACAAATGCTGAAGCAAAAGGAGAAGAAGATTATTATTAGTATTATGGAAGTGAATGGCTCAGATTTACTGGAAAAGCTGGTCTGAGGGAAGCCGAGAAGTTTGAGGGAAAGATCCTCTGGAAGATCGTGGCTGGACAATACAGGAAACACAGAATTGTACCAAAGTAACGAACGACTCCTGGAATCCATAAAGAAGAGAAGACTCATTCTATGGACGAGAGGAGGTTGAGTAACATCTTGAAGTGCCGACAGGTCTTTAACTTTAAGGGCTTTCACGGAAAAGGTAAGCTGAACAGTGGATGGGCGGTGGAAACGAAGGCTTCTATGAATGTAACACTTGTCTGACGTGGTCTCTAATAGCCGTAAACGAAATAAACTTATTATTATTATTACATCAAATAAAGACATACACTCCCTTTCACAGCAAGCACCAATACTCAGCATTAACTCCAGTTGAAGGGCAGTAGGAAGACGACGAAGTTCCTGGAAAAATGAAATCTCCAAATTGAGTGCGATCAAGGGAACTACTCACGTGTGGCGGAGCTCTTTGCTGTCACGGAGAGAGTCCGTCATTTTGTGTAGGCTAAGGATAGGTCACACAAGATCCACCCACTCGTACCTGATGAGAAGGGAAGACCCCCCACTTTGTAATTTGTATCTGTGGAGCCGTTTTCACCGTGGCCCACATTTTAACCGAGTGTGTGGATCTTGCTGACTTACGAAGAAACCTTGGTTTGCAGATGACACTCAAACTTATATTAGCCGATGACGCGGTGGCTGCTGATCGCGTTATCCGCTTTATTAGTGACAGTGGGTTAGGGCCAGCAATCTAAATTTACAAGTGAATATTGACTCAACGACTTGTTCGATTTTAAATTCTGAATGTGTGTTTTTAAGTAATTTATGTTTAATATTATCATTTAGACTTTCACGGCCCGTGTTACTATTCATAATGTTGAATTTTGGGCTTATGCCGTGTTTTATAATATCAAAATTCGACGCGTTTCGAAAGAAACCATGTCTATTATTCCTGACGAAAAAAGACATGGTTTCTTTCGAAACACGTCGAATTTTGATATAATAAAACACGGCATAAGCCCAAAATTCAACATTATGAATAATTTTTGTTTATCTTTATAATTAGACTACAGAATTAGTTTTTGTTATTTTTTTTGTTTTATTAATTTTCGGTCTTTTCAAATTTAGGTGTCGGCCTCAAAATGTTAAATTCCATTCCAAATATGTATACTTTAATCTGTGTTAAGAGGAGCAGATGACCTCCTAGTTCCTCCCCTTAAAACAACAATAACTAATATATGGCAAGAACTCGCCAATAGAAGTTCATTGAAGTCCATTCAAGTCGTCTGTTGACAATACGCTGGTTCCCATTACTGGGAGCCGTACCATGCAAAGCAACTTGAAAAGGAAGCTTGTAGTTTTACGTGACCATTAATCTTGTGATTATGAGCCACGGGACCTCCTTTTTACGTGGAATCCGAACCACAGGGCATGGCATTTCACTTCGAAAATCTCGCATGCATTGACCGGGAATCGAACTCGGTCCACCTTGGTGAGAGGCAGACTGCAGACAATAATGAAAGTAGGTAATGTGAATATCAGCATGTTTGCAGACGATGTTATCATTTGGACCACAGCACGTAACAGCCCAAATCAGGAAATGCTTCTTGAACACAGAATAAACCAGGCACTTATAAAACTCAAAAACTGGACTGAAAACAATAATATGGAAATCAATACTTCCAAAACAGTATACCAGTTTTTCTCCCTGAGACACCACAATCCAACTTTCAGTCTCAAATTCAGCAATCAAGAACTTCCAAAAAGTGAAATTACAAATTACCTAGGTATCATCAAGGACAAGAAGCTGAACTGGACCAAACACATAAAACATGTGGAGGATAAGGTAAGCAAACGGATGAAATTACTGAAGAGACTAGCAGGAGCTACTTGGGGGAGCACTCAAGACACGCTCAACAAAACCTACAATACTTACATCAAACCTATCATAAAATATGGCAGTGAAGTACTCTCTACAGCATCCCAGTCAAACATTGATCGCCTCGAGAGGTGTCAGAATAATGCCCTACGAATCATAACAGGCGCAATAAAAACCACACCTATAACCGCCTTGCAATTATATACCCACAACTTACCAATAGAAGAAGAGATGAGACATCAAACAGCCAATGCATATCTCAGTATACAAAGATTACCTCAAATAACATGGATCAAAAATCCAGTTTCTAGCCCCAATCTCAAAACACAAAAAGATCCAAGTCTCGACAAAGAATATATTGATAAGAGCAATCTGCAACTAAAACTTAACCACTCTGAATGCTAGTCAACCCCATTGAATATATACAAGCGACTACAGATCTTACTTTGCTAGAAGAGGTCTGCAAGAAAGACTCTTCACCACATGATCTAAAACAACTGGCCTTCTGTACAATAGAAAGATATCCATCTAATCAATGGCTAAAAATATTTACAGATGGCTCACAAGACAAAGAAAATAGAACAGGAGCAGGAATACATTCATCTCTCTTCTCACTCTACTTCCCAGTAAGCCAAAAAGCAATTTCACATGCACTACAACAGTTATTAGGCAGAAACATTGCTTATCAAAAATGTGTTATCATTACAGATTCAAAAGCAGCCATCCAAGCCGTCTCGTCAAATTATAAGCCTCAAAATAAAGAACCGAAAGAAAATTTTTGTATGATAAAAACCCTTCAAAGCCTCCACAAACAGATCTCATTTCAGCGGATCCCTTCTCGTGTTGGAATAGCAGGTAATGAAGAGGCAGGCAGATTAGCAAAAAAAAAAAAAAGGTACCACACTACAACAACCTGTCAGTCAGACTGATTTTATGTCAGCAAAAAGGATCTTGAAAAATACTATCAAAAACGGGTATGAAGAGACATTGATGCTAAATGGGATCAATATAAATTAACACCAAGAAGAGAAGCTGTAGCCTTCTTCAGACTTAACACTGGCCACGACTGCCTTGCAGCTCATCTGAAACGAATCAACATCCTGAGATCTGAAGAATGCACTCTTTGTCACGAACCTGGAAGTAAACTGGATAAGGGGCACCTGCTACATTGCAACAAACTTGATGTGACTGCTACAACTTCAGGAAACCTCACACAACTCTGTTGGAACGCAAGAAAGCTGATGGATTGGAATCCGGGCTAGCCATAGGAAACAACAACAATTTTCATGTTGTTTCTCTTTTCAGTCATTTAGAGAGTCGCATCGATGTACACACATCAAAAAAAGTTTTGCATCACCTCGGTTCCCAGATCTCCGGCATATAGACGTTGACTGTGTATATTGTATCCAAGATACAGTCCCTTTGACTGTTCATAGATGTCACTAAAACTGCTCAAAGATGTAAACAACCATGCATGAGCAGGGCCTATTAGACGGAGGGGGTACGACAGCCGATCAGTTCCAGTCATTCCACCAGGACGAAGGTACGCTGCTCATGTTGTCTGTAGTTCGACCATGCCTAGAAGGTCAATACCGCAGTTCGATCGCGTCCGCATTGTTACTTTGTGTCAAGAAGGGCTCTCAACAAGGGAAGTTTCCAGGCGTCTCAGAGTGAACCAAAGCGATGTTGTTCGGACATGGAGGAGGTACAGAGATACAGGAACTGTCGATGACAGGCCTCGCTCAGGCCGCCCAAGGGCTACTACTGTAGTGGATGACCGCTACTTACGGATTGCCGCTCGGAGGAACCCTGACAGCAATGCCACCATGTTGAATAATGCGTTTCGTTCAGCCACAGGACGTCGTGTTTCAACTCAAACTGTGCGCAATAGGCTGCATGATGCGCAACTTCACTCCCGACGTCCATGGCGAGGTCCAGCTTTGCAACCCCGACACCATGCAGCGCGGTACAGATGGGCCCAACAACATGCTGAATGGACCCCACGGAATTGGCATCACGTTCTCTTCACCGATGAGTGTCGCATATGCCTTCAACCAGACAATCGTCGGAGACGTGTTTGGAGGCACCCTGGTCAGGCTGAACGTCTTAGACACACTGTCCAGCGAGTGCAGCAAGGTGGTGGTTCCCTGATGTTTTGGGGTGGCATTATGTGGGGCCGACGTACGCCACTGGTGGTCATGGAAGGCTCCGAAACGGCTTTACGATACCTGAATGACATCCTCCGACCCATAGTGCAACCATATCGGCAGAATATTGGAGAGGCATTTGTCTTCATGGACGACAATTCTCGACCTCATCGTGCACATCTTGTGAATGCGTTCCTTCAAGATAACGACATCGCTCGACTACAGTGGCCAGCATGTTCGCCAGACATGAACCCTATCGAACATGCCTGGGATATGTTGAAAAGGGCTGTTTATGGACGTCTTGACCCACCAACCACTCTGAGAGATTTACGCCGAATTGTCGTTGAGGAGTGGGACAATTTGGACCAACAGTGTCTTGATGAACTTGTGGATAGTATGCCACGGCGAATACAGGCATGCATCAATGCAAGAGGACGTGCTACTGGGTATTAGAGGTAGTGGTGTGTACTGCAATCTGGACCACAAATGCTGAAAGTCTAGCTGTATGATGGTACAACATGCAATGTGTGGGTCTCATGAGCAATAAAACGAGCTGAAATGTTGTTTGTGTTGATCTCTATTCCCTTTGTATTTAACGGTTCCGGAACTCTTGGAACCGAGGTGATGCAAAACTTTTTTTGATGTGTGTACTTCCCTGCTTCTGTGCTCTCACACATGTATTTTAACACTAATTTATTCTAATGCATACAGGAACATACTTTTAAACGTCGATATATGAATTAACAACAAATAGCACACAGTTGTTCATTTGAACCATTCTGCGAAAACCTCGGTCCTGACATCTTTGCACTCGCTGCAGGTTGCTTGGCAGTATTGTGCACAGACTGCAAGAGCAAATCACGTACTTTGTGTACCGTTTTCTGTCTTTGTATGGACAATAACACGTCTTGCTATTTAGGTTATAAGGATTTTCACAACTAGACATGATTAAATTATAGGAGAAAGCAAGGTACCCCGTAGAAAGTATTGTTACACAAACCACACCGTGGGGTCGTATGTGACCCTAATATAACAATACTCAGCAACAAAATATTCCAAACGATGTAGTCACATCAACAATTATTAGATGAAAAAACAGCAAGCTAACGGCATTTAACGCATGCGCAGAAGAGATCATAAAATGACCGTGTCGCGGGTGGTTCTAGGGTTACTTACTATCAAAGCTATTATGAATTTTTAGTCTACTTTTCACATTTTGCAAAAATGAGGGAAAAAGTAGACTTATGAGATCGATCAGAGAGAGAGAGAGAGTGTGTGTGTGATGTCAGTGCTACCAACTGCTGAAAAAACGCACTAGTAATTTGAGCTCCATGTTGATATCTTGCAAGGTATGCATGGGAGCTATTCCAAAATTAGCAAACATGTAGATAATACTATTTCAGTTTAATTTCTAGGAGGCCAACCATGACAGTGTTGCCAAAATAATTTTAAGCCTTCTGATAGGTCCAATGTTTAAATGCATATAACTTCTACACTATTAATTGTATTTCAACCAAATGTTGTATGTAGTATCTGTACATAAACAGATATGACTGAGCATATTCTTAAGAGCCACCAGGGCTGCCAACTGTTAATAATTGCTCTCTCTATTTTTATTTTATATCCAAATACCAATATATCAGAAAGTATGCAAGCCAACACCTTTAAACTATGCACACGTATAGTACCTGACATTTTAGATTAATTTGGAGTAACTTATATACGTCAGTTCTACCAACATGATTATAAGCCTGCTGATAGTACCAATTTTTAAATACAGGTAACTTCTATACTATCAGTTGGATTTCAACCAAATTTCGTATGTGCTATGTGTACCATAACAGATATGACTAAGTATTGTTAAGAGCAATCAGGGCTGCCAACTGTTAATAAATGCTGTCTATATTTTTTAAAATCCTAATATAAATATATCAGAAAGTATGCAAGCCAACAGCTTTATACTTTGCACACGTATAGCACCTGACATTCTAGATCAATTTGGAGTAATTAATACAAGGCAGTGCTGCCAACATGATTCTATGCCTGCTGATATGTCCAGTTTTAAAATACATGTAACTTCTATACTAACAAATGGATTTCAGATTATTTTTGACCAGCACACGCATGGTATTGTTGCCAACATGCTTTTACGCGTGCTGATGGATCCAATGTCTAACTGCATGTAACGTCCATTGGACATCAACCAAATTTAATATTCTGTACCTTAAGAGATGGAACTAAGAATATATTCAGTCACCAGGGCTGCCAACTCTAGTGCTCTATTAGGCTACATTATACCAGGTATATTTTGAACTAAATAGACATTTCGATATTACCAACTTAATTTCGTCATTATTCTAGATAGGTTCATATACTGTAGAATAATCATTGGCATGAAAATTAGGCTGTATAGTTCTTCACGGAACTTCTTGTTTGATATAAGTTCGATGTAAATACAGCCAGTGAATAGTATACAAAGAGAACATGTAATTAATAACCACATCGGGTCAATGCCAGAGCTCTTTGTCGATCATAAGACTCTCTACTTCGTGCATATCTTGAAGGAGTAGCTTATTCTTCCGGTGCCTGAACACGTTCAGCACAGTATGGACACATCAGGCCGTCACGGCACTTATCCGCGAGAGAGCAGCCTACCCATATTCTTCGACTGTAGCCTGTCGATTTTGTTTCAAGAAAATATTGCGTAAAATTAATAACATGGTGTCCACAGTCAGGAAAAGTCAGGAATTTTGTTTTTAGTCAGGAAAAGGTGTGAAAAAATGGCGAAAAGTATTAGAAAGTCAGGAATTATATATTAACAATACAGTGTTTTGTGTTTTGCAGCCATACTTGGATGTTATTAGTTCAACTAATCTCTGAAGATAAAAAGCAATAACTCACTGACATTATGGTAATTTTCCATTTTTACAGTGCATCATAGTAGAAACCTCTTTTACCTATTTTTTGTACGTTTTTTATTTGGCATCGGCGTAGGGATGTGGTGACCCCATCGCTATAGTTTAGGTTATTAATTACTTTGATTTACGTATTATTGCATTATAATTAACTTTATTTTGTATTTTAAATGAATAAAGAGGCGAGCATTGGGCAGCTATGGGGATGGTGGAGGCTGCAAATAAAAAATATATATATATTTGCTAAAAAAAAACTTTTTTCCGATGTTACGATGACTTCGCGAGTCAGGAATTATGTTGAAAAATGGTCAGGAAAAGTCAGTAAATGACATTGAAAATTCTGTGGACACCATAAATAAAAACCATACTGTGATTTAATTTTGGAATTTAACCAACTTATTGGTCGTGACAAGGTTAAAGTTAGGTCTGATTGGGTTTAAGTAACGGTTAGAGTGAGTGTTTTGCTTGCTTGCTTGATTGATTGATTGATTGATTGATTGATTGATTGATTGACGTAAAAGAACAACCAATGAGAGTAGCTGAAACAAAGTAAATTAAGATTCAGTTGGCCAAGCTGTATTCCACGGAGGAGGGAGGGGGGTGTAAAATGTGTGTTTTCAGCTTGAAGAGAACTGGAGGGGCCTGTGATCGCTCTCTAGTGTGCGTATCATTCTGGAAACTGTTACCCATTGATAAGTGCAAACAATTGACTCAGCTCATCCCTACTGTCGACTAAAATATTATGTGCACTCGAGTTTGAAGGTTGTCTGTGAAGTAATCAATAGACCTACATAAAATCCAATAACATCATTTTCGTCGTTCTATTTTACGTTAGTTCATGTAGGCTTGGAATTTTTAATTTATATTTTATTTTTTTGTATCGCAGTTGTAACACAAAAAGTGCCCGTTTTTAAGCGTGTTTCAACCATGCGACACATTTAAGAAATATTATTTCACAAACCCGTCATCAGATCGAATCCAAATTTTAACACAATATACATTGGAATGTTGTAAAACTGGTTTATTAATTTCAAAATTGTGTATGTCCAAGAAACAAAGTTATCATTTTTGTAAGGTAACCTTTCCTTGGCTCGGGGTCGTTGGAAAATGTAGTTCTTGGTCGCGTTGTACGAGGCGGGATGTATAAAATGTGTTAGGAATCTGAGAGTCACACTTACCAGAGGTACGACGTCGTGATGCAATTGGTCAGAGTCTTCGGCGGGAACAGATGTCCACCCTTTGGGAGGTGGCCTTTTTAAGTATTTGCCGGTGCTGACCCTAGCAGTATTGCTGAGTGGCTGTTTTGATAGCAGCCTCTGTGTACATGTGGATGTATGTCAAGCTTGGGCAAGAACCATTGCCTAACTATGCCGGCTTGGTGTAATTACAAGTGTGTGTTGTTGCTGAGGTTGCTATCCGCTTGAGGGTGAATAAAGGGGTGAAGTTAGTGTAGGGGGTTGGACAGATGTAGATAACGGGGGGGGGGGGGGGTCTATGGATGATTATAGATGGTACTGTTACTCGTAGACCATCTGTAGATAAGTACCCAGCGTGTAGTATCCATATGTGGATGAAATGAAAATCCACAGCCTGCTTCCAGTCTCCGACCGGGTCAGGAATGGAATGAATGAAGCCCCCATCTAACGGCGAGGATATGGACTGTGCCGGCTGCCGAGGCCTGACGCACTCCTCTGGGGCAATGATTAAATGAATGACAGATGAAATGAAATGATAGTGGAGAGTGTTACTGGAATGAAATTGTGACAGGGAAAACCGGAGTACCCGGAGAAAAACCTGTCTGCCTCCGTTTTGTCCAGCACAGATCTCACATGGAGTGACCGGGATTTGAACCACGGACCCAGCGGTGAGAGGCCGGCGTGCTGCCGCCCAAGCCACGGAGGATTAGTATCCATATGTGGATATCTCTCTCAATAGGCGTCCTAGGGCCCTAACAATATGCACACACACACCCAAGTACATGGGGCTAAATGACCACGAAGTCGCAAAGCCTGTGAAATGATTTAACGACATTACTTATTTATATATTTATTTAGTTATTTATTTACTTGTTTACTATTTATTTATGTATGGGATATCCTTGTTCCATAAAAGCGTGGACTACAGGGTCTTTCATATAAAATAAGAACGGCAAGCGGCAGTTTTGTTATTCGCTGCTGCGGTGGCCTTGGCCGAGTTTGTGGCGCGCCATGGCCTCCTGCTGTGCTATTGAATGCGCGCGCATAGTAGCCTACATACGAGGGCTGTTTTCTTTTTTTTTCAAGTTCCGATGGGCTGTATAAAAATAATAGATTGACATACCAAACTCATTTTAGTACTAGATGTTTGCTCGTTTTATTTGTATGTCCCAACATAATCACCAAAACGATTGAAACATTTGTCGTATCGTTACACCAGCTTTCCAATGCCATCGGCAAACAGTTCTGCCGCCACTGAGGTGGGTTTGTCTGGACAGTCTCCTAAAGTGTTCCCTTTTTGGCGAGGCGTTGCCGCCCAACCATACCTTCAATTCTCGAAAAAGGTGAAAATCATTCAGTGCTGGTTTGGACTAAACGGCAGATGGTCCAAAACTTCCCACTTGAATTCTTTGTAAAAATATATCGTAACGTTGGCACAGTGCGGTCGTGAATGATTTTCACCTTTTTCGAGGGCATTGGAAAACTGCTGTAACGATACCACAAATGTTTCAATCGTTTTGACGATTATGTTGAGACATAAGAATAAAACAAGCAAACATTTATTAGTAGCGAATAACAAAACTGTCGCTTGCCGTTCTTACTTTATATGAAAGACCCTGCATTTGTGTTCAAAGTTACGTCTATAATAAATTTACTCACTCAGTTGCATTAAAGTTTCAGTGGGCAAGCCTCTGTTTGCGAACAAGATCCTCTCTTAGCAGTTCGCACTGCTTCTACACCTCTCACTTGATCGTTAAACAACTGACCTACGCCTACCGCTGCTTCCCTACAGGCGAACTCATTAACCTCTTAGGTAATATCTGCTCCCTTACATGACCCCACCATCTGAGTCCATTCGTACGGACAGCGTCAACTAGTGTAGTAGCTTGCCACGGTGGGTGAGTGAATATCGTATCGGACTACCAACCCCAAGGTTGGAGGTTCGCTCCTGGCCGTGGTAAGGCAAAAATACGACTCCATGTCATACGATGTTGGCATGTTAATGAACCCATGGCAACATTAATCTCGGGAGTTTCCGCCAACACAAAGTTCCTCATTTCTGTACTAGAAAGCGCTATAGTGTTCAAGGAGCTTACATATCTAACCTCCTCGACTTTTATAGTGCTTCAAGGAACAACAAAATTCGACATGCAAGTTACCCTCTGGGTGTCAAATAAAAAAGCTTGCACCCGGCACCCAAGGCCATACGATATTATTAATTCTATCAGACCCGTGCGAGAACTCTCACTTGTGTATAAACCACCCGCCTGGCTTTATTGTTATGCGGCTTCTATAAATATGTTTATTTGTTTAAAAGCACTTTATAAACAAATACATATATTTCTGTTGACATTTCAAGAAATGCAAGATTTTTCCGGTACTATTGAGGCGATTTGTAAGATTTTGGTACAAACCACACCTTCTATCTCCCTCTGGTTTAGGAGCTTGAGTTTTGTGAAACATACACCTTAGTGTATTATGTAATAAGATTATTATTATTATTATTATTATTATTATTTAGTGTAGTCATGGCCTGGGGGCCAAGTGCCGTCCTAATCCGGCCCGCGACATTATACTACCTACAATTACTACTACGACTACTACTCGGCGCTACAGTCCGTGTAAGACCTTGGCCTCTCCAACAATCGTTGCCCAATCCTGACCATCTTCTGTACGTTTCCTCCATCTTCTTACTCCCATCTTGTGTAAGTCGTCCTCCACGTCATCCAACCAGCTTTTCCTAGGTCTTCCTTTGCATCTTCTTCCACCAGGATTTCCTCTATAGGTCTTTTTAACCACTCTTATCACCTGCCATGCTCTCCACATGTCCCAGCCATCTTAGCCTATTACTCTTTACTTCCGAAACTATATCAGGATGACCATATACAGTAGTTCCTCCAATTCTTTGTTTTCCCGTATTGTCCATCTTCCTGCCTCATTCACTGCTCCATAAATCTTCCTCAGTATTTTACTTTCCCATCTTCTCAAAAGCTCCTCTTCTGTCACAGTCATAGTCCATGTTTCCGAGCCGTACATTACCACTGGTCTTATAACTGTTCGGTACACTGTCACCTTTGATCTTCCACTGAGGATGCGAGCTTTAAGGAACTTTATCAGTGCCCAATAAACTCTATTACCGGCTGCAATTCTTGGTTTTATTTCTTCTCTTGTGCTATTATCTTCAGTAACCAGTACTCCCAAATACTTGAAACTTTTACACCTCCCAAAATTCACCCGATATAGGTTTATAAATAAATTTATATATTTATCATTCTGCACAGTATTTCTCCTACATAATAATAATAATAAATATTGAGTTTTGTTGTAGTTCACACCTACAATTACACATAGGTCATATTTCCTGTTCTGTGTACCTATAAGTGAAAAACTATTTCAATATCATTGTGTTTATGTGTTTTGTGTAATAGAGTTGCAGCTAGAACTGATTAACAATGAATTGAAGCAACTATTCCTCAACGTTTCGAAAATTGAGTTCTACAAGGCCCTACCAAAATCAATCTTCCCAACCTTGAAATCTCATGCACAAAAGATAACTGGCATGTTCGCATCTTCCTATATCTGTGAACAGGTGTTTTCTACAATGAAGCTTCAGAAATACGAGGGCAGATCAAAAAATAAGTTGCACTTCCCAGTTATTACACCAGCTATACAACAGCAACACGCCTATAACGACATACAATGTAACGTCACTTTTCCACATAGTTTCCAAGAGACTCCAAACATTTCTGCGAACGCACAACCAACTTGTCGATGCCGGATGCATAGAAAGTTCTTCCAGCGTTCTGCAACCACACGGAGACAGCGGCTTTCACGTCCTCATCGGTTTGGAAACTTCGACCACCGAGCTCCGGTTTGAGCTTACCGAACAGATGAAAGACACATTGCGCTAGGTCGGGACTGTAGGGTGGATGTTGCCAGACCTCCCACTTGAAACGCTGCAGCAGTTCGCTCGTTTGGCGGGCCTTGTGAGGTGTTGCGTTATTGTGCAAAAGAATCACACCGGCGCTCAATTTCCCCCGGTGCATCTCTTTAATCGTGAAATTCTTCCTTTTGGCCCATAGGAATCGGATTGTTGCACGCACCTCATATTTGGAGTGAACGCCATTGCATTTGGCCGATATTCACACCATACAAGACGAGACCCCACAGCGACCTGCCTAACAGACGTGTGGGCAGTGTCTGTCCCTTTCTCCGCTGTGCCCACGTTTGCGACACACAGCGCGTTAGTGCAACTAACTTTTTTGATCCACCTTCGTAGATTGACAGACCACCATTTAGCTGCGCTACTAAGAATCAGCTCGTCCCAGTTTCAACCAGGTTATGAAAAACTTTTAGAAGCACAGTCACAGTTTCACTTGTCACATCCTCCTTCCTCTTCTAACACATAATGAAGGTGTGTTCATGGTGCAAGGAATACTGGGCTCGCCAGAGTTAGGAAACACGTGGTCCAAGGGCCCTCAGCGAACCAAAAAGGTGTGTTCTTTATTCCTACCTTTGTAGCCTAAGTTTTGTTTAATTTAAAATTTTGAAATAATAAGTTTATACAAAGCAAGCAGCAGCATGCATCAATCGTCCAACGCTGCCTGTCGCAATGCAAACATTGACATGGAGGCGTCAACCGAAGAGCAAAGAGGTGTTGTTCGGTTTCTGACAGCGAAAGGAGTAGAGGGAACGGACATTCATCGCCGAATGTCACAAGTGAACGGCGAACACTGCATGTCCCTTGCAAGGGTCAAGGCGTGGCACAAGCGCTTCAGAGAAGGACGGGTGTCGTTAGCCGATGATGCCCGGTCTGGGGCATCCCCCTGCATTACCGATGACAACGTCCAGCTGGTTGATGCACTCATTACCCAGGACCGCCGAGTGACAGTGAACGCCATAGCCGCCGTGGTCGGATTGAGTGTCGGAAGTGTGCAGACCATCATGAAGGAACGATGTCGTCACGGTTTGCGCATTACAGCCTCCGGCTCGTTACTTTTTGAACGCACCTTATGCATAGTTCTCAGCAGCTGCACGCACCACACTTTATTGGCGATTTTAACTACTTCGGCTTGTGGAAATTGGCAGATTATATTATTCCCGTGATCCTTCAATGATTTCCTTCAAAATAAAAACTAAATTCACCGCGCTCGAGAATGTCCAGGTGACGTTTCTTTTTTTGTGACTCCTATTTCCTTACGTCCCGCGCAAATCGTCGGATTATTGAAATGCGCACTTTTCCGCATGTAATTAACTCACCTTGCCTTAATCTGCCGCGCTTCAGTTTTTCTAACGATCGATTTTTTTAGCCTACTTTTCACATTTTCCAAAAATGAGGAAAACGTAGACTTATGAGATCGATCCGGGAAAATGTGTGTCTGTCTGACCATCTGTGTGTGTGTGTGCGTGTGCGTGCGCGTGCGTGTGTGTGTGCAGAAATCGAAACCAAATTTAGTATGAGTTAAAATATATACTGGAATATCTCACGTCCGTATCTGAAAATGATGTCAGTGCTACCAAATGCTGAAAAAGCGCACTTAAATTTGAGCTCCATGTTGGATATCTTGGAAGGTATGCATAGGAGCTATTCCAAAATTGGCACACATGTAGATAACACTATTTCAGTTTAATTTCCAGGAGGCCATATATGACAGTGTTGCCAAAATAATGTTAAGCCTTCTGATAGGTCCAATTTTTCAATGCCTATAACTTCTACACTATCAATTGGATTTCAACCAAATTTTGTATGTAATATGTGTACATAAACAGATGTGACTGAGCGTATTCTTAAGAGCCACCCTGGCTGCCAACTGTTAATAATTGCTCTCTATTCTTTTATCCAAATACCAATAAATCAGAAAGTATGCAAGCCGACAGCTTTAAACTATGCACACGTATAGTACCTGACATTTTAGATTAATTTTGGAGTAACTTATATACTTCAGTTCTACCAACATGATTCTATGACAGCTGATAGGGCCATTTTTAAATACATGTAACTTCTATGCTATCAGTTGGATTTCAACCAAATTTCGTATGTGCTATGTGTGACATAACAGATATGACTAGAAGTATTCTTAAGAGCAATCAGGGCTGCTAACTGTTAATAAATGCTGTCTATATTTTTTTACCCTAAAATCAGGAAGTATGCAAGCCAACAGCTCTATACTTGGCACACGTTTAGCACCTGACATTCTAGATTAATTTGGAATAATTAATATAAGTCAGTGCTGCCAACATGATTCTATGCCTGCTGATAGGTCCAATTTTAAAATACATGTAACTTCTATACTAACAAATGGATTTCGTCCAAAATTGGCACAACAAGAAATCATAATATTTCAGATAAGGCTATTACTTACCAGCACACGCATGACGTTGTTGCCAACATGCTTTTACGCGTGCTGATAGATCCAATGTCTAACTGCATGTAACGTCCATTGGACTTCAACCAATTTTTTATTCTGTACCTTAAGACAGGGGTTCTCAACCTTTTTCAACGATCGTACCACTTTAAAAAAAATAAACATCCTGCGTACCCCTTACTAACCTTTCTTAGGTAGTAATAATGGTTATTAAAGATTTAAAAGGTATTTAATTAGTATGGTTTAACCTTTGTAATTTTATAAGGAAAGATAATTTAATAAAACAAAATATAGTTGTTGTTTTTCTGCTCCTTTTCCCAAAGGGTGATTTTTGCAATCATTGCGTTAGTTTTCATTTCAACATAGAACATATCAGAAACACTATCTTGCATACACTTATTCCAAATGTTCAGTTTTTAAGAAATATCACTTAAATAGGCCAATTTTAAAAGCAAACCAAAGTCATTGAGTACTGATGATAAATTAGAACTGTGCTCGGTAAAGAAAAGATGCAATTCTTTGTGGAATTCAAATACACGCGCCGTAAATAACTCAAGTAGTGGAGTGATGATGGTTCTGCCCCACTTGACACTCCTGTGCCCAACAAACCAACATGGCCGCCGTGCGAAATTGAAATAATTAATATCTCTCAAACGCATGGCCGGATGTTGACAAATGAGGTGTTGTTGAACTCGAGCAGTCGTCCTCTTTCTTATCGACCATGTATTATATTTTTCAAAAATTCTTTGAATTTTTTTGTTTTGCAACGTTGGTGATAGTTTGAAAACCAAACATGGTAGAACGTTGTGCCATGGCTCAAACGAACGGCCTTTATGACCTTTATTTTTTGTAATAAAACTTTTTTATTTTTTATGTTTTTTTGAAAACACTCGAATTTTGAAAATCCTATATTTTGGAAACTAGGAACTCTACAGAAAAGTTTGTTTGACGTAAATGAAAGGTCCCTACCCCCTCTACCCCCAAAATAAATTTCAAGTCTCTAGGATGAAAACCTGTAGGTAGTAGTGTGGTAAGGACAGAGCTGTCTCACTTAGGAAGTTGTGAGACCCTGCGACCTTGGAATGGAAGGAGCCATGCTAGGAGGGCGTGCTTGGATTCGTTTTTTTCGTCTCGTTGTGCTCTTTACGGGAATGTAGGTGTCGAAAAGGTGAAAATTTGGAAACACGGTCTTTTTGGGGTAAAACCGTGATTTTGAACTTTTTGCTATATCTCGCGAACCAATCATGCTAGAGGCATGAACGAGGGGTCCAAGGACTCGGGCTGACGTCCTCTTTGCTATGGACCACACGTTATATTTTAAAAAAAATTGGAAACGCGATTTTGGGGTAAACACGTGTTTTTTGTGATTTTTGCCGATATCTCACGAATCAATAACGCTAGAGACGTGTACGAGGTGTCCTAGGACTCGGGATAACGCCCCCCCTTTCGAGTGTGGTAGATATTGTTTTCCAAAAAAAAATTCGCAAAGGGACTAACGCCATACACATTGAAAAAAAAACTGTTTTTTTTTTCTTTACCTGTTTATAATGTCCATGAAGCGTGGTGGTTGAGAGAGACGATACGGCTGAGTGTGTGTTTCAACGAACCTGTCGCTGACCATGGTGGCTGTGTTCAATAGAACAATCGCTATTTCGGCTGGTCGGTGTATGACAGAACGAGCATGCGTTTTCTGATATTTTACCTTTAACGTGTAAACGGTGATGAGAACTAGGTTCTATGTTGGTCGAAGCGAGTAGAGAAAATAAACTTGCCGACGAGCAGGAGGTGAAGGTCATTTGAGATTATTGGAAGGCGTTGATCTGACTTGACAACAGGTGACGCTTGAAGGTGAAATAATCTGACCATCGTGGTTGCAGGGGAGTGTGAAAGGCGTGCACACATGTGTGAAACCACAGGCACGCTAAACCAGTGACATCCTGTTTTGCTTCGTACGTGACAAAATGCAAGTTCATGTGAAATTTGATCTTTCACAGGTGTTCGCTTGGGACGTTATCTATTTACATGCGCGATAACTGTTAACAAGTTACATCCTGTCTTGCTTCGTACGTGACAAAATGCAAGTTGACGTGAAATTTGATCCGGCACAGGTGTTCGCTTGGGTGTTAGCTGTCCACGTGCGCGATAACTGTTAACAAGTTACATCCTGTCTTGCTTCGTACGTGACAAAATGCAAGTTCAGGTGAAATTTGATCCGGCACAGGTGTTCGCTTGGGTGTTATCTGTCCACGTGCACGATAAGAGAATCTTCAAAGCGTGGGAAAAAAAAGATTATACATGCAACATAGCATATATAAAGACATGTCGTTATCATTTCCACGCTCACTTAAGTGACTACCTTTGAACACACTGCGTTGCAAGAAACCCCTGGTCTTGTTTATCAGTTTTGGTGTTGGTGGAAAATACTTAACCTTGTTGTGGGGTAGGTATATATTTATTTATATATTTATTGATTTTTATATAAATACATGCAATTATTTATTGATTAGGTAATTAATGATTTTTATTTATTTATTTGTTTGCAGATAACGTGTATAGCCTACCTGTCGTGTGTCTGTGGGAAATATATATTAAAGAAAGAGAGAAAGACAGAAAAGAAAACCATTTCCATACTAGCCCACGAGACGGGAATATAGAAAAGCATTACACGTCAAGGTGAGATTTGTTTTATTATATAATATAACCTGTTTGATTTTGTTTTGTTTATGAAATACATAAACTATATGGAATGGATATACTTATGGTGGTTTATTTTATTTCTTTTTAGATATTTGGAGAAAAAAAAGGGTTCACTGCTACAGCAAATACAGTTGAAAACCAAGTGGCTTTAGAGTGGAACCATTGTCAAGCAGTCTACAGCTGAAAACTCAGGTGAGAGTGTTCTTTCAGAATAATGTCATTTGCTACTGCTACCGATAGCCTAACTTGGGAACCCCTAAACAGTTGTTTCAAATCACGTGTGTGCTCTGGTCGTGTGGTCAATGTTAGAAAAAGTTTGATTCCCAAAGAATTTTTACAATCTTGTTTTGAAATTTTCAAAATTGAAATTTGCACAGCGCAAAGGTTGCATACAGCTTTAAAGGTGAATACAGAACTAGTGTGCGATTTCATATATAAAAAAAAGGACGTAGAGCATAAAGAGACATTTTATATTTGCAGTAAAATGCAAGAGTTATTCATAGCCCATAATTTGGAACAGTGGTATGAAACCCACGTGGTGAATGCCTTGCTATCAAAATTTGATAAACTGCAACAAGGACCGAGTGGCCTTGCCTTAGACAAAATTCATCATTTACAAATCAACATTTGTCAATTCAACCCGTTGAATGCTGGGTCTAGCTATATTAAAACACCACCAGCAATAGCTTCGAAAAAGGCTGTGGTGAATATTAAGAATCGTGACAATGATTGCTTTCTGTGGGCTGTGGCTGCGTATTTGCAGCCAGCACAAGACCGTCATGTTAACAGATCAGCAAAGTACAAGGCCAAGTTTGATGAATTGAAACAAACTTTAAATTTAACTCGAGTGTCGTTCCCTATGGACTTAACCGAGATCCATAGGTTTGAACAAGATAACCAGGACTTTTCGTTCATGGTGTATGGCCTTAATGGTGACGAGATTGTGGGTCCTCTTTATGCCACAAAAGAACCGAAACGACACCACATTCATCTTTTATATCTGTCTTACGGAGAAGTGAATCACTATTGCCTCATTAAAAGCCTAAGTAGATTGCTAAGCAGACAAATGTCCAAACATGTGCGTGCAAAACATATTTGTGATCGTTGTCTGCAATATTTTACCACTCTTACGCTTTTGGAACGTCATAGGGTGGATTGCGTTTCTCAGGAAGCGGTGAGATTGATATTGCCACAAGGGGACAAGGCTGTGTTAAACTTTAAAGACATTCATAAGCGTGACACTGTTCCCTATGTGGTATATGCAGATTTCGAAGCACTCACCACACCCATGGCGGGATGTGAACCAGATCCCACCATCAGCTCAACCACACCCATTCAAAAACATGAACCCTTTGCCATAGGATTTAATGTGGTGTGTGCCTATGACCCAACACAATCCGTTTACAAATACCGTGAGGGGCCAGATTGTGCCAAATGGTTCTTGGATGAACTTGTCAAGTTGGTCGATCATGTACAGGAATTACTAAACCACCCAGTACCCATGAGCCTATCTCCAGAACAGCAGCAGCAGTATGAGCATGCCACGACATGCCATATTTGCGAAAAGCCTATTTTAAGTGGAGAGGAAAAAGTCAGAGACCACTCACACTTTACAGGGGAGTTTCGTGGAGCTGCGCATAGTAAATGCAACTTGAACTCTCCAGCTCCTCGTTTCATTAGTGTCTTTTTCCACAATCTGGCGAATTATGACATTCAGTTTTTGATTCGTGAATTGGGCCATGTCAATAAGGGCTCGTTTACCATTATTCCCCAAAACCATGAGCGTTTTACGGCCCTGACATGGTGGTTGGGCGACTTTAGCATTCGATTTTTGGATTCCTTTAAGTTTATGGCATCCTCGCTAGACAGCCTTGTGAATGGCTTGAATGAGGAGGAATTAAAAAATACTAGAATGCATTTTAATGATCCTGAGCAATTTCAATTGTGCATTCGGAAAGGTATATTCCCGTATGATTTCTGCAATAGCTGGGACGTGTTAAAGCAAAGAAAACTCCCACCACAAGAGAAATTTTACTCGAAACTAACACGCAGTACCGTTTCCGATGAAGACTATGCACATGCATGTCAAGTTTGGCGAGTGTTTGGCATGAACACGCTAAGTGAATATGCTTTGCATTACCTAAAACTGGATGTATTGCTGCTCACTGATGTGTTTGAAAAATTCCGTAACTTGTGTCAACACATTTACGGTCTTGACCCGGCTCACTATTATACGAGTCCTGGACTCTCGTTTGATGCCGCTTTGAAATACACTCAAGTGGAATTGGATTTACTCACTGACGTAGACATGGTTCTATTTTTTGAAAAGGGCATTCGTGGCGGCTTTGTGTCACTTAACCAACGCCATGCTGAAGCGAACAATGTCTACATGCCTGATTATTCACTAGACAAACCAGAATCGTACTTAATGTACTATGACGTGAATAATTTGTACGGTTACGCCATGAGTCAGCCTTTGCCCTATGGGAAGTTTGCTTGGCTGACAGACAAACAAGTGTCAGAATTTGATGTAATGAAGGCTAGCCAAGAAAAAGGCCGTGGATATGTGCTAGAAGTGGATATTGAATATCCCTCATCCTTGTATGATGAACATGCCGATTTCCCATTCTGCCTTGAGCAAATGGTTCCCCCTGACAGTAAAGTGAAAATTGAAAAACTCATGGGCACACTTTACAACAAAAATCGGTATGTACTACATATCCAAATGTTGGTGCAATGCCTCGCCCAAGGCTTGGTGTTGAAGAAAATCCACAGGGGTATTTCTTTTGCTCAAAAAGCATGGCTTGAGCCATACATGCGACTCAACACGGAGCACCGACAAATGGCAACACAGCAGTTTGAAATTAACTTTTTTAAATTAATGAACAACTGCATCTATGGCAAGTCCATGGAGAATGTCCGCAAATACCGTGACATTAAATTGGTCAATGTCTGGGAGGGGCAGTGGGGTGCCCGGCGGTACATTGCCAAGCCAAATTTCAAATCGATCAAAATTATCGATGAGGGGCTACTATTGAAATGAGTAAGACCAGCGTGACCATGGATAAACCCATTTACTTGGGTCAAGTCATTTTAGACTTTTCTAAATCGGTCATGTATCGATTCCACTATGAGTTTGCGAAACGCCATTTTGAGGACGTCTCTCTTTTGTATATGGACACGGACTCATTCATTTACCACATTCGCCACTGCAACCCCTATGACGTCATGAGGCAACATAGTGACTGGTTCGACACCTCTTGCTATAGCGCTGACAACGTATTTCAGCTGCCCATAAAGAACAAAAAGAAAATGGGCGTTTTAAAAGATGAATGCGGTGATTCCATTATGACGGAATTCATAGGTTTGGCTTCGAAAATGTATGCTTACCGCACACTCGACTGTAAGGAAGCCAAAAGAGCAAAAGGTGTAGGTAGAGCAGTGGTAAAATCGCTACGTGTAGACGATTACCTAGCGGTTTTACGCACTGGCAAAGCTATGTCTCATACACAGTGCAGGATACAATCCAGCAACCATCATCTGTATCTTGTGGAACAGAGAAAACGCACCCTCGCCTCCATGGATAACAAGCGTGTGTGGGCTGATGACCTGCTCACTAGCCTGCCCTGGGGTTATAATCGCAACGAGGAGGAGGTGTGATTTCACTGTTTAATCGTTTATGGGACATGGCTTTTTGTAACTTGTAGATTTAGAATTTTGTAAATATTGGTTTCTGTCATTGTAAATAGTAGATTTTGTAAATAGTGACAACCCACTTGGACCTTTTGCTCTTTAAAAAGTTCTATGCAATCTTATTTTTTTAAAATTTTTTGATTGGTAAATAGTGTGATTCTTTTAACGCTGTACAAAGTTGAGTTTTTTTGTAAATATGAAATAAGTAAGATTTTTAGTAACTTTAATAACTAGTATTTAATTATTTTTCGTAATGTAAATGATAAACTAAAATGTTCTTTTGGGATGAGTTGGTTATGTGGAGAACAGCCCAGATTCATCAACATAAACGGGAGGACAGCATCAGGCTTAAGGCCTGGGCAAAATAACTTCCTTGAGAGAAGATTAGACTGAAAGGATTGGGCTAAGGAAATGCGGCCTGGTTCTTTCAATACTAGACTGAACATTGAGAGTAAATACAATACTTTTATTTTTAGGGTGAAACTTGCAAACACATTAATAAAGCCTTAATTAAAAAATTAGTTATGCTGGCCCGCCTGGGGCAGTTTCAAATGTTCATTAATTTTAATTAGGTTGGCCCAGCCATGGGCTATTACTCAAAAGTTCATTCTGCTTGATGCACACACAAATTTAATATTCTTGCACTTGCTAGCAAACACTTAAAACGAAGATGATTAAGATAATAATAAAAAAGGCACAAACTTATCTTTAGTGGCGATGACTAGAAGCATGCTGACGGAGACTGCCGTGGCCAACACTAGATTTTTTGGTAGTAGAATTTGAAATGTCCAGCATCAGGAAAATAACTTCGCCAGGGCGACCAGCGCTGTACATTGGCTAACATCGTTAGGTTTTGATGCTATTTCTTGAATGCCAAATAACATGGCATTTAGAACTGCGATTTGATGCAGCTTCTTGCGGTTTGGAGTAAAAACGTAGAATGCACTTTCTCAGTGCTGAAGCTCTCTGCTGTTGCGTTTCCTGGTAGTTTCACTCATAAATGCAGATTAGGCCTGAAGTTTAGAAGGCCCCGGAGAAGGGCGGAAGGCACGAATGCCTCTCGCTAGTTGAAGAAGACCGTAGAAGGTTTGAAGAAGGAATGCTGATGGAGAGCAAAACGCCGCCACTTAAATAATAACATCATGGAAACGTCTGGAAGCCAAGCTGGCGGGCGATGATTGGCCAGGGCAAGCTGTGACGTCAGTCATACAGGAAGGCAGCAAGCAAGTCGACACCCTTTTCAGTATGCGATCGTAAGCTGGAGGCGCATGACCTATTAACACGCTGAGGTAAGAGTCTTAGATATATATATAGAGAGAGATTAAACACTAGTAATAAACATTATAATGTTAACAGAAATGAATAAGTACATATGTTTTCGTTCGGTGGTCTCAAAAGCATTTAACTGACAAATGCGGCACAAAAGAAAAACGCACTATAAACATCACGAAAGTGATCATGCTCCGAGACCCCCGAAAGAAAACAATCAAAGAATCAGTTACAAAAACGTGAACAACAATAAAGAAGATGACACTAAGCCTCAACAGGCAAGATAGCAACCATAGAAATTGGTCTAGTATAGACACCCTTACTAGTGAGAACATCTACAACTCTCACATGATTATCCCGACCCAAATGGCAGTGAGTTACCCTACCAATATTCCATACGAGAGGGGGACTTGGATCTCGCAAAAGAACCATATCTCCCACTCGCACATCAGGCTGGGAAAGCCGCCACTTCTCTCTTCTGTTAAGTGAGCCAATATTTCTCGCGAATTAAACAAAGCAAAGTGCGGGTGCCAGCGTGCAAATTCTGATAATGAAATTTCTTTACGATAAGAGTAGTAATAGGATGTCTAGAAGGGAGAATAATGGGATGTTTTTTCTCATCTGAGTAACTAGAATATTCTAGCCTACCCCCCACTCTTATTAATCCATCTTGGTCCAAAAAAGGGGTGAGAGGTAACAGCCTACTAGACTTTGGTAAAGCTTTTTTGCTTAAAAGCGTCTGATACTCAAGAAAGAATACTTCTTGTTGCATGAGAAACAAGATTCTACGAGTAGCAAATTCCAATTCCATTTTAGTGAGAAAGGGTTGCGGTTTCACAGGCTGATCAAGAACAAGAAATTTCCATCGAAATAAATATGCTACCACACGAATTAATTTATTAAATGAAGAGTAACGCTGAAACAGACTAGTAGCAATAGAAGTTAGAAAAAGGGAAGCGGTAACAATGCGAGCATCAGGAACATCTTCTGCGAGTGGATTAGATGAACGAGGCCAACAAGAGAAATCCTGACTGAGCCACGCCGGACCATTCCAGTATAATTTAAGAGAAATTAATTTATTGGGCAAGCAGCCACGTGAAATTATATCAGCGGGGTTTTCTTTTCCCGGAACATGATTCCATTGGTCAAAATGAGACAACTCTTGTATTTTAGAAACGCGATTAGCCACAAAAGTGGTCCAATGCGAAGAAGGTTTTGAAAGCCAAGCTAACACGATGGAAGAATCACTCCAAAACCATGTGGTCGAAAATTTCAAATTTAAACTGATTTTTAATTTGCTGGCTAATTCCACAGCCATTACAGCAGAACATAATTCCAATCTAGGCAAAGATATGGATTTGAGTGGGGCTACCTTTGATTTTGCGCAAATTAAATTGGAAAATCCGGGTAAAGTATTGGAAGAGCGGCCTACTAAATAGGCGCAGCAACCGTATGCCTTTTCAGAACTATCTGCAAATACGTGCAAATCGAAATACTGACATGAAAGGTCCGAAATTAAAGTGCGGGGAATAGAAATTTGAGAAAGATCTAACAAACTCTTGCGGTATTTCAACCACTCATCCAAAAGGGGGGAGGGTACCTCCTCATCCCAACCAATTTTCAATAACCAAAGTTTTTGCAAGAAAATTTTTGCAGTAATAACCACCGGAGCAATGTACTGCAAGGGATCAAAAACTTTTGCTATTAATGATAATAATTGCCTTTTCGTTTGAGGGTGAAACTCAGATAAGTGTACCTGATAGCAAAAGGTATCTGAAGAAGGAGACCAAAAAACACCCAAGGTTTTAATAGCTGATTCCTCAGTAGGAAGCGCAACACATTTGTCAACAGGAGTTACTTGTGAAAAGTTAGATAAAAATTCGGTTGAGTTCGAGTTCCACTTATGAAGGGTAAACCCACCACCGGAAAGAAGAGAGTTTAAATCTTCACAAACAAGAAGTGCGTCAGAGATACTAGGAAAAGAATACAGAAAATCATCTACATAAAATGCAGTTTTCAAAACTTCAGAAGCTAGAGGATGAAAAAGATGACCATCTTGTTCGGCCAACATGTGAAGAGATCGTATTGCGAGAAAGGCAGACGGCTTAAGACCGTATGTCACTGTTCTTAAACGAAATATTTTTATAGGTTTTGCATTGTCGTCTCGCCACAAAATTCTTTGCAAATCACGTTGTTCTGAATTTACTAGAATTTGCCTATACATTTGCTTGATGTCAGCAAGGACAGCAATAGGGAATAGACGAAAGTTAAGTAAAACTGAAGTAAGATCTGTCTGAATAGCGGGTCCAGAATGCAGAGTGTCATTGAGAGAAACACCATTAGCATCTGGAGATGACCCATTAAAAACCACTCTTATCTGTTCTCGGGTGGAAGAATTTTTCCAAACCGGATGATGATTAAGATATACTATTTCTTTAGGAGGATTACTAATTTCTTCAGATTTTGCAACGACTTCCATGTGATTCGCTGATTCGTATTCTTCCATGAAGGAAGTATACTGAGTTTTTAAGAGAGCATCTTTTTTTAAGCGATTTTCAATTGCGAATAAAGCTTTGAGAGCTCTGGAATGTGATTCTGTAATAACAGGGGGGTTAAAAATGCGAGGAAGAGTAACCACGAATCTGCCTTCAGTAGTGCGAACAGTGGTTTCTACGTAGTGTGTTTCACAGATCTCATTATTGAGAGAATGAGGTGAGGTGACTTGAATATCCTCAATGTCCCAGAACTTAATTAATTCTTGATTTAAATCAGCACCAACAAAATAACAATGAGATTTTTGTTGAACGGGGTTGCGGTATATTTGCCCAGTGGCAATCCAACCAAAATCAGTTCTACGAAAGAAAACATCACGGGCAACTTTAACCTTTTCCGGATGTAAACATTGCCAAAAAATGCTGGCACTTAAAAGAATTTCTACAGATGAAGCTCTGTTGAAATTCGGATCTGCAAGTTGCAAATGATGCGGAATATTCCAACCCTGGACTTGAAAAGAAGTAATGGGGGTGTCATTACCTATGGAATTTATAATTAAAAAATCTAAATTTAAATGAATGCCAAGATTATTGGAATCTTTTACATCCACTTTAGCATAACTCAGAGATTGCGATTTGGAACCATTAATTCCTGTAACTTCTATAGAAGTAGGGCATATTTGTAGACCTAACTTGCGAACTAGCGATTCACTGATAAAATTGTTAGTTGCAGCATTATCTAACAATCCCCTTACAGAAACCCATTTTCCGTGAACATTCTTCACTAGAATTTGGACAGTGGACAATAAAACTTGAGTTTTACTGAACGAAACAGAGCTTTGAGTAAAAGACTGAGCGTTATTCGGCAAAGTCTCAGAATGAGATTTAGCGGATGAACTATTGGTTGCTGATGACCGCGATCTTTCATGCCTATGCAGGAGAGTATGATGCTTTGCTTTACAGTGAAAACATAACCGTTCAGAACGACAATTGCTTATCATATGTGTCGCTGATAGGCAATTAAAGCAGTGCTTGTGGGTGGTAATTAATTTGCGTCTTTCATCCACAGATAAAGATTTGAATTGAGCGCATTGGTACAAGTTATGTGGTTGTTGACACAAAACACAAGCTTGTGCTTGATTGGAAGACCGAATATTGGTAGAAAAGACATGTGACCTTAGTACTCTCTGAGTGGGGCTGATGTCCTTACTATTAGAGGGAGGTTTGAAGGTAGCGCTACTCTTTTGACTGGCTACAGCAGAGAGAATTTGGCATTTCGCCTTTAAGAATTTAATAATAGCTTCATAGGTACACAATGAATGTTGCGACAGAGCTGCTTCCCAATCTTTTAAAGTTTTAGTGTCTAATTTAACAGAAATAAGATGAATCAAAAATAGATCCCAATGGTCAACTGGTTGGTCCAAATTTGCAAGCGCACGAATATGAAGTTCCGCAGCATCGATCAGATTACGAAGCGAGGCAAGATTATCAGCTTGAACAATAGGTAAATTGAATAAACCCTGTATGTGACGTTGAGTTTTTAAACGAGTGTTCCCAAACCGATCTCTGAGAAGTGCCAAAGCTACTTCATAATTTTCATTTGTCAACGTAAGCTCTTGGATGAGTTTAAGTGCGTTGCCTTGCAAGGACAAACGCAAATAATGAAACTTCTGTATTGAAGGAAGAGAATCGTTTTCGTGAATCAATGAATTGAATAATTCAAAAAATGGTTCCCATGTAGCTTCATCTCCGGTAAATTTAGGTAATTCTATTTTCGGTAATATAACACGGGAAGGAAAAGAAGAAGATTCTGAAGGAATTTTCTCCTGCTTTTCCTGCAATGTTAAACTTCTTAAAAGCTGCTTCGCGTCTGCGAACCCCTTATAATATAGATTTTCAACCTCACAACGGTCACTTTGCTGATCGGGATCCTTGGTCTCAATATTACTTTGGATCTCATCATATTTTTCAAAGGCCTGTTCATAACCTTTCAGTCTTTGAGAAATTATGTCACTATTACGTTCTTTTTCCGGGAGCTCATCTAGAAAAGTGCGAAAACGCGTTAACTTGCCTTTGACAGAAGCTCTGGCATTAATGAGTTTCTCGTCAATCGGCATTATGAAAGTTTGTTGTGTACTCACGACTATACTATGAGCTGGTACACCTTGCTTCGGAAGAAGTTGACAGTCTGCCAGAAAAGAGAGTGCGGCTTCCCCTGCGGTGAAATACGGGCCTGCTGTTTGTCTCCCTTCTCAGTGCCAACCATATACACTCGAGCTGAAACTTTCGAAGTAGATTAGAAAACACAATTTTTAAAATATTAACACACTCAATGTTCAGTATGGCATTTAAATTTTGAATTAGTTCCAACATTAAGAAATTTGAAGATTTGGTTAAACAGAATGTTTACAAGCATCCCGGTTATAGGCACCAAAATGGTTATGTGGAGAACAGCCCAGATTCATCAACATAAACGGGAGGACAGCATCAGGCTTAAGGCCTGGACAAAATAACTTCCTTGAGAGAAGATTAGACTGAAAGGATTGGGCTAAGGAAATGCGGCCTGGTTCTTTCAATACTAGACTGAACATTGAGAGTAAATACAATACTTTTATTTTTAGGGTGAAACTTGCAAACACATTAATAAAGCCTTAATTAAAAAATTAGTTATGCTGGCCCGCCTGGGGCAGTTTCAAATGTTCATTAATTTTAATTAGGTTGGCCCAGCCATGGGCTATTACTCAAAAGTTCATTCTGCTTGATGCACACACAAATTTAATATTCTTGCACTTGCTAGCAAACACTTAAAACGAAGATGATTAAGATAATAATAAAAAAGGCACAAACTTATCTTTAGTGGCGATGACTAGAAGCATGCTGACGGAGACTGCCGTGGCCAACACTAGATTTTTTGGTAGTAGAATTTGAAATGTCCAGCATCAGGAAAATAACTTCGCCAGGGCGACCAGCGCTGTACATTGGCTAACATCGTTAGGTTTTGATGCTATTTCTTGAATGCCAAATAACATGGCATTTAGAACTGCGATTTGATGCAGCTTCTTGCGGTTTGGAGTAAAAACGTAGAATGCACTTTCTCAGTGCTGAAGCTCTCTGCTGTTGCGTTTCCTGGTAGTTTCACTCATAAATGCAGATTAGGCCTGAAGTTTAGAAGGCCCCGGAGAAGGGCGGAAGGCACGAATGCCTCTCGCTAGTTGAAGAAGACCGTAGAAGGTTTGAAGAAGGAATGCTGATGGAGAGCAAAACGCCGCCACTTAAATAATAACATCATGGAAACGTCTGGAAGCCAAGCTGGCGGGCGATGATTGGTTGATGATGATGATAATTGTTGTTTTAAGGGGCCTAACATCGAGGTTATCGGCCCGACGCGATGATTGGCCAGGGCAAGCTGTGACGTCAGTCATACAGGAAGGCAGCAAGCAAGTCGACACCCTTTTCAGTATGCGATCGTAAGCTGGAGGCGCATGACCTATTAACACGCTGAGGTAAGAGTCTTAGATATATATAGAGAGAGAGATTAAACACTAGTAATAAACATTATAATGTTAACAGAAATGAATAAGTACATATGTTTTCGTTCGGTGGTCTCAAAAGCATTTAACTGACAAATGCGGCACAAAAGAAAAACGCACTATAAACATCACGAAAGTGATCATGAGTGTGCATGTCGAGAATGTGCTTTTGGGAATAAATAAAGTGGTTGTGTTTGTTTCCAAAGACAGGTGTGAATGTATGAGTGGAGAGAGAAAACTGGTGTGTATGATTGACCAGAGCGAACACGGTGAGGTAGGGTGGGGGGGGTGGGGAGGGGGGTAAATGCTCACTTATATACTCATTTTGTTTTAAATAGTTTCGTTTTTTTCATTGAAATGTGGCAGACAATAGACATTATTTTTGTAAAAACAGTCTTACCTGCAGTAGTCGTAGACCTCGACGTTTCTCCAAACACACATCAACACATTGCAGTATTATCAAGGTCAAGCACTTGCATCAACATCATTGTCAAATCTCAACTTTCGACATACACCAAATGGGAAAAAAATGAAAACAGCAAAATGGAAATTCCATGTTTCCATATCACCAAAACAGCAAAACTTAAAACGGCCATTTTTAAAAACTGGAAATGGCCATGTATGAAATTTGAAAATTCAAAAACTTCAAACGGACATTGTTTAAAATGTGTCATCAGCAAAATGGAAAAATCCATATCATCAAAAACGTTAAACTTGAAACGAACGTTTTCAAAAAACTGTAAATTGCAAAATGATAAATGACAGTGTGTGGAATTCATCATGTGCGAAATGTGTAAAATGAAAAAATCAGCCATCAACATCACAATTTCTTAAAAATAAAAATAACAAAACATTGTGCTCTGGTAAACCTTTGTATTTATTTCGTAGTCATAGTGAATTGACAAAAGAAATATAGAATACAAACACATTCCAATTCCTCACTCCTCAATGTTTATGTCCATGCATCATCAACTTTCCTTTCATAGCACTCATGACAATTAGGGCTGCCATCCTTTCACCTACTGAGGCATCACTGGATGTGAAACGTTGTTTAGCTTTCTTTAATAACAATTTATCTGCCACATGTTTTAAACCAGAATGACTATGGCGATAAGAAAGGTCATGTTCCTTGCATGCTTGATCCAAAAGATTAATGGGTACATCACTACGTTGTAAACGTTTTTCGAGACGAGTTCCAGGGCCGCAAAAACGATAACCTGGAAGATGGATTTCGAAAGGTAAGTATTGAATCACTTTGTCAATGACGCCATTGCCAGTACAGGTCTGGCATATCCTTTTCCATCGATGGTAAAAAGGTTTGGTCTTCCTCCTCCTCTGTGGACGATGTTTGTGTTTGTTGTTGTTGTTGTTGCTTTTTCTCGCCATGACACCCGTGGAATGATTCAACAAAGTCTTTACATGGACTTTTATGACCGTGATACAGTTTCACTAGCTGGCAAGTCGCACACTGACGCATAGACGGTATTTTTGCCATGGCCACTTGCTTATGGTGATCGTAATCCGTACAGGGTTGCAATTCACTCAACACAGGATCTTGAGTCCATGATTTTGGTACATGTTGCCAGATTTCTTTGACCGCGTTGGCGGCCACATAATAAATGAACGACTTGGGCAGCGCCAAGAGTTCCTCTTTGGTAAAACTGTCTAGTTTCTTTTTGCACACAAAGAACTTGCCGATGGCTTTGTCCGTAGCATTGCCTTTCTCCATGGTATCACGTGCTGTAGATGTTTACACGTCGCTTGTAGAAATCTCACTGACGTCATTCACAGGTAAATCTTGAGTTATAATTTTGTTCAACAACTCCCAGCAGGCATGGGTGGTTAACCAATGAAAGAGATGCCACGCATGTGATAGGGCTGTATGGGTAATGTTGCCACAGGAACAAGTATCCATGAGCGTTTGCAGGGAGGGGCAGCCCAACTCCATGAGGTCGATACATTGGCAGTAAGACGCCAAAAATGGTTGCAACCATTGACGTTTTTCATTACCTTTCACAAATACCACATTGGCCGAGGACAAGTGTGCTTTCATGACCACGTCCAAATATTTATAGGAAATGGTTCCCTGATTCCAGTCTAGTTGCCTATGATTTTCAATCCACTGGGTTTGTTTACGGTCTTTTTCACACAATAAATCAAAAGCATGGGGTGGTTTAAATAGCAAATGCGTAGCTTTTGATATCCAAAACGTGGTACAATCGATCATGGCCACTTGTTTAAATATAAATTTGTTGTCACCAATTTTAAACCCTTGGCAATCCACAATGAGTGTGCGCAACATGTTGACGCTTGCCTGGACCAAGGTCAACTGACGACTGACTGACGATCAGGTGTGATCATGACATAGACTTACCTTCCATGCTAGTTTCAAAATTGAGGTTAGGGTAGGACAGTGGGGGCATGCAAAATAAGAATTTAAGAATTACATCATCATTTTATTATCATAACACGTCTTACAGGCTTTTCTCATTTTAGGATAAGGACGATAGCAACTGATACAACAATATAGTCTCTTGTGTTTGTAACGTCCATAACACCGATGATGTCCCAATGTCTCTAAACTAGGCGTTTTTGATGGTGAGCTGCTCACCGAAGCACCATGGATACCATACGGCCCACATGTATCGTAACTTGTTTTTTTTTCATCACCCAGAGACACAAGTGAGGGATAGCTTGAATGGCAGGGTATATTTCCCACTTTCATTCTGCACAGGTAGGGGCAGGTGGGTGACCAGCGCTGATGTTCCTGCATGGGTTCATCGCCCTCCTGCCATTGGTCTATAATGATGGGACAAAAGGCACATTTCACTTCATCTCTTGTTTTTAAATAGTAGAATCCAGCAGCTGCCAAGGCTTGAGGGTTTATGAAAGACACTGGCCATGTGGCAAAAGTCTTGAAACGTTGTTCCTCAGAGTTTAAATTCATGGATGTAACGTCTCTTGAGGCTTTAAAGCAAGACATGACTGAGCGGCTTGACGTGGGTTGAGCTGTTATTTATACACTCGTCACTTGGTTGGACAGTGGATAATAGTTGACTTGTTTGTGATGAATAATCAGACAGTAGGCCGTCTTATTGGCTGGTACATTGTCATGCGTTTCAAAATCTAGTCGAATGTCGATATTGGATGGCTTGACAGACTCTTCCAGGTAAGAACAGTCAAAGACAATCAGTGGTGCTCTTGTCTTAAACGCTTGGGGTAGTAGCATGGGGCCGTTCTCTTTTTGATAATACGACCATCGAAATTTAGAAAACAAGTCGTACAGAGGACCAAACTTATTTTTTGAAAAATCCAAATTCAGTCCTTCATAGGGAAACACAGCTCCGTTGAGGAAAAGACGTGCATTTCTCAATTGCAGGTGATCAAATTGCGAGGCATCTTTGGTTTGTTGATACTTGCGATTCGTTTGAAAACCCACGATCAGGTAGAGAGGTCTCTCTGTATAGCGAGCTGTTTTTACAGACCAACTGTGTGTGTTGGTAGTGGGCAATAGCGGATACTCATGGAGGGCCCAGCTTCTAAATTCCATGGGTAGAGGCATATCTCTCTTGACCATCTTGAGTATGTCCAGTTTTTTGCTATCGTTAAGGGTCACATGAGGCACTTTCCATAGCAAGCGTTGTAGTTGAACTTTTGAATCGATGGGGGCATTGTCGGCTCCCTTGAGTGCATTGTTATCACTCCTGTCTCTCACCAGATAAAGCACTTGCCTTGCGTTGACCACAATGCGTTGGTGATCTTCAGCAAAGCCTAGAATCAGTTTAAGAGGTAAATATCCAGTAAAGGTTCCATCAGTGTGTACCATCCAGTCATTGGTCGAGTCAGGACACCAACCTGCCATGCAAAGTGTTTTACCTTCTTCCTCACTATAAGAGGGGTATAGTTTCATGACACTGGAAATGCCCACATTTCGAGTGCTATCCACCACGATATCGTTAATGACATACCGCACTTCAGAAAACAGAAAGGCCAAACCATGGTTGGCCAACTTGGATGTGGTGGGTGTAGAGCCATCGGCTTTGGTGAGCCGACCTTCAATCTGAATGACACTTTCATGCGGTAGGGTGTAAATATCTTGGTTGTTGATAACAAATTGAATTTCATCATTGTTATTGAGTCCAGGTGTTTGAGCTTGATAGGAATGGAGATCAATTCTTACCACTCCTGGTTGCTCCTCGATGTGGTTCGCTATCTCTAGGATAGAATTCATTATGAGGGTTGACGTGGTAACCCAAATGCTGTAAAATCTGCTTGTTCTGAGATGTTAACGTGTATTCACGTGGCAAACAACTAACACCATTCCTAGACGGTGTTGTTGCTTTATACACAAATTTCATAGTGGCTTTAGCACCAACTTGTAAGTCACTGGTGTGGTAGAATCTAGATCAATGAGTTGTTGATCTCTATTGATCAGTCTTAATGTTATATTACTAATACTATCAACAGCCACAGAATGAAAAAGCACCACTGGAGGGTTTTCACGAATAATATAGCCATTGGGCGATGTCACAATAAAGTCATAAAGTGAATGCGATGGTTCTTGATTGGTGTACACTTGGCTAATAATATTACACGTCACCGACACATGATGGTCCTCAATGAATTTCACTTCATGGTCTGATTCATGTTTTTTGTTGTGCTCCAACACACGTGGTTTAAATCCTAGTAATGGGCCAATGGAATCGGGGTGTGTTTTAAAGTCAATGTTGAATGAGGAGAAAATACTGCAGCGATGAGTGTTAGTATTGCCTACAAGTTCAAACTTGTGCGTTCCGTCGAGAAATGACTTTAAACCATATTGATTGATCAACACCACATAAATGTGTTCATAAATATCATCGATCGTGTATCCACCAGAGTTCAGGGTGAGCACAGAATCATCATAGTAAAACTTGTTGTTCACATTTTCACGTATGTTGTATATTCGATTGTACGTTTCAAGAGAAACAAGTCCTAAACCATAGGGTTTTTCACTCAATTCGATAGGCGGGTAAAAGTCTAGGCTGACTTCAGGTCCACGTCCATGCACTGTAAACGTTTTACTTTCTGCCGACATACTGGTGGCGTTTTTGCTTATGCTGCGTCTTATATAAAAAAATTAAACACAAACGTCCACACTGTTGGCTGTTAAACGTTTGCTCTCGTTTCACATTATAATATATCTTGATCCTGTTTCCAAAATAGGTCACTAGTTCCATGGGCGGGGGCAAATTCCCAAAACTGTCAAAGTACCATACCGTGGATCCCTCTTTGACATAAGCTACATAATGCGTTCCTGGTCCTCGGTGATCATCCAAATTGACAACAGCACATTCCTGTTTCCAGGGTCGTGGGGGTAATTGGTTTCGCATAAACACACCTCGAAAATGAGAAAGCTTTAGTTGTTTAGCATAGCTTTCCACTTGTTGATGCGTCAGGGCATGTCTCGCTATGGCTGAGGTTAATTTTTTTTTTTTTAATATTTCGAAATGGTGAAATCCCAAATCCTTGTTGATAAAAGGCTGGCTTTAAATTGGCATTTCTAGCCCCCATGGCAATCGCTTCCATCGTTTCATTGTGTCGCTGACTTTCTTTGAGTTGTTGCTTGCCCTGCTGCGCGGCTTTAATGGTTTTCGCCACTGCACTGGCACCGCCCAAAAGTGAGCCCAGAGCAGCCAACCCGGCAAATAATGCAGGTAAAAATCCCGCTCGTTTGGGGACGGGAATCACTCGCCCTTGGTTTGAAACCTGTCGCCAACGTTTTGGAATAACCTGTCTCTGTGCTGCTCGAAGGGCTTTCCTTATGGTCAATACATTATTTTTTCTTTTTTTCTTTCGCAAGGGCTTGTCCACGAATGTTGTAAGCCCAGGCTTTGCCAAGGACAAAGTCCTTTTTTTAGTCTTTCTCACTGCATATCTTTGTTTCACCATGATGATAATGACCAACAACCTTTCACAAGAAAGTTTAAATCACAACTAACGTCAGATGGTTATTTCATGGCTGTATATTCCAATTCCACATAAAGTGGGAAATCGTTTATGGTTTTTCCCGCTTGCTTTTCATCCCATGTCAACATGAGGTGAAAGGATAATTCGTCCCCTGCATTGACCATTTCATGGTTATGGATCAACATCCTATGACCATTTATCTTTATTTGTAAATGGTTCTCATCAGGTATGGCATATTTGATGTGAATGGTTCCATCATAGTGTAATCGATAGTGGCTTAATCCTGAAGCAAGCACATAGGTCAAGTGTTGATCATGGACTAGCGGTAAATGGTTTCTGTCATTCACAGGTTTTTCATTTGTCAGATACACTAAAAACACAGATGGGATAAATTTATAAAGCCTTTTCATTTCATGGGTCACGTAACGCTTGGTACAAACATCGTCTTCGTCTTGTGGGTCTTCCACGTGAATAATCCGATGGTGATTAGCGCTATAGCCATTCACCATAAGCTGTGGCACTTTGTCATAAAACTCATACACTTTGTTATCCACATACTTTTTCGTAGTAACGTCTGTAGACACTTGAGGATGTTTTACATGGGTTAACCGCTTTCCCTTAAAGTCATAATCTCCCTGTTTTGTGCGTGGCACTACTGACCTATCCACATAGTGTTTATTAGCAGGATCTGTTTCCTGTTTAGGATCATGTATGGGGACAGGCCTAGCTTTGACCATCAACGCACGTCCAAAGACATCCATTGTCAACCTGTAGTACCAGTCTACTGTTTCTATGACAAGGTTCGGTGTCCTGTATATAGACAGCCGGCTAGCCTGTCTAAGCCTTAGTTGACATGAAGATTATTAAGCAGCAAGAGTCATTCCCCGTGGGGGACATGGTTTCCCATCTCTGTCCCACATCACGTGAACAACGCCATGGTTCACTGTTTCCATCTTCCATTCGCTGCATCATTGTGGGGCCTTCCGGCTGTGGAAAGACTAATCTTTTGCTAACGCTCATTACAGCGCCCAATGGTCTGCGTTTTCAAAATATTTATATTTTTGCAAAATCTCTCTACCAACCCCTCTACGTGTTTCTGGATCAAGTCATGTCTGGATTACAAAAAGAGAATATGGGTCATTTTACATTTTCCATGCAAGAAAATGTGATTTCACCGGATGAGGTAAAGCCTGATTCACTCATGATTTTCGATGATGTATCCACTGAACGTCAAGGCATCATTCAAAGCTATTTCAGCATGGGTCGACACAAACATATCGATTGCTTCTATCTTGGGCAAACGTATTCAAAAATGTCCAAACAGTTGATTCGTGACAATGCCAATGTCATTGTTTTATTTCGTCAGGACGAGAGGAACAGTCGTCACATTTATAATGAACATGTGAATCCTGACATGACCTTTCAAATGTTTACAGAATTGTGTGCCAAGTGCTGGAACACTCAACGTCATGCCTTTTTAGTGATTGACAAACAAAGTGAACTCAACCAAGGACGGTATCGCTTAGGGTTTGATCATTTTATTGCTATTTAAGGCCTTGTCTCATTCCCCGGCAAGTCATTTGCCAAGACACCATGGCGTTAGCAGAGAGTCAATTAAAAAAGCATATTATTAGAGCAAAAAATACTATTCGCCAAAATTTTCGTCAATTGAAACAATCACGTGCCAATCATGCTTTGTTTATTCAACAACATTTAGCACCTCCGCTAAAAGCCATGTTGAAACCCTCTTTCAAGCCATCTGAAACGCTACCCACCGTTTCACAAGCCACGCAGACGCTGCACGAGGACCCTGAGGAAGAGGAAGAGGAACAGGAAGATTTGACAAGTGTTAGTGAAGTTGAGGATGAGGAGGAACAAGTGTTTACACCTCAAAAAAAGGCCGCACCCCTTGCAGAGTTTTTGAGAAAAAAGAAATCCTTGGCCATGGTCGAAACACCTTGCCCTTCCAGGGCGTCTCCGTTTTCACAACTCTTGGCCACCCCTCAACATAAAGCTCAACTGAAAACCATTTTAATAAAATATTATGGATCAACATTGGAACCCTATTTCACCGATCTATTTATTGGAAACACAGATACCACGTATGGTGTTCGCTATGAGGATGATAGTTTTAAAATTGGCGATTCATCCATTAAATTTGCTCGTACTAAAGCTGTCATTAAAAACATCAACTATAAATTAACGCCAGGACTGTTAAAGCTGCTCTTTTCTCGGACCCCCTCTTCCCATGATTATACGTCAGAGGATCTTGACAAATATAAATCCATTTTATTGGATACCCATGCTCACAAAAGACAGTATGATCCTGCTCAACAAGTGAATGCCAATATATCTCAAAAATATAAAACCATCATTGCAAAAATGTTTCCCACTAGTCAAAGTACTCGTCGTAAAGTGTCCGCTTCGGGAGTGACATTTAAACCATTAAAACCCCTTGTGGATGTTACCTACTGGCACAATCCCAATAAGCTCGTCCAGCGGCTACAGTTGTTGCATGCCTCACGTCAAGCTGGCCATACCGGTCACGATTGGGAAATTCAAGAAATTGAACAAGAACTTCGAAATGCCAAAATTAATGTTTAAGCCCTCACCCATTAAAATGGGTATTGCTCACGAGTTGCATCGCCCAGCTAGGCGTCACTATCCGCGACTCAAGGTGATTTCACGAGGTGTGGATGAACTTTGGCAGGCTGACTTGGTTGAAATGATACCCTATGCTGGCGTTAACGACGGTGTACGCTATATGTTGACCGTCATTGATGTCTATTCCAAAATGGCCTTTGTTGAACCTGTGCGTCGCAAGTCTGGCCCACTAGTTACCAAGGCCTTTCAACATATTATTCAACACTCCCAACGTCAACCTCAGCTGCTACAAACCGACCAGGGGAAAGAATTTTTCAACAAGGATTTCTCCAGTTTTCTCAAATCTAAGGATATTCACCATTACACCACGTACAGCAATCTGAAAGCCAGTGTGGTCGAGCGGTTCAACCGAACATTGAAAACCCATATGTGGAAAGCGTTTACCGCTCAGGGCAGTTATCGCTGGTTGGACATGTTACCTGAGCTAGTGTCACGTTACAATGACACCAACCATAGAACGATTGGGACCAAGCCACGTCTCGTAACTAAAAATATTCAGCGATTGGATAAACTGTTTAACCCCATAAAAACAGCCGATCCTAAACGTCACCGACTGAACATTGGGGATTTTGTTCGTGTGAGCAAATTTAAGTCTGCCTTCAATAAGGGCTACACGCCTCAGTGGGGGACTGAACTATTTCGAATTCGTCGAGTCTACTTGGACAGTCCAGTCACCTATTTACTCGAGGACCTCAACCATCAACCCATAAAAGGTAGATTTTATCTCCATGAACTTCAGAAAACATCATTTCCTCAGCATTATTTTGTGGAAAAAGTGTTGAAACAAAAAGGAAATAAACTCTACGTCAAATGGTTAGGGTTTAACTCTACGTTTAATTCTTGGATCAATAAACTACATGTTGTGTGAACCTGTGTACTTTTTATTTATTCACACATGTTGTACACCACCTATAGCTCTATGTATACAGCGCTCCGCGCTTCATGCATGTTCATACATGTTTGTCTTTCCCTTTCCACTTGTGTTCTCTCATACATCACCCCCTCCCCTCTCCCTCCCTTCACCTCCCACCATTGCTGTTTGCAGCTCTTGCCTGTCTATTGGTTGTGACATCATTCCCACAAGTTGCATCATACTTTTTTACTGATTCAGCGATTCCCACGCTTTGAACATTCTCTTATCGTGCACGTGGACAGCTAACGTCCCAGGCGAACACCTGTGCCGGATCAAATTTCACATGAACTTGCATTTTGTCACGTACGAAGCAAGACAGGCTGTAACTTGTTAACAGTTATCGCGCACGTGGACAGATAACACCCAAGCGAACACCTGTGAAAGATCAAATTTCACATGAACTTGCATTTTGTCACGTACGAAGCAAAACAGGATGTCACTGGTTTAGCGTGCCTGTGGTTTCACACATGTGTGCACGCCTTTCACACTCCCCTGCCACCACGATGGTCAGATTATTTCACCTTCAAGCGTCTTGGTCATTTTTTCCATTGCACTTGTTCTCAAGTCAGATCAATGCCTTCCAATAAGCTCAAATGACCTTCACCTCCTGTAAGTTTGTTTTCTGTACTCGCTTCGACCAACATAGAATCAAGTTCTCATCACCGTTTACACGTTAAAGGTAAAATATCAGAAAACGCATGCTCGTTCTGTCATACACCGACCAGCCGAAATAGCGATTGTTCTATTGAACACAGCCACCATGGTCAGCGACAGGTTCGTTGAAACACACACTCAGCCGTATCGTCTCTCTCAACCACCACGCTTCATGGACATTATAAACAGGTAAAGAAAAAAAAACAGTTTTTTTTTTCAATGTGTATGGTGTTAGTCCCTTTGCGAATTTTTTTTTGGAAAACAATATCTACCACACTCGAAAGGGGGGCGTTATCCCGAGTCCTAGGACACCTCGTACACGTCTCTAGCGTTATTGATTCGTGAGATATCGGCAAAAATCACAAAAAACACGTGTTTACCCCAAAATCGCGTTTCCAATTTTTTTTTAAAATATAACGTGTGGTCCATAGCAAAGAGGACGTCAGCCCGAGTCCTTGGACCCCTCGTTCATGCCTCTAGCATGATTGGTTCGCGAGATATAGCAAAAAGTTCAAAATCACGGTTTTACCCCAAAAAGACCGTGTTTCCAAATTTTCACCTTTTCGACACCTACATTCCCGTAAAGAGCACAACGAGACGAAAAAAACGAATCCAAGCACGCCCTCCTAGCATGGCTCCTTCCATTCCAAGGTCGCAGGGTCTCACAACTTCCTAAGTGAGACAGCTCTGTCCTTACCACACTACTACCTACAGGTTTTCATCCTAGAGACTTGAAATTTATTTTGGGGGTAGAGGGGGTAGGGACCTTTCATTTACGTCAAACAAACTTTTTTGTAGAGTTCCTAGTTTCCAAAATATAGGATTTTCAAAATTCGAGTGTTTTCAAAAAAACATAAAAAATAAAAAAGTTTTATTACAAAAAATAAAGGTCATAAAGGCCGTTCGTTTGAGCCATGGCACAACGTTCTACCATGTTTGGTTTTCAAACTATCACCAACGTTGCAAAACAAAAAAATTCAAAGAATTTTTGAAAAATATAATACATGGTCGATAAGAAAGAGGACGACTGCTCGAGTTCAACAACACCTCATTTGTCAACATCCGGCCATGCGTTTGAGAGATATTAATTATTTCAATTTCGCACGGCGGCCATGTTGGTTTGTTGGGCACAGGAGTGTCAAGTGGGGCAGAACCATCATCACTCCACTACTAACTCACACAGTAGTCATGGCACGAAGCTCACTGCGCATGTGGATCGAGTAGAAGGATGGCCTGCCGCGTACCCCCTGAAATGTACCCCTAAGGGGCACGCGTACCACAGGTTGAAAACCCCTGCCTTAAGAGATGGAACTAAGAATATATTCAGTCAACAGGGCTGCCAACTGTAATGCTCTATTAGGTATATACCAGGTATATTTCGAACTAATTAGACATTTCGATATTACCAACGTAATTTCGTCATTATTCTAGATAATCCATATAGATTGATCATTGGCATGAAATTTAATTTTAAGAAAAGTAGGCTCTTTAGTTCGTCACGGAACTTCTTGTTTTATTTTACTATTCTGATTGGCTGCCCTCCCGACCCTTATAAAGGGTTCATGCATGGTACTTAACAGAGTGCAAGGTTTCCCTGCCGCGCTTGAGTGAATCCCAAAATCCCCGCTTGGGCTCATTCACCATCTTGAGAGAATATGTTCCACCTGCTCCTCCTAATTGACATTGCATTTTCTTGTACATTTTTGTTCATTGATGAATATAATAGCAGCTGCTAGGTGGCAGTCAAGCGGAACAACTACCCACGCTCGGCGGCGGACAGGGTGTGTGGGTGGAGGTTAGGCGCACTCCCACGCACTACCTGCCGTGCCGTGCCGCTGCAATCAATACACAACCCTTCTTCATTATAGCGAGCAATACCTCACAGCTCATTGCTAATTTACCAACAATTTCCAAATTGTAAAATAAATAATTTCAACTCGGAGATTTGCTGATGACATCGTCATCTTTGCCGACACGCCTCAGGATTTGAATGAGTTTTTGAATGGTATGGACTCCGTCTTGAGGAAAGAATTCATGAGAATTAAAAAATGTAAAACAAAAATATTGGAATGCAGCCGAAATAAATCAGAATCCTCCATGGACATCAAATTGGCAGGTGAAAAGCTGAAGGAAGTAGGAGACTTCTGTTACTTAGGAAGCAAAATAACCAGTGATGGACGAAGCAAAGAGGATATAAAAAGTAGATTGGCTCAGGCAAAGAAAGCATTTATACAAAAGAGGAATCTGTTGACATCGAATATAGATTTAGGTATTAGGAAGTCATTTTCGAAAGCCTTTGTCTGGAGCTTGGCGCTCTATGGAAGTGAAACTTGGACTATTGGAGCAGCAGAAAAGAGGAGAATTGAAGCATTTGAAATGTGGTGTTACAGGAGAATGATGAAGATCAGATGGGTAGATAGGGTTACAAACGAAGAGGTATTAAGGCGAGTGGGAGAGGAGAGATGTTTCTGGCGACTGCTAATGAAGAGAAGAGATAGGTTGGTAGGACACCTACTAAGACACCCAGGAATAGCAAGCTTAGTTATGGAAAGAAGGGTTGAGGACAAGAACTGTAGGGGTAGACCAAGGTTAGAATATGTTAAACAGAGTGTGATAGCTATGTAGAGATGAAACGATTAGCTCAGGACAGGGAGGCTTGGAGGGCTGCATCAAACCAGTCAAAAGACTGAAGACTCAAACAACAACAACAACAACATAAATTACCGTATAGTTTCTGTAGAAACGATAGCTTTTCAGTGTTGCCTTAGTGAAGAAAGTTTCCCCCAAAGAGATGCGTTAATTGGATCCAAGTGTATTTATTAATCTCATGTATTTTTTGGGGGAAAAACTCGTGTTGACCGACTGAAAAGCACCAAGCTTTCGTTTAATATGTGAAAAGAAAACCTGAACAAAATATGTCAATGGAACAAATAAGGAAAATAAAATTTTGTTGATCATTGCGCCATCTTTCAGAAACCTGTTTCCAATAAACGTTCCTTATATTTTGCCGAATCTTGGGGGCTCCCCTTCAAGAACAACTTCCATCCACAACTATTTTTATTCGGATCGTAGTTTATGAGATATTCAGACCAAGTCCAGATTGACAAATGTTAGGAGAATGGCTAAATGCATTGCAATGCTCAGCGTTGAGGTGATGGCAGATTAAAAGCTTCACCCGAATGATTTTATTTGGATTTCAGTAACCCACACCATAAACAATAATTGCTGGGGGGGAACAGATTAAGATTTTATCACTTATTTGCTTATAAGGTGCGTCCAAAAAGTAACGAGCCGGAGGCTGGAATGCGCAAACCTGTGATGACATCTGCTAATCGTGGCGTGTGTTACGAGATGTGGTTCCGACCAGAGCGTGGAAGGTCACAGCCCGTCGCTAGAGGGCACGCGTGCGCGTCACGTGACGATACAAAGCGAGCAGCAGCATTCATCAATCGTCCAACCAAGACCAAGACAGTGGGCCATTCGACATGCTTCCTGGTGTGGTTGAAGACTGTGGGGCACCCATTGGGCACACACTTTCCGTAAGTGCAGTCGTTCCTTCATGATGGGGTGCACACTACCGAAGCTCAATCCGACCACGGCGGCTATGGCGTTCACTGTCACTCGGCGGTCCTGGGTAATGAGTGCATCAACCAGCTGGATGTTGTCATCGGTAATGCAGGGGGGTGCCCCAGACCGGGCATCATCGGCTAACGACACCCGTCCTTCCCTGAAGCGCTTGTGCCACGCCTTGACCCTTGCAAGGGATATGCAGCGTTCGCCGTACATTTGTGACATTCGGCGATGAATGTCCGTTCCCCCTACTCCTTCCGCTCTCAGAAACCGAACAACAACTCTTCGGTTGACGCCTCCATGTCCCTGTTTGCAATGCGACTGGCAGCGTTGGACGATTGATGCATGCTGCTACTCACTTTTTATCGTCACGTGACGTGCTCCCGTGCCCTTTAGCGACCTTCCACGCTCTGGTGGGAACCATACCTCGTTACACACGCCACGATTAGCCGATGTCGTCACCGGTTTGCGCATTCCAGCCTCCGGCTCGTTATTTTTTGAACGCACCTTATAAATGTAGTACGTCTTACATTTCTAAAGCGGCAGATGGCCTCGTTGTTCCGCCCCTTAAAACCTCAATTACTAACCAACTACATTTCTATCATAGAATGCTTTTGATGATGATGCTAATTGTTGTTTTAAGGGGCTAGGTCATCGGCCCCTAATGGTTTGGGGGATAGTGAAAGACGAGACGAGAATGGAAACTATAACTAATACTAACTACAGACTTACAAATTAGAAGTGGTGGGGCTACACACACCCTGCCTCCTTGAGGGCCTTGTGCAGAGGCAGGAGATACTGTGAGCCCCTGAGGGTGTAGCACTATCCAGAGTGCACCAGAAGTGGTGGGGCTACACACACCCTGCCTCCTTGAGGGCCTTGTGCAGAGGCAGGAGATACTGTGAGCCCCTGAGGGTGTATCACTATCCAGGGTGCACCAGAAGTGGTGGGGCTACTCACACCCTGCCTCCTTGAGGGCCTTGAGCAGAAGGCAGGAGATACTGTGAGCCCCTGAGGGTGTAGCACTATCCAGAGTGCACCAGCAGTGGTGGGGCTACACACACCCTGCCTCCTTGAAGGCCTTGAGAAGAGGCAGGAGATACTGTGCGCCCCTGAGGGTGTAGCACTATCCAGGGTGCACCAGAAGTGGTGGGGCTACACTCACCCTGCCTCCTTGAGGGCCTTGAGCAGAAGGCAGCAGATACTGTGAGCCCCTGAGGGTGTAGCACTATCCAGGGTGCACCAGAAGTGGTGGGGCTACACACACCCTGCCTCCTTGAGGGCCTTGAGCAGAGGCAGGAGATACTGTGAGCCCCTGAGGGTATAGCACTATCCAGGGTGCACCAGAAGTGGTGCGGCTACACACACCCTGCCTCCTTGAGGGCCTTGAGCAGAAGGCAGGAGATAATGTGAGCCCCTGAGGGTGTAGCACTATCCAGGTTGCACCAGAAGTGGTGGGGCTACACACACCCTGCCTCCTTGAGGGCCTTGAGCAGAAGGCAGGAGATACTGTGAGCCCCTGAGGGTGTAGCATTATCCAGGATGCACCAGAAGTGGTGGGGCTACACACACCCTGCCTCCTTGAGGGCCTTGAGCAGAAGGCAGGAGATACTGTGAGCCCCTGAGGGTGTAGCACTATCCAGGGTGCACCAGAAGTGGAGGGGCTACATACACCCTGCCTCCTTGAGGGCTTTGAGTAGAAGGCAGGATATACTGTGAGCCCCTGAGGGTGTAGCACTATCCAGGGTGCACCAGAAGTGGTGGGGCTACACACACCCTGCCTCCCTGAGGGCCTTGAACACAAGGCAGGAAATACTGTGAGCACTTGAGGGTGTAGCACTAACCAGGGTGCACCAGAAGTGGTGGGGCTAGACACCCTGCCTCCTTAAGGGCCTTGAGCAGAAGGTAGGACATAACATGAAAAGAAAAAGAAGGCTGACCCCTCGAAGAAGGAGGGTATCAGGATAGATGAGACAAGGGCCAACTAAGGCGGGAAAGTAAGGGACTCCCTAGGCTTCGGTTAGCTTAATATCGTTAGGGTCGGAAGAGAACAAGAGTTGACCAAGCGAGGTCGATAGGAATGATAACTGAGAGGAGTTTGGCACAAGTAAGTGGAAGCAATGCCGGACTCAGCTGGGATCCCATGGTCGCCCACCCACGCCCCACTAGATGTAAACACCTAAGGGGGGGGGGGGGGGAGAATGCTTTTGAGTCGGTGCACATGAGAAAAAAAATCCACAGCCTGCTTCCAGTCTCCGACCGGGTCAGGATTGGCATGAATGAAGCCCCCATCTTACGGCGAGGATATGAACTGTGCCGGCTGCCGAGGCCTGACGCACTCCTCTGGGGAAATGATTAAATGAATGACAGATGAAATGAAATGATAGTGGAGAGTGTTGCTGGAATGAAATTTTGACAGGGAAAACCGGAGTACCCGGAGAAAAACCTGTCTGCCTCCGTTTTGTCCAGCACAGGTCTCACATGGAGTGACCGGGATTTGAACCACGGACCCAGCGGTGAGAGGTCGGCGTGCTGCCGCCTAAGCCACGGAGGCTCGAGTCGGTGCACATGATTGTACTCAATTTTGTTAGGCGGGAAGTTCAAACACACTAATACAGCGGTAAGTCGCGACCCCTAAGAGGGGGGTCGTTTAGAGTTACCAAAACTACTGGAAGAAGACCTCGCGGGAGTCCAAGAGTACAGGAGTGAGAGTTAACTGGCATCAAGTGTTGGGAAGATGAAATAATATGTTTCGTTAACACCCAGACCCGGCAATAGCTGGAACGGGACTTGGATATGTAATGAATTCTATTACTGGTTGAAACCCGTCAAAACATGACGGACAATGAACAAAATATTTACTCGAGAAGTTTCCTATATAAGTTACATTCTTCGTACGATTACTTTTTGACACTATTGCAACTTTAAGGGCGTCATAAGATTGCTCTAGCAACATTGCAACATACAGCTGGCACAAAACTCACATCGAGTGACCGGAATTTGAACCACGGACGCAGGTGCCACCTAAGCCACGGAGGCTTCCCCAAGAGATAAAACAAGGTATGAAAATGATATATTGTCGTAATAAAAGAAATATTTCCGGTGCAGCAGTGACTATTCAAATTGAAATCAACTCCTAATGACTCCCAGAAAGGTTTGGGAATCATAAAGAACATATGTTCAATAATCTGCCTTGTGAAAGTTATGGAAAGGGAGGAGGACCTACTCTCAACAATTAATGAATCTTCCCCTCCTTTATAATTCTTATAAATAACTATTACATTAAAACGCGGTGGACATCCGCCATGTCTGTCATTAACCATGCTGATTCTGCGCATGCGCTAGGACCAATAATTTTGCATTTTTGTTTATAAATTTTTAAATATATATTAATATACCGTATTTGTTTATTTTAAAAGCACTCTGCAAATCTACAGGCCAAGGGCTTTCGTCAGAGTGTTTTGTAATTTAATTGACATTAGGATATATTTTGGTTAATGATTCGATCCATGAATATAGAGTTTGATGAATCATATATTTTCGGATCGAGAACAGATGATATAATAAATATTTTTGTAAATTCATAATCGAAGTTCTTCGAATCCTTGCTCATCATCTTCAAACAATTGTTAGTTAATTAAAGCTCAGATGTCCTACAAATCCTATTTTTGTGATTACTCACTGCTATGATATTTAATGTACCGATTTTGAATGCAAATGTTGATTCTTGGAAAGTGATAGATTTTCATTTAAACAAATGAACATATAAACAAAAGTGATTTTTGACAAACAAGTGAATTAGTTAAAATATGATTTCTTTCAACAAGTGAATACTCTCGAGTAGGATTCAGGCTGGACGATTGAATTTTCCCTGAATAGCCTACAGTTGTACATAAAATATTTGGACAATGCCAACAGGACCGATATTCTGGCATTTGTTCAAATTAAACAGTGTTGCATGTGTTGATAAGTCTCTCTTGTATATAATGTGTGTGAAACTGTTTCATGCATCCATAATGCTATTTCTGCATTCTTTTAGATTCAATTTTAAATATAAATAAAATGAGATTCTTTTAGAAATTGTGGTATTTCCAAATCTCCCTTATTTCCTTATTGCTGCATCGAGCCGAAAATCAGTAAAGCAATTTAGATCTTGTTTGTTGTTGTAATTTTCACCCATATGGCGTCCTGAGATGTTTTGGTTCTCGTGCTGACTGATTTTTGGTAAAATGCATATGATTGTGGTCGTTGGTTTTCGGTCTAAACGGGCACAGTACCTTATTTTCTGTCTTGGGGAAGCCTCCGTGGCCTAGGCGGCAGCACGCCGCGTTCTCACCGCTCGGTCCGTGGTTCAAATCCCGGTGTCTCCATGTGAGATTTGTGCCAGTAGTATTTATTTATTTATTTATTTATGCTGGTTTACAACAGGGTCGTTAACCCCAATAACAGTAAACCTACAAAATTTTAACAGTAATTCTAATTTTTTTCATAACTTAAATCTAATCTTAAATCTAATATTAGCATCTAAATTAATGACATAATAATATTATGTATAGCTTAACCTTAACGCTGTTACATGTTCTACCTTTTTGTTAATTACACTCATGGCAATGTGGTCATAAATACCTTTACACATTTTTGGAGACTAAGATCGAAGTCTAGACTTTTATTACACACTACAGCTTTATTGTAATTACTGCAGAGTCTATAAAGCGGTGAATGTTTGTGTGACATGGTGCATGTTTTCTTATTCCTAAAAGTTGTCCACGTTCTTGAAGATAGACGTGGAACATTGAAATTCAGCAACGAGAGTGCAATCATCTTTTGACGCTCTTAAAGTTGCAATAGTGCCAAAAAGTAATCGTAGAAAGAATGTAACTTATATAGGAAACTTTTTCAGTAAATATGTTGTTCATTGTCCGTCATGTTTTGACGGGTTTCAACTAGAAGAATTTTAAAAAACTTACAAACTTATAGCAATGTTAATACATAGGGCTTTTATTTCACATATAAAGGCGAACAATATATCATACCGAGGATGAACCACCATTAATGTTATATTGTCAATAATATGTTTTTTTTTAATATTTAATTGGTCTTTCAAAAATATTTTTTTCTTAAAATTTTCAAGTACAGTATCTTAACTATTTTTAATATAATTACATGAATGAGGTTCATCCTCCGTATTCATGTGTTTAAAAGGAAAAGAATCATTCCATTCAGACTGGTATTTATTGTTAAATCGTGTTTTCTTGTGATTCATGACTTTTTAAAAATCACAAATATTTTCCTACCATTAAATCACGCAATACTTTAAATACAAATGCTACAAATGCTGGGTGAAAGCCTCATGATCAAGCAGCGACCTGCGTGAACTCAAAGTCCATTAGCAAGTGCAAACCAAGGTCAAAGGAGGTAGCTGCCTGGATGACGTCACGCTCACTGGAGCGCGCGGGGAAGGAGGGAGCTCAAGCGGTTCTATGACGTCACACACCTCAGTGCATTCTCGGTACATTTCGTCCCGTCACCGTAACGTAACGCCAGACCTCAGCGTAACGACGAAGTCGACAAGATCATTTAAAATGATAAAAACTAGATACATTCCTCTGTTTGTCACCAGAGAGCAGCCGCCATGGTCCATACAGTAATTTCTGGCAGCTGTCGCAGGTGACAAACAGAGGAATTAAACTAGTTTTGTATGTGTAACATCTTTCCAGTCGGTTGCTGGATATTTTTGTGGGAGTGATTTTGAAAAATGGGACGGAAGTGTGTAAGACGCACTGCCAGCTGGATCGTATCCCTCCTGGATATTCATCAACACACAAAAACATTTCTTATTTACACACTAATAATACATAACAATTCCAAGACTTTTTTTCTTCGCTGCCTTCTTGATTGTTCTCGCACTGCCCTCTTGATACTCTGCTGCTAATCATATCAATATGTCCAAAAAAAAAGTCAACCTCTGGCACTATACATCCCATGACGGGCTAAGGCCGACCAAGCGACCGCTGGCCAGCCATTTGGCCTGCAGATATTGGAGTGACGCGTGATCAGTGCGTCGGGTCCCCTCGGCAGTTAATCTTGGTATTCGTGATCGGGGCGCTGTCTCACTGTCAGACAGCTACTCAATTGTCCTCACGAGGCTGAGAGCACCCCGTTCCAACCTTCACGTCAGTTTTAAAATCCCTGAAGGAGCCGGGGCCTCCGGGTGAGGTCCGGGAACTGGGCAAGCCTTTCATGATCTACTGCTGTGCACATTGTGCATTTACTCGCAAGTTGGCCTATTTATGAGCGGTGTCGCGTCTATTCATCTAGTTGATCCATATCGTATTCCTTATTTAGGCTCACTCCACAGGAAGTTATCACTGCCCTAAAAAGCATGAGAAACCATAAATCTCCTGGGCCAGACAACCTCCCTACTGAGTAGGATAAAAAGGCCGGTTCTGGCGCAGGGGCTAATGGGCAAGATGGCCGCCGCGCGCAACCAGCCCTATGTTATTCTTATGGAGGGGTCAGTCAGAGCTGGCGCAGTGGCTAATGGACAAGATGGCCGCCACGCTCTGAGACCATGGGTGACGTCACAGGGAGAGGCCGACCGTTTAGTTGCTAAATGGAATATGTATTATTATTATTATTATTAGGTAATTATTAATTGATCATGTGCAATACAGACCAGCTTTATATTGTCATCCACTTGGTGTAGTGGCTAGCATTCTTGGCTGTTACTGCGAAGGACCGGGTTCGATTCCTGGCTCTGCCAAGACATTTAATTTCTGGTCTCGGGAGTGGAACGGGGTACACTCAGCCTTGTGAGGCAAAACTGACAAAAGCTGGAGTTTTGATTCATACCTCACCCATTCTGCCTAACCAAACTTCACCTAACCTAACCAAACCTAACCTAACCTAACTTAACCTAACCTAACCTAACCTAAAAGTGCGAGCATAAAAAAGTGAGAGCAAAAATTAGAGCAAATGTGAGAGCACAAATAATAAAGTTAGTTATAACCCAACCACACCTAACCTAACCTAACTTTACCTAACCTAACCTAACTTTACCTAACCTAACCTAACATAACCTAACATCAAAGTGAGAGCAAATATGGAAGCAAAAAGTGAGAGAAAAAAGTGGGAGCAAAAAAAGTGGCAAAAATGTGAGAGCAAAAAGGGGGAGAAAAAAAGTGGGAGCAAAAAGGAGGGAGCAAAATGTGAGAGCAAAAAAGTGGGAGCAAAAAGGTGGGAGCAAACAGTAGGAGCAAAAAAGTAAGAGCAAATGAGAGAGCACAAATAATAAACTTAGTTATAACCTATCCTAACCTAACCTAACCCACAGAAACCTCATTTAAAGATTTTAGATTTTAAAATTTTACATTTTAACATTTGGTTTTAAATTGTTTCATTTTACATTATTTAGATTTTACATTTTTGATTTTTTGTATTTTAGATTTTAAATTTTAGATTTTACATTTTACATTTTCGAAAAGAGTAAACTACAAGGTCACATACCTAACCTCACCAAACCTAACTTAAGCTAATCCAAAGGCTAATGCACATACACAAAGTATATAAGGGCACATGCAACTATCCTTATGCTAGTCTTATAGGCTACTGTACAACATAATCACTACCCCAACCGGGTATTTTTTTTTCATTTTGTTGTTTACACATTTGTCAATTTTCCAATTTCCCATTTTCAGTTTTTTTAAATGTCAGTTTTATGTTTTTCAATTTCATAGAATGGAAACATGGATTTTGCATTTTGTTGTTTACACATTTGTCAATTTTCCAATTTCCCCTTTTCAGTTTTTTAAAAATGTCAGTTTAAAGTTTTTCAATTTCATGATATAGAAACATGGATTTTACAATTTTTTGTTTAAACATTTATCAATTTACAAAATTCCCATTTACAGTTTTTAAAATTTCAGTTTAATGTTTTTTCTATTTTGTCAATATGGAAACATGGATTTTCCAATTTGTGTTTTACATGTTCATTTTGCATTAGGAGTGGGGAGAGGTGGGTAGTAATTAAAAATGTACAAGCAGTGTCCTTACAACATTTTTATTTTAAATACATGTACACTATATACACATAATACATTTATATATATATTCTTTTTTTTTTGTTATAATTTGTATAGTTGTTTTTATTTTGTTTTCCATTTTATTTATTTTTGATTATGAATACCATTTTTTTTTTGTAGTGCTATTGTTTTATTTCCTAAATTGTTTTGTTTTATGTATTTGCAAGTTGCAGGCAGAAGATTTTGATATTCATAACTTAACTCTTTAGACATGGTCAATGATTGAGTAATGACCATAGACATGTGTTCCTATACCATCCGAATCAATTACTCTTTTATCATCTCCAGGACACAAAGCAATTTTGTTTAGTCTTATAGATGATATGTCATGTTGTTTAGAAGCGATAATGTTCATGGGTATTCTTTTTACCTCGTTTTTCATAATACAATCCTTATAATCTTGAAAGCTTATACAATTTTTGACAACACCTCTGTTAATACCTTTAATCTTTTTGATTTCTTTACCATTTATGTCTAAAGCATACATTTAGCTCTAAGTCCAACAAAGGCTTTAATAATTTGTCCACAAGCCTCGTCTTTAAATTTCCCCAACGTTTTCTTGTTTGATGTAGAGTAACATATGTGATTAGTAGGATAATCAGATGTGTCCAAGTGTTCTAGGAAATTCAACTTGTCTTGATATACATCTTGGGTGTTAACCAAATAAATGAACGAGTCAGTATCCATATACATGAGTTTAAGATTGTCCATGCCATAAT